>VDFB02000008.1:221315989-221719513 GCA_007258455.2 Sequoia sempervirens
GTGAGAATGCTGGTCTTTTGGCATTGACACGAGTTGGGAGTCGCAGGGTGATACAGATAGCAGCAGGATTTATGATATTCTTCTCTATTCTTGGTGAATATCATCTCCACCTAGGCTTTCTATCATTTTGGATAGTATCTTTAAAACCTAATATTTTACATAGCTGATCTCGGGTTTTTGTCATTCTAGGCAAATTTGGAGCAATCTTTGCTTCCATTCCAATATCCATCGTCGCTGCGTTGTATTGCCTTTTCTTTGGTTATGTTGGTATGTATGAGCAACATGTTTCTTCTATGCTGCAACATCAGTCAACTTCACTGTCTTAGTTTTTGCAATTTATGAGCAAAGCCTTAGATCAGCATATGGTTAGCACGTTATAATATTTGTAGTAGGGATAAACGGGAACTCCATCTTGTTTCTGAGTTTCTGTGATTTTGATGAGCAGCTGCTGGAGGGCTTAGCTTTCTCCAATATTGCAATCTAAATAGTTTCAGGACACTCTTCATCCTGGGATTCTCTTTGTTTTTGGGCTTATCCATACCTCAGTATTTCAACGAGTTCACAGTTGCTTCTGGGCATGGTCCAGTCCACACTGGATCACGATGGGTAGGATTTCTATTACTCTTTTCCAGAAGGAGCTAGAGAAATTTGATATCACATTTATTGTGGCAACGCTGAATTGAACCATGAGATTTGTGAACTAAATTATTGTTCTTACTGGATTATCTTGCAGTTCAATGACATACTCAATGTGATTTTCTCATCACCGGCAACAGTTGCTGGAATTGTAGCAATATTACTGGATAGCACTTTGCATATAAAGGAAAGTTCAACAAGGAAAGATAGGGGTTGGCATTGGTGGGACAAGGCACGTTCTTACAAAACAGACCCTAGAAGTGAAGAATTTTATGCTCTTCCTTTCAGACTAAATAAGTTTTTCCCGTCTGTCTGAAGAAGCAGTTGTATTATTTTGGAAATACCTCTGTGTTATGGGCAGCCTCAGTGCATGCAAAGAATAATTTTGTATTCATTGGATATAACTTCATAGTAAGAAAGTCTTAGGTGTTAATAATTTACTACTTTCCCTCATATAGGGCGCAGTTTTATGAACTGCCTTAAATAAGTCTGTGCCCTGATCAACCATTGTTCAGATTTTTATTATGACACATGCTTTGCACGCAGCAAAACATAATTGTGAATAGGTAGGATGCTTAGCAGAGTATTTTTAGATGTCATCTTGACTCAAAACTCTCAAGATGCATTTTGTGCACAACTAGCTTAATTTTGTAAGTGTAATTATAAAGTTGCAACGGAAAATCTTTAATTGTTCATGCTTTGGAATTAGAATTGAGCCAATGAGCATATATTTTGGAACAATCCTGAAAGGAGGGTCACTACAGATTTCCAAATCTCTCCTTGTCATAGGTAGGGGAGTAAAGTAAAAATCTACTGTATTTTTCCCTTAAAAATGTCACGAGTATTAGTTTTTTGCAATATTTACCTGCTTTAAGTAGAATTTCCTTCAAAATGGTAATTACCTCTGCAATAAATGCTTTGGCTCTTGGAATGGTACTGAACTTCATTTTAAGCTTAGGTAGTGGTTAGTCTTTTCTTCTAGAATCTATTCATGGAAATTGTGTAGTTTTGCTTTTTATGTTCATGTTAGTCTTCAAAAAATTGATTTTGGGTGATCATTTTACTTTCATTGTGGCTTTACGTACGGGGGAGCTGGCTTGTCCTATTATTATTAGACAAAATAATTTTTGAATATTTTACTGTTAAGGTCCTAGAATTTTATTGGTTGCTTGTGACTTTATCGTTTATGTACACATGTTACGGCTACTGATGGTGCAAAGTTTATCATTTTTATTTTATTTTATAAATTGATACGGAGTAATGATCTGCAACAAGCAAGTGACATGTATAATAGGCGCTACTAGCCTGGGTTTAATCTCTTGTAAAGAAGTCAGTCATATAGAAGCCTCTGTGTGCTATGTGCTAAATAGAGGAAAGGAATTACGGTCCTTTCCAAGTGCTAAGTTTTACCCCTAGTGCCTACAGCGTCTTAGTCATAACAAACCAGATCTCTTGTACACCATACATAGGCCTACTGCTGGGCTATACTTGCAAGCAATTGTGGTGAGAAACAGATATTCTTGCCTTGCATTTCTCAGAATCTTTCATGTTTTCAACGTCAAGCTTTCAAAAATAAGGTGTTCCTCTGGAGCTGCTAGAACATGCTCTGTAGGCCCCTGACTAAATAATAAAGCTAATTTGTCCTTGTATCCGCTAGTTCTCATCCTCATGCCATGACCTCTTCACTTCTCTCGGTGGTTAGAAGTTATAGTGATATATATATTAAACAAAAAATTGAAGAGCCATTAACGAGCAATTGCAACTTCAATTTCAAGTTCAAGTGAATTTAATTAACCAATCTTGTGTGAAGAAGTCAGTCATGTAGAAGCACTCTGTGTGCTGTGTGCTGTGTGCTAAATAGATGAAAGGAATTATGGTCCTTCCCAAGTGCTAAGTTTTACATCTGGTGCCTACATTGTTTGAGTCATAAAAAATAGACCTTGTACACCATACACAGGCCTACAGTTGGGCTATACTTAGAAGCAATTGTGGTGGAAAACAGATTTCTGGCCTTGCATCTAGGTGTATTGCATTTCTCATAATCTTTCATGTTTTCAACATCAAGCTTTTATCAGAGAAGAAAGGTGTTCCTCTGGAGCTACTAGAATATGCTCTGTATGCACTTGACTAAATAATGGAGCTAATTTGTCCTTGTATCCGCTAGTTCTCATCCTCATGCCATAACTTTTTCACTTTTCTTGTTGTGAGAACATAAAAAGGTTCCATTCACGAGCAATTGCAACTTAAATTTCAATTTAAAGTGGGTGTAATTATCCAATCTACATGACCCAGCACTATACACAGATGCTAATCCTCTTCTTTGACTAGTTGGCCACAATTAGGGCATAAACTTGATGGCTGTCATATTTAGGCATTTTTACCATAAAATACAATAACAAATTTAAGAAGACTGTCTCACATGGAAGGGAGATTTAGAATAAACTGCGACTTATATAGGATTATTCTGATATATATAAAGTAGGTCTTAGTATTTGAAAAACAACTTCGAATGAATAATTGTTATAAAAGAAATTTGCTTGACAGGTTCGGGACGATCGTCAATTCAGGCCCTGCCCACAATTTAAAACTATATACGGTACTGTTTCTCCACAAAATAGTTCACAGGTCAAATCCTTATGAAACGGTGAACTCCAAAATGGAAAAGTAATTAAACAAGAATGTAAAAGTTATTAAACTGTGTATCTCATGCACGTAAGCTAAATTATCGGAGACATCCTAACGACACTTTTTCCTGCATGTGCTCAGCTGAGTATGGTTTCAGTCTTAAATCTTTGCATGTGGCATGTTCTCCACTTCAATTATGAAGTATTTTATAGGACGTCCTACAAAATTTTAAAATCCCATCTAAACCAAATCTTTCGGTGTTCTTAAAAAACGGATTTCAGTGTATGATTGACGTCATGAATTTACTGTATTTGACCCATAAGGGTTGGACTTGGGAATTCAACCCAGGATCTCTCCTGGACAAGGGAGCCCACAGACCTGAATGCAGGTCTTTAGTTGTACGGGACCCTTGTATCCTGGTGCCAAGCATTCAGCACCGTTGGGTATCCTTCCATAAAAAACTGGGACCCTTCAATTCTGAAGTTAAAAAAGTTGGGGTTTGAAGCTCAAGAAAATCTCACATTGTGCAGATCAGTTGGTGCCTATTGGCTAGTCACCACTAAGGTAAGCCCCAGCTATGGTTTTTAATTTTTCTAGGACTTTTTAAAATTGAAGAGGACAATTGCACTCAAAGTAGAAGGAAAAGATGATGTGATTTATTTGGTCCCAGCTTAGCGCCTCCTCTTTCTAACCAGACTTACAAATCAAGGACACTGTTTCAGACTATGGATACTCTTTAGCACAATTTAATATCTGCAAAGCTGTGTAACATGTGCACTCACTCCATAATGAGTTAGCTTTTGGACACACTGGGAAGACAGATTTGGTTTAGATGATGTTGAATATAAGATATACAAAAGATGGTACCTTAAATGGATGATTTCAATTAATGAAGGGAAGAGATAATCAATAAATCAATGCTAACTACCTATTAATATTTAAGATTTTCTAATAATCAATATACATGTATTATTGGAACAAGAAAACAAGAATATTACAAAGAGCAGCTGTACGAGCAGCTACAGCAATAAGAAAGAAAAGGAGTCCATTAAGGTAAAAAAGGCTGGAGACCTAAAAAAAGCCAGCAGAATAACAACAAAGAGAGGTGGCCATTGGCCAACCAATTAATAAAGTGTTTCAACCGGGAAACACCATAAACCAAGGAAAACCCCATGAAATAGTTGAACAAACAGTTCAAATCCTGATGGAAACAGCCAAAACAGCACTCCAGTTGTTGGTCAATTTTCAATCACCATTTAATCAGTTTATCAGCAGCTCTATACATAAGTATTTTTACAATCCATATTTGGGAAAAAAATTGTATCTGAATTATCTGTGTAAGAATTTTTTCCATCTAAATTTTATCAAATTTTGTACACCATTCAATCTGAATTTCAAATCTTAAAAAACCTAATATTTTGTTGCTCCCTGTAAATTATGTGGGAATTTTGAGATGAAGGTACTTTTGCAACTACTAGTGATGTTGTCTGCAGTATTTCTGTTAGTGGGTGTCCTTTAGTTGGTGGGGATGGCCCCCCTAGTGCTCTATCATGATTAATGTGATATGCTTTTGAGTGTATATAAACAGTACACGTATTGACATTTATCTACGGATAGGATGTAGCTAGCACTAGATGATGTCATATGATAGTGACAGGGGATTGATGGGCCTTACAAGTGTAGATGCTAATGTGCTATCATTGAATGTGTGAAATGTAGTAAAGGCATTATTGGGGAGGATGTACGTCCCATTAGTTGATTCTTTGTTTTTTTGTTGGCCTGGACTTCAAATCTCTCATTAGTGCCTTTTTGGCCATGTGAGCTCCTTTTGTCTCGCCTTGTTTGCCCCACTATGTACTTGCAATTTAATAATTATAGAGTAGGTCGGAGTTGAATCACCTTTTATTTTTAGTTCTTGGTGATATACTTAGTTAGCTGCCTTTAATGATGTCAAGGCCACAAAATTAAATCCACGCTTTCATTGGCCTTATAATTGTAGCGCTGAAATTTGTGCATCTATCTATTTCTGTTGAGTTGGGTATATTCTGGTGGAATATCCTAAATGTAATAAAATATTGATAAGTAATATATTTTTGTATTTTATTTGACTTTTTGTTTTTTTCATATTTACTATTGTTTATCCTTGTTTTACACCTATTTTCATATATTGATCGCTTATTAGCATCATCATTTGAATTCATTTTCTATACATTTGTTCTCTGCATTGATATTACAATTTAATTTCAAGGATTAATTTTGTGTAATTTGGATAGACCTAACTCAATCTTGATGCAGGTAAAGGTTGACCTTAAAATTCAAATATTCAAATTCAAACTCGAAAATTGTTTTCACCTTCTAGTCATTATGTTTTAGTATTCAATATGTTATAAACTCATGTTCTGGATTTTGGAATAAAAATAACATCTAAAACCTATTTACAAAAGAACCTCATCTACATGGTGAATGTTGTCTTTAATATTTTTCATTGTTGTTAATCCAACTCGTCAAGGGGTTAGACCTAGGAGAACATGTTCACTTATTGAGTTGGTAATTTCCACAATAGTGTCCCTAGATACCACCTTGATAAATTCAATTATTGGGAAAGTGAATTTGGATGCATATTTTGTTATAGGTCATTTTCATGCAACATAGTTCAATTCCACCAATTAGATCAAGTTCACATCACTTGAGGTCAACTTCGCGTCACTTAGATTAAACCAAATGAAATTTGAGATTGTGTATGCTTTAAAACACTAATTAGACGAAACACATTAATTTATGGGCATTGATGGATGCATTCAACATGACACCAACATTTCTCCATCATCCACTCTAGAAGTTAGTACATCAATGCTCACATTTTTTGTAATTATCTATCTCAACTAATTAATCTAGGCTACTTTATGCTCAATTGAATTGTATTTCTTTAATTAATCTATATTTATTTATATAAAATGATTTTATTTGTTCACATTATCGGTGAACCTAACATATCCTACATCCCCTAATGTTTTAATATAGATTTTTACCTTCTAAATTAGGGTTCAAAATATGAGTTATTATTTTTATTATTTTTTCTATTTCTAGATCAATTATGGATGATTCTTTATTACCATTAATGATTTGTGGCTTTATCTTTTTCTAGGGTTTGTGGTTCATGGCTGCTTTCACCCAAACTACACAACCTTTACCACCTTATCCACTCTTTACCCACCCTTGATATGACCTTAATTTTTTATTTTCATTTTTTTTTTTCATTATACTGTTTATTTCAAATTTACTTAGGGTTTGGATTCACATTTGTTAGTAATTGCTTATCATATCTTGATTGGGGTTTGAAAGTACATAGTAATATACCTCTTTGATGCCACTCTACTCAACCTTGTTGTGCCTCTAGGATTTATTTTTTTATATCTAGTTATTGATTGATTGGCATTCATTAGATCCATTCCTTACCCACTCTTGGATTGTGCTTCATTGATAGATCATTTATCACAAATTTTTATTATTCTCTATTTTGGAACTGTCTTCATACATATATCAAGGATTATAAGGAGTTTTCTAGCTTATCGATTCTTGATGATATGTCATCTTTCGTCCACATTGGTGATATTTTAGGTTCCATAGGTGAGTTTTTGTCATACAACCTTATCTTCCCTTATAGAATTTAGCACTACTTTTCATTGTATTTTGATATATTTTTACCTCATTTGTCTACATGATCCATAATGATATACTTTATGATGATCATTCTTCTACATCTCATCATGATAGTATTACATTGACATACTACATGATGATAGATCATATTATGATATTGTTGAAAACATGCCACGAAACTAAGCTGCAATATTAACTTATGTATGTGTATTCAAATATGAAAAATAAGATTATTGAATTTGATTATATACATGTGATTGGACATTCACCATAATAGAAAAAATAGAAAACAAATATGACACTAGATTTATGTGGAAAAAATCTTTCGAGAAAAAATTTCACATGAGAAAAGAGGGAAAGTATATTATTTATCTTCACAAGAGAGATACACCACAATACACTTCCTTTCTGATCTCATACAACTCAGATGCTTCCAAACACATGCAAATAACACAAGATACAAGTACCATCTCAAGGCTCCACTTTATAGAACTTGTGGGAGGCAAAGCCATAGTTGTAAATCAAAACAAGAGGTGCCAAAATCACTTGAAAAAACCCACACCCCTTCCTTGGAAAACCAAGAGTCATGATAATAAATTAATTAATGTGCACAAGGCTTCAACTTGGGTGCCTAATCCATAGCCCGTTCAACTTCTGGCATTCAAGATGCTCCGATGACTATTCAACTTCCAGATGGAGAACCAATGGACACCTGTTTCCCTCCAAACTTGGCGCCAAGCACTCAAGACCCTTCACATTCCCAATGTGAATGTCTATGAGGGATAATTTTATCCTCTAGTGATGTGTAACCTCCACCAACATTAAATTTCCTCTTGAAAATGCAATTACAATATGCCAATATTAAACACATTTCTCACATGTCCCCTAGGGCACTTTCCAAGAAACATGGAGACATAAAAATGACATAAGTTTGCAAGGTAAATGCCACCTAACTTAACATATATAAGGCCTCTTGTCTCTCATATATTTTTTGATACTTCATAACCTCCTTTCTCATTAAACGTGATATTATTACTATTAGTGAGAGGTTATTAGGTCATGATTTTGATGGCTGCATTGATGCATTATGACACATTAAATTCTTATTGCCAATTTATGAGTATTTAGATGATGCTATGTTACTGATTAGTGATTTTAGACTTTATTTGTGAAGTAGAAATTTAATGGTATGATCCTTCTTTCTTACTTTATCATTCATTTATGGATTTGGCACATCCTTTTATTGCCTACTTTTTCTCTAAACTTGTGCTTAGGGATAGTATAGACTTAGTTGAGCTTCTTCAAGACATACTTTTGATTATTGTCCAAACATTACCTCTACTATTCATATGGCCTATGCATCTTTATGTTTTACCTTTTATGTTAAACCATCTTCCCTAAAAATGTACCCACTTTTCATGCTATACCACAAAGCTATCATACACATCAAAACATGGCTAGATAATGCAATTTGATTGATCAATTAAGGGTCCTCCAGAAAACATTTCTCTTTTAGATTTGATGCCTTCATCTATAATGCATATTTTTTCAAACAAGCGTAAGCTTGAATCATAGTCCCAACTAGCATTACTTTAAAAGTGGCCATTATTATTCTTAAGCCTATTTATAACAATATAACTAAGATTTGATTTGCAACTCATGAGTTTCCTCCTCAATATCATTAAGGAACATCAATCATTATACATTATGATTAAATATGAGGATATTTAGGTTAAGTTAGCTCTAGTTGACAATGGATCCACTTTAAATATATGTGGTAAATACTTTTCGGATATAATCAAGGTCGAATCCTCTAAGTCAACCACATTTGAGGTGACCATAAAAGAGTTTGATAATATGGATGACCAATCTTTGGGTTGTCTTACTTTATCTATTACTTTGTGACCTATCACACCTACTAAGTTATTCCATGTGGTGCCTAATTTTTTAGTGCATATCATTCTTTTGGGTTTTCCTTGGATTCATGGCACACACACACACACACACACACACACACACACACACCATCAAACTTTAAAAATTATTCATAACAATATAAAGATGTACAGTCACAATTGATATTGATCCTTTTTAAAATTTTAACTAGAGAAATATAATAGTTTAGTTCCTCCTAATCATTTGATTACATTGAGAATACCATTAGGAGTCTCTCCTTCACCCCGAACTTAGGCTAATCCTAAAGATGATTGGGGATCTTGTGACTTAACACCACCATGTGATACAAGACTCAAAGAGGATGGTCAAGAATATAACACCACTTCTTTCTCCACAGATCCTACTAATATATGGTTGATCACCTTTTTCTCCTTTTGAAGATAATATGCCAAGTGAGAGTGTTATTACTTATCAATCCAAGGATACTAATGAATCTACTTGTGGTTAATCTCCTTATCCACTATGGTAAAGTTATTTCTATTTTACAAAAAAATGGATATAATAGAAAATGTTTAGGTTCAAAATAATAAGACATATTGGAACCTATTCAACTAGTAAAAAAATAGGTTGCTAAGGGTATATGTTATTCTTTTTCAAAATATAAGCAAACAACAAGAGCATCAAACACAATATTCCAATCAATGTGCATGGATATTCTTGACATAAATATAGAATTGGTCCATCCTAAGTTCATTTACAAGGATTTTCCCAATACAACTCCTCCATTTAACATATTTTCTCATGATGATGCCCTTGCTATTATTTTGGTGTTTATAAGGATTGAACTAGGTCCCATCATAATAATAGATGATTCTCACATGTTCTTGAGACTTGTTCTTATTTTAGAGAAACCTATTCTTCACTAGGTGATCCTTTTGACATGTTTGCTTACTACTTACTACACCATTCATTGAAGATAAAAACCCATTAGTTGTTGGAGGTGCCTTTGACATTGAAATGGACAATTCAAATATAGAAAAATACTAAGAATTGGTGAGCTTTTGAACATATTTTAATGTCATAATATTTCCACATTACTCTAATAATATGGTGACTTATTCACATGGACTTACCAAGACGTGTTGGGGATATCTAAAGACCTAGTTATGCATAACCTTGTTCATCACCCAGATGCCAAACCAATGAAATAAAATATTAGGAAAATATATCTAAAATATTATTATTTGTTAAAAAAGATTTAGAAAAAACTTTTAAAAGCTAATTTGATGTAGTCATGGGCAGAGGATCCAATGAAGGATTATCCAACTATGCAGCTAGATGAATGAAAAAGAATAAATGAAACAATACGATCTTTATTGATTTATTCATAAATGAATTATAGTCTATTACAAGGGCTTATAATGTGAGGTTGCTGCCTTAAAAGTAGTATGGGCACAACTACATGCAAGTTACAAAATATAAATGATATTACCTTATAATACTTTCTTAACTATCCACAAAACCCCAACTAGGGATTGAAGTGACTCCTTCATGATTCCAAGTAATTCTTATATGGTAACTTTTAGCCTTAGAGGCCCTTCAAATTCTTATATAGCATGATGAAAGAATTTGGGTTTACCATTCAACCAAAAACTATAGTACTTCAACATGCTATTCCATTCTTAGAGAACACATTAATACAAATTTCAATTAGAATAGAGTTTGGAACCCAAATCTCACACCAAAGATAAACTTATTTTGGAGGGTTGCTATTTATAAAAAATCCTTACCCAATATAACTTGACTAAAAAAGGGTTTCAATTTCTTAATAGATGTATATTATGTAAATCCTAGGAGGAAAATATTAATCATCTACTTTTACACTACTACTCAAGTGATGTGTGGGGTGCTCAAAGGTGCTGGAAAAAAATGGAATTTAATGGGCCTTACCTAAAGACCTAATTAACGTGTTTTTGGGATGTATCACTCATAAAATAATTTTTTAGTGGAACTGTAGAAACAAATAACCCCCATGTGGTTTGGGGTTTATGAAAAGAGAAATAATAGAATATTCAAAGAACAAGAAAAAATACCCAAATAGCTAAGTTTAGTTATTTGGAACACTATCTCTAAGAACTTAAATAATGCTAAAATAAGAACCAAGAAGGGTACTAAAACTATTTAAGAGGAAAGGATCATCATGAACTGAATATTAAAATATAAATTTCCAATATGGACAACATAATCAACATAAAGGGGAGGTCAAATTATTGGAGAAGGCAAAAAAATGGGTGGGTCAAATTAAACATTGGAGTTGGTAAGGGTAACCTTAGGCTTGTTGTTCTTGGTGGAGTTCTGAGAGATGATAATGGATGCCTTGTTGAATGCTATGCATCCTTAATAGGGAGGAGAACTAGCAATGAAGTTGAAGCTATAACCGTTTGGTGGGAAATAAAAAGGCCCTATACAAAAAATCCAAAAGCTCCACATATAAGAGATTAAAAAATTATCATCAACCTTATCAATAGTGATAATGATCCTTTTGAGTATATTTTACATAGTGTAAGATTAGAAATTCGAAATAGCTAAGACCAAAGTAGCAACCATTCTACAAAAGATCTAAGCCCAAATTTCAAATCCAAACAAGAGAGTACAAATGATAAAAGAGAGCAAACAAGAATGAAAGTATAAAATAAAACTCCCCTATCATAGTTGATTCATCTCCCTTGTTTCTCCTCCATTCTTTCTCAAGTTGTAAAGCTTTGCCCTCAGATTTTGCAGTGCTTGAATACCTGCAAATGACGATGACAAGATAGGAAGAACTTTGGATAAATGTGGTTGTTAAATCAAAAATGGAGAAGGAAGGCTTCTTTTATAGACAACCATTCGAATGGATGGATGAGCTCAAGCTTCTAGAAATATTCCAAGATTGACAGATGAGAAGACATGCAACATAGAGAAGTGGAGGTTACGAAATGAAGGGTTAAGATTGAGAAGAGACTAGAGTCAATCGACAGCTGAGATTCAAAAATGAGACAGTGGAGGGAGAAAATGGAGAAATTAAAAATTATATTCATTTAATTCATGAGAAGAAATCTTTGACCAAGTGGAGGCATAAATAATTTATTTAAATAATTTATTTGACGAAAAGGCAAGTGGGCATTTAATTAAAATGATTTATGCAACCATTTTAATTAAATAGGAGGAAATGGAAAAAGAGATTAAATAATTAATTTGAATCAATTATTTAATGAGGGAGAAATGTCAAATAATTTAAAATTTATTTGACTATAGAAGAATCAAAAGATTAATGAATAGAAAAACAATTAATAATTATTATTTGACTATAGACAAATAGTGTGTTGGAGTGAATAAGTCTTGTACCTAGTTTATTCCTTTACTAGGGACTTAGGGGACTTAATTCACATGTTAAATTTACTTAGGATATTAGTTGTATCTTCTAGAAGTCTTAGTTGTCTTATCTAGAATTTACACTTTCTTAGGTAGTTATGAGTTAGTTGTCTCATGTGATAGGACTAAGACACTTGTCATGATCTTGTCTTATCCTATCTCTCATCCTTTCCTTTATAAGCAAGGCATCTCTAACATATTTTTCATTGTATTGTATTGCATAGATCATATTGTATCATATTGCAATCCTTGTTTGGTGGAATAACATCTCCTAGTGTTGCTTTTCTCTATCTCTTGTGGAGGTTATTTGGTGTTGTAGATTGAAAATCTTGGGTTGATCACTTCAACATGGTATCAAAGCTTTGAATTTGACAAGCCCCTTCTATTTTTTCATTAGAGAGTTTCCATCAATTTCTATTGTGATTTGAGTTTCTTGTATCTTCTATTACATGTATGCATTTTGGTGAGATCTAGTGATTGCAACACTTTTGGCTATAGTGGCAGTATTTTAGGCTGTCCCATTGCGTCTAGGAGGCTCGAGAAAGTCAGATTTGGCTTTTGTTTCACTCAATTTGGTCACTATTTACATTTTTGGCAAAGAAGGGTTTGGAGCTTAGATCTGGTGAACAACTTTTTACAAGAGCTTTTTTGGCAAACAATAAGCCAACCATTGCATCCGGGTGGCCATTTCCAAGTTTTTTGATATATAATTTGCCTATATTAGGCAAAAGTTGTTTCTGGGGCAAATTTTTTTAGTGAGGAGCCGTATGGCTCCCTAGCCTGCAAGGTACGACGTTGTCAAAATAAAAAAATATTTTTAAATTCCTGCATATTTATTTTTTCTGGGTGGTATTTTATTTGTTTAAAAAAAAATTCAAAAAAAAAAAGAAAAAGATTTTTTAAGTGCTAAAAAGCGCTGAGCATTTGATTTGACAAGCGCTTTAAGCGTTGTACTTGCATTGGGGTCCGTGGGTTATTAAGAGCCTGCAGACTTTATTGTCTACTAGCGGCTATCTAAACTGCTAGTGGTATAAACTGCTAACCGCCGGTGAAAGTGATAACCGCCAGCCGGGTGGTTAACAAGCTAGCCCGCTAGTAGTTTCTGCTAATCGCCAAGCAACAGACCGACGCATGTGATCAGCCTAGACAAATTGCTAGCGGTTTCCTCAACCGCATGGATTTTTCCACTCTGCAGCCTCCAACACCTGGTCACATTGGCGACCACCTTCCAGCCCCCAAGGGCTTAATTTTTGTGCCCGGTTAGTGCTCTTTTTGCTCCTGTTTAGTGTTGAAAGTGCCTAAAACAGGCCTTTTTTTCAATTTTGCATCACTTTTTGCCACGGTGTCGGATTTTCGAAAATGGGATATCGTCAAAAAGTTGGTTTGATGAAATTTACAGTGGTGCAAGTGATTTTTCTAGATTTTGACATTTTATGCCAGATTTTTCAGCTTGAGGGTACAGGTGCATTTATTGCTTGTCATTGGCATAACTTTTGCAAACGAAGTCAAAATTTGGCAAACCTTTTTTTGAAATTGCTCAGAAAATTACAAGGAATCTGTTTGTAACCTCTATTTTCAGTTTTGGCAAGCTATTTTTTTTTTAAATTGTAAAAATTACCGTGTGTTATAAACGGTCGATTTGAGTTTGTTACTTGTAAAAATTGCAAAATTTCTTCATTGTAATTTGTTGGGGGGGTTGCAAATTGAGTTTTAATACATTCTAGGGGGGTGAAAGGCACAACTTAAGTGCCACATTGTCTTCTTTTTTTGGTGTTCATAGTGGATCTAAGGCAAATTGAACCACTCACTCCACACAATTATCATACATGGAAGCTAAAAATGACTCAATTGTTACAATCTAAGGGTCTATGGCCAATGTTAGATGCAAAAAAACTTGAATTCACAAGGGATTATAAAAAACTGTCCATAGATGTAAAATGGATGAAGCAAAAGGGTTCATTGGTTACATGTATTTGATAACTTGTTGTTTCATATTTCAGAGTGTAAAATACCTAAGAATGTTTGGGATAAACTTGAAGAATTGTATGGTAAAACAAATCATTTTAGAGCCTTGCAACTTCAAGAAGATCTACAATCACTCTCTCCAGATGCATTTCCTTCAATTCAAGATTTCCTTGCACAATTCAAGATGATTTTGTCATAGTTGAAAGGATGTGGGCATGATATATCTAGTGATGAATGTATCTTCTTGATTCTGTCTAAGTTAAAGGGCCCTTATCAAGTGTTTTTTTCTACTTTCTATTCTACAATGGATGCAATGGGGAAAGATTACGAAATACCCTCTTTTGAGTTATTTTGTGAGCGTCTTACTAGGGAGGAGGCTAAGTTGATTCAGTTGGATGCACTACCTAGTTCTAAGAATCATGCTCTAATGGCTCAATCATCCAAGGGTAAAGGAAAGAATAAGAGGAAGCCCAAAGTAGAATCATCTTCAGGTAGTGAGAATCCCTCCAAACCAAAGTCAAAGAACAATCAGAAGTCCACTCCATCTCCTTCTTCTTCTACCTCTGGAGATTCTTCTTCCAAGTCCAAGAAAAAGAAAGGAGATCCTTATTCATTTTATGGAAAAACTGGGCATGATGTAGCTTGTTGTTTTAAGAGATTAGAGGCCTTGGAGGAAGCTATGAAGAAACAAAAAATTTCAGTGTCTAAGCCATCTTCGATGGGAAAAGGGAAAGTTCTTTCAACACAGGCCATTCATTCATCTTCAGACAGTTGGATTCTTGATTTAGGTGCTTCACATCACATGACCAATTCACGTGATCTTCTTGATTCCATAGTTCATACTTTTACTTCTCGGATTGCAGTTGGGAACTCTTCACAAATTCCAGTTTTGGGGACAAGCTCCGTTCAGATGCTAGATGGATGCATTAAGGATGTTCTTCTTGTTCCTGATATTTCAACGAATCTACTTTCCATATATCAGATTCGTCATTCTAGAGATTTGAAGTTAGTTGGGTTTACTCCACAGAATGTGACTATTAGACAGTTGCAGGATCCTGAGAAGGTTGTTGCTACAGGGATAGTTGATCATGAGAACCATTTGTATCGATTTGATGGCTTTGAGTCTTTATCGGGTTCATGTTTTGTTGCTCATGCTGATTCAATGAGCAAGCTTTGGCATGAAAGATTTGGGCACTTGAACTACAAATATCTTCAGCAGATGCAAGCACATAACTTAGTGGTTGGTCTTCCAAATATCTCTTGCACAGATGGTGTTTGTCAAGGTTGTGTTCTTGGAAATCAACATCAAGATCCTTTTCCTAAGGGTCAAGCTACACGTGCAACCACACCCCTTGAGTTGGTCCATAGCGATCTCATGTCATTTTCAATTACTTTTTTAGGGGCTAAGTATGTGCTCACATTGATTGATGATTTTTCCTAACGGACATGGGTCTATTTTCTGAAGCTCAAGAGTGAAGTTCTCACCAACTTCAAGACCTTCAAAACATTTGTAGAGAAGCAGTCAGGTTTTTCTCTTCGATAGATACACATAGAAAATGGGGGGGAGTATGTCAATCAAGCATTTCAAGATTTTTGCAGTGAGCATGGTATTCTTCATCAGCACATAGTTCCTTACACTCCTCAAAAAAATGGTGTAGCGGAGAGAAAGAACAAGACTCTCAGGGAAATGGCCAATTTTATGATTCAATCTAGGTCCATGGCTCCAACATTTTGGGCCGAAGTTGTCAATTGTGCCAACTATATTCAGAACCGTATGCCCCAAAAGGTAGTGCAAAATATGAACCCTGAGGAGGCTTGGTCTCATCACAAGCCTAATGTATCCTTCTTCAGAGTATTTGGTAGTGAGGCTTGGGCATTCATTCCGGATGGTCAGTGTAAATCCATGGAGAAGAAGAGTCAGTGGTACATCTTTGTTGGCTATTGTGAGGATGTGAAGGCATACACATTATTTGATCCTGACACACGAGAGGTTCATTTCCGACGTGATGTTCAGTTTGTTGAGACCTTCACCCACTCAAATCCTCCTTCAACATCTTCTTCATCAAAACCTACTTAGTCTTCTTCAATTGATGATGTTTTGCTACTTGAGGAAGATTTTAATGATGGTCTTGATCCACCTCCTCCTCATTCACCCACTAGGCCACGATGGGCTTGATTTACTCTTGAGGAGGTTGGTACTCTTGTTGGTGATCCCACAGACACTCATTGCACTCGTTCTCAGACTTCAGGAATCAGTCTTTTGAGTCATGCTGTTTCAGATGATCCTCATAAGTTTTCATATGCTTTAGGTATTCCAAAGTGGGATAGTGCTATGGCTGATGAGTATTCTTCTTTGATGAAGAATCATACTTGGGATCTTATGCCTCTTCCTAAGGGAAGAAAGTTGGTTCGGTGAAAGTGGGTGTATTGTACCAAGTATGTAGCAGATGGTTCCATTAACAAGTACAAGGATCATCTTGTTGCAAAGGGGTTTTCTCAGGTTGAAGAGATTGACTATTCCGAGACCTTTGCTCTTGTTGCCAAGATGGATTCTATCTGCCTTGTCCTTGATATAGTTGCATCACAGGGATGGTCAGTATATCAGATGGATGTGAAGAGTGCTTTGTTGCATGGGGATCTTCATGCAAAGATCTATATGGAGCAGCCACTAGGTTTTGAGCAGGACTCTTCACTTGTTTGCAGGCTTCGACGTTCATTGTATGGTCTCAAACAGGCCCCTCGAGCTTGGTATGAGAAGATGGATAGTTTCTTGCTTGCTTCTAGCTACTCTCGCTACCATTCCAATCCCACAATTTATACTCATCGACATGGAGAGGATCTACTTATACTTGTGCTCTACGTGAATGATTTGATTCTCACAAGGAGTTCTACTTCCATGATTCAGAGTACACAACGAGCATTGATGGAGCGATTTGATATGACCGACCTTGGTCTTTTGCATTACTTCCTTGGTCTTCAGGTTCATCAGATTTCTGAGGGGATCTTCATTTTCCAGCAGAAGTATGCTCTTGATTTGCTTCAGATATTTGGCATGGCTGATTGCAAGCCTACCCCTACTCCATTCCAGTCAGGTGTTGTACTATCTACTAGTTTCTCTACTCCTATAGTTGATCTTACGTTGTATCGACAGTTAGTTGGTAGTCTTTTTTACTTGACAAATAGTCGTCCTGATATTTCCTTTACGATTGGACTTGTCTCTCGCCTCTCATAGGAGCTTCATGAGAGTCATTGGAAGGATGCCAAACATTTCTTGAGATACATTTAGGGCACTAATCATTTCGACATTCATTACACATTAGGTGCATCTCAGATAGTAGGCTTCACTGACTCAGATTGGGCTTGTGATGTCAATGATCAGAAGTCTACTTCTGGATTTATCTTTTTCGTTGGTTTTGGTCTGATTGCATGGTCATGCAAGAAGTAGACTTCTATTGCATTTTCATGGAAAAAGGCTGAGTATTGCGGTGTAGTGTTGGCTAGTTAGGAGGTTTTGTGGCTTCGTCAGTTGATGATTGAGTTTGGATTTCCTTCCACTCAACCCATTACTCTTTGGTGTGATAATCAGATTGCCATACATATCTCTCGCAACCCAATGGAGCATCAACATACTAAGCATATTGAGATCCACATGCACTTCATCAGGAAGCTTATCCAAGATGGCGTTCTCAGCTTGGAGTATTTGCCTACAGATCAGCAGGTTGCAAATATCTTCACTAAACCTTTGGCATTGCCTCGTTATTTTTCAGTTGCGTTCAATGCTTGGGGTGAAGGAAGTTGTCCTTGGGGGGTCTTGAGGAGTCCTCCTTCCTTCTTCAGTTTTTAGTTTTTCTTTGTATCTTTTTCTTTCTTTTGGAGAGGAGTTTTCTCCCACAGGGTTTTTCTCCTTTTCTCCGTTTGTGAGAGATTTTTTGTTTGTACATGGGTACCTCATCAGGCCTTGTTTCCAGGACCCATCTTTTGCATATGTGCTTTGGTTTGTTCCTCCCTAAGTTGCACTTAAGGGGGGGTGTTGATGTGAATAAGTCTTGTACCTAGTTTATTCCTTTACTAGGGACTTAGGGGACTTAATTCACATGTTAAGTTTACTTAGGATATTAGTTGTATCTTCTAGAAGTCTTAGTTGTCTTATCTAGACTTTACACTTTCCTAGGTAGTTATGAGTTAGTTGTCTCATGTGATAGGATTAAGACACTTGTCATGATCTTGTCTTATCCTATTTCTCATCCTTGACTTTATAAGAAAGGCATCTCTAACATATTTTGCATTGTATTGTATTCCATAGATCATATTGTATCATATTGCAATCCTTGTTTGGTGGAATAGCATCTCCTAGTGTTGCTTTTCTCTATCTCTTGTGGAGGTTATTTGGTGTTGCAGATTAAAGATCTTGTGTTGATCACTTCAACATAGTGAAAGGTAAATAATTAAATAAATAATTTATTTAATTATTGAAGAAAAGGAGATTAGCAACACAATTAAATAAATTTATTTAATTGATCATAGTAGAATAAAGATTAGGAGGTGAATTAATTAAATAATTAAAATTATTTAATTATGTGGAGAAGAAGACCAAGAAAAATGACACTCGTAGACCAAGACATTTTTCAGTGCCTACACATAGAACTAAAAACACTATATTTGAATCTTAGCTATAAGATTTGGTTATTTTACTTAGTTCTCCTAAGTATATTTAAGGCATAGTTTAATTTTGTTTATTTTATAAGCTAGAGTACAAAATATTGTCCTTATTGCTTAAAATTTTAGTTGAGTAATATATCTTAAATTATATAAGTTAATAGGAGTTTAAGAAGGTATTTTTAATCTAAGAATGATGTGGATTACTAATGATTTTAGACTCTTATATATCACCCTCAATCAAAGGTTAGTTTGTATGATGTTGTTATAATGTATTACGATAAGTTGAATAACTCTAAGTAATTATTTTGTTGATCATGTATGAGTATATATCATGTTTAATTAACTTGGTTTATAGATATTTTTCATAGGAATTTAGCTTGTTGTTAAGTAAAGTAATTATTGAATTGATGTATTATTTTAATGAAAACTCTATAGGTATTGGGAATTATACACCCAATATGCAAAAACAATAACCTTTCAACAAAGAAAACCAAACTTATGTCCTATATAGATATGTAAATTTTTCACAATAAAATACCAACATCAAACACTTTTCTAGAGTGTGTTTGTAAAGTATATTCTTAATTAGGTTTCCCTCCCTATTCCACCTAAGTGGGTGGTAGCCAACAAAGAACTATTTAGGGAAATTAGACCCTAGAAAGGGTTGTGTTCCCACTCATACAATTTCATAAAACATAGATTAGAAATCATAATTACATATATAATACACATTGATCTCATTTGGAAGTGGTTATGTAGGCAATTTGGTGAATGGAGGTTCCCAATATGCAAGTTTTTAGGTGTGAGGTTAGGGATTTTCTAAATATTGGATTATCAACTTACTTGGAAGATTAAATAAATTATTCTTGCAACTTAAAACATAAATGAATTACTCAATTAAATTTAAAATTAGTCTACAAAATAAAATAGGGATAAATAACATTCATTGTGTACTTAGAAGAAATACTAGTTTGATTTGGTTGACTACTTGAGGATTTAGAACAAATTTTGAGGTGAGACTGGAGCCTTTATATATTCTCTTGATAGATGTCGACCTTGGTGCACTTCCAATATGGAAGTGTAGTCTACAATGAGTGACTCAAGACCCAGATGTTCATAACGAGTCTAAATCTTTGGCTAAAATGTGTACCTATCATGTATGGATAAATGAGTACTTTTTGATGTTTATCTTGAATCTACATATTCCTATGCCTTATGGATAGGTTCTCGAGTATACAAATGGATGAAACAATAAACAAATTTGATTAACAATTTTAAACAACAACAAAATAGTGGTAATTTGAGGTATATATGTTGGGTTATTACATAAAGCCTATTTATTGTATGATCTGAAGGTAAATAAACCTCACATATTTGGATATTTATTTTTTGAGGATCAGTGTCACCTTCCAAGTGTTTAGTATGTGTATTTTATAAATGAGAAAATGACAATAATATATCATCATACTCACTCAAATTTTTTGGGCTAGAACCAAAAAGCATTATGAAATCAATAAAAGAAAGAGATGGAATTGATGAGACAAATTCAATCTTATCATCGACTCCATAATCTAATGTTCCTCTAAGGATATTTGAGCAAGGAAAATGACCTTCATATTGCAAGTCTACTAGGTTAGTAATATATTGATGACAATTATTCTAAATTATCATGAACCGGGAACTTTTGAGGAAGCAATAAAAAGAAAAATGATAAAGTGATATGAATTAAAAGATGGATTCAATTAATTAGAACTAGACATGGGAGTTGAAAATCTTTAATTTTTTGTGACTTGAATCCATTAATTCTAAAGGTATGCTCAAATAAAATTTAAATCTTATCACTTAATTAAGAAGCACATAAAATATTGGTTGCTACAACCTAAACATATATAAAAGTGTGTTGAAGATATCTAATAATTTAGTATTTTAGTGTCATACAAATAATACTGAATTACACTATCTCATTGTTTTATATGATGAAATAAAGTTTATGTGGGAGTGTAGAAATATAAACTCTATTTCAATATTTAAGATTTTTTATGTAGAGATACATTTATCATGCATGGACAAGTCTAACCATTTTTTTTTTCTATTTAAAGATCTTTGTTTCATTGCGAACGAGTTGTTTTAGCTATGGTTTATCATCTTAGTCCTATTTGTTACTTTAGATTTTTTATTTTCTTTACATTAGGGGATATTTATTTTTTCTAACACATTATCAAGATTTTTTAGGTTATTTAGACTTGCTTATTAGGAGAAAAAATAGCATAATCCTTTAGTTACATGTGTTCTCTCACCCACACTTGGGTAGTTGAATATCACATCTTATATTGTATTATATGCCACCTCTCATACCCATTTGTTTGTCTTCATTTAAGTAGGTGAAACCATGTAATTTAGCATTTACCAAGTAGGTAAAACTCCTATCTATTTTTAGGAATTTGGAGTTATTACACATCTTTAATGTATATGTCCCTATTTGTGCTATATAGAATTCACCTCTCTTCTTTGTTAGTAAAAAGAGTAATTTGACCATTGAATATACTTTAATTTGTCTCTTGAGTTCTCTCTTTTTAGGATTCTCTCTTCATTATACTATTTTGATCCTCAATCATTTATCGATTGGATTGTGTGTGTTATATGATTGAAAATTGATCTAGACTCAAATTCCTATTTCTTGTAGAAGCTAACATGGTATCAAAGCTAATTTGTCTGGTAGAGTTCATTTTGTAGTCCTAATTTTTTGAGAGATTTGAGACTAATCTATGCCAATATTTTTCTCAAAAACCTAGTATGCTCTTTTCTTACATCCTTAGATGATATGGATAATTATACTAGTTTAGAATTAAAGTAAGGATCTATATTACTCTAGTTTGAATATGCGTGTTCTTGTGAAAAATAGGTGATTGTACCTTCTCAATAATTTTGGAGGTTTTTTAGTTTTTCCATAGCATCCAAGAGGCTCAAGAAAGTTAAGATTATCTTTCATTTCACCAAAAATGGAGATCAGAGGACCTAGTTAAAAAAAGGGTTTGAAGCATGGTTCCAAAAGGTAGTTGACATTTCATAGCACTTTCAACCCAAAAAGACCTTTCCATCACACTCATAAGGCCTAAAAACACAAAGACCAACTATTAATTCATCCATTTTGGAGAAGTTGAACTTTAAGGATTTTTTTGCTCCTAAGTCCATACAACATGTCATATAGTATGGCTATATTTTTTTTTTTTAAATAATTAAAAAATCATAGTATAGCGTGCTCTACTCCAATAGTGTCCCCATGGCACTACCACCACTATGCTCACCACTAGCGTGTGGCCAAAGAACAACCATGGACTATGTGCGCCACTAGGTGGTGCAACTTGAACACTGCTCAAGAAAACACTAGTATATTTAGTGAATATTCACTTTAAAACAAATAATTACTCTAAAATCCATTTTGCACTAGAATTTTGGTGGTTTCTTGGCTTGGATGATGATTTTGAGCACTAGACAACAATTTTTTCCCAAAATAAGGGTGGTTTTTGAATCTTGAGGCCACAAATAATAATCATATGGCATCTTAGTATGTTCTAGTGGATAACATCATGTTGATGTCAACACCCTATTATAAAAATTACCCCTCACCATTGCAAAATTTGTTTTTGTACTCTATCTTTGAAGGCTAATAAATTGAGCATACCCACTCCTTTTGTGGAATTTATTTTGATTTGGGGTATAATTTCATGCTATACATAGTGGTATGAATGGTTTATTTATTTTATTCTCCAAAATTTTAGAAATTGAATATTATTCTATAATTTGTTGCATAGTTCTCGTTTTGGGACATTCCAAGAGCCATAACTTGTACAAACAGACTCCTTTTTCAGGCCTTATTTCTTTTAGGGTTCATATTATTCTGTGTACTCCACATTGATGCTCTCAAATTGATCTCATATTGTACTTGAGCTATAGTTTGTGTTTTGGCCATTTTAAGCCTTGTGAGAATCTACAAATTTGATTTTTGAATTGTTAATCACACTAGTCATAAAATTCCAACATTAATTTTTTTGGGAGGGCCTCATTTCAAAAACCAGTGAAAAAGGGAGGGTGTCTCATGTGCCTCATTTTTTTCACTTCTTTTTTCTACACACAACAATCATTTTTTTGCACTGATGGATCAATCAATAGTTCCTATCCTAACACCATATAACTATTTTGAATAAAAATATAAAATGACAGTCTATCTCAAAAAGAAAGGATTGCACAAAGTTATGATGGGACTTGAAACATAACACACACAAAATGTAGAAAAGCTAAAATGGTTCAATAAATATGATGAAGCATTTGGTACTCTATGTATTTCAGTGTCTCCTAACTTGAATTTTCACATTGAATCTACCACTAGACCAAATGATGTGTGGACCACTTCAGAAAACCTCTTTGGTAAGAAGGATGAATTGATGAGTCATCAATTGGAGAAAAAACTAATAGGGCTAAGCCCTACCAATTTTTACACTAGAAACATGACTTCTTCACTATTGATGGTGTTTTCTGCACAACAACTCAGATAAGATACAAGTATCCTATCTCTCTAGAAATGTAAATCTCTATCAGCAAGCCTCAAGAGATAACCCCAAGGTCTCTAATGTCAGGTCTTGACAATGCGAAAACAACTTAGTGATAAATGTGAAAATGTTGGTAATCACAAGGGGCCTTACTAACAAATACTGGATCTTCAAACTTATCAGATTTTGCAATATGGTGATAATTCAAATCCTAAATCTAACACAGATAATAAAGAAATAGAAAAAGATGAGGTTTTAAGAGAGAGATTCCTAAGATTAAAACTACTCTAAGATCAACAATGCAAATGATGAAATACTTGAAACAAACCAATCCCCAAAACTAATTCTTGCTTAACCCAGATAAATCTGCAATCTTACAGAAATAGTGCAATCTTCTAAGGCATTAAATATTTTTAGATCATGAAAATTCATCCAAAACAACCCTATTGCAATTGAAATGAACAAACATTCACAATTGAACTAAGCGCAATGAATATAAGGTCCAGGCTAACTTTACAAAGCAACTCACAATTAGCCAGTTGCAAAAAGTATGGACCAGGGATCGCTACAACACTTCAAGCATTAAACCATAAACATCATTGAATCAAATCTAATTATAAATCTAACATATATCCAATATTTCTCAAGCAATTTCAAAAGATAGAATAACAAGAACCATGCAAGATAAGTCAACACAAGAGAATTCACCAATAGCACAATGTCTTCAATTGTATTGAATCACCCAATAACAACAACAATACTAGTGTTTTGTATTACAACACTTGCTTCAAAATAAAACTAACTTCTAATACTATCTCTTCTCTATCACTTAGCTTGCTTTCAAAGTCTAATTATCTAGCCCTTACAAATGAGGCAAAATGCCATATTTATAGAGTTCATAACATGTCGGCCCAGTTAGGGTTGTAAGGTTGGCCACAAAACAAGTCGGCCTAGAAAGTTCAAATGAAATAAAACAAAAAGCATTAAATGCTTGAACTCATCCAGGTCGGCATGGAGTCTCAATACAATTCGGTCCAATGCATGTGAAGGCTGGAGAGGAAATAATGGGATTCACAAAATTTGAGGCATCATTCATTGGCTGCTCCCTTGTCTTTATCTTTATCTATTTTATCTTGCACCCTCAAGAAGATTCCATCTAGGTCGGCCAAGGATGGAGTGACCAACACTTTGAATCTCCTCTCAATGGATTTGATCTCCTCCCTTGAATGCTTGAAAACCTTGTCCCATTCCACCTTAAGATCTTGATATTTATCCATGATGGCAATATAGGTGGAGGCATCATCTAGGTGGTGAGATGTGATAGGCCCATCATCAACTGGAGAATACACATCATGCCACCATTTGCTCAATTGTTCCAAAGTTAGATGCCTTGGTGCAAACTTCTTTCTTCCACTCATAATCTCAAAGAAATAGATGCATTTTCCATAAATATCTTTTAATGCATCCTCTACTTGCTTCCCTTGCTTATGAATCCTCCTCAAAACCTTTTGCTTGATATGCAGGGATTCATACCATTCCCAAGGCTCATAAAATTTTGTAGAAGGAAGAATGCCATCACTCACCAATTTTTCTTCTGTATACTCCATGATAATTTTTAACTTGTGAAGGAGGAGATCTGTATCAGATTTATCCTACACCAATACATTCTGCAACCACTCAGTGGACCTGTATGCATCACCACATGTTGAAAAGATGCCCTTGATCATATTATCTCCTTGTTTCCCAACTCCCTGCAACTAGTCATGGGTGGCCTGTGTAGAAGCTTTCATCTTTTCAAGTTTTGTGAATGCCTCCTTAGGAAACAAACCTTCAGGAGTCACTCCTTCACCTCCTATTGCTTGCAGTGGCTTCATCAAGTGATGCACATATTTGTACACATCATTTAGTTTCTTCTACAACCTCTCCTTCTCTGCCATTTCTTTATCTAGCCTTCTCAAAACAGCTTGGGAAGACTCCTGGAATTCTTCCTTTTCCTGATCTTTACTAGTGGGTCCCAGGTTCAGGGTCTAAATTGTATAATCTTGAGGAACAATCTCCCTTTTACCCTTTTCTACAGCAGGGGTGGCAATGTGAATAATCTTGTTATCTACTTCATCCCTGGTAATTTTGGAGATTACCCTAGTTTTCTTCTTTGCCTTCCCTTTACCAATGTCTGCCAACAATTCATCCCAATTCAGAGGGGTGTCATCTATGATCACTTGCTTACTCTTCAACCTCTCATTGAGCCAACTTGGGGTAGGGGAATATGATTTTTGCTCACTTGGCTTCTCTTTCTCAGCTTGATCCACAAAAGGCTTAATATCTACATTATGCACTGGAGGGATATCTTCACCTCTGCCTTCTCCGTCATCTTTTTCCTGGCTGACATCTTCAGGATTTTGACTCTCCCCTTGATTTAATGTCTGTCATAACTTGAATAGGAGGAGTCCTTTCATGTGCCTTTCCTTCTTCCATGGATTTCTCTTCTTTTTCCCTGACTGGTGAGTCCTCATAAGCTACTAAAGAAGACTAGAGAATGTTGCCATGTTCTGCCTCTACACTATGGAGATCTCCAACATGGAATTATTCTATTTCCTCATCTTGATGTGTTTCTTCAACAACAACCTTTGTTTTTCCTTTCTCTCCATCATTCAAGCTCTGAGTTAATGGAGGAGCATAAGTGTCCCTTTTTTGTGTAGCAGGAAGAAGTGTAGGAGCACCCTCTTTTAATACACTTTCCTTTGGAGAAGGAGTTCTGGCCTTTCTAGTATATACCTGTGTCTTCTCTCTAGATCTCTCCACCTCTATCACCTGGGGCCCTATGCCTTCACTCTATCCCTTGGGCCGCTCACTGTGCTTCTTCAAACTTTTGGCTATTCTTCTATTCTTAGGAACAGTGATACCATCTTTTCCCTCTTCTCCCTCATGTTCTTCCTTTGGGGAAAATGTTCTCTCCTTTAGGGCAGACTTCCTCCTCTTGGCACTGGGCCTTCTCTTTTTCTCCTCTTCAGGTTCTGCCTGGATAACCCTGATTTTGATTTTGAGGGGAGAGTCCACCTTTCCCTTGCCCTTTGGATCTTGTTCACTTTCTTCAGAGGTGGAGTGGGATTCCAAGTCTCCCATCAAGTCATAAGTGTATTGCATGCCCTTACTGTCTAGCTCCCAAATCTTATGCTTGAGCCATAACTTGGAATATTTGATCACAAGAGCATTGATTTTCTCCAACTCAGTCTTCTCTTCCTCTAACTAGTCTATCTCAGCTATGGGTTTGTCTTTGATGGAATCATAATCATGAATTTGGATTACCTCCCCATCATTATCAAGCTGGTCAGGAATGGCCTTGATGTTGTACAATTTAATTAGACTGACTGGAAATCTAGAAAATATTTTCCTCCTGACCTCAAACTCATCTTTACAGTTAGCCCAATAGTCTTCAATGTCATCTTTGTGCCTGAATTCCCTACTTGCCTTCTTTTGAGCTTCTCTTGTTATGCCAAATTTGGTCCTCTTGGAATGGAATGCCAACCCCAAGGTGCTCATTTCTTCCTCAGAAGAGCGTGTTGTGATCATGGAAGGGCAGGCCTCATTGACTCCCACCCTCAATGGGAAGTCACCTCCTAAGCCTGTTTTGTGCATGTCCTTCTTTATAATATCATCAAAGGTAGAGATCTACCTTGTAACCTCCAAAAGTATGATGTGGTCCGTTGGATATCTTGGAAATTTGTAGGGTTCACTCTGACAACCATCAATTTTAATGTATGAAAAAGTGGGGAACTGGATGAACCATGCTCCATACTTCTGTATCAACTCCTTTGCTACATCAGAAATCCTTACATGCTTTGCTTCTTGGAGCAACTTGGTGATATACATGGTGAATGCATCATTCACCCTCCTGTAGCTTGAGTTACCCAAGTGCAGCTGGGGATACACCTCATAGATAACATCTTGGCGAAAAGTCCCTCTTGCACTCAACCCCTTGTATGGATGAAATCTGGCCAAGGCATAGACCAAGTAAGATGTCATTGTGAAGCTATTGGTCTGTAATACACTACATAGCTACTCATGAATCATGGAACTGATGATACCTGGCCAATGATAATCAAAATTCTACTCCATCCTTATTATGATATAGCACATCCAACTCTCAAATACCTCTACAGTCTTCAAACCCACCACTCTGCTAAGGAGAGTGATTGCATCATAGTATTCTGATTTGAACTTGGCTCTGCACAACTACTTAGGAAACTTGGAGATGTGTGGCTTAGGCTTTTCCAACCAAGAATTGATGACTTGCAAAGCCTTCCTTGTATCATCTACATAATGTTTCTTGGCTATGTCATGGTCAAAACTAACCACATGAGATCTACTAGGCATATCAAATGTTTGTGCCACATAGACTGGAGAGAAGTTAGCCAGTACCCTACCCTGTGGACTAATTATCCTCTGTGTGCTTGGATCATAATTCCTAGCACATTCTAGCACCAACTCATAATATTGCACTGTAGGAGGGAAACCAACCACATGGGCCAATCTAGAGTTCACCAATCTGCTTGTTAACAAGGAGGGATTCTCTATTGACATTCTTGCCTTGAACTCCTCGTAGTTCCACTTCCCAACATTAGTATCTGCTACCTCTGACTAGATGGAAAACAACTTGCTCTCGGGAACCTTGCTCGTCATGTCCAATTTGATCCTTTCATCCTCTGAGACAGATTCTCCCTCATCACTAGGATCCATTATCTTTCCCTTAGTCCTTCCAACAATTGCCTTGATTGATTCAACCTGCACCCAGAGAGGAAACCATAATAAAGATCTATTACAACATGAGAATTCAAGTTAGTCCATCATAAAATACACATTCATCCTTTAAATAAGTCCCATGACGAATAAAATCCTCTGAAACATCATAAAGATTACTCCTTTCAAAGTTCGGGTTTTTGGTCCCTTCGTGGATTTTGGGCCATAAAGGATTTTAAGGAAAATTCAGGCTGGGCGGATTCTAGCGAAGGAGACATAATAAGAATTTATAAGTCATTTAATCCACTTCATCACATAAGAAAAGGGGGCATGGAACATCTTTAAATCATTCAAATTAATCATATAAAGCATAATCATTAACAACTAATTCATGCAATCCCTCAACCCTTCACTTTCAACAAGCTTTTGGAAAATTCCGTTAGGGACGGAAATTCATGGAACTAGAAAGGCTTAGCACATTTCAGGAAAATGAAGGAGTAATGGAAGTTCGGGAAAATCAAAAGACAGTGAAATTCCACGAAGTCAATGTGGTTTCATGTTTTAAGCACATTTCGGGAAAACAATGAAGCGATGGAAAATTAGGGAATTCCAAAAGTAATGGAAATCCATGAGATATTCGAAAACCTGAAATCTTTGACTTCGTCAAGATTTTTCCCAGATTGATCAAACAATTAGGAACTTGGGGATTCAGTCTTAGACTCAATTCGTTTAAACCGCAAGATGAAGAATCTAGGTTTCCAATTGATCTAGATGAGATTCAATCAATGTGAGAAAGTATTTCAATAAGGGAAACCCTAAGAAATCACCATGAAAGCACAACTTGGATCCCAACTTTCCCTTTCGTTCCGCTAATCCTCCTGCAAACTCCCCTTAAAACCCCCCTCAAGACAAGGCAATCACCATAAATAAATGATAAGCTATTGATCTAGACCTACCCAAGGACGTGATTTTATCGAAGGTTAGGGAAATTTCTAGGTCAAACCAGAGCTCGACATAGGGTAGCATGAAATCATACTAAGAATCGAACAAAGCAATGATTAACCACATTGAATCACAATCAAGCAAACAGAAAAGCAATGCGAAGTACAGGGAAGGGCATAAAGTTAAGGCGAGAACCCTAGCTCTGCTATCGAACCTCGTCAAACTTCCTCAAACCCAAAGTCATCACCCAAAGCATATGCACAAACCATGAGAAGATTCAAACTCACCAACTAGAAGCAAAGGCGTTGCAGACATACCATGAATGAAGAGAAATCAAAGTCATAGCAACCGACAAGAAACGATAAAGTCTGAGTAAAATGCAAGTGATCACCAAAAAACTCTACTGCAACGATCGATCACAATCCCCAAATGCACAATGCAGCAGTAGCAACTCAAAATCAGGCTCTTCAAGTCTCACAACAAAGCAACTGACACAAATTCTCTGTAAGAGAAATTTAGGGCATCTCAGAGAAACCTCCAAGAACAGTAGTGCCTTCAGTTACTTTAATTCTGATTAGATTGCCTCAAAGACACGTACAACTATGTCCTAAAGTAGAAACAGACACAGTTCATTTCCCACATTAATCCTTCTGAGAGAAGCACATGTAAATTCAATAGCAAGCAATAACAGTTTCTAGAAACAGAACCAACACAGATGAAAGACAAGACAAAAAATTAGAACACACAGATTTACGTGGGGAAAACCCTTTCGGGTAAAAAACCCCACCCTCCAAAGTTTGAGCCATTGTATTATTCAGCAACAAAAGGTTACAATACTATTTTAGGCACTTAGCCTTTTCAAAGATTACATCTTGTTCATTCTGGAAACAATCCTAGTAGTAAACTCTCCCTCTGTACATTTCCTGATCAACCTCTCAAACCAAAAAATCTTTGCACTGTTGCAATACCCTCAACAATATACAGTACAGATCGACACGAGAGATGGACCATGGCATTCGATTCTTAATCAGGAGAGATTTTGGCAGCATAATCCTGCCTCTCTCTTTTCTTTGTTTCAGCCTCGGCCTTCCAGCCAGCCACTCGGCCCTCACTCTATCACTCACCTATATTGAACACAACAATTCACCAGAACATAGTTGTTTTCATTTCCTCACAAACAGTTCGTCTTCCATGCAGAAACAGTCACAACAAATAGTTCACATTCTGCCCTCTCTGATAGGTCCAAGTCACAACACGTAGGACAGTCTTCCAATTGGTCAACAATGTTCACCCTGTGTCGGATGTCGGCGAGACACTAACCGTGTCTCCCCGATGCCACAAAGCCCAACCGTCGATATCGCCAAGAGTCATCACTATTGGCAAGAGGTTACACCGAGTTCAAAAGTAGTCGGCGAGACAAACCACATCGCTGAGATGTCATACCGATGACCACCACATGTAGCGCTATTCGACAAGACCATCGCTATTCGGCGAGAGGTCATACTGATGTTCAAAACTCACATCGACATCAACATTCCCATCGGCGAGACTGTCACTATTTGGTGAGAGTCATAATGAGTTAAGGAGTCATATCGATGTCCAATACACCCATCGGCGAGACTTCCACATTCGCTAAGAGTTCCAACGAGCCTTCATGTTACTCTGATCTGTCTTTCATCTTGAGTCACCCCGATGCAGATCATCGACCAGAGTCACATCGACAATCAACGGGGGCACCAACTCACATCTTATCGGCAAGACAATATACATCGGAGAAACGTTTCACTGAAGTCCCAACTCACACCGAAAGCAGACTTGTCAGCCAGACCAACACTCTCGGCAGAGGGTCACACCGAACACAACCAGTCACACCGATGACATCCCTCGCCAAGAGTCTCCCCGACATCCAATAAGAGTATCCTATCGGCCAAACATCTCCCATCACCAAGACACATTCCGATAGGAACAAGTCATACCGATTACTGCATCGGCCAGATAGACCAAGGGTCATGCCAATATTGGCCAGAATTTCTACCATCGCCGAAACATCATTCTGACTGTCCAAGGTTACACCGAAGATTCAGGTTATACCGATCGCCAAGACATTCCAGAGGTCACAACAATAGTTCAGGATCAACTAGTAGATCGGTCAGACATCTCAACAGTCATAGCGACCATGCTTACTCAAAGGTTTCAGCCTATGAGATTGAGGCACACAATTCTAACAATCTCCCACTTGACGAAGATCACACAGGCACCTCCAAAGCAACCAGAAACTAAGATCACACTAGCTCCACCAGTTCAGACCCTGCAATACTCAAGACACCCAATCAACAAGATTCCACAGATAACAATCCACCAGACAATCTGCAACAAAGACCAGGCATCCAACTGCAACTCACTATCCAACAAAGCAACTGAAATGCAACCAATCACAACCTTCTAGGAAACCACATAGATCTAAAAACATGCTCTCATGCTCCATCAATAATTTCGCACCAACATCCAAGATGTCCACCATTCAGGCAACAATCCTTGTCATCTTCAAATATGCCACCTATGGAAGAAAGAACACGCCAAGGTGAATAAGCACCAGTCCAATGAACACAAGCAAAATATCCCAGTGATATCATCAACAGGATACTGCTACCACTTCACTGTGCTCAAACGCTATACAAAAGTAATATCAAATTCAAAGCCTCAAATAGAACACAACAGTGAAGTCATTCTCCAAAAACAAGATAGAAGACACCAGCTAGAACAACAATCAGACTAACTGCTTCCATCCAACTGATAAACCCATGCGACTAAAAATAGCACCCACAGCTCGTGCTATTCCATCCAATCCCACATACCTAAAAGGTATCAACATTAGTAAATTCATGCCAAACTATAACCAACTCAATAACAACAAATACAAGCTCCAAGTGCCAACCAGTCAAAGAAGACAAAACACAACAGGAACTCCCACTGCCCGAGTAATTCCAAATCTGAAAGATCAAAGACATACCAAGTCTACCAATAACATCACATAGAAAGTGTAACCATGTAGTACCAAAAATATCCACAATGATACGCACAACCTGCAACAAACTGTTACAAGAAACATTTCTCTCACCACAAGTCATCACAGTTCTCCCAAGTTCTCCACATGCAATCAAAGGAAAAAGGATTAAGAACCTCCATGTCATCACCCATGAACTTGAGTGAAAAACACATGAACACAAGCAAGTGATCACTATAGCTCCAACCAAACCTCAAACCAATGTAATGTGAAACGAAACATCCAGGAAGTAAACCAAGACCAAAGAGAGAAACTTTGCACATCATATTCTTGTAGAACATCCTCCTATAGACACTTCTAACTGCCAGCTATGCCAAGAATAATCTCCTTCTCATCCCAAAATAAAAGCCTTAACAACATCCAACCGTTCAATCACCAAGATCAAACCAACTTTAAAATTATGTAATCAACATGGATGTAAGCCTCTCAAAGAAAATCAAGCTACTTCATTCCCCATTTCAGGAAATCAGCCCATACATCATCTCCTACCAATTCTCATCAGTAAATAACATAACACAAAAGCTCAAGGAGATAAAACAAGCTGTACATCTTCCACCATGAATCCTCCAGAACCATTAAACAACAATTCAAGATCCATATCATGAAAGTGAACATAAAACACATCTGAAAAATATAATGGGCCAAATACCTCTCAGATAAACTGTCGAGTAGACCAAGAGTGGGAACGAGAATACTCCTTCAAGATATACAATTTATCAAGACTAATCAAGAGTAATCTCCTCATAGGTCTCTATTGAACTTACGTTCAACCAAGGTGTAGGTTTCTCTGACTTTCTGCTAAAAAACTTATCAAGAAAACCAATCAACAACACTTCTCTCATAAGAGAAAAACAACCTCACCTTATTCTTCATGTATCCATGAGTACTAGCAACTGATCATCTCATGCTAAATTTCAACTGCATTACTGCACTATCATGAAGTATCAAGCAAATAATCAAAGCACCCAATACACAAAGAATTACCAGACCACTGTCAAAGCTCCAATCATCTGAATCAAGAACTTATCATGACACCATGATCTACATATCCCCTTAGGAGATACCATGCTTCAAGTGACTTCACCATGGTCTCAAGTACAATGCACAATGCCAAATCTCCAGTGCACAAACAAGAGTATACCATGACATAAAGCAAATAGACTCAAAACCAACATCACCTGTCAAGCACCACCAACACCTCAGCCAAAGACTCCAAGCATCCTCTATGGATCCAAGATGTTGCACATCTTCAAATAATGTCCATGCAAATGTGAAAGAACCCTTCTGCAGAAACAGGATCTAAAAGCTCCCCCTTGAAACATTTGCAACACTAAAGAAGACCATTCACCACCATGTGATGAACCCATAGTTACTGCTAAAGCTCCCACTGAAATGTGACATCTGAACTCTCCAAGCATCATGACCACCTGCTTCAGGTTCCCATAACCGACTATTCAAGTACTCAACAATATCCATCCTCTCATCTCAAAGCAATCACACCAATGCATAAGTGACCACAGACAAGGCCAGCTAACAAGTTTGCACCAGCAATGAATCAACCTCGTGGATAAAGACAGTCCACATCCAAGTTATCTCACTGCAGCTAATGGGTAGCTAATCCACCAACCGCATAACTCGTAGATCACAAACATCAAACGTGCAAACCCATCATCACATTGGAAACTGAAACACTGAGATTTCAAAGAGAATAACCACGTAGACAACATGACTCAAACACCAGATCACGCCAAACGTGATTTTCCAAACATGTCCACAACGAGCACCATAATCAAGGAACCCACAAGCACCACCACAAGAATGTTGAGTGAAAAATCACGTACCAACACTCCCATGTAGAGAATAAATCACACCTCCTCAAACCACGCACAAAGGATGCATGCAAAACTACAACTATCTCATCCAGCAACACCCCAAAAGACGAGGTCTAGAAAATAGCTTAACAACAACTCCACATAACCACAAGTTTTTCTTAACCATGTAAAACATGTACATGCATCCGAGAAAGAGATAGGCTATTTCAGAAGCTTGCAAATCAACAAATGATTAACTCCATAGCCTTTATGTATTCGAGGTTAATAGGAAACAGTGCCTTCCAACACCAGGAAACACCACCTGGCATAAGCACACTCTTCCATGGTTGAGAAACAACCTAGGCTTCTCCATATCATTAAGGAGCCTCTCACACAGACACCCAATATGAAAGCTTTATTGCTACACAACCACGAAGCAAGAAAATCCACCACATACACCAAGGTTATACTGCTACCAACCAGGAGACAAAAATCACAACAAACCAACATGATCAACTCCCTTTTTGCCATCTTCACCATCCTTCAAGCTGCATGCTGTCTCTGAATATCACAAGACTTCCACTAACCAAAGCATCAATAGAACAGATGATTTCTCTAGATTTCCTCCAACCTAACAAACTGAGAAATATTCACAGGAGAAATACCCATAACCAACAACCAAAAGATGGCTTTGATACCACTTGTAAGAGAAATTTAGGGCATCTCAGAGAAACCTCCAAGAACAGTAGTGCCTTCGGTAACTTTAATTCCGATTAGATTGACTCAAAGACACGTACAACTATGTCCTAAAGCGGAAACAAACATAGTTCATTTCCCACATTAATCCTTCTGAGAGAAGCACATGTAAATTCAACAACAAGCAATACCAGTTTCTAGAAACATAACCAACACATATGAAAGATAAGATAGAAAATCAGAACACACATATTTACGTGGGGAAAACCCTTTTGGGTAAAAAACCCCACCCTCCAAAGTTTGAGCCATTGTATTATTCAGCAACAAAAGGTTACAATACTATTTCAGGCTCTTAGCCTTTTCAGAGATTACATCTTGTTCATTTTGGAAACAATCCTAGTAGCAAACTCTCCCTTTGTACATTTCCTGATCAACCTCTCAAACCAAACAATCTTCGCACTGAAGCAATACCCTCAACAATATACAGTATAGATCAACACGAGAGATGGACCATGGCATTCAATTCTTGATCAGGAGAGATTTTGGCAGCATAAACCTGCCTCTCTCTTTTCTCTATTTTTGCCTCATGGCCTCGGCCTTCCAGCCAGCCACTCGGCCCTCACTCTATCACTCACCTATATCGAACACAACAATTCACCAAAACATAGTTGTTTTCATTTCCTCACAAATAGTTCGTCTTCCATGCATAAATGATCGCAACAAACGGTTCACATTCTGCCCTCTTTGATAGGTCCAAGTCACAACACATAGGACATTCTTCCAATCGGTCAACAACGTTCACCCTGTGTCACATGTCGGTGAGACACTAACCATGTCTCCCCGATGCCACAAAGCCCAACCATCGATATCGCCAAGAGTCATCACTATCGGCAAGAGGTTACACCAAGTTCAAAAGTAGTCGGCGAGACAAACCACATCGCTGAGATGTCATACCGATGAACACCACATGTAGCACTATTCAACAAGACCATCGCTATTCGGCGAGAGGTCATACCGATGTTCAAAACTCACATCGACATCAACATTCCCATCGGCGAGAATATCGCTATTCGGTGAGAGTCATAACGAGTTAATGAGTCATATTGATGTCCAATACACCCATCAACAAGACTTCCACATTCACTAAGAGTTCCAATGAGCCTTCATGTTACTTTGATTTGTCTTTCACCTTGAGTCACCCTGATGCAGATCATCGGCCAGAGTCACATCGACAATCAACGGGGGCACCGACTCACATCTTATCGGTAAGACAATATACATCGGAGAAAGGTTTCACCGAAGTCCCAACTCACACCAAAAGCAGACTGATAAGCCAGACCAACACTCTCGGTAGAGGGTCACACTGAACACAACAAGTCACACCGATGACATCCCTTGCCAAGAGTCTCCCTGACATCCAATAAGAGTATCCTTTCGGCCAAACATCTCCCATCACGAGGACACATTCTGATAGGAACAAGTCATATCGATTACTACATCGACCAGACATACCAAGGGTCACGCCGATATCAGCCAAACTTTCTACTGTCGCCGAAACATCATTTTGACTGTCCAAGGTTACACCGAAGATTCAGGTTATACCGATCGCCAAGACATTCTAGAGGTCACAATGATAGTTCAGGATCAACTAGTAGATCGGCCAGACATCTCAACAGTCACAACAACCATGCTTACTTAGAGGTTTCAGCTTGTGAGATTGGGGCACACAATTCCAACATTCTCATCATAAATCCCATTTAAATCCAATAAAAACAAGTTGCAAAATCGCACAAAAGGCATAAATGCCCGTGACAAGACAATCCGGAACTAGCCTGGGGATCTGAATGCATGACAAATTTTTGGGAATCTGGAGGCAATGAGGAATTTCGGGAAAATCCGTGGGAGATGAAATTATTTGAAGCATTGAAATTTTTGAAAACAATAAAAGTAGTAGCCTTCGTCAGGTTTCTAGGGGATCTCGGGGATTTCCGCCCGAGGGGGATTTTCCCAAAAATCTAGAAAAACCCGGGGTTAACTCAAAAACAAGGATTTTCAAAATGTCACCTTAAGGTTGGTCATTTGCACAAGTAAGGTAGTCATTCAAGCACATCTCAAAGCAATTAAAATCCCAAAATCAAAAGATCAAAGGCACCCAAAGCCAACGCAAGAAAGAGGGTTCCTACTTTCAGTGGGGCGTGTGTGCAAAACTGCACAACATTCACAAAATTAAAATCCATTAGATTGCAATTGCAATAGTGTGGAATTAAGAAGGATGATAAAAAAATGATCTTAATTATTCTTTCTAACCTTGGTCCTAACTATTCTATATTTATTTCTACATTTTATTCCATAAAATGTGCCTTAGGTTCCACCTATAAAATGCCTTCTCTAGATGACTGTGACAAAAATCACAAGGGGGAAAGATAAATTGGTTTAGATGGGTACAATTAAAACCTCAAAGTCACATGCCTTAGATTTAAATTAGGGAACAATAAAATAGAGTGGGACAGGAAAAATGATAAGAAAAAAATGAATAAATAATGCAAGAGCATCCAGGTGCACGAACAATCCCGCACATCAAAAAATATATTAATTTTAATTTTTGAGTTTTGTATTGGTTTTTCTTGCAGGCACAGTTTAATTAAATCTTCAATGGGATTGTAAAAGAAAATAAATTTATTAATTGATTCAGTTATTAGTTGATTTAAAAATGTTTGCAAATTGTAATTTGCCAAAAAGGAAAAATCCCACACCCAACTTGTGAGTGGGCATTTGTTGTAAATTGTAACTCTATTAAAAAAATTGAATTTGCATTTGTGGAAAAAGAAAGGGGATGCAAGGAGTGGAGGAAGCAAAGAGAGTGGGTGTAGAGGTGGGAAGATTTTTTTTGAATGGCTATTGAATGCATATTCCAAGAGAAAAACTCATGCCAAGAAAGGAGTCATGGGGATTTAGAAGGTTTGTCTGGGAGAGAGATTTCTAGGAGTTGTACCTAAAAGGACCAACATCAGTAAAAATGGCATAACTTTCTCATAAGCAATCAAAATCAAGAATTTCAAAATGATCTGGAAAGCTGAGAACGAGGCACACCAAACCCATAAGGAGTTTTGAAAGATTTGTGATGAACAAGGAGCAGTGAGGGATATAAGTGACGGATTTATGGAACTACAATATTTTTTGTGATTTCTAAAACTCTGCCTGTGAGAGTTTGCATATGGGTTTTGAATATTTCCCGTAGTTGATTGTAGTTGCAGATGGATCTTCCAATTTGGATTGAAATGTTGATTTTTCTGATAATGTAGACTTCAAGTATTTCATTGAATGCAATAAAATATTCTATGTTGGAATTTTTATTTAAAAATTGTTTTAAGTGTTGATTTGTGAAGGATGGCTGTAACAATTGACAAACCTCTTTGGTTTCTCAATTGTTGAATGCATCAAATGGTATCAGAGTAGGCGGATTGGCTGGGATGTGTTATTTTTCTTGGATACGTGTTGAGAATTTTTTTTTGAAGGATTGGGGTTTCTTGGAATGTGTGAGTGAATTTTGTTGCAAGTATGAAAGAGGACTTGTGACTTTATCCTGCAATAGAGGTTAAAGCTGGGTGGAAGGTGCACGAGGGAGAAGTGTCTTCCAGAAACTATCTGTTGGGTAGAGGATAAGCAAGAGTGAGTTTGTTGCAGGGAGGACCTATGACCACAAAGGGTTGATACCCTGAAGCAAGATAGATTGTTGCAAGGAGGACTTGTAACTATAGAGGGACTTGCGAGTCTCTGAAGATGTCTTTGAAGAAGAGGAAAAGAGGGGTCATGAGAAGGCTTGTGAGGATTTTACCTATGGAAGAGTGGAAAGAAAAGAGATTTACAAAATGGGTTTTTGAATAATTAAAGAAGATTGAGGCTAGAGTGGAAGCCTTGGAAAGATATTACTTTCTTGAAAAATTTGTGAATGTAGAAAATAACATAATTGTAGCAGTAGAAGTGGAAAAAGATAAGAAAGTTGAAGAGGAATATGTGGGCATGAAGGAGTCCCATTATTTTTCTAACAAAAATGTATTTGCAAATCAATTTGTGTATGTAGGTGAAGAAAAGAAAGAGGTAAAACAAAGATTTGACAAAGAGGGACAGTGAAAAGGAGAAAGAGAAAATGAAGAGTTGTAGTACTACGATGAAAGTGACATGGAAACAAGAAAATGTGGGATCAACCCACACGATTGTGGTTAAAGAAAAGAAAGAACATAAGAGAATCATAAAGAAGGAATGGAGAAAGAAAGAGGAGAAAAAGAAAACATAAGATTTGTTTGCAGGAGAGGTAACAAAGGAAATGAAGGTGGGAAGAGATGAATTCCCTATTTTATGTGCTAACATTGTTTTGGATGTAGGTGAAGAAAGGGACGCATTGGAGTGTCATACATATGGCACTGAAAAGGAAGGGATCCTCATGCAAGAGGATAATAAAGAAGAGAAGAAGGAATGCGTAGCTGAGAAAGAGGTATTGTTTAAAGATATTGATGTTGATTTGTGCGAAAAAAAGATAAAATAATATGTTAAAGTAAGTGACTGTGAAATGGGGGCAGCAATTTATCTTTGGAAAGACATAAATATGTTGAATAAAATGGAACATTTGAGTGCAATGGAGAAGGTAGAAGAAGAGAGTAACAAGATTGCAGTAGAAAGTTGAAAAGAAAAAGTTGGGGCAGCAGTAGAAAAACAAGAAGACACACGGGTAAAAGGTTATCTATGTGATATTTGTGAAAATGAGTGTGATGTTATGTTACTTTCAAAGGATTTTAATGAAATTGTGGATATCGAAATGAGTGTAAGGGATAGTATTGTCATAAAAGAAGAAGGTGAAGTTGTAGAGATAGAGAATAGTCAAGTTGCAACAAAGTTTGTTCTTCATGAGGACTTGGAGATGATTCAAAATTTGGGGCAGCAATGTGAAGAAGAATGAATAAAAAATGTCTTAAGTGAAAGAGGTGAAAGAGCAACAAAAAATAAAGAAGAAGATGAATTTATTAATGTAGATTGCAATAGTTGAAAAGGAGTGGCTTGCATTGACAATGGGTGAAGCAAAATTTGTGGAATTGAAAGGTGAGGTAAAATTTGCATCTTGTGAATCTTTTGATGAATCTAATTTGTATTTAAGTGATATGGTTAAAATTGAAGGCTATGAGGATATTGAAAAGGATGTTGCAGCAAGAAAGGAGGAAAACAAAATAGAGGAAGAAGAAAGTGAAGAATGAATGGGTGAAGGGGATGTGCAAAGTGAATTTATTGACTTCTATGATTTTGTTAGTGTTGATTTCTATGCAGAAGTTAAGAATGATAAAGGGAATTGGGAAGATGAAACTTGGTACAACAAGATGGATTACATGAGAGGAAGAAAGAGGGGGAAGATGAAGGAAGGGAGAGACATGAAGTTTCAGAACAAGGAGAAGAAGAAAATTCAAGTAGATAAGGAAGAAAGGTGGATGATGAACAAACACAGGATATTCAAATGTTCATGAGTTCTCACTCATGAAACATTTTATTTATCTGGGTTGTTTGATGCAGGAGCATCCGGGTGCACGAACAATCTTGCACATCAAAAAATATATATAAATTTTAATTTTTGAGTTTTGTCTTGGTTTTTCTTGTAGGCACAATTTAATTAAATCTTCAACTCCTCCAACACAGTAAGGTTTGATGTTGGGATTGTATAAGAAAATAAATTTATTAATTGATTCAGTTATTAGTGGATTTAAAAATGTTTGCAAATTGTAATTTTCCAAAAAGGAAAAATCCCACACCTAACTTGTGAGTGGGCATTTGTTGTAAATTGTAACTCTATTTAAAAAATTGAATTTGCATTTATGGAAAAAAAAGGGGATGCAAGGCGTGGAGGAAGTGGAGAGAGTGGGAAGATTTTTTTTGAATGGCTATTGAATGCATATTACAAGAAGAGAAAAATTGATGCCAAGAAAGGAGTCATGGGGATTCAGAAAGTTTTGATTGGGAGAGAGAGATTGCCAAGAGTCATACCCGAGAGGATCAACTTCAGTAAAATGACATAACTTTCTTATACAGAATCAAAGTCAATAATTACAAAATGATCTTGAAAGATGAAAATGAGGCGCACCAAACCCATAAGACGTTTTAAAAGATTCATGATGACCAGAGAGCAGTGAGGGACATAAGTGACAAGTTTGTGAACTACAATAATTTTTTGTGATTTCTAGAACTCTGCCTACGAGAGTTTGCATATGGGTTTTGAATCTTGCCTGTAGTTGATTGTAGTTGCAGATGGATCTTCCAATTTGGATTGAAATGTTGATTTTTTTGATAATGTAGACTTCCAGTATTTCATTGAATGCAATAAAATATTCTATGTTGGAATTTTTATTTAAAAATTGTTTTAAGTGTTGACTTGTGAAGGATGGTTGCAAAAATTGACAAACCTCTTTGGTTTCTCAATTGTTGATTGCATCAATAAAGGATAAAAAGAAGAAAATAAACATGCTACTTTAAATGTAGCAAATCAAACTTCTTCATCAAAAGGTAAACAACCTAAGAAGGAGATGGTCAAAATTTTCTACTGTAAGAGGCTTGGCCATAATGAGCACATGTCTAAGGGAGAAGATTTATCATCTTACACATCTTCTTGAAAATAGCAATATCAAGGTGCTTGACTCTATCAAACAAGGTTCATTAAAAGGGTCTTTAAAGGACATAGATAAAAGCAAGGGAAAAGGAAAGGGCAAGGCCCTAGCTAATTTTGCTTCACAACCTAATACATGGATTATTGACTTGGGTGCTTTTCACCACATGGCTTAACCATAGGATGTATTTACCTCCTTAGAGCCATGTTTTGTGCCCACCATAGTAATGGGTGATGATAATCTTGTAGAAGTGCATGGGAGAGGGTCTGTTGATTTGGGAGAAGGAACACTTTAGGATGTTCTTTATATTCCATATTTTTCAAATAGTCTCCTATTTATTTATGATATATCTCACATAGAATCCAACAAGTGAGTTGATTTCACACCAAACACAATGGTAATCAATGATATGCATAGTGGGTCTATAGTTTCTATGGGAAAAGCAAATTACTAGTCTAGAATTTATCAATTTTCTCACTTTGTTCTTGAATCTCCTTCGACGATATTACTCACTCACTCAAAAGGTGACTTTTAATGAAATCAACAATTTGGTCACTTGAACTACTGCTACTACAACTTAGTCAATACGACATGGTTTTAGGGTTACATTCTATTCAATTTTCTAATAGATTTTATCAAGGATGCATTATTGGTAAGCATATTGAGGATAAATATGATAAAGGCAAAGAATGAAGAGACACAAAAATACTAGAGTTACTACATAGTGATTTGGTAGGATCATTTCCACATCCATCATTTAACAAGGTTTGATATGTCTTAATATTTATTGATGATATTTCCAAATACATGGGTTTATTTTCTCAAATAAAAGTATGAGGTCTTTGAGTCTTTTCAAGACTTCAAATATTTGGTAGATAAAAAATTAGGGAAGGACATAAATATTTTGCATGCAAATAATGATGGTGAACATGTTAACCATCATTTTGAGTAGTTTTGTGCTATAGAAGGCACTAAATTGCAACACACACTTCCATACAATCCTCAAAAATGGTGCTTACAAAATGCAAGAACAGGTCCTTGAAGGAGATAGAAAATTGTATGATACACTCTAGATCATTTAGAACCTTAGTACTGGGTGAAGGCCATTAAATATGCATGTTACATCTAGAAATGAGCTCCTCATCAAGCTATAAAGGGGGTCACTCCTTTTCAAGATTGGATATGTCAAAAACCCATAGTGAATCATTTCCAAGTATTTAGTTCTCTTGAATAGGCCCAAATCTAGCAGAGGAATACAAGGGTATAGATTCATAAAGAAATTCTTGCATATTTGATGGGTACCCAAAGAATTTAAAAGGCTACATTCTTTTCCATCCCACAACTCATAACTTGTTCATTGAGAGGAGTGTTCATTTTTAGGAGAGCCATTCAATTTCTTCTCCTACCACTTTTCTATCCAACATCACATTGGAGACATTGCATCATGATGATAGTTCTTCAGAGGATCTTAATCCTCTTGATCTTGATAAGGAGTCTTCTTCCTCCACTTTATATGATGACAATGATTATGAGTATTGACATTAATCTCATAGTAATAACTTAGAGGTTGATGATTCCCCTCCAAAATCTCTAGTTTTAGAGCTTCTTTAGTCTTGTCAAACATTGTAATTAGTAGGCGATCCTTCAAATAATCAAAGAAATATGTCGTAGATTTAACATACTCCACGTCTCTTCATTGCTTCAACTTTCAATCCATAGGACTTCCTTTTCGGAAGCTTATGGTATCCATAAGTGAGATGTTGCTATAAATGAAGAGTTTGGTTCCTTAGAGAGGAACCATACATGAGATATAGTCCCCCTTCCTAAGGGAAGAAAACATTCAATTTTAAGTGGATCGATTAGAGAAAATTTTCAATAAATGGGTTGGTTGACAAGCATAAGGGTCACTTAGTCACAAAATGATTCTTCCAAGTTTCTAGGATTGAATACTATGATAATTTTGTACTAGTTGCCAAAATGAATTCCATTCAAATTTTCCTTGTTATAGCTGCAACCCATAATTGGGAAGTTCATTAGATGGATATGAAGAGTGCTTTTCTTTAGGGTGACCTTTAAGAAAAAAATTACATGGAGTAGAAATAGGGGTTCATTCATAATCCTTCACTATTTTTTATGAAAGTGAAAGTCTCTCTATAGCCTCAAACAATCCCCTTGGGATTGGTATACCAAGATGAACTCCTTCCTTTTGATAGTTGGGTTTACTCAATGCCGTTATGATCTAAATGTATGCATTCTACAATAGGATGAAACTCTCACATTTATAGTTGTCTATATATTGATGACTTTTTTATCACAAGGATTTACCCATCAACCATCAATACAATAAATCGATTCTACATGATTGGTTTGGTGCCATGATTGGTCCTTTTGTATTACTTCTTAGGGATTAAGATTACTAAGTAATACTTAGTTATCTTCATTTCACAACCTAAGTATGCTCTTGATATTCTCTTCATATTTTGTATGGCTAAATTTCACTAACTCTATTTCTATTAGGGGTCAAACTTGAGGCTAAGTGTGCTGCATATACATATGTCATTGCACAAAAAGATTGACTTGTTAATACATGATACAACTATCAGAGTTAATGAATCCATGGGAGGTGGTTAATCCATGTCACGAACTCAAGCGTTGCACTGCCTGATATGCTCTTAGGGATTAAGATCACTAAGTAATACTTAGTTATCTTCATTTCACAACCTAAGTATGCTCTTGATATTCTCTTCAAATTTTGTATGGCTATATGTCACCGACTCTATTTCTATTAAGGGTCAAGCTTGAGGCTAAGTGTGTTGCATATACGGATGTCGTTGCATGAAAAGATCGACCTACTAATGCCTGATACAACTTCTAGAGTTAATGAATCCATGGGAGGCGATTAATCCATGTCATGAACACAAGGAGACCAAGGGCACACACCTTACAATAATACCCCCTAGCGCAAGTGAGGGGTTCAAACCTATGACCCAGGCTCTGATACCAATTGTTGCCACTAATTTGTTATTGCGTCAATAGATCAATCTATCAATGCCTGATACAAATAGTAGAGACATGGATCACATGGGAGGCGGTTAGTCCCTTGTCACGAATCCTGAGGGGAGTGCTAACCATCTGCCAACAATCTCCCCCTCAACATTACTCGAGGGGATTCAAACCCATGAATCAACACTCTGATACCAATTGTTGCATAGACGGTTGTTGTTGTACCAAAAGATCGACCTGTTAATGCTTGATACAACCACCAGAGTTAATGAATCCATGGGAGGCAGTTAAGCCATGTCACGAACTTGAGCACTGTGATGCACAACACAAGGAGACCAAGGGTGCACACCTTGCAACAATCCCCCCTAGTGCAAGCGAGGGGTTTGAACCCGTGACCTAGGTTGTGATACCAATTTTTGCCCCCAGTTTGTTGTTGTGTCAAAAGATTGATCTATCAACGCTCAATACAAACGGTAGAGACATGGATGACACAAGAGGCAATTAGTCCCTTGTCATGAATCCTGAGGGGAATGTTGACCATCTTCTAACAAAGTGTTCTTCACCCTTGGTTGAGGGTACTTTGTATTGATATCTTGTTGGGAGTCTCATCAAATTGACTTATATGAGACCTGAAATTTTATATATTATGAGCATGGTCTCTCGATTCATGTAGGACCCACATAAGTTGCATTAGAAAGAAATTAAGTTGATTCTCTACTACATTTAGAGTACTCATAATTATAGGATTTAGTATATAGTAGGTGTGGATATTGACTTGGTGGGACACACATATTCAAATTGGTTAGGAAATTCTCATGATCACAAGTCTACTTTAGGATATTAAGTTTCTTAGTTGGTTTTGATCTAGTTTGTTGGTCGAACAAGAAATAGTCTGCAATTGCTCTTTCATTTAGAAAGGATGAGTATTAAGGCGCAATTAATTCCACCATTGAAACTATTTGGCTTAAACATTTTCTCACTAAGTTTGGAATTCCATTCAAAATTCCTACAACCGTCTTTTATGATAGCTAGAGTGTGATATAAATCCTAAGGAATCCAATCCATCCAGTAAACCAAATACATTGAGACTCATATGCACTACATCTAGGAGTTGATTGATGAAGATACCATTAATCTTAAGTCCTATCCCACATCAAATAAAATAGAAGACATATTCACCAAACCCTTCATTGAAAGCAATTTCCTTCATTAGAGCTTTGTTGGGGATGCAATAGGTGTCTACTTTAGGAGGGGATTCTTAGTCCTTCATTTTCTCTCTCTCTCTACACCTTGGGGGGCTATTTTATCTCTTTGTTTTGGGTGGGGGCTATTCCTCTTTGGGAGGATTCTTATTTTGGGGTGGGGATCTCTTTGTACATGGGCACCTCATCAAATTTCATTTGTTGGGATCCGTCTTATCACCCACCTAAGCTATGCTTAACGAGGGGTGTTAGTGTAGATTTTTAATTTTCCTTACATTGGGGGATATTTATCTTTTCCTACACATATTATTAAGCTTTCTTAAGTTATTGAGACTTAGTTATTATGAGGACACGTGGCATAATCCATCTATTATATGTGTCGCTCTCACCCACACTTGGGTAGTTGAGTCTCACACCCTCTTTTGGATTTATATGCCACCTCTCATAACCATTTATTTCTCTTCATCTAAGTAGGCACAACCATATAGTTTTTTATTTACTAATTAGGTAAAAAATTTCCTATTTTGGATAGTTAGAGTTATTACACCTCTTGGATGTATATTGCCCTATTTGTACTATATATAGAGCACTCACCTCTCTTGTTTGTTAGTAAGAAAGAGTAATGTGAGCATTGACTATATTTTCATGTATTTTTTCTCTTGAGTTCTCTCTTTTCAAGAGTCTCTCCATTTTTATATTTTTATCTCTGATTATTTATTAATTGAAGTGTTTGTGATCTATAAATCAACGATTGATCCTAGCTCATATTCTTATCTATCAAATAATCTAACACTATTCAATACTAGCTATTTAAGTTTACTTAGGGTACACATAGGATACTTTTTAATTTTTCTCAAGTCATAAGATTAAGACACATTTGATAATATTATGTAATCCTATTTCTTGCCTTGGTCTATACAACCAAGGGGTTCTCTTTGTAATCTTAATCCATCCCAATCAATCCATTATCATTGTTTATTTTCATATTTTGATTGAATTACATTATTTCTCATATTTGATCTCTCTTGTGTTTTCATATAAGCTCCTAGATTTTGGCTAGCACATATTTAAAAAACTCTCCAATTTGAATATTATTGATATTATCTTAATGACTAAAATAAGTAAGGACTATTGGCCCACAGTTGTCGTTGCACCAAAAGATCGACCTGTTAATGCCTGATACAACTGCCAGAGTTAATGGATCCACAAAAGGCGGTTAGTCCATGTCACAAATCTCGAGGGGAGCACTGACCGTCTGCCAACAAACTCCCCCTCAACATTACCTGAGGGGATTCGAACTCAACACCTTTGGCTCTGATACCACTTATTGGCCCATAGTTGTCATTGCACCAAAAGATCGACCTGTTAATGCCTGATACAACTGCTAGAGTTAACGGATCCACGGGAGGCAGTTAGTCCATGTCACGAATCCTAAGGGGAGCATTGACCATCTGCCAACAAGGACAATATCCTTAAATACAATTCATAAACACACAACTTGAGGCCTTTGAAATGAAATTTGATATGTAATGATCATATTATTCGAATGCTAGCCTAAAAAAGTGAGATTTGGATTTAAAATCTAGAAGACTATACCATGCACATAATTCAACTATACACAAAGACTAGTCTAGGGAGGTAGAAACCCTAAGAAATTGGCCATCTTGATATTAAGTCATGGAATAATTTTTCTAAAGTTATTAGATCAACTAGTGTCCCAAAAGAGACAAATGAAATGCTAAAACTATAAATCACAAAATCTACACAAAACTAAATAAAAGATAAAGGTATAATGAATGCACTTTATCTCTTACAACTATATTTCTATTTTATTTTGAAACTTTTAAATATTTTTATAATGATGAGATCTTTTATAAAATAGAGGTAAGCTGTGAGGGTCCTTATACCCAAATTTTATTAAATGAACCTCAATGATGAATTCAAATGACAATTATTAAGAAATGAGTGTAAATATATTTTAATATTTTTTTTAGAAAAGTAAGTATATATATAAGATTAAGGTAAAAGTAAAGATTTTGAAAATGCCCCATTACTTTTTATAAGGAAATATGAAGAAAGTATTTAGGAAAAAAAAAAAACCATGGAACAACATAAGTCAAATAGAGAGAAAAAGAAAGAAAGTCGATAATCATACAAAAGTTAGCCAAAAACAATATGGGTAGAATAAATCAACCATCAAGATGCTTTTCAACCAAACATTAAGACAATTGACAACTTCCCACTCTTCACATAGGGCTTGGACTTTTGAGGCAAGACAATAAACTTCCCATCTTTGATCATATTCTTTCTCTTCTATCATGTTCTTTTGATAGGTAATTTTTGAGCATCTAGACCCAATCTTTCACTAGTGTTGACCATAATATTTTTTATACAAAAAATATGCTTAAAATCAATCATATTAAAATATCTTTCTTGTATATGCAAGATTGACGTATGATCAGGAATCAGGTAGCCCCCCTATAAACTGCAGTAAGATTGGTAAACTTTTTTCACATGACCGGTGATGCTGGCGCGACACGCCCTCTGTTACCATGGGAACGAGGGCAGACTAGACCTCATGACCTCTTGCCTACAACAAGATGTTTTAGCCAATCGAACTAGGCTCCCTAACTCAATAAATAATATTAGTTAATTGCCAAAATAATTAATAATTTTTTACACTTAAAATAATTAATAATACTAAAACTATTTAAAAAAATAATTATATAAAATTTTATGATCACATTAAATTACTATAAAAATTTAAATAACTTCATAATTAAATGTGTTAGACAAAATTAAGATTCTTTACAAATTTTAATATTTTAATTACAAAGCAAATCTCAATCAAAACTTATTTCTACATCTCCACTATAAAAGTTGTGTTATGATGCTTATATTAAAAATTATTTCTACTTCATTTTTAATTTAGATTCTTTTACATGAATTTGTATGCTAAAAGCTAAACATATAACTTGGACTTTGAGATAATTATTCTCCATAGACACGTTAATAAGAATATAAAATAATAAAAATAAAGTTACTAATTTCGAGTACAATTATGGATGTGAAAAGAGGATTGTCGAAATGCTTCCACAATATTCAACTCAAAGTTATTGTAAAGAATTAAAACTAATCACTTTAAAATGGATGTACAATAATTAATTAAATTGTAAATTTAAGAGGGAAAAGTGAGTTGTTTTTTGAAAAATAATGATTTAATATTATGTTTATTTTAATTTATGGTTTATATTGATTTAAAATTTAAAATTTATTGGTCATGAATCTATCTTAATCTTAAATATTTTAGAGTTATCAGCTCTTCGACTATTCTTATATTTTATATTTGATTGTAGGTACATATTTGTCTTCTAGATAAGATTGTCTCTGTGACCATATCCTTCTAATTTTTTATTTTTTTTATAAATTTATCAAGTTGATCTTTTAGAAAATTTGGCCATTAATTGTGGACCTTCATGACAACTAATTTGAATTGAGTATAAAATATCTTTTATTTAAAGACAAACCTTAGGCCATTAACTAATCATCAAGAAGATCATAAAATCATTAGAATATATAAAATCAAAACATTACAATCCCATTTACATAACATCAACACTTATAACAATAGGTGATATACATTATTTATTTATTGAAATAAAGATTTATGAAAGATAAATGAATAAAATAACAACAAAGTCTACTCCAACAAAGAGCACAATCAATAGTATTCAATATATTAAGAGACAAACAAAGCCTTGAATCTAACTTGAGAAAAATACCATCACTAGGCCATAATAAAGTATCCCTCAAGAGCCATTAGAAAATAACAACAAAATATAAGTGGTGCAATATGGAAATCTTTTTGGAAATAAGCATATAATCAATGAGCATCCCATAAAGTACAACTTTAATAGTAATCACAAAGATAAGAAGGCTCATAGGATAAAAGTGCTCAAAAAATTTACATAATAGGTAGCGACAACAAATGACTCCTCTATCCCAAAAAAATAAATAAAGAAATTGACCTCATCAAACTATACATTGGTTTAATTTCAAAGATCCCAACAAATATACCATACTTTGACTTATAGTTAAGATGCATTTACATCCTTGCATGGTGTTATGCCCATACTCATGGACATGATTGCCAACACACCATTTTTTTTACTTTTTTTTGCACAGTTTTGTTTTATTTTCATTGCATTACACATGGTAGCATATCATTCATACTCAATGATTTTGCATGTTCAACACATCAAAGAGTGTCTTGCATTACACAAGAGAAGGAAAAAATACATGGAAGTTGATGTTGAACCCATTTTGTGCATCATATGATGATGAAAACATCCTAGTTTAGGGTAGGTAGTGATGCCTCAAGGAAGATGCACCCACAAAGGATCCCCTTTCTAGATCCTAGATGACGAGAATGATCACATCTCTAAGGTGTGACCTAATAGAATATATCCAATTAAATTTCTAACCAAGCTTGTAAAACTAATTTAATGTTAATGTCTAAATTAATAATTATACAAAAATCAATAATTAATTAATATTACTAGTCAAGAAAATATTTATATCATCTACATTTTCAATTAAAATTTATCTTCTAATGTGATTAAATAATTGACTAGAAAAGAAAGTAAACTGATAACTAAAAATATTAATTTAATTGTTCAATAATTAAATTGAAATATAAACTATTTTATCGTAATGTTTAAAATTCTTAATTTATTTCACAGTTAATTTTTTAATTAACATTTATAATCCACCAACATCATATAGGCAGTCATATGACCTAAACTTTTTCTCAATGTCGAGAACTAAATCCCCTCCCACCACTAAATCCCCTCCCACCCATATTAAACAATTTCTATTCGATAGAAATTTTCATTTTATACGAACGTGCTGGATTAAATAAGAAGAAACTGTGTTGGCGCCCAGTAGGTTCCTGAGAATCATGGTGGGTGGGGTGGGTGTGTTACTTATTTTCTAATACTCTTTCCCCCTCCATGATACTGGCCAAGTTGACAGATCACCCTATATCTATATAGCAGGATGCCATGACTATGGCTATAACTGTTGTAACATAATCGAATGCGAATCTCGCTGTAACGTGAATCCGATAACAACTATGAATAAGTGGGCTCTTACCAACATCATCTTGAATATGTTGGGAACATGACAGCTCATCATAACCGCACAAATCCATCCAGTAATAACTAATTGTAATCGCATGAATGTGACCACTCAACCATTTAGACTATAATATCATTTGACATTGATGGGCTTGACCACCTACCTTCTTTCCCTTCTCTTGCCCCCGGGCGAGAGAGGTCATTTAACTAATCATGTTGTCCACAGGTCTCGTCCACGGTCATTTTCGTCTATGCGCCTTCATGTTGAGCATAATAGAAATTTAATCACTTAACCTTATTATATTTAATTGATTAGCATATTAGTTTATTTCTGTAGTGCCCCTCGTACTGTCATATGTTAGACTGGTAGTTATTTTGTTTAGGATCATATGTTATGACACTTTGTTGATGTTAGACTTACTGCTATGATGACATTTTGATGATACTTTGGTGATGTTTTTATTACTTGAGTTTATGCACATGTTATGACAGTTATACGGACTTATGTGATTAAGTGGATTAATCTTGTTATGAGCATTATGTGTTTATCTGATCATGGTTATTATGTGATTATCTGGTGATTGCTCTTATCTTGTTTGTTATGTAACTGATTGTTATGCGTTGTTGTGGTTATTTGCTTGATGTGGGTCTAAGTGAAAGGGATAGTGTCACATTAATCACTTGTGAGTACCTTGCTACGCTGTGATTTCCTTTCACGGTGTGTTTGAGTGTATGATTATGTATATACCCGACTGTTTTGTGTGCTGCAGATTGCAGGTACTAGGCATCAAATCCACTTGAATGGATAGGTCTGAGTGTGCCTTAAACCCAATGGAAATTGTTGAACGAAGATAGCATTTGGTCCCCTACCTTTTCTATCATCCTCAAAGATGATGAGTATCCAACCAGTTACCCCGTCAACATTGTCTATTGTTTGCGGTTAGTAGGTCTCGTTTTCAACCTTGTTTAAATGTTTAGGTAATTGTTATTGATATTTGGTTGTTTAGTTTAGATTTGCTTAATAAATGTTGTTTTGACTGATCGATGTATTAAATAAATTATTAAGTAAAAGCATGTTGATAAATAGATATAAAAATCGTTCTTGGTTAATTAATTCTTTAAATCATATTAATAAGTTAAAAAGTATTTTGATAACTAAATATAAATATATTTATTAATAATGATGGTTTATAATAAATTAAAAGTGTGGTAAAATATTGTAATATAAAATAAAATATTAAAACGAAATGTGATAATAGATAAATAACGAAAATAATTCAAAAGATAGAAAAAGATTTTCTTGGAGCACATGCGTGACTTCAAACTGATTGTCGAAAAGAAACTTGCTGTTTTTGTGAGATTTTTATTTGATTTTTGTTTTCGAAAATCAGACAGCTTTCCTTTGTATATAATTATCATTTTTGGAGAGATAGGGAAGATGGATTATTGATTTTGGTTTCCGAAAAGAATTGGGTCTGCAAGAAATTTCTGTAAAAACAATTACATTTCACTATTGATTAAAAAAAAATTGTTTGGGGATTGTGAAGAGGTTGTTGTAGCAGTAGAGGATTGATCTGGACCCTAGTTTTCTGTCCCATCCAGCGTTGGAAACCAGGTTGGCTTCATTTTGTTCTTGGTTTCGTATTTTTTCATTTAATGCAAATTGAATTTGTTCTCTTGTTCTACTTGTTGGAAAACAATGCTCGCCTATTTGATGAATTCTGCTAGTTGGGTTCCATACAATATTGCCATCAATAAATGTGTATTTGCAATTTTTGTAATGTTTTGTATTTCCATGGTTTTTCGATTTGATTCACCTTCGAGTATGTTTCATTCAAAGTCCCTTAAGCCATTTCAATTATATTTTTTGCGCGCCCTTAAGCTATGATAAGATCGAGCCAGTTTGTAATATGAATGAGCTTTCGTGTTTGGGGGGGGGTGTGTTTGGCTTAATCCACCAGTCTCCCCGGTTGAATACCTCAGCTTGTGTGCCCTTTCTACATCACTTGCATGTAAATATGGATGAATCCGCAGTTCAATAATTACTGTATGCTGCGCTTTATCCTTATGAAACCCTTACTAGGAATTTTGATGCAAGTATATGTATATACATTTGTATCCAGTGCGAATTCTTTTCTAATGAGTGTTAGTTATGCTTTCCTCCTCTGTGGCTCGTTTTTGTTGTGTTTATGAGCTAATATTCAACGTTTCTTATTCATTTGATGCTTAATTGTTTTGCATCCTATCTTTTCCACCTCGTGATCATTGTTTTTTGTAGCTGGCTTGATGATTATCGAGTCTTGTATGATGCATCCTTGAGGTTGGAATGTTATTTCCAAAATTGAATATGCTAGCTTTATTCAATGGCTTGTATTCGGTGAAAACTCTATTAGAATAGTCGTATTTCCATTTTGTTAGAATTTAATTCTCACTATATTGTCTACAATTCGATATCCTTTATTATGTTTAATTTGATGCATATTTGCTATGTCTAAGGGTTTTCTATTTATACTTTCTGCTTGAGGTACGATGCATATTTATGATGGTTGTTATGCACTGCTTGCAGCGACTAAGCCTATGTGTGTGAGGCTGAATATTCACCTCCTTCCCCCATGCAGCCTTATTCCTCACAGAGGTCATCGATTTCATTTTTTTTGTGTGCTGTGAATTAATCGTTGGAAATGGCTTGTGTTCATGCTTCAAATTGAGCCTTTGTTGATATGTTAACCCCATGCTGGGTATGTGACGAATAGCCATTGTATAGAATTCGATGTGCATGTATGTTGCTTGGTAGTCGATAGTTTTTGATTCGATGAATTTGCAAATTGCTATGTTTGACGTTCAATGTATTTACTTTTATCCAAAGTTTTCTCTTCGATGAAAATAACTTATGCTTGGTGGTCGACGATTCTATTGGTATTAGATAAACATAATCTAGGTTTGGAGTTTGGTGAATAGGTGTGATGAATATAGACAATGATCGGCTATATATATGTGTATATATTTATATTATGGTGTTAGAAAAGGATTATATCTTCTTTGTAAGAAATTGAGTTAATTACATGTAGATAATTGAAGGATTAAATTAAGTGAATGAGTTACTTGATCTTTTTAAATGTTGATTTCTTTTGTATTCATTGATAGTTGATTTCATGGCTGTAATGTTTATATGTTTGCTTGTATAGAAAAATGTGTTTAAATAATGGAATTGTGGAGATTTTGTTTATTGCTTTTATGAGGGAATCTTTTGTGCAAAGTGGATTAAGTTGGCTTCCAGTGGCTTAGGGGAGTACCTTATATGTTGGGTTTTATGCTTTCTTCATTTTGAAGTGGTTGGTAATGAACTTGTGATGTGTGCAAGAGGGTATGTGCCATACACTGCTTATTCATTATTATGGTTGTGATTGTGAGTGAGATGGTCCATTCCTTGCTCTGTGTGTGTGTTTCTTATGGTTTCGTTTAGTGCACAAGATGGATTTACCCTGTTTGTTGTATTGGGTCTCTAGTTGCATGTAGGGGGAGTGGCTCTCAATGGGGGTCGAAACCCAAAGTGGTGTTCAAGGTAACCCATTTGAGAGTTCCTTAATCTAGTGATAATCTAATTAATGAATTAGGGGGTTGGGTAGATTTTACATTAATCAAGATAATTGGATGTCTCACCTCGGCCTATAGTACTCATTTAGGCTAAGGATGGGTTGAGAAGACTTGGTTGGTAATATCAACTTCCTTGTCCTCATGAAAGGAAATTTGGTTCCGTATGTGTCACCCTATGGGGCCGACATCTAGTGAGAGACTGCCAGGGTAACCATAGATGGGGGTTGGTGTCTAGTGAGATATTGTCAGAGTAACCCATGCCAGGACCATACGATGACACTCTTCCCTATTGCAATCTAACATTTCATAGTCTTGTGTTGCCCTACTGTTGTGTGTGTGCATGTGATGTTAAGGTTGTTGCAATGTTGTGTTGGATTCATGTTTAGCCTTGTTATATTAGCCTTCTATCTTCTTGACTGTTTGCTTGTAGTGGGACCTTATGTTATCTTCTAGCATGGGGGTGGACCTTAGGGTTCCACATGGTTGGGAGGTTTTTTCTTTTTTCCTCCATTGGGTTTCTCTTACTTTTGTTTATGTGCGTGAAGGAGGAACCTCTTGTAATAGATTACAGTTCATGTTCCAGTTTGAGGAGACAATTTCTTGTATTTGTATTGGACTTGTATATCATATATTATGTACTATAATATTGATATATACTTCCCAATTGTATTCAGGGAAGCATTATTATAACCAATGCAATGATGTAATGAGTTGTGATATACTCTAATGTATTGGAATTTGTATATGTACTTGTCAGTTTTATATATATGATCTTTAATGATTAGTTCTCTGATGATATGTTATGGAAATGTATATTGTTAAATCATTTAATGTGATGGATTAAAATGAACTCTTGATTGTTAGTTAAATCATGGTCAAAGTTTAGTTCTTGTTATTAGTTGTGTTAGTAATGCAGTCATGGAACCTTAGAGGACTTAGCTTAGTTTATATGTTATGTTAAGTTATACATTTATCTGTTATTTCATTTTAAAAAAAAATTGTGCTATTATTGTAGTTTAGATGTGTTGTACACCGGGGTTCCGTGGTGGGGCGTTACACCTGGTATTAGAGTGCAAGTTCTAACACTAGGTACTCCGGTTTTATATGAGCCCATTATGTTGTCCTAGTGCTTAAACTCTTGAGCTTATCTTTTACCCTTTTTTGTCATCTTTACTTAATAATATGAGACTTTTCCCTTGTGGTGTTGTGTAGGAAGATGCCTAGAGGTCGAGGTAGGGGTCGTGGTCATGGGGCTAACCACCAGAACACCCCTTCTCAAAGTTCCCACAGTGAACATGAGGAACAACAGGGCTTCCAAAATGATCAAGAAAGCGAGAGTCAGAATTTGGGTCATTTTGAGTTAGAGGGACCTCAGTTGCGTCATTTGCTTGAGGAGGTTCTTCCCCACCTAGGCCCTAGACAAGAAGGTAGTCAACAAGTGGTTAGGGAAAGATAAAGGTCTCCTTGGAGGAGAGATGTGTCAATAGAGTAGGAGGCTATTTCAATAGATCATATGAGGAATCTCTTGAGGGCACATCCTCCTACTTTCGATGGTTCTAGTGGTGGTTTGGAGGTAGAGACTTGATAGATAGATTTGGACAAGCATTTTTCCATGCATCTATATGGTAGCAACACCAAGGCGAGATGTGCCATCATGCACCTTAGAGGTTTTGCTTCTACATAGTGGCATTTAGAGGAACAAAAATTGCATCTAGATATTGGTTTAGTTTCTTGGGAGATGTTTTTGGAGAGGTTCAGAGCTTGTTTTCTATCAGATAACTCAAGACAATGTCGTGTTGATGAGTTTCATGAGTTGAGGCAGATGGCTATGTTAGTAGAGCAGTATGAGTGTAGGTTTTATGAGCTTAAGCAGTATGCAGGTATTGGTGATGATGAGGCCATGTTTGTTCAACACTTCATTAGGGGTTTCAATGCTCGTATCAGTGGGGGAGCTCGTGTCTTCGAATAGAAGACCATGGAGGTGGTAGTAGAGAAAGCTCATTTTCTAGAGGGGAATTTGGCTATGGTGTTAGGAGGTCATACAGGTGTACAGATTGGTAGTGCACCTCCAGCAGGTTTTGGTTCTCGAGGTGGTCAATCTCAGGCAACAGGTTCTTCTAGGAGCCATCATGTACCTACTAAGGGTGGAAAACAACAAAGGTCTCAATCAAAACCTAAGAACTCTCAGTCACAGTAGGGTAATGGTTCTCAGTCTGGGAGAAATCAAAATTGGTGGTGAAACAAGTGCAATCGTTCTAATCAGCCAGTTCAAAGCACACAAATTGTAGCCAGTAGAGCTAGTTTCCAGCAGTCCAGTGCACCCCCAATCGGAAAAGTATATGAAAGAGGTACAAGATGTTTTTCTTGTGGCCAGTAGGGCCACATAGCTAGACATTTTCCTCACAAGAACACAACAGGATTCATTCAGAGGCTGACATATTTAGAGCTGACAATGGGTGATGCAGGCAGGTATCACAGAGTGTTTGTAGTGGTTGATAACCGCTAGGCAGAGCATCAACGCGCAGTGGCAGAGGCTATAGGTGTGTTTCAGGGTATTGGTATCTCTATTATTTTTTAATTTGGTGCTTCTGATTCATTTATTTTCCCTTCTTTAGTGAAGCGATGTGGATTGGTGGCAACAAAGCAAGGTGTTAGGTGGCATGTCGAATTAGCCTCTCGAGCTAAGGTAGTGATAGAATCCCTTGTGCATGGATGTGGACTGAGGATTGGTTCTCTCTTTACCATGATGGATCTTTGTATCATACCCCTAAGATCTTATGACGTAGTGTTGAGTATGGATTGGTTGGATGCTCATTGAGCAATAATAGATTTCCCATGTAAGTTAGTGCGGTTTGTGGATGATTTAGACAAAGAGGTAGAGGTAGTTGGCATTCAGAGGCCCATCTCCTTACGAATGATTTCTGCTATGCAGTTGAGGAGATGTATGCGTCAGGGTTGCCAGTTATTTGCTATGATGGTTAATGATTTGGAGTTAGGGGAGAGTCAAGAGGTGTCCCTTGATGATTATCCTATCCTTAAAGAGTATGAAAATGTCTTTCCCAGTGAGATTCTGGGGTTTCCACCTAAGTGTGACATCGATTTCAGGATAAACCTTGTTCCGAGAGAAAAACCTATTTCTTGAGCTTCATATCGGATGACCACCTAGGAGCTTAAGGAGCTTCGGTTGCAGTTAGATGAGTTGTTGGAAAAGGGGTTCATTTGTCTTAGTGTTTCTCCTTGGGGAGCACCGGTGATATTTGTGAAGAAGAAGGACAAATCCCTTCAATTGTGTATCGATTATCGATAGTTAAATAAGGTGACAGTGAAGAACATACATCCTTTACCGAGGATTGATGATCTCTTTGATCAAATTAAGGGAGCCAAGGTGTTTTCGAAGATTGATCATAAGTTGTGGTAGCATCAATTGCATATCTTTGAGGCAAACATTCATAACACCACATTTCACACTCATTATAGGCACTATGAGTTCACCGTTATGTCGTTTGGGTTGATGAATGCACCTTCTATGTCCATGAGTTTGACGAATGGAGTGTTCCACACTTATCTTTATAGATTTTTTCTCGTGTTCTTGGATGACATTTTGATTTATTCGAGGAATATGGAGGAGCATGAAGAGAATTTGTGGTAGGTATTGCAATGTCTGAGGGAGAATCAGTTATATGCGAACTTGGCTAAGTGTGAATTCTTCCAGACAAAGGTGAGATATTTGGGACATGTTATCTCAGGAGAGGGAATTTTTGTGGATCCTTTGAAGATCCAAGCCATCATAAATTGGCCATAGCCCACTAATGTTTCAGAGGTTCATAGTTTTATGGGCTTAGCAGGTTGTTATCAACGGTTTGAATAGGGTTTTTCAAGGATAGCTCATCCTATCACTTATCTTCAGAGGAAAGGGAAGAAGTTCATTTGGTCAGAACAATGTCAGTCAACCTTTCAGACTCTCAAGGAGAGAGAGAGTGTTACCCACGGGCCTAGACCATCTCTAGAGGACACATGCATACTATTGAGTGCTTGCTTGAGAGCTATTGTTGTTAAAAGGACCTCAGTCTGACATGGCTTCACTTGTGAGAGTGCTACTATCAAGGATGAAGAAAACTCAAAGATGGAGCAAATAGTAAGAGAGCTTGAATGAATGACTTCCAACCCAAAATGAGAGCAAGAAAGGGGTTTTTAATGCATGAAAGGGTGGAAAAGAGGCATTACATCCAAAATATAACTGCTAGGACACACGTCAAAAGAGTTAGAATTCTAGATTCCTTGTTTCAAAATTAGAAAACTGCTACGATGCTAGCGTGCCACGCAGGCATCATTTTTGGGAAATGTTTCATCAAGTGTCTATTGATCTGCCACAAGTCCACATGGAGTCAATAATGAAATTCTGACATTGGATTTTTGTCATTAATGCTCTAAGGTGTCATAAATGCTAGGTAAAAATGCAAAAATGTGGAATTACCCCTAGGTGCAATTCTACGACATTACACCTTATATGTTGGGTTTTATGCTTGCTTCATTTTGAAGTGGTTGGTAATGAACTTGTGATGTGTGCAAGAGGGTTTGTGCCATGCACTACTTATTCATTATTATGGTTGTGATTGTGAGCGAGATGGTCCATGCCTTGCTTTGTGTGTGTTTTTCTTGTGGTTTTGTTTAGTGTGCAAGATGGATTTACCCTGCTTGTTGTATTGGGTCTCTAGTTGCATGTAGGGGGAGTGGCTCTCAATAGGGGTCGAAACCCAAAGTGGTGTCCAGTGTAACCCATTTGAGAGTTCCTTAATCTAGTGATAACCTAATTAATGAATTACCTAGGGGGTTAGGTAGATTTCACATTAATCAAAATAATTGGATGCCTCACCTAGGCTTGTAGTGCTCGTTTAGGCTAAGGATGGGTTGAGAAGGCCTGGTTGGCAAGATCAACTTCTTTGTCCTCACGAAAGCAAATTTGGTTCCGCATGTGTCACCCTATGGGGCCAACATCTAGTGAGAGATTGCTAGGGTAACCATAGATGGGGGCCGAAGTGTAGTGAGAGATTGCTAGGGTAACCCATGCCAGAACCATGCGATGACACTCTTCCCTATTGCAATCTAGCATTCCCTAGTCTTGTGTTCCCCTACTATTGTGTCTGTGCCTCGGGAAGTTGTGTCTCTATTGCATGCGATGTTAAGGTTGTTGCAATGTTGTGTTGGATTCATGTTTAGCCTTGTTATGTTAGCCTTATATCTTCTTGACTGTTTGCTTGTAGTGGGACGTTATGTTATCTCCTAGCACAAGGGGGTGGACCTTAGGGTTCCACATGGTTGGGAGGTTTGTGCTTTTTCCCTCCATTGGGTTTCCCTTGCTATTGTTCATGTGCGTGAAGGAGGAACCTCATGTAATAGATTCTAGTTCACAAAAATAGTTTCTCATATCTATATTGGACTTGTATATCAAATGTATCATGTACTGTAATATTGATATATATTTCCCAATTGTATTCAAGGTAGCATAATTGTAACCAATGTAATGATGTAACAAGTTGCGATATACTCTCATGTATTCAAATTTGTATATGTACTTGTTGGTTCTATATATATGATCTTTAATGATTAGTTATCTGATGATATGTTATGAAAATGTATGTTGTTAAATCATTTAATGTGATGGATTAAAATGAACTCTTGATTGTTAGTTAAATCATGATCAAAGTTTAGTTCTTTTTATTAGTTGTGTTAGTAATGCAGTGATGGAACCTTAGAGGATTTAGCTTAGTTTATATGTTATGTTAAGTTATACATTTCTTTGTTATTTCATTTAAAAAAAATTGTTGTGCCATTATTGTGGTTTAGATGTGTTGTCCTTTGGGGTTCTGTGGCAGGGCGTTACAATTTCTAATGCTTTACTTAATGCTATCAAACAAAGAATTGCATTTCCTAATCTACAAAAAATAAGGCAAAAATAATAAAGTTTATATTCCACTAAATTCATTCATTTTCAAATTAAATTTTATAGTCTAAAAATTAGGTTAGGAAACACCAACTTTCATTTACAAAGGAAAACCCTAAAATCCCCTCTCTTTATTTTGAAAATGCAGGTTGAAGAAAAGAGGAAGTTTCAAAGGCCAACATTCCACCCCCATATTGGTGCAAGTTGAAGACGCTTCAAACCATTATCAAAAATCATTTCTCCATATTTCATTCTTGTCTTCTTTCTCTTTAGGTAAAATAGTTTATCTATTTATTTTCTATATATATTATGACACTATCATTTTAAATTGTTTTCTTTCTTATTTTTAAAAAATATTTTCTAATAATTTTAATCAACAATAATATGTAAAGGGGGAAGCCTTTGTATAACTCCTTTTTTTATATTGAATAAAGCAAAATTGAATTACAAGAATAAAGCTATGAAAGGTAGCTGAAGTGAATAGTTGTACAACCATAAAACCAACCACAAATGCAACATAAAGGTCCAATGTTCCAACCACAAAGAAACCAACAATAAAAAACAAGATTACATAAACTTTATAACATTTTTACTACAGTTGGTCTAGTGTTCTAGCCATAAAGCATAACTCCTTTTTTTAATCAATAGGTAATAAAATATATATGTTTTGCTTTATTTTTGATAGGGAAAAGAAGGTTTTGATGGGACCTGAAACTCATTACAAGAAGGTTTTGAAGGGACCTAAAACCCTTTACAAGGCAAAGATGTTGTAAGAAAAATAATCAGATAACCAATTTGCAGCCCATTGACAACAACCAAACATAGATAAAAAAACAACACATGCTACAACAAACAAGTTTTGAAGGGACCTTAAACCCTTAACAACCACCCTTAACAACCAAGTTTTACCAGGGACCAAAAAACCTACAAAACTAACAGACAACCACCTGAAACAGTTAAGCAACAAAGCAACCAAGCTGCATCAAACCATCTGCTCAGTAACATCACTGAAACACCTGAAATAGTCAGGCAACAAAGCAGCTTAGTTGCATCAAACCATCTGCTCAGTAACATCATTGAACCACCAATAAGAAGGCAATAAGACTCCCCATCAGAGAAGAGGAAGCATTGGGGATCCCCAACCATTAACTAATACCAACTATCCAACAACACCAACCCAAAATTTACCTCAAAAGGAGAGAGTTCCCCTCTATAGGAGAGGACGATACAACAATGAAAACTATCAAAAACACCACTCTTTTGCACCCAACAACTCCACCTCAAAAGGAACCATCAACAAAGTAGAGCACGTCCCAACACCTCTACAACAACCAACTCCACCTCAATGGGAACAATCTTCACCTCAATAGAAGACAACAAGTATAGTAATCAACAAAAGGACTCCAAACCAATAGAGAAGGCTAACAAATCATCCTTTAGAAGCAAGAGAACCAAAAATTGGAAAAAGGGCTTAAGGAGAGTGAATGAGAACAACATAATCATCCGGATCTTAAGAATATGCAAGAAAAAAAACCCATTTGACCACCAAAGAGCCAAAAAGAGAGCAAAACAGATCCTCCAATAACATAACTCCATCTAGGTATTCAATAATAGCATGAAATGAAACCCAGCTCTCAACCAAAAATGCCACCAAAAACAAGAGATATTTTTCCAAAAAACAAGGCAAAACACTCTTGGAGAAGAAAGTGCTTCCAAAGGAACCAACAACGTTTGGGCTTTGAGATAAAATATTAAAAATTTCCCTACCAAATGGACACATTCTATGCACAACCCAGACATAGCTCTCTTAAAATTCAAAAGACAACTCATACATATAAAAATATGCAACCCAAAACACTGCTTGTGAAGACCCAACCCTCTGTCAAAAAGGGCTATAGAAAATTCAAGCCAAAAGGCCACCAAAACACCAAACAACAAAAAACATAGTTGGGTATATAAAAATAGCAAGAGGAGAAACCCAGACAACAACTCCTCTTAAGACCATGAGGAGGAAACACACAACTACAAATAGAAGCACATGCCAAAAGACCACCAAGAGCAAAGACCTAACCCCAAAGTGAGTGGAAGAAAATAGGCCCCAAGAGGAAAAGGGGACCCCAAACATGAAGGAAACATGGAGAAGGCAATACAAAATCACCACCTAGCTACCCCAGCACACTGGTTAGAGCCAAAAATAAGCCAAAAATCCACAGAACCAACCAGAGGGAGACACCACCACTCCAAAAGAGGGAAAACAGAAGCAACCAAAACACTCCAAGAGAAAGAACCCCCAAAAGAGTGCCACCAAAAAAATAACAGGAAGGGGCTAAGGGGGACCAAGAAGCAACAAGTTAGAGAACAGGCTAGCAAAAAGAACACCCAAGCCTTCCTATTATGTCGAATAGGAGTAGAAATAAACCCATCCTTCAACCAATCCTCCTTAGAGAACCTAAAGTACACACTCATTGATTGCAAGAAAAGCAACAAAAAAAGAACAATAGGCAGAAAGGTCACACACAGCCAAACCATGAAAAGGAGAGAATGACTTCCTCCACCCACACCAAGAACCACAACACCAAAATACCCCTTGAACAGAAGAAGGAGAGCGAGATTTGCACCAGAAACACCAACCCCAACAACCACGCACGCTGCTAGCAACAAAACAAGAACCTCCACCCTAAAAAACAATGAAGGAAAAGAGCCAACTAATCTTCCCTAATGCTACAACAGGAAGAGAAGCCACCAAAAAACACAAAAAGTCATTATCATCATCTGAATCTCCATCTTCTTCATCTACAAATTTCAAAACTCCACCTCCGTGCCTAAAACCACTCACTCCCGCTGGCACCTCCATTCAAATCGTGTTATAGACTTCTATATATGTTTTTTTTTTGTTAATTCACATCTAAATGTGTGTATATTTTTCAATCCTCTAAAAATAAAGATTACATTAAAAATATATAGGTTATATATTTTGAAAAAATATAATTTTAAAGATGAGTGCAAGGGCGTTGGTGTCACCTCAAAGGGGGAAAAACCCTATGTGGGGCTTTGGCTCCCTTGGAGGGTTAAGATCTCAATGTTGCAATTAGTTTTGTAGAAAGGGTGAGAACTTTATTGCCCATCTTGTTGTAGTAGTAGTTGCAACAACATGGGGAGTCCACTACTCCCACCACCCAAAATGGCTCTGACGAGGGTGAAACCCGAGACAAAAAATATATCAGAAAACAAGAGAATAATTTTATTATTCAGAAAATGGAACTTCTTACATGCAAAGGATCTCAAATCCTCAAGTTCTACAACAGATGCAAGTTACAGAAAATCATAAAATAACCCTTTTTCGCAATGTGTGAACTTGCTCCCCAAAAGCTACACAAAAATCAGAAACCCGCCCATAAATAGAGCTCCTTATTAGTTTGGAGCAAAAACAACATTCAAATTTTGAGTTTTGGCAGCCTGGCACCAAAAGTTACAACTTGAAATTCAAATTTTAGAGTACATTCAAAAATTAGTATCTTCTAGAAAGTGCGCCAACTTCCGGGAGCCATAACTTTTGATACAGGACTCTATTTTTCGAACCGTTTGAACCATTGGAAAGGTCTCAAAGTCAAGAATGTGCTCAAATCAGCCACACCAATTTTGGCAAGTTTTGGGGCATTTTTGGGACTGTTTAGTGCCTCAAATCTGACTTGGAAGGTTTTTAGGTGCAATTCTTGGAGATTAAAACTACAATATCTTTCAACCTAAGAATAGAATAGAAAAACCGTAAATTAGGAATTACATTATGATGAAAAGGGTATCCAGAAATGAAAAACATCTAAGAAACTACCCACATGAAACAAAACACTTTTTTTGGGTGATGTAGGATTGCCTTTACACCACTGGATGCTCTTGCATCAGACACCCAGGGTAATTTGAGAAGTGACTCCATCACGTCTCAGATGGTTGAGGAAAACCCAAATGGTCAACCTATGCCTTAGATAGCCAGGATGAATCTTCCATAGACCTTCCTCTCCATTTTATCAGATATTCTTCATACTGCCTATTTCTAGTACTTCTTCCCACATGGCTATCCAGGTTTCCTTCAATCTCCTCCTTTTCAGAAGTAGGTGCTGGAATGTCATACTGCCCTATTGTTGGTGCATCCTATGTGTCACCTTCATGATACTCTATCAAATCTGAAATGTTGAACACATGGGAAATGCTGACTCCATCTGACAACTCTACTTCATATGCATTCCCTGAATCATGCTTCTTCAAAATCTTGCATGGACCAAATTTCTTCATCTTCAATTTGTTATAGGTACCTACTGGAAACCTTTCTTTCCTCAAGTGGACCATTACCTCATCACCAATATGAAACTCCTTATTCCTTTGTTTCTGATATGCCTTGGCCTTATACTATATATTCATCTTGTCAATATGTTCTCTTACCTTCTCATGTATACCCTTGATGTGTTATGCAAAATCTTCGGCTTCGACACTTATCTTCTTCTCTTGGTCCATTTTCCTCAATTCTGGGGTTGTTCTAGGGCTACCTCCATATACAATCTGGAATGGTGATCTACTAGTGCTTCTATTGATAGAATTGTTATAAGAAAATTCTGCCTGGGGTAAGATCAAGTCCCATCCCTTGGGTTTATCTCCTACCAAGCATCTCAATAGATTACCCAAACTCCTATTTACAACCTCCATTTGCCCATCTGTTTGTGGATGGCGTGCAGAAATGAAATTCAACTCTGTCCTCAACTTCTTCCACAAGGTCCTCCAAAAGTATCCTACAAATTTGGTGTTAGGATCTAAGACAATACTCTTTGGCAGACCATGTAGTCTCACCACCTCTCTAAAAAATAAGTCATCAATGTGGACTGCATCATGGGTCTTTTGACATGGAATGAAATGTGTCATTTTCAAGAACCTATCAACCACCACAAATACAGAATCATTCCCTCTCTGTGTCCTTGGAAAACCAAGAACAAAGTCGATACTTATATCCTCCCATGGCCTCTCTAGTACAAGTAAGGGCTGATACAACCCTATATTCTGGCTCACTCCCTTAGCCATCTGACATACCCTACAACTCTATACAAATTTCTTCATGTCTTATGACAACTAAGGCCAATAATAATGTTCACTCATAATGGCTATCATCTTATCCCAACCAAAATGTCCCGCCATTCCTCCATTATCCTTCTCCTTTATCAAGTTCTCCCTCATGGAACTCCTCAAAATACACAACTGACTTCCCTTAAACATGTCATCCTAGATTATGTAATCCAACCACTTTGTTCTGTCCACTGTAATAGGCTCCTTGCAAGCTTTCCAGGCCTCTACAAAATCAGGATCTTCTGCATACAATTTCTTGAGTTCATTGAACCCAACCACTTAAATATGCATCTTCGTCAACAATCTCTACCTCCTACTTAAGGCATCTGCAACCCTATTCAACCTCCCACTCCTATGTTTTAAAACAAAGGTATAACTCTACAAAAATTCTACCTATTTCATATGCCTTTGATTTAATTTTCCTTGACTATTCAAGTACTGTAATGCTTGATGATTAGTATACAAAACAAATTCCTTCGGCAACAGATAATGCCTCCATTTCTTTAGTGATTGAACTATTGCATAAAATTCCCGATCATATACAAAATACTTTCTCTTGGCATCATTTAAATTTTCACTGAAATAGGCAATGGGCTTACCTTCTTGGCTCAACACTGCTCCAATGGCACAACCACTGGCATCACAATCTACCCGAAACACCTTATTGAAATTTGGGAGGGCTAGAACAGGCTGCTCTGTCATCTTTTTTTTTAACAATTCAAAATTTTTTGTTGCTTCAGTGCTCCACTTGAACTCTTTTCTATCCCCTCTCATTGTTTTAGTCAGGGGTGCACAAATACTACTAAAGTTTCTAATGAACCTTCTATAAAAACTAGCCAAACCATGGAAAGATCTTACCTCAGTAGTAGTTTTTGGGGTAGGCCATTCTAGAATAGCCTTCACCTTCTCTGGGTCCATCTTGAGACCTTCTGCTAAGACTACAAACCCCGAGTACACTAATTCCTTCTTCACAAAACTGCACTTCTTCATATTTATCAACAATTTCTCCTCTCTTAACTTCTCAAAGGCTCTCCAAATATGCATCAAATGCTCATCCAAAGTTCTACTGAAAATCAAAATATCATCTAAATACACAATGACAAAACTTCCCAGAAATTCTTTTAATATCTCGTTCATAAGCCAGATGAATGTGCTCGGTGCATTGGTTAGCCCAAAAGGCATGACTAACCACTCGTACAGGCCCTCTTTCGTCTTGAAGGCAGTCTTCCATTCATCTCCCTCTCGAATCTGAATCTGGTGATAACCACTCTTCAGATCAATCTTTGTGAAGTACTGAGCTCCACTCAAATAGTCCATTAGGTCATCCATCCTTGGCAGGGGAAATTTGTACTTGATTGTTATCTTGTTTATGGCCCGGGAGTCTGTACACATCCTCCACTCCCCATCCTTCTTTAGTGCTAGTACTGCAGTTACTGCACATGGACTCAGGCTCTCTTGAATCAAACCCTTTCTCAACAACTCCTGAACTTGTCTGTTTAACTCCTAATTTTCTGCCAGAGTCATTCTATGAGCTGCCTTATTTGGAAAACTGGCTCCAGGGATCAAGTCAATCTGATGACTAATCTTCCTTACTGGTGGTAAATCCATAGGTATGTTATCGGAAATAATTTCCTGAAACTCATCCAACAACCCAAAAACTTCTATTGGCACATTCTCACTATCCTCCTTACCAACTCTAGGAATCAATGCATAGCACACACGCTCATGCTTCATACCTTCTAAAAAAATTCTTCCATCAACATAACAGATTCTAGCACTATTGCATACCTTTTCTTCGGCCTCCTTCAGGGGTTTCAACTTGTGACGAACCCCATCCTTCGTCAGGGAATAAGTGTTTACATGGCCATCATGTATAGCTCGCTTGTCGAACTGCCATGGCCTCCCCAACATGTGACATGCATCCATGGGGATGATATCACAGAGTACCTCATCATGGTTGCTCCTGATCTTGAACTTCACTAGGCACTGCTCATTGACTAGAAATTTGTGGTCCTTCTACAACTAGGCAATCCGATATTGATGTGGATGCCTTTCCCTCTTCAGCTTCAACTTTGTAACCATCTCCTCTGACACCAGATTATTGGTGCTCCCACTGTCAATGATGACTTCACAACATTTTCCTTCATATTTGCACCTTGTGCGAAACAGATTCTTCCTCTGTTTAGGCTCCTTCTCTTCAGTCACTAGTGCTCTTCTAATCACTAAGGCTTCTCCCCTTTCAATATCATCTGAATGTTCTGATTGATCCTCCTCATCTGCATGTGCGACCCTTCCATGACCTTCCGGCCTTTTGTCCGCCCTTCCTTGATGTTGTGGACATTCACAGGCTTGATGTCCTTCTTCACCACACTGGAAACACATTTCTCTTAAACCACATCTTCTAGATCCTTGTCTAGATCTCCCTTGTCCTCTACCTCTTTCATCACCATTGTTTTGGTCATGAGGGCTATAGAAGTTATCATTCTTTTGGTTTCGACTGGTACCCACACCTTCATTTTTCTTCTCATCATCATTTTGGCTTCCAGAAGATCTTCCACTGCCCATTCCACTCTGACCTCCTTGACCTTTTTGCTTGCTGTCAAATCTTTTGTTCAACTTCTCTTCAACTTTCAGAGCAAACTGGTATGCATCCTCAATGGTGGTCATTCTGACTAGGCTTAGCTCCTCTTGAATGCTTGGCCATAACCCATTAAGATAATGTGCTACCTTCTCCTTGTTGGCCTCTTTATGACCCGTTCTAATGATCATCTTGTGAAAATCTTTAGTGTATTCTTTCACAGATTTGCTTCCTTGCTTCAACCCTTGCAATTTCTTCAGCAAATCTAGCTCGTAGTCCACTGGTATGAACTACTTTTTTAGTTTCTCGACTATGTGATCCCATCTGGTGATCTTTCCTTTTCCTCTTTGGTTTCTCTCCAACCGAACCTCTTTCCAACAAATACTGGCGTGGCCTTTCAGCTTCATTTTTGCAAACTTGACTCGATCTGGGTCCTCTATCTCCTCATACTCAAAATATTCTTCCAACTCATTGATCCAGTCGATCAACTCTTCCGGGTTCAGACTTCTGGAATAACTGGGGACTTTTGCTCTGGGTCTTTTCTCGATCTTTGAAATGGCCCTTATCTACCACATTTGGTCTTGGTCAATTACTTTTTCTTCCTCTTCTACATTTGAATCTTCATCCTCTTCTTCATCCTCACTTTCTTCTCTCCTTGGGTTTAACCCTCTTCTCAATTGTTCCTACAACTCATGAATCTGTCTTTGGAGGGCTCTGAAACCCTCAGCCACTAATGGACCTCTTCCACCAACATTTATGCCTTCTCGACCACCTCTGGAACCACCATGCCTACCAGACATCACTCTTGGAGGCATCTTTCTTGACCTCGACCCACAACCACGGTCCTGGTGTGAACTACCTCACGATCGACAATCTATCCACACGCTCAAGAAAACCCACTCTGATACCACCTGACGAGGGTGCAACCCGAGACACATAAAATAACTCAGAAAACAAGAGAATAATTTTATTATTCATAAAATGGAACTTCTTACATGCAGAGGATCTCAAATCCTCAAGTTCTACAACAGATGCAAGTTATAGAAAATCATAGAATAACCCTTTTCACAATGTGCGAACTTGTTCCCCAAAAGCTACACAAAAATCAGAAACCCGCCCATAAATAGAGCTCCTTATTAGTTTGGAGCCAAAACAACATTCAAATTTTGAGTTTTGGTGGACTGGCACCAAAAGTTACAACTTGAAATTCAAATTTTAGAGTACATTTGAAAATTAGTATCTTCTAGAAAGTGCACCAACTTCCGGGAGCCATAACTTTTGATCTAAGACTCTATTTTTTAAACCGTTTGAACCGTTGGAAAGGTCTTGAAGTCAAGAATGTGCTCAAAATTAGCCACACCAATTTTGGAAAGTTTTGGGGCTGTTTCAGGACCGTTTAGTGCCTTAAATCTGACTTGGAAGGTTTTTAGGTGCAATTCTTGGAGACTAAAATTGCAATATCTTTCAACCCAAGAATAGAAAAGAAAAACCATAAATTGGGAATTACATTATGATGAAAAGGGTATCCAAAAATGCAAAAACATATAAGAAACTACCAACATGAAATAAAACACTTTTTTTTTGGGTGATGCAGGATTGCTCTTACACCACTGGATGCTCTTGCATCAGGCTCAAACATATATATATATATATTTTTCTTCAAATTATTTATTGTGTTATATATATATATATATAAACAATCCCTCTCGCATACAAAATATAAAGAGGTAACAATCTATTTTTATGTTTGTGTGTATATATTTATGCATGTACCTATATGTGTATATATTTATGTATATGTAGATACATATGCATTTATTTATTTATATACATCTATGTGAGTGTATTTAACATACTTTTAGCATATAAATTTAGAAAAATATCATTTGTAAAGATAATATTAATAGATAAGAGAAAAAATACATATTTATAATATATTTATATATGTAAGTGGGTAAAAGTACAAAGTTGTGTCACACTTTTGGCCAATTTATCAATACAAGTAAATTTAAGTATTTCTAACTAAATATCAATTTTGGTCAAACATATGATCTAATAAGATTCATTCTAGCTAATTAGATATGTCCACAATTTTTTTAACTAAAATTGTTGGCTAAATGCATATGTAGCACCACTTTGAGGCCAATTTACCAAAAAAAAAAAAAAATTGAAAAACTTGATGTTTCAACAACTCTTATTCATGTAATTAACATTTTTTAAAATATAAAAATTACCTTTTTGTAGATCTATAAGTGTATTTTTTAAAACTATATGTTTAATAGTTTAATTATTATTTATATTTTATATTTTATTTTTACTAAAATAGGTTATCATCATAAAAAAAAATTAGGTTGATTACCATGTCAAGAAAAAATACTAAAACATTTATATGATGCACTAGATAAAATAATCTATATCAAGATGGTATTTTTTTTCTATTTTAGATAAATAGTTAATATGAAAGTTGATATTGAATGAAAATAATTGTGTTTTAATACACATTTTTTAATATATAATTAAATATATATTTATCAAAATTGGAGAAAAAATATGTCCATGCACTAAAGTTTCAAGTCATAACTACACACAAAAAAATTGAAGAAAAAAACAAAATTTACTATATAAGGATCGACACATGTAACTTGATTTTTCAACATTTTATCAGCAACTAAATTATAGTGTCAATTTATTAAAAGCTATATTCAAATCATTTTTAAATTTTAGCGATTCAAGTTTAAAATTTGGATCAATGTTGGTTGTTTCCTTTATAAAAGTGTGACATAGCTTTGTACTTTTACCCAAATATATTTATAGGGTATTATTATTTTTCAAAAGTAAGGATAAATTATTAAGCAAAGGAATCTAATGTAATTTTTTTTTGCAAAGTATCAACTAACCATTTCAATAAATATAAATAAAAAATGAATTTTTCTGTTATAAAAGTGAAAAAATCTATCCACACGCACACATAATATAAAATGACAACATTTTAACCAAAGTTCCTTCTACAAGCAAGAGAGCAATAATAGTAAATATTATTGAGAAACAAGACAAAACTAGTACAATAAAATCTCTTACAAGTGCATACAAATATAAAATATAACAATTTAATTACCAAATGATGATTATGTGATTACATTAAACTAATAAGAAGAATAAACTCAACAAACCATATGAACACATGATTTACATGGATAAACTCTTTTAGTAAACACTCTACATGAGAAAGAGGACAGTTATGTACTAATATTCAACAAAGTGATACATCCAACACACTAACACTTTCTTCACTTTGATATTACTCCAACAATAGATGTGTACTTATAAAATAAACTTATGAAACTACTATCTGATGCCTTCAATTTGTAAAGAAATAGAAGAGGAATACCACAAACGGTTTCCTAAAATAATGTACCATCAAATCATGGTCTTTAAGGACTCCCACATACAAAATGAAGAGGATCTTTCAAGAATAGTAATTATAACTCCAAATAAGACATGAATAGTAAAAATAACCTCGACAAAAATAATGGATTCAATATCTTTGACTTGTAACTCCTCCATAACGGTCTATATCCCAAGTTAGGAATGCAAAATTATCACTCAATTCATATAGGACAAGAATATTCAAGATACTTCACTACTCAATTATCATGCCTAAGTTTAAAAAATTGCTAGAAATAACTTTATAATTACCACTACCAATTGCACCTCCTTCATGAAAGCATATAACAACTAATCCCAAGGTTATTAAGGAATATAAATTACCAATTATTTTCTAATTACACCCTAAGGGTCCAAAGACGCTTTTCAAGAGTGTTGGAGATACATAAAATATACATAGGATTTCAATGTAAATGATGCCTTAATCCTAATAAATATCAACAATATATTTTTTTCTTTTTCCATCTAAAAATATTAAAGTAAATTTTAGATACTTATTATTTTTTAACTAAAAGAGGCAAAAAATATTGTGTACAATGTATATATACTCTCCTTTTCACATACTAGAATTAAAATAAAAATCTACACTTTACATATACTCTTTCTTTAGTACATAGTGTTGTGTCTTTTGTACACACGCCCCGCTGAAAGCGAGGAGCCTCTCTTTTTTTGCTCGCTTTTCTTGCTTTCTGGGTTTTAGGTTAGTTTTCTTTTTTCAAGTTGGTGCTTGCTTGATTTTTAGTTTGGTTGCATTTTTGGGATTAATGTGTAAATTTTGAACTTGGTCAAATTTCTGCAAAGTTAGAGGGTGTCAAATTTCTGCAAGGTTTTGTCATGCTCATATTTTTGCAAGGTCACGAGGAAGTGAGTTCTCTGTAAAGGGTTGTGTGCATATTCAAATTTCACACCAGTCGAGGATGCTCAAATATTTGATTATCACCTTAGTCGCTTCCACTTTTCCATGATTACAATTTTCTTTTGATCTTGGACTTTATGGTTGATGCTCTATTTAATATAAGACATTGAATGTTCACATTATTTTCCATTGCACATTACCAAATTTTCATTCACATCCTATTATTCCTTCACTAAAACATATATATGTTATTTATGTTCAAATTTAAACAAGGTAGGTACTCATACCCAAGAATAAACTCATGCATAATTCACAACAAAAGACATAAGGATTCGCCATCTATTTTCACATAGATTTCACAAACAAAGAAAAAAATTTTAAACATTCTTTTACACATCAAAATAAAGATCTAACAAAGGATTCAGACCCTACCATAATAATTTATATCCAAATAGAGGAAGACTCACCAAGCCTTCTCATCCCAATCCTCCTTCCTCTATCCTTCTTTCTCTCTTTCATCACCCTTGAACTTGCTTCTACAAATTAAAAATCCTAAGAGTAAATCAAGAACAACCAAGAGGGAAAACTCCCTTCTCCACTCAAGTAGAAAGAATAAATAGAAAGAGGAAAAGAAACTACCTCCATAACCACCTAAACCAATCCAACCAACTTTGAATTTTTCCACTTTAAGAAATGAGAATTTTGAGTGGGTTCTAAACACTAATAATGATAGTTTCTGAGATTAAATAACCCCTAACCTATAAGTTTATCACATAGGGAGATTTTTAGCCTATAAAAACACAATTTAAACCATATAAGAACTCTATACATCATAAAATAAATAATCATACTAAAAAATAACCCAAAAAATTAATAAAATAAACTTCTCACATATACACATGACCACACAACACATAAAAGAATGTTTCACAACAACATATTGCATGACTTTATTTCTCAATACGAGAGTAGGTCAATAATTCACAAGGGTAAAACAATGGAAGTAGCTATGTGACCCCATCCACCATTAGGAAAATTTACCTGTTCACTTAACAAAAAGGTGTTAGTACATCACGTAAATAAGTATAGCCAAAGCAACTATTATGAATTAAGATAACATTTCAAAACGATAATCAATTAGGAAATAAAGTCTAATAACCATAACATTATATAATTCTCATCTTTTCAATATCCACTCACATAACTACTTGATAAAATCAATTGATAAATCCATCTAATGAATAATATGTAAATCCAGTATTTAGTAATAATCAAGATAGTCAAGACATCCATATGAAAATAAGAATAACATCTATGCATTAGGAAATAAGTGTCATCCATAAAGAGCTTGAATAGAATGTTCAACATTAAACACATGAAAATATCCAATATGAGTCATGATGAAAATAAGGAACACAAAGAAAATCAAGAACGTGAAAAAGGTGGGATCTCACATATATGAAATAAACTATCCTCTACAAAACTCTTGAATAGTCCAATCATATAAATAAAACATCATGCAAGAGTCAACACAAATGGGGTCTCACAAGATGCTTCTTTCCCACTTAATCGCCAACTCAATATCTCCAAAGACCTTTAAATATTTTTCTTTCTTTCTTAATGCCAACAATAAATTATAAATTACAAATGAACACTTAAATTATTTTATATTGTTAGTATAGGTAAACTAGAATATGAAGGCTACCAAAAAAATGTTACATAAATATTTACTAATTATATCTTAGTGTCAACTCCCTAATTGGATTTAGATTTTTCTAAAATCTAAGGATCCACAAGCTATTTTTTGTTGACTTAACTAGTTGCTTCTACCATTGAATCCTCTATCCTTTGTTTTTATTCACCACATTCAAAGTGTACATTCCCAACTCTAATTTAGCATATTGAACTTCATTAGATTGATTGCATTGAGTGATTAGAAATTTCAACCAAGGCTCTTAGTCAATCCAATTTTGATTGGCTATTCCCCTCCATGGAAACCACATGTGAATTTTTTTTTAATCATCTTAGTCATTCAATTTTTTACACTAGTCCCTACTTAATAGCATCCATATGTTTGTAGAATATCAACAAATTGGATATTAATAAATTTTTGTACCTTAGGATTTGATTCTAACTATATGTGGATGTTGTTTAATTCTCTAGCCACACCGACTTCAATCATGGAAAATCCACTCGCATTTGTCTTGATCTCAAATGGTTGGTGTAAATCTGGTAAAGCCAAAACAGCTGTTGTGCTCAACTTTTCCTTCAAGGTGTTGAAGACCTTCTGCTGTGGACCTCCCCACTAAAAAGTTGTTTTTGTACTATTCAATGTGTGCAATGGTGATGCAATGTAGGAGAATTTTGCAATGAACTTCCTCCAGTATTGGACTACACCTAAGAAACTTCTGACTTCTGTAACTGTACTTGGCTTAGGCCATTTTACAATAGCTTAGACCTTCGTAGGGTCTACTTTCAATTGACCATGCCACCTACCACATAGCCTAAGTGCACTAAGGATGTCTTAGCGAATTCACATTTCAACATCTTTACAAAGAGTTTTTCTTTTCTCAATTGATCAAATACTTTCTTTACATGAATTACATGATCTTCCCAAGTTCGACTGAATACAAGAATATCATCTAAATAGACTATGACAAAATCATCAATAAAAGGACGAAAGACATCATTCATGACTCTTATAAATGTAGCTAGTGTGTTGCAAAGCCCGAAGGGCATGACCAACCACTCAAATAGTCCTTGTTTTGTCTTAAATGCAGTTTTCCAAATGTCATCTTCTGCAATTCTTATATGATGATATCCGCTACGTAAGTCTAATTTAGTGAAATAAATTGCATATTTTAACTGATCAAGTAAATCATCAATTCGGGGAAGAGGATACTTGTTCTTTACCGTTATCTTGCTCAGGGCTCGATAGTCAATGCACATTCTCCAAGTACCATCCTTCTTTGGAACCAACACAATTGGAGAACCACAAGGAGATGTACTAGTACATATGACTCCTTTTTCCACAAACTCTTGAACTTTCTTTTTGATTTCCTCATTCTACAAAAATGATAAACGGTACATGCCAATGTTTGGAAGAGGCACATCCTGGTGTAACTGGATTTCATGTTGTATCTCTCTCTTAGGTGGCAACCCCTTTGGCTCCTGAAATAAGCCATCATAAGCATAAACTATTTTGACCATCTCAGTTTTATGGTTTGGATCACACCCTTTAAATGCTTCAACTTTTCCATCCTCTTTGGGTTTTGCAAGCATTAATACAAAGTTCTTACTGGAATTGACCAACCTTTTCATCGACTAGCATTAACTAGTGCAAGATTAGTCTTAACTTTGTGTGCACGTATAATGTATTCTATCCCATCCTTAAAGAGATGATACTTATTCTCCCCCTATAAAAGATTGCTTTTTTGTCATACATATAAGGATTCCCTAACACAAGTCCACAAATATCCAAAGTAACAAGATCTACCTCTACCTCATCAACAAAGTTTGCAGTGATAGCAAATTTCAATTTACATTTTTTTGTTACCTGTAGTTGAGCATCATTGCAAACCCATCCAAGCGGATATGGCTTTGGATCAGGTGTTGTAGCTAGATTAAGTTTCTTTACCATCTCTTCAGATATTAACTTGACTTGAGAACCCATATACAACAGTGTGTCAATATTAGTGTGCTTAGTTACAACTCGAATATGAAACAATTCATTCCGTTGTTTATCAGTTTTAGGAGGAGTAGATACTTTACTTGTACTTGCATTTGCATTAGAAACATTTGCATCAGAAGATAGAGTTATACCTTTCCCTTTACCTTGGACCCTAGCAACAACAATCTGTGTTTCATCTTTAGAGTTGAATCCAAGATCTTGTTGAATCACTGCAGCAATCTGTTGCTTGCCTTTATTGCCTTCGTATCTTTTTAGCCTTAATTCAGGATGTAGCTTCCAACATTTTGAATCATCATGCCCCTCTTTCTTGCAATGGGATCATGTGGGCTTATCACCCTCCTTCTTAATTGTAGCTGTCTTCTTCCCTTTTCCTTTATCTTTTTCTTTACCCTTAGACTTCCCCTCAAACTTAGATGGTTTCTTTGAGAAATTATCATTGAAAGTGTTCTTACCCCTTGACTCTAAATGAGTAGCTTGGACTGACACTTCATCCAGATTACTAGGACTCAACATTAGAATAGTATGTCTTAGGTAAGAATGCAAACCACCTATGTACTTAAGTAGTGTATCCTGAGTATACAATGGAACATTTAAAGCAATAGCCCGTTTTCTAAATTCATGGGTGTAGTCTTGGACAGACTGACCCTTACCTTGCCTAAAGGTTTTCCAATTCATTGTTAATTGCTACATATAACCTAAAGGATAATTTTTTTTTTTAAGGGCAGCAACAAATTCCATCCAAGTCATATTGACCTTACCATGGTGAGCAATTTCCTCCCAAGTCCTACACTCCCACCAGGTGATAGTTGTACCTCCCAATCAGAGAGTGGCTAAATGGATCATAGAAACATCTTCTGTTAGGTCTTGAATCCTACAATACACTTCTACCTATTGTATCCAATCATCTAACTTTTTGACATTTAACTCACCATAATACTTAGGCAATTCAAATTTTACATCCAATTTAATAATAGGCTTAGACTTTCTCTTGAAAGGATTAACAATAGTAGAAGAGGAAGAAGAAGAAGAGGAAGATGGAGAAGAAGGGGAAGATGGAGGAGATGGAGCTTCTGGAGTTTTTCCTTCTTTTCTCACTTCGAAGAATCTCCCTTTTCACGCTTCTTCTTTTCCGCATAAAGCTCTTCCACCATAGCCTTCATGTCAAGAAAGGCTCACTAAAATGACTTATCATCAAGCTCTTGCTCGGTAATTTTCCCAGCTTCAGTTTCATCCATTGTTGGAAAATTCCTTCTTTTTCCGATCTCAGGATTATATTCTTCAAGTTCGCCTTCACCTCGCTGTTCCCTGGAATGTGTTAGCATCCAATTATGCAATACTAGTCACACAAAGCTCTGATACTAAATTTGATCTATTTACAGATCTATGACAATTGCTTTAAGAATGCTTAACGATTACAATTTTAAATCCAACTTAATTCAATAGAATTAACACATGAACATAAATAAAGATAATGGAAATAACAAAGTGATGAAAACAAAATGAGAGAATGAGAGAGAGAGATGCAAACAAAGTTGATAACAGATTTCGTCGTAAAAATGACGTCTCCAGGCCCCTCTCCAGTGAGTGGACCGATCCGATTACTTCTCTAGAAAATTAGTACAACATGTCGGCATAATCTCCCCTTGGTTTACAAAGAAATTTGACAATCCCTCCTTCAAAGTGCGTAAGAGCAACCTCTTGAATAGCACAAAAATCAAGCAAAATTTTTCTAAGGAATTTTCTTTTCCCATCACTTAGCTTCCATCCTACCCTTCTACCCCTTTTTATACACCAATATTACCCCAATTGGTTACTAACCAATTAATTTTACAATATTACCCATACAAGTACAAATCTCCCATAATCTCCCTTTTTTTACATATGAAAACAATAATCCCCCCTTAAAATAATCATCAAATCTTCAATAATTCATGAAAGCCCTTTAACAAGTTATTCTCGGGCCTTAGAGGTTTTTTTTCAGCCTCTAACAAATTGGAGGATTACAAATTTTAAATATTTGGGTGAAAATTTAAAAATAAGAGATTTTGGTTTTCGGATTTTATCAAAACCAACTGATGCCAATATAATTTTAAAGCCATTAATTTATTTTAAGCCTCCTTAACTATCATGTAATGGGCTTGTAAAATTTTAAAAGGATTAAAATCCTCATTTATAGGGATTATTATATTTAGGAGAATTAAATCTTATTTAAAGATTTATGTATACAAAGGGATTTTCCCTTTCATGAAGAGTGGGAAGGAAAGACGATTTTAAGGCATGGATTAAGGGATCAAATCCCACTAAATCCTCATTATTATTTTTAAACCATACATTTTTTTTCTTCTTTTAATAATTATGGTTTAATCCTTGTTTATGCTAACTCACTACTCCTGCCACGTCACATGCCATGTGTCCCGCCAAGTGTCAAGTTTTGGTGATGCCACATCATCATTTTGACCAAAACTTTGACTTCCCATAATTCCTTCATACAGACTCCAATTTACGCAAAACGAACGCTGTTGGAAAGCTCTCGAGGAGCTCTTTACATTGATGTCAACATTGACCACTTTTGATGATGTTGAATTTTGACCTTTTTCTAGTCTGAGCCCCTGAGTTGGCCGACATTTGACTAAGCATAACTCGAGCTTCGTAGCTCTGTTTGACTCCGTTCGAGTTGTGTTGGAGTCAAGATTCCGAGCTCTTCCCGGTGATGCCAATTTTGGAGACAAATGAGAAACTTCAAATTTTGACGAAGATCCTCTGGATCATAATGAAAGATAATGCAAGAAAAAGTGTGAAGAGTCTACCAATAATATGTGGCACTGCCCTAAATTCTAGACAACCGTGCCTAATTGTGACTTCTGATATTTGTTGCAGCTAAAGATGGAAGACCACACAGGCGAGATTTAGGCTACTGCTTTTGATGAGGCTACAACAAGCTTATTGCAGATGTCAACAAAAGAGCTTTTTATGTTGCAATATGAGTCTTTTGCTGCAATGACTACTCATTTTTTCATCAATGGTGCCATCTACACTTCTTTTGTTTTCACTGTTCTTATTAAAACTCAAACCTATAATTCAAAAACAAGGCTTAAAATAACAATAGTCAAAGTTTGCAAGAATTAACTTTGAAGCCGAGTGCATGTTGCTGCTCTCATATTTGTCTACAATATCCTCTACTGGGCAAGTCTTTGTAGAGATAATCAATACCTAAATTTTTTGCAGTTTGGGTTGACTGGACATCTATTTCCTTTTCCTTTTTTGGCATGCCCATCACATCAGAACTCCTTTCCTTTCTGATCCTGTTGCTTTGATACTTGTAGAATTGGTTATATATTGAGATAATGCACTATAACTTATAATGTTTAACAAAAAAAGATACACTTCTTTTGTTTTGTTTCCCTTTCAGTGTATGTCCCTCATTTTATTTTATGTTGTTTGGCTATAAACTTATGTTGTCCTATTCAACACATGTATCAGTATTTACAACTGTTCTTATATATACTTGTGGACATGGTTGTATGCATGTATACATCTACATACGCATATACATAAACATATATGCATGCAATTGAATTTTTTGAGTGCATACAACATCTTGATATAGATGTGTGTAGATATATGTGTTTGTAATGCATTTGTATTCGTATATGTATGCAGATTTGAATGTTTATATGTATGTGTAAGTGTGTATTTTCATTTTTCACATGTATCTATGAGGTCATGTGTTTATCTATATATAGATGTCTAGTTTTTATTATCAATATAGTTATTTGCTTCTTGACTGTTCCGATTGCCACATACTTTTATCTCTGCACAATTGTTGTTGGCTATAATGTTAGCTCCATTGAACCCATAGTTATTTCTCATTCGATCATTGCACATGATTAAAATGTAGAATGTAATCAAAATTTTGTCATTTGATTTCTCTAGTTTTAATCTTCTTGTGTTGGCTAAGTGTAGAATATTCTCATATATGTGCTTTATAATCTTCTCATACTGCTTAAATGTTTTCTCTACTGCTTTGGCATGTCTATTCATAAAGTCATGTTGCATATGGATATCATATGGTTCTTGGCTATAATGTTTGTTACCTTGAACCCATACTTATGTCGATCTCATGACTGTGCTTTTAATCTTGTAATGTTGGTTGAATGTTGAATATATTGGTTATGGCTCTACATTCATAAAACCATGTCACATGGTTCTCGACAATAATGTTTGTTCCCTTGAACCCATACTTATTTCAATCTCATGACTGTGCTTTTAATCTTCTAATGCTGGTTGAATGTTGAATATATTGGTCCTGGCTCTACATTCATAAATCCATCTCACATATGGTTATCTTTGATTTTATTATATTTACATAACTTCATTTTTGGTATCATATTTCCTATGTAACGTTCAATGATGACTGTCCTCTACCGACTGTGCAATACTTTTGTGATTTTTTTGAGTCCAAGTTATTAAAATCTAGTGTTGCACGTGATTAAAATGCATAATGTAATCAAAATTTTGTCATTTGATTTATGTGGTTTTAATTTTCTTGTGTTGGCTGAGTGTAGAATATTCTCATATATGTGCTTTATAATATTTTGATGCTGCTTAAATGTTCTCTCTACTGCTTTGGAATGTCCATTCATAAAGTCATGTTGCATATGGATATCATATGATTCTTGGCTATAATGTATATTCCCTTGAACCCATACTTATTTCAATCTCATGACTGTGCTTTTAATCTTTTAATGCTGGTTGGATGTTAAATATATTAGTCTTGGCTCTCCATTCATAAAGCCATGTCACATATGTTATCTTTGATTTTATTAGAGTTGCATAACTTCATTTTTGTTATCATATTTCCTACGTAACGTTCAATAATGACTGTCCTCTATTGATTGTGCAATACTTTTGTGATTTTGCTTGAGTCTAGGTTATTAAAATCCAGCTTGGCAAAACAATTGTTTCTTGCATCATTATGAGCATTAATAATTTGTATATTGTATAGTAATCTTGTCAAGTCTCATTGATTATTTAAAGCATTTGTACCATGCATATACATATATACAAAAAAAAATGTGCACATATCTAGATATCTATTGCTTGGATATACACATACAAGGAAAAAATATCTGCAAATATATGTTTATCTAAAGTAAGCTACACACAACATGCATATATGTCTACATTTAAACTTCTTGGTACATGTATATATATGTGTGTGTGTGTGTGTGTGTGTGTGTGTGTGTGTGTGTGTGTGTATGTATGTATGTATGTATGTATGTATGTATGCATATATATATGTATGTATGTATGTATGTATGTATGTATGTATGTATGTATGTATGTATGTATATACATGCAAGTATGTATGTGTACTTGCATGCATTAACAATTTATGTATGGGTGAATGGGTATGTTCCCTGTATCTAACTTCATATGCATATATATATCTATAGAGATTTACTTTTGTAAGTGTATATATATGCACTCCATGCCTTCCATGCATACTTAGATATCTCTTTCTTGCACATATATATACACAAAAAAGTTTCTGCACATATGTGTGTATATGAAATTAGATGCACCCAATATAGATATATATCTACATTTAAACTTATAATGTGTGTGTGTGTGTGTGCTTACATGTATTCACAAGTTTGGGTATGGATATATATGTTTTTTATGTGCAAAAAACCTTGCCACAATGGTTTCTCTCAGTCCTAATGACAACTGATGCTACAAAACAATAGTCAACAATGCCTAATTGAAAATAACATAAACGGTTTCATTGGTTTGCTAAGTTTTAGATTGTAGGTGTTATTGCAGCGACGGCCACTACATGGAAACCATACATGAAATAATATTGTAGTTCCATAGGAATTCTCAAAACAATGAAAATGGTTACAATTTCAAATTCCCAAACTTGAACTTGCTTAGCAAAATTGCAAAATTGATGTTACTCAAAGCAATAAAACAAACGCTTGACAAAAGAGAAAATGGTCTATTACATTGAAATACACACACAAAAAAAAAGTGCACATATATATGTATCTAAACTAAGATGCATACAACATACATATATATCTAGATTTATACTTGTTGATACATGTAATTACATTTAAACTTATACATATATGTTCCCACATGTATTGACAAGTATAGGTGTGGATATCTATGTATGTTGTGTAGCTCAAACTACAACACAATAGTGAACAACGCCTTATTGAAAATAGCATAAACTACTCAATTACTTTGGTAAGTTTTAAATGCAAACTATTATTGCAACCATGGCCAGTATATGGAACCCATACATGAAATAATGTTACTATGACAAGTTGTGCCAAGTGATGTTTATTCCCTATGCTTAGACAACATACATATATATCTACATTTAAACTTATTTATATATGTTCTCACATGTATTGAAAAGTTTAGGTGTGGATATCTATGTATGTTGTTTGCAAAAACACTTCTCATAGTGGTGGCTCGCAGTCTTGATAGTAGCTGAAGCTACAGAACAACAGTCAACAATGCCTTATTGAAAATAACATAAACTGTTCAATTGCTTTGGTAAGTTTAGAATGTTAAATATTATTGTGGTTGTTGGCACTATATGGAAACCATACATGAAACAATTTTTCCATGCCAAGTTGTGCCAAGTGATGTTTATTTCCTTTGCTTTCGTGGTGATTTCTCTATTGACAAGTCCACCTATGGATATATATGTGTGTTGTCTACATATAACTTTAGATGCATATATATCTATATAGATTTTGCTTTGCAAACGTATATGTGGACTATTTTATTGCTTTGCAACCACGCCACTATATGGAAATCATAAATGAAATAATATTTTTGAAGCTATTGAACAAAAATCAACAATGTGTGTGTATCAACTCCCTCCTATGTTTATTCTTTTCGAAGGATAGTGGTTATTTGTTTGAGCCTCAATAAGGATTTCTTAGAATCAGAGGTTGTATATTAAGTGTAAGATGAAACATTGGTCTCACCATTGATCATAGTGGTAGACTACATATGTTCTTGCTCGGGGGTTTGGTGAGACTCTATGAGGTTGTTTGACCCAATATGGTAGGGTGGAGAGTACACCTTCATTTGTTGTGTTTAATTTTATTTTCCCTATGTGCAAATATGTATGTGTGTGAAATTAGATGCATGCAACATTCATATATACTCCTTCGTATATTTATTATTTTGGGATTATCAATTTAATCCACTTTTTTAGTTGGGAGCCACTTGTTGGAAGATGTTCTTAGAATAAGAGGCTCTATATTAAGTGTTATATGAAAGATTGATCTCACCATTAATTATGATGGTGGACAATGTATGTTCTTGCTTGGGGCTTTGGTGAAAGCCAACAAGGCTCCATGACCCAATATGGTAGGGTGGAGAGCAAGCCTTCTTTTGTTGTGTTTCATTTTTCTTTTCCTATGTGTAGATATGTATGTATGTGAAATTAGAAGTAGACAACATTCATATATACTCCTCCCCTTGTTTATTGTTTTGGGAAGCAATTGTTATTTGTTTCATCCTCAAAAAGGAATTCTTAGAATAATAGGCTTTATATTAAGTGTAATAAGAAACATTGGTTTCACCATTGATCACAAGGGTGGACAATGTATGTTCTTGCTCGGGAGTTTGTTGAGAGCCTATGAGGCTCCATGACCCAATATGGTAGGGTGGAGAGCAGGCCTTCTTTTGTTGTGTTTCATTTTACTTTCCCTATGTGAAAATATGTATGTTTGTGAAATTAGACATAGACAACATTCATCCCTATGTGCAGATATGTATGTATGTGAAATCAAACACAAACAACATTCATATATACTCCTTCCTATGTTTATTATTTTCATAAGATAGTTTCTATTTTTTTTGTAGGTCTATACTTAAAATTATACACAAAAATTAATTGCTACTTGGCCTGACTTGGCCCTGTGTCCATTCATCCAAAAATTGTCAAAACATTTGATAGAAGAATAGGTATATATGTTTCAATTGACGGTTTCAATTTTCATGTTTGAGAGTAGCATTGTACATTTTTTCAAATTGCTCTTGTTAACTGGAATATGTTGTACATGTTCTTGTGTGAAGTAATTGTCTCAAAACATATGTGAAATTAGATGCAGCCAGTTGACATTCATATATGGTACTGCCTATTATGCATGCAAGGAATGCAACACATATATATACTTACAAAACAAAATCTATACTAATATATATGTATCTGAAGTTAGATGCACTTTTTGAGGAAAGATGCTCTATTTTATAGTCTTTAACAAAAAAAGTTTATATGTGGACATGTATGTATGTGAAATTAGCTACAAGAAACATTCATATATATCTACATTTAAACTTGTTGATATATATATACATCTTTGAAAGTTCTACTTTCCTTGCTTCCTATCTGTCACGCCTATATGCACATGTGTTTATAAGTTTTCCTCTTGGGTCTTCTCATCCATCATGCTACTAAACAATTGTGACTTTTTGAATTGGCTTAATCTCTTTAGCTGCACTGTTGCTCTTTAAGTTGGTGTTTGCAAGCACTTTATTGTCGTCCTCATATTATGGTTCTGAGCTCTTCAAACGTGTTCAAGTTATAGTCCTACATCAAGTGCGGAAAAAAAAAAGGCAGCAAAATTCCAAAGAACCCAACTCTATTATGCGTAGCATAGAGACTACATCCGTGAAAATTGTCGGACCTAATACTTGCAACAAAGAACCATAGTAGCTCGTCCTTGTTTGGCTAATTTTTAGAATGATAAGCTATATATTAAGTGTAATATGAAACATTTATCTCACAATTGATCATAGTAGTGGATAATGTATGTTTTTTCTCGAGGGCTTGGTGAAAGCCTATGAGGCTCCATGACCCAATATGGTAGGGTGGAGAGCAGGCCTTCTTTTGTTTTGTTTCATTTTATTTTCCCTATGTGCAGATATGTACATATATATAAGTTCTCATCTATCTATATATGTATACTGTCTACATCTAATCCCACATACATACATTTCTACACATAATTTTTGTGTGTTTATATATCCAAGCAATAGATATCTACATATGCATTTGAAGCATATGCAGATCTATGCAATTGCAAAGCAAAATCTATACCGATATATATGTACCTGAAGTTAGATGCACCTTTTTAGTTATTATTTCTTTGAGCGTCAAAAAGGAATTCATAGAATGATAAGTTGAATATTAACTATAATATGAAACATTGATCTAACCATTGAACACAATGGTAGATAATGCATGTTCTTGCTTGGGGGTTTGGTGAGAGCCTATGAGGCTCCATGACCCAATATGGTAGGGTGGAGAGCAGGCCTTCTTTTGTTGCGATTCATTTCATTTTCCATATATGTAGATACGTACATATAATAAGTTTGCATCTATCTATATATGTATATTGTCTACATCTAATTCCACATACATGCATTTCTATACATACTTTTGATGTGTATATATATCCAAGCAATAAATTCCTACATATGTATTCAACACATATATATGCAATTGCAAAAAAAAATCTATACCGATATATATATATGTATCTGAAGTTAGATGCACCTTTTTAGTTATTATTTCTTTGAGCCTCAAAAAGGAATTCTTAGAATGATGGGCTATATATTAATTGTAATATGAAACTTTGATCTAACCATTGAACACAGTGGAGAGCAGGCTTTCTTTTGTTGTGTTTCATTTTATATTTCCTATGGAATTCTTAGAATGATAGGATGTATATTAATTGTAATATGAGACATTGATCTAGCCATTGAACACAGTGGTGGATACTGTATGTTCTTGCTTAGGGGTTTGGTGAGAGCCTATAACGATCCATGACCCAATATGGTAGGGTGGAGAGCAGGCCTTTTTTTTGTGTTTCATTTTATATTTCCTATGCACAAATATGTACGCTTGTGAAATTGGATGCAGAAAATATTCATATGTATGATAGGCTATTTATTAAGTGTAATATTAAACATTGATTACGAAGTGGTCAAAATAATTCTCCTTTATCAAATGAAACATTGAACCTGGGTGCTATCAGTTGCAACAAATAATAGAAATGAGTATGAATGTAATAAAAAAGACATTAATGTGGTTACCCTCCATCATCTTTATATATATCTCTTCCTTGACCATCGATTTATCCACCAAAAAAGTTAAAAGCATTTGGCATGTCCATAGACAAGGCCAACGAAATTAAATGCCGATTGGCAAGGCTTTGTGCTTCAACATTAATTGTTATATGGTTTCTGTATAGTGGCGATGGTTGTAATAACACCTGCCATTTAAAACTTGAGAAAACATATTCCTTTCCCACAAAAAATTTCCATTTATGATTTGCTCTTTTATAACCATTGTAGATTATGGTTTATGTGATTATAGAGGACAACCACACACCGTTGTCATGTGCTTGTGAGAGGAAAAAATATTTGTTAGTTGCAACACATTGTTTATCCCTGCAAGCACATGACAATGGTGTATGTTTCTCCATTCAACAAAACCATTTTCAATGTTATGGCTGGCTTGGTTTTCATGTTGTATATATCTACATTTTTTTGCTTTCTGGTTATTGCTTGTTATATGTGCCCATGTTTGGTGAACATATACCTACATATGCATCCAATTCATGCAATGCCTATATATGTACTTGCAAAACAAAATCTATATTGATATATAGGTATCTGAAGTTAGATGCACCTTTTTAGTTATTATTTATTTGAGCCTCAAAAAAGAATTGTTAGAATGATAGGCTCTATATTAGGTGTAATAAGGAACATTGGTTTCACCATTGATCACAGTGGTGGACAATGTATGTCCTCGCTTGGGGGTTTGGTGAGAGCCCATGAGGCTCCATGACCAATATGGTAGGGTGGAGAGAAGGCCTTCTTTTAGTGTGTTTCATTTTATTTTTCCTATGTGCAGTTATGTATGTTTGTGACATTAGATGTAGATAACATTCATATGTATGATAGGTTGTATATTAAGTGTAATATTAAACATTGATATCTATATTTATTACAATGGTAGACAATATACCTATTGTCTACATGTGATTCCACATACATACATTTCCACACATACTTTGTGTGTGTATATATATCTGAGCAACATATCCCTACAAATGCATCCAAGGCATGCAATGCCTATAGATGTGCTTGCAAAACAAAATCTACACCAATATATAGGTATCTAAAGTTAGATGCACCTTTTTAGTTATTATTTCTTTGAGCCTCAAAAATAAGTTGTTAGAATGATAGGTTGTATATTAAGTGTAATAAGAAACATTGGTTTCACCATTGATCAAAGTGGTGGACAATGTATGTTCTAGCTCAGGGGTTTGGTGAGAGCCCATGAGGGTCCATGACCAAATATGGTAGGGTGGAGAGTAGACCTTCTTTTGTTGTGTTTCATTTCATATTTCCTATGTGCAGATGTGTATATTTGTGAGATTAGATGCAAACAACATTCATATGTATGATAGGTTGTATATTAAGTGTAATATTAAACATTGATCTCAACATTGATTATAGTGCTAGATATTTTATGTTCTTGCTCGAGGGTCTGTTGAGAGCCCTCAAGGCTCCATGACACAATATGGTAGGGTGGAGAGCAAGCCTTCTTTTAGTGTGTCTAATTTTATTTTTCTTATGTGTAGATATCTATGTATGTGAAATTAGATGTAGTCAATGTTTATATATAGTCTTTCCTATTATGCATGCAAGGCATGCAAGGCATGCAATGCATATATATATATATATATATATATATATATATATATACTTACGAAACAAAATCCATACCGAAATATATGTTTCTCAAGTTAGATGCACTTTTTTACAATTTTTGTTAGTTGGACATTTGTTTTCTTTTCCCTTTTTCCCAATGTTTGTCACGTCAAAACAACTTTTGTTCCTGATCATGTTACTTTGCTACTTATAGAAGTGGTTATACATTGAGACAACATGCTCTATTTTTTAATCTTTAACCAAATTTTTTTATATGTGGACATTTATGTATGCAAAATTAGTTACAAACAACATTCATATACATCTACATTTAAACTATTTGATACATATATATATATATATATATATATACACACATACATATTTGCAACTTCTGCTTTCCTTGCTTCATGTCCATCACACTCATATGCACTTGTGTTTAGGACTTCTCCTCTTGGTTCTTGTTGTACACCATGCTACTAAACAATTGTGATGCTTTTTTGAGTTGGCTTAATCTCTTTAGCTATACCATTGTTCTTTAAGTTGGTGTTTGCAAGCACTTTATTGTTTTCCTTATATTATGGTTGTAGGCTCCTCAATCTTGTTCAAGTTCTAGTCCTACATCAAGTGTGGACCGAAAAAAGGAAACAAAATTCCAAAGAAACCAACTATATTATGTGCAGCATAGAGACCAGATCTATACAAGTTGTTGAGCCAAATACTTGGAACAAAGAGCTGCCATAGTTCATCCTTACTTGGCCTTGCCTAATCAAGAGATTGCACCGTAATTGTTGTCGAGTTTGTTAGAAACACATGTTGGATTCTATAGTCATGCACCATCCATCCCTTGGCAGCTTGCACATAACCTTCCCAATGAAGGTGCCTCAACAATGGGCAGTTGTGCATCTTAGGACAACCTTGTCGGGCATGGCTTGCCATCTGCATCATCAGCCCATCACCATTTTAACAGTATGTTTGGAGATCCTTTTTGTGCTGCAATGTAGTCCTTTCGTCGACGCATTGATGCTTTGTCAAATTTGAAAGTTTGTAGTATTTGCAAGGAAAGCTACGTCGACATGAAAGTGCGAGCATCCAACCCGAATGTCATTTTCCTGTGTTGTGCTTCTAAAAAGAGCATCCACCAATTCAGTTCAATGAACAAGATGGACTTAGGATCACAACCTCTTGTCCTTGCAAGGTTAACTCAAGTTGAGGAAATGCTTATAGCTAGAATTTCTCCAGTTTTGCAATTGACCCATCCTAGAGGAGGCCAATACAAATATAGTGGCCATTCTATAAGCTTCCCTCAAGACATCACGACCATTGCAATTTTGTTGCCATGTCACCTACATGATGTTGAAGTGGTGATTGTTCGAAGAATTGGCATTCAAGGAACGAACTATGATTGCTATGTTGACAAACATAATGTCATGGCTGCATCGATATACAAAATTGAAAATGATCCATACTATAGTGATTTTGCAATTGATTGTGATTCTTTAAATTTGTTACCTACTACAAGTACTGACATCCCCAATCTTTTGCACACAATGAAAGAACCAATACAGAACATATCTAAACCAGTAGCAACTTCTGAAATTGTTGTTGATGAGGAAGTTGAGCTTGAGGACTCATCATCATTTATTCCATTGTTTCCCAACCCTCCTTGGGAATTGCAGGCAATTAGAGATGCTTTGAAAATTGAAGATATTAGTCAAGATACTTTTCCTTGTCTTGAGATAAATTCTAACCCTATCAATGAATACAATACAGAAGGGTTATTAAGCATGACTTTTCCAACATTGTTCCCCATTGGAACAATGATGCCCCTACAGTTGAGAAGCATATAGATTCACTTGCATGAATATGCATTGCACTTGATGAGACACTATGATAATAGATTTGGGAGGCATGTCATATTTAGATATTACCTTTATAATTTAATAATGAGACATCGGAGCCAATAGTCGACTTCCATTTTCATGAAAACAAACTTGGAAGAAAGGATCCCAAAGTCTGTGGTTGCACTGCGACAACTACTTCAAGATTCACTGACACCCAGATAGAAAACCAACTCATTCGCTTTGGTGCATCCTTGCGAGGGACACACTCATATTGGGGAAAGTGTCGACAAGAGCTCGCTGCAATGATCCACCAGCTTGGAACACTGACTCTTTTTTTCACTTTGAGCTCCACAGACACAAAATGGCCTGATTTGCATAAGGTACTTGATCTTGGTGCTCAGCCACATATTCCATACTCTCAAAGAAACTTCACTGACGATGTTGTCCAGAACCCGCATATAATGGCCTTGTACATTCACTTGCGGTTCACCATTTTTTGTGAGGAGGTTCTTGAGAGGCTTTTCCATACAAAGGATTACTGGCATAGGTATGAGTGGCAACACCGTGGATCAACACATGTCCATGGTTTGTTGTTGCTTCCAGGTGCCTTGAATATGGACATGCTTGACTGGTCCAACCCACATGAAGTTCAACAGGAAAAAAAATTCTTTGATTGGAAACCTCGTTCCCCAAAACAACTAATATCGAGAGTCCACCACTCTTCTCTAGAGGACCCATGTTTGCTTGACACTTCGCAAATTACTTGCATGGAATCAATGGTGGATTATGAACAACTAGTGAACACGGTGTAGAGGCATACCAAATGTACTCAATACACATGCCTTAGGAAAAAAGGCTAATAATTACAATGTCACTACAAAGCTCCATAGAATACACAACCATCATTGACATTGGCAATTGAGAATGAATCAAACAAATCCTATAAACCAGCAAGAAATGATGAGTGCCTTAATATCCACAACCTTGAGATGCTTGCGATCTGGTGAGAAAAAGTTGATTTCCGGCCAGTCTTTTCAAGACAAATTGTGCTAAAATAAATTTCCAAATATGCATCAAATTCTGAAAAAAAAAGTCTAAAAGCTATATTGATATCTTATAAAGGCTTGCAAATACAAATTCATCTGGGGATAAAGCGATGATTTCCTATCAAAAGTTGTGATGAATTTGGCTGTAGATTGTGACATTGGTGCACAAGAAACATGCCATATGCTGCAAAAGTTGCCCCTTGTCATGTCAAGCCAAAATTTCCTATCTTTGAACATAAGTAGGCAAACCTTCCACCATTTGAAAATAACTAATAATGGTGAAGAGCTTGCAAGTAGTTATATTCATTGTTACATGCAAAGACTGGCTAAGATGGACACTATATCCCTTATTCAATCTGCACAATTGTATACACATCAGAAAAATTGCAAAGGCGGGGCTTGGCATTTGCGACCACACTCTATTGTGATAATTGTTTACCCGCTATTCAAGTCTACCCCTCCTAAGCATTGTGATACCTTTGAAACATTTTGTTGGTTGGAATTGCTACTATACAAGCCTTTCTAAAATGTCGAAGTAGATATAGGCCTCACCGAAGATAGTATAACACAAAATTGGAGGCTATTTCATGTTGTTGGCTATCTCCCTTGGCATGTCAATAGAGTTATTGCTCCCCCCACCAGTCAAGAAGAAGGTGATAGTGATACCAAAAACACCCATTCTTTTCCTCCTGCAGATGAATACAAATGGGAATTTCTTTCTTTCTTTGGTGCTACAAACAATGTCTGCTTGAACCAACCACAACTATTAGGTAGACGAGACTTCGATTTAAATCACATGTGAGGCACACACCATGTTCTTGAGAATCTACATAATTTTGTTGTAGAGTTCATCTCAACAAGTAAATTGCATACAACTGAAGATAATCTTTTCCCACCTGTTGCAGCTGCACTTTGTCATCAGCTATCTCCTAAGCAAAAGCTTGTTCTAAATATCATTAAACAACACCACCTTGGCCCATCTTCATCATCACCATTGTGTATGATTATTCAAGGTACTAAAGGTACGAGTAAATAATTTCTTATAAACAACATTCAGAGAACACTAAATACATCACCAAATCAGAGAATGAATCCTTTGCTTGCTTTGGCACCAATGGGGGTGACCACTTACAATATGCGTGCCTCTACAATGCATACAACTCTTTGGATACCAATTAGAGATATGAGTCCATTGCAAGGACAACCATTGACCATATTTCAAGAGGAATTTAAATATATTAAGTACATCTTAATTAATGAAATGAGCTTCTTGGGACCCAAGTTGTTACTTAAAACAGATAGTCAGTTGCGGCAAGTGTTTCCTGCTAGACATATGCAACCATTTGGCGGTGCCTTTGTTATACTCCTGGGTGACCTCACACAATTGATGCATGTTTTGGACAAGCCTATCTATGCTTCTTGCTACATAGCCTTGGCTCTTTGGAACACTTTAATGTTGTTGTCATGATTGACATAGTCTTCCACCAACATGGATAGTCCGATACACAACAAGAGCTCTGTAGACTCCTTTTGAATATGAGAAATTCTCAGGCATCTCAAGCTAATTGGAAAACTCTTATGAATCAAACAAATAGCTTGGTCACCTTGCATAATAGCTATTCACAAAACTAAAACCAAGAGTTTGATGTAGCTATTCACTTATTCCCAACAAATAGCTTGGTCACCTTGCATAATAGAAAAATGCTTAAACAATTAAATGTTCCCATTGCAATTAGTATTGCTGAAACTACTCAACAATACACACTGGATTATGGTGATGACGAGCAACTTCAAACAGAGCTCTTACTTGCAATTGGCGAACAAGTAATGTTAACAACAAATCTTTGGGTGGCAACTAGCCTAGTCAATTGATCATTGGGTATTGTCAAGTCTATCGATATGCTAGGGGTGCTGAACCACCTCAATCGCCTCAATATGTTGTTGTGCACTTCCAAAACTATAATGGCCCAACATGGGATCAAGACAACCCAAAAGCCATCCTTATTCCCCTGATCACAAGGGGCATTCGAACACAACTCCCTTTGACAATGGCTTGGATAGTAACAATACATAAATCTCAAGGCTTGACATTGGAGAAAGCTACAATAGATATTGGAACTAAAGAAAGACAAGGACTAACGTTCACAACTCTTTCCCATGTAAAATCAATTACATGAATATGCATAGATCCACCTTTCTCTTTTGATAGATACTCCAAATTATGTGACAACAAATATAGTGCACTTTGAATCAAAGAAGAGGATCGCCTCCAACAACTATGTGCATTGCCAAAATGATTAATTCTTTTTGTTCTTTTCGGTAACTATATCACTTCTCCTTTCCCTCTTCATTTCAATGCATATAGAATTTCCACCATTTCTAATTGTTCGATTCCATATGTAAGTTGACTCACTGCTTCCTTGTCGTTCCCTCCATAGTGTAGTTGCAACCACTCTCACCAAGCTAACCAGAGTTTTGCTTCTATGGTGATTACTAAGAGAAGTTGTTGTTCAATTCTTCCATTATGCATCTTCTCTCCTCCAATGACAAACTTGAATTCCTTCCTCTTCTTTGGTTGACCATATAACATTTATATTTAATTTTGTAATTCTTGTATAGATCATACTAAAATCTCTCAACCAAGTTTTTAGGCTTCTTACACCCACACAGCCCAAAGTTGTTGTGATCTTCAGTCAATGATGCCACTGCCAATGCTCTCGCCTTCAAACCGTCTATGTAACTATATCTGATTGAAACCATTTTAGATTGCAAACGTTCTCAACTGTAACTATAGATCTCCACAATGCTAAATAGCTTCACAATGGCATGTTTGGCATGCTATACAAGCTGCAACTACATTCCATTTATATACAAGGTAAGGTTATATGTCATTTATTCCATCTCTTATTTCACAACTTCATTTCAAATTATTTGTCATAAATGATACAACTGTATATACTTTTAAAAATGTATAACACTAATTTCAACTCAACAAAGTTCCTAGGTACCAAAACAAAATTATATGGGACTTATAATTGTAAATATACTACATCCCACTGTGTGCACAAGGTATACCTACATCTTATTTATTTGATCTCTTCTATTACAGTTGCATTGCATATTATTTGTTATAAATTATAAAACTGTTTATGTTTCCTAATTTAGATATTGTCTAACAATGACACATGTTCATCGCACTAAACTTTACATTTTACTTTGATTTTTGCAGAACATACTCAAGACAAATAAATTCAGTGATAAGAAGAATACTATAATGGACATAATGATAATGATTACATCTTCAAAGAAGCAACCTACAACTAGTGATTGCCAATATGGGTTGTTTATATTTGTTAAATGCTTCACACTTCCATTTGATAGAAATGTTTCTCTTCATTTATAACATTGACTATGGTTGTTCTCAATTATCATGGAATATTTTTGGGATTTCAAATAACTTCAAAATATTCTCCTATGCGTAGTTGTATTGAAAAACTCAATTCAAATTCATCTTCCCTCAATGGCTATTGTTTGCGCTAATTTTATCTATTGGTTGTCAATAAACTGCTCCCAAATTCTTTAAATTCCCCTTTTATGCACTTACATATTCTTTCAAAGCACCATTTTCTTGCCTGCATATTGTTCTATATGGTTAGGATAGCAATTGTGCATTTGTCTTCAACTGCTATGTTATCTCCCTGATTTTTTTTAGCATCCCCCTCTCTAATTCCTTCTATGCATGTACAGATCCCTGCCATTTGGACTTCTCCTTTGCCTATCGACTCATCGTTGCATGTCACTGCAAGCAACTGCTAGTTTTAAAGTATTGTTAGATTAAAAAGATAGAATAACATAATAAATGGACATATTTCACCTAAATTTTTGCTAATATTTGAGTGGTATAGACCCTTAACATTGAGAAGGATTGACCATAACAAATTATAATTAAAATTTAAAGAAATGATACTTTGATAAAGGACTGGTTGCATATAGGATGACTTGGTGACTTAGTTTTTTAGATGAGCTATAGGGTGGTCTATTCCATTGTAGATCACTTTTTCTAAATATTGTTGGGTGAAAATTATGTAATCCTTTTTAACAAATTACAAAATCTTGATTTCAACCACAACTATGTGAGATGTAATCTCTCCTCTTGAAAAGGGGAGGCGCCCTTCTTACTGCTTATTGAAACTAAGGAAAACTAATTAAATATTTACAATAACGATATGGGAAGTGTCACATTCATGATTCTCTCTTTTTGTTTTACAATGTTTCATAATTTTAGGTTCCTGATACAATACAACTTCAAACTAAAACTAAGCAGTAATTCCAATATTCCTATCTTGTCAAAGCAAAGCCTAGGAATACTAGCATGATAATGATAAACAATACATAAGAAAAAGCTCATAGAGGCACAAAGTTGTTCCGTATATTTCGATAAAGAATCCTTCAAAATAGTAACCAACGTTGTATTAGAAGCACAAAGTCTTCTATATACTTCACAATAATCCCATGAACAACATGAATAAATATAAGCACAAAGTCTTATAGAGAATTCACCAATAGTATTCAACAATATCACAATTTCGAGTAATAGGTGTAACTCAAAGTTTACACGAATTTACTCAAATCACTTTCAACGTCAATTACTAATCACTACCAATTCGATCAAACCATAAGATAATTGTTCCCAACACAAAGTTTGGTATGCAACTTCACTTCCTTATTGATCGAAATTAGATTCACAAAATTGAACTCAAAGTTTCAATATTCGTTTCACAAGTGGGAAACACTTCATTGCAAAAGATAAAAGGTAATCATTACAATAGAATCCTCTCTTATTTGTAGATAGGAGAGGAGAGAAAATCTAGGAAAATCCTACCTAACTAATTGACTTATTCAAAAATGTTGTCCACAATTATAGGAGAACATATTTGTTTACATGTAATTACATTTTTTGAAATGACATGTAAAATGTCAAAAATTATTTACATAAAGCATGAAAAATGCTAAAACTAGGAAATCTAATCTAAGGAAAAATTTAGCCTTCTTCAACATTTTTCTCCATGAAAACTTCATGATGATGTGCACTTCATCATTGTTTGGCATTGAAGTGTACTTTGGAGATGATGAGGATTCTTGAGATTGACTCCTCTGATGAGATTTGAATTAAAGCTTTTACACATCATATGTAAAAGTGATAAAAATCAACGCTTCGACATATCTTAGGACTTGGGTAGTTTCATGTAAGAGCAGTGAAAAATGAAGCTTTTGCATGAAATATGTAAGAGCGGTGAAAAACAAAGCTTCTGTATGAAATATGTAAGAGCAGTGAAAAATAGAGCTTTTGCATGAAATATGTAAAAGTGCTAAAAATCCTCGCTCCTATATGTGCCAAAAAATGACTAAGGCATGAAATATGCAAGAGCGCTAAAAATCAGCACTCCTACATGTAATATGCAAAAGCGCTAAAAATCACTGCTCCTACATGTGCTAGAAAATGACTAAGGCATGAAATATACAAGAGCGCTAAAAATCAACACTCCTACATGTGGGAAAATATGTAAAAGCGCTAAAAATCTTCACTCCTAAATGACTAAGGCATGAAATATGCAAGAGCATTAAAAATCAACGCTCCTACATGTGGGAAAATATATCAAAGTGCTAAAAATATTTGCTCCTACATGTGCCAGAAAATGACTAAGGCATGAAATATGCAGGAGCACTAAAAATCAACGCTCCTACATGTAATATGTAAAAGCACTAAAAATACCCGCTCCTACATGTGCAAAAAATTTTCTAACTCCCAAAACTAAATTTTCACAACTTGGTTTAAAAAGCAAAATTCGACGAACTAACAAAAGTTAATGCTCTAAATGAATTTTTGAGGATGGGTGACCACGCACGAGGACTAATGGAATTTGTCTCATTTTACATGCTTAGAGTACGTGGGCTACAAAATAGACAAGTTTCGTAGGGGTTATCCTTGTTGGAAGGAGACACTGCACAAGTTATCTAGTGTTGTCATTGATGGCAACCCTAGTCAGTGATCCGATCCGCACGTCAACATTTGCTCGTACTAGAAGTCAAATTGAATTTTTGTGAATAACTGCCAAAGTTCGAACAAAGCATCATACAAAGTTGTGTATATTGATTCATATGAAAATTTTCTATTATCATTTTGTGTTGTGGATATCAGGGAAGGTTTTTCGATGTATGATCTATCCTATCTTTGAATCATACGGCCTCGTATTGATTGGTGTGCAAGTTAGAAGATCCGGTTGATTGATTTTTTGTCTAACAATGTGAATAGGCCGACTCAATGAGTGTAGCATGTTGTGGAACTTCGAAACATTATTTTTTAAGGTGTTTTGTGTTTGAGGATGTTGTTTTGGGTCCTCACTATGTTGTGGCTGACATTGGTTGATTTGCATTGATAATTATTTATGGATTGGGCAGACAGTTTATACATATTTTATGTTTTGTAAAAGTTGACTTGTAGTTGATGCAATTCCTAGTCACGGATATATATAAGCGATTGTTCATATCATTTTGGTGTGTGTTGTGATAAGATGTGAAAGTTAGAAGGATTATAGATCGTTTGTGCATAGTTTCATTTGAGCAGAAAGAAGATTTGTGATCTGAATTGAAGCAAATAGAGTTTCAAGAGCAAAATCAAACAGAGTGTGAAGAATGTGATTAATGTGCTTAACTGGTGTAAGTGTGGAATAAGTAATGAGTAAAATAACACTTCTTAATAAGACATTATATCAAAGATTCAACGATTAAACTAGTTTAAAGCAAGAATCTACTGAAAGCGTCATATTGTTCCCTATCTCTAAAGATTTATCAAGTCACGGGGCTCTCAAATTTGGTAAGCATTGTGACTATTAAAATGCCAATCTAGAGAATGAGATGCTGTTAAATGCAATAATCTAATCCTATATGGTGATTTCTAATTGATAAAAGGAAGCTACTATAATCTAAATTGACATGAAACTATGATGAAAGAAGCTACAATAATCTATGATGCAGCCATGATTATGATTCTATTGATGCTATGATTGCTATTGCTATTGATAATATTGCTAAATGATTCTATGTTGAATTGCTTGAATGCTAAGATTGCTTGATTGCTTTTCTTGCAGAGTAAGTTTGCACAAAGATGAGGATTTGGGATCCTTTTCCTGTTTCAGAAGGTTGTATATATAGATTCACAACAACAATTTTGTGAAGGGGCAGCACAACAAAGGCTTGGATTTGATCTGAAGAATTGAATGGTGAGAGATGAAGAAGCTTGAGCTGATCATGGGAATGGTTCTCCCCATGAAAACATCATACCAGATGATAGGAAGAATCAAAGGAAGGAGATTGAGAGATTGATTCCAATTTGTCTCCAAAGCTTTCCCATGAATGCCAGTTGAATTAAATTGGATATTTGATGTTTAATTTGGTAGGTGAGTGAATAGAGGAAATTGCCTTTATGCCTTTATTTGAATAATTTATGATTTATTCAAATTAGTAAAAGGGAATAAATAATTTACTGAAACAAACTCTAGAATTTGTTTATTAAATAAGTATAGAAGGGATATGATAATTAAACAACAAAGTATTTAACCTTTTTTATTTAATTAAGACAAAATGATGTGATAATTAAATAACACAAACTATTGAAGTTGTATATTTAATTAAAATTGAAGAATATAAGAATGTGAATGTGAATTATTTAAATAAATATTTCTATTTATTTATTAAGTAGATGAATTCAATTATGATATTAAATAAAACAAAGTGAAGTTCGTTTATTTAATTAAGATGAAAATAATAGAATAAAGATTGAAGAATTTAAGATGAACTATATAAATAAATATTTCTATTTATTTAATAGTAGATGAAATAAAGGTTAATTAATCAAATAAATTATATTTAATTAATTATATTCTCCAGACCATTTTTAGGTGTATACAACCGGAACTATACTCAGGTATTAGCAGATGCTAATTTCATAATTCATCCATTCCAGATTGTTTATCTGTTCTATAAGACAGTGAGTCTTCTTTTGGGCAGTAAGCCTTTTTTGTATTTGAGCAGTGAGCTCTAAGCAGTGCACCTGAATGAATGTGCATTCCCCATTTTGTAAACACTTATATTGAGTATACTCATATTGTGGATTGACCTCCACCGTGGTTTTTCCCCTAACAGGGTTTCCACAAAAAAAAATCTTTGTGTTATGATGTTGTGGTTGATTGGTTTGTGTTCTTGCATCTTTCTTTCGCTTCAATGCTATAAGTGGATTAAAGATCAGGTTAATAAAGTTAAATTTTGTAGAACACTGATTCACCCCCGCCTCTCAATGTTCCTTGATTCCAATAATTGGTATTAGAGCCTAGTTCCTCGGAAGAAGTTTAAAAGCTTGGGGAAGATCTGAGAAGGTGATTCAATGGGTTTCAATAGTCTTCAACAACAACTTTTGGTGGCACTAGATGATCTTGATTAGTCCAAATCTAATGTCCGGGAATTGCAAGCAAGCCTCATGAATGCTAAGAAATTTATTCAATCATTGAAATATCAAATCAATAAGTCCAAGGAAAAGAGAAAGGAACTCTATGATCAGATCAAATAGAAAGAGAGTAAAAGCATGGAAGATGAACACCTAAGTCAAGCCCTAAAGGAAAAGACAAGAATGTGAAAAGCTCACTAGAGATAATGTTGTCCTAAAGCATGAGATGGAATCTATTGTGATGAGGATGACCAAGGAGACTGAAGAGAAAAAGAAGAAAGAAGAGAACCTTACTCAGTCTTTGAAAGAAAAATCTGAAGAATGCAACAAAATTAATGATGGATTCAATCAGCTAGAGCTTGAATTGAAACAATCCAAAAACAATGAAGAAGAGCTTGAAAGACAGATTGTTATTCTCAGAGATGAACTTGCTACTGCAAATGAATACAAAGAGAAGTTTAAGACTAGCTCAGCCAAGCTTGATGAATTGATTCAAAGTTAGAGGACTGGAAGTGACAAGCAAGGTCTTGGATATGAGAAAGGAGAAATCTCTAGATCTGGTCAAAGAAGATTTAGGTAAGGAAATCAGACAAGCAAAGCTAGAAGGTATCTAGTAAGACAATGTAATGCTCAAAACTTCAATGGACATTGTTTTGTTTGCAACAAATTTGGTCATATGGTTGCTCAATGTAGAAGTAGAATGAATCCAAGTGGTCCATCATTCTCAGGTCAATGTTTCAATTGCAATAAGTATGATCATATGTCAATTGAATGCATAAATATGATGAACAACTTTTTCAATAGAAATGTTAGATGTTATGCCTATAATAGATTTGGCCATATTACTAACCAGTGCAGATCAAGAGAAAATGAATGGAATAACTGGTATGGACAAAGAAAAGTTGTGTTATAATTGCAACAAAGTTGGTCACATTGCAAGATTTTGTAGAAGCATGAAGGGTCGAGTAAACAAATGGAAAAACATGCAGAAGGATGATAAGGGAAAAGGAAAAGTTACTATAGATGAGATCGTGAAGCAAATGAAGAAGACATGGGTGAAGAAGAAGAGTGTTTCTAATGCAGGAAATGAATCAACACCAAAATCTAGTATTGGAAATTCCTTCGAGAATTAGTTTAAGTCCTTTGGCCTAGGGGGAGTTCACAAAAAAAAATTAACCCCCTGCTAGTAGTTGGTACTGGAATGTGGAAAATTGCAACAATTGCATTAGTAACCTATAGATGTGTTGGGAACACTTGTGGAGGAAATTTATGCAAAGTTGAAGGTCTGCAGAAGAATTTTCTTTCACAGACTATGAAAACAGGGTATCCAAAAGACCTGGGGCAAAAAAATTTATTGTGATAAAAAGGTTTGGTATGTGAATGATAAAAGGTTACTTTTATTCCCCATTTGTCACATTGCATTTCGAGAAGAAGTTTGGAGAGCTCTACAAGCGAAGTTTGGTGAGATTCAAGTTTGAAGGCGATTCAACGATCAAACCCTAATATGACGAAAGGTATTTATCTGCAAACTTGTGAACTTGAAATTTCTAGAAATGGCTACTCCTTTGGTTGTTGATATTAAGGATAGACCCTACCCAAAATTCAAATGGTACCCATTCAAATCCATTGAGATAGAACCATTAGGTGCATTTTCTTTCGTTCTGTATGGTGTTTTGCATATTGAAGATATTAGGGCATACATTCATGCGAATGTTGAAGAATTGGGAAGCTCCCAATTGTTAAATTTGTATACAAATCACATTGTGGGAGGAGATCTCTGTGTAAAGCCTAAATTCAAAACTTTGGAGGAGAAGAAGTTCACTCAAATTGTGAAATTTTATGTGTTTGACGAAAATGAATGGGTTCAGTACATATTGAGTCGAGTGCATGCCAAGTTCATGTGGCTAAGTCAGCCTTTCAAAATCACAAAAGAAGCTATAAGCATTGTTACTGGTTTGAATTCATCTGGTGGGTTGCCCACACTAAAAGATGTGAAGAACCAAACTGTCACTAAAGCAACTGATTTAGTTTTCAACAACAGAGCCATGACAATCAATGACATCATTGAGTTGGATGTTAGATTTGCTTCTATGGTCATTGGGTACAAGATTTATCACTCCAGCTAGGACAACTCTGTATCTGGTACTACAATCTATGTAGCTTATCAAATGGTCAAGGAAAATGCAGAATATGACTTATGTGAGTTACTTCGAGGCTAGCTAATTGAAAATCTTGGAAAAATCAAGAAGGACAAGAAGAACTCTTTCAAGTATGGCAATTTGTTGTTATGAATTTTCTTCTACTTGATGAATGAAGTTCTGGGAGTTGGAAAAGTGTAATGGCAAGGTGATAAACCGGTAGCTATTCAAATCATAGACATCTTGTACAGAATTGGTGATAGCAAAGCAAGGAAAATTGCTATCTAGGGTTATTTCAAAAGCTTTCAGAGTGAGTTGCAAGCAAGGGAAAGGATTCCTAAATCCACTGTGGAAAAATATAAGGAAACTATTTTCTTTATGGTTGATATTGATCAGTGTTTGATGGAAGCTGCAAAACCTAGAATAGTTTGGATAATGCCTATCGGTTATGAGGTTGAAGAACACATTTTGGAGTTGTATGCCCAACACCTGTTGAGTAAACCTCGGGATCCAATAGAAGAAAGGTTTGGTACCTTTGAAGAGAATTATATGCAAGCACATGAACAATTGAAGAAGCCTATGATAGTCTGGAAGGTGAGAAAGAAAGTTGAAGCTTTTGCATAAAGCATTGGTATATCAGTTGAAGCTATAAGGGAAGCTAGGAGGAAAAGAGAACAAGATGAAGAAGGGGAGCTTGCTAGAACTGAGTCAGCTAGTACGACAACATCCTTTGCCAGAACTAGATCTACTAGGAGCTCTACACTCTCATCTGGTCCTGCAAAGAAATCAAGCCCTGTGAAAGCTCAAGTCAAGACATCCGGGGAGAAGGAAAGAGGAAGAAGGATAAAAGCACAAGAGTCTATGTTGCTGTTGAAGAGGATGAAGAAACTAAATATGATGAAGAGGTAAGAGAAATGAAGTATAAGGGCACCAAGGCATCAAAAGTCTCTAAAGACAAGCCCTCTGGTGAAGAGAAAGCAAAGAAAAAGGTGAAAATTGATAAATCAAGTATGTCTATAGAGGAAGTGGAAATTTTTTTGATTAAGGATGGTAATCTTAGACCACTTTTAGAATGGTATGACACTTTTGATAGTGTCGGTCAAAGAACCCTTGAAGAAGCTACAATAAAATATTTGAATATTTTCAATATGACTCTCATAGAAATAATCTCAGACTTACCTAAAGGGTTATATGAAGTTTTAGAAATGACGAGAGTGAATGCAAGAACTAAAGAAGAACAAATGAGAGAATGCATACTTGCCAATCTATGTCCAATAATGTCTATAGAAGAAATTAAGAAGATCCTCAATGAAGCAAAAAGAGATTTTAAGAGCAAAACAAGGGTGAACAAGCTTATGATCGGGCAAACTGAAGAAGTGGCAAAAGACATTGAGAAAATTCTTAAGGTAGTTCTTTTGAAGAACATATATAATGTTGTTTCTGAAGAAAGTTATGATGAAGATGTTCCATCTGGTCTAGAAATTGAAGAGGTGAAAGAAAACACAAGTGAGGATACTCTGAATCCTCTAGATATGCAAGATACTGAAATTCCTATGGAGACTGAAGCTCCTAAAGATCTATCTGTTGAAGAAATTGAGATTCCCAAAACCGAGCAAGAATTTGTAGTTGAAGAAAAGAAGGTTGAGGCAAAGGAGATTACTATGGAAGCAAGAGACACTGCAAAGGTAGTAAATTATTTTTTAGAAGAACAACAGGAGGAGTTTGACCCTGAATTGGTTGATGGTCCTATCAACTTGGCCACTCTATCTCCTATTCGGAAGCTGAAAGTGGCATCATTTGCTCAAGCCAAGGCAAGGGAGAAGATACTGAAGTCTCACATTGAGGACAGTGAACTATTAAGTCTTGCATCCAGTATCTTGGAGAAGATAATGACTACATATGTCAAGGACTCATTTGATTCTCCCTTCGGTCAGTTGAAGAAGCTTATCAACTCTGTAAGTACTCACTTTGTGTCTCTTGAAAAGTCAATTGAGAATAAGGTTCAGAAAGAATTTGATGCGAACAGGTTCAGTAGATTGAAGGGTATGATTGCTAATGATAAAAATTTGTTAGCTACCTGTGTGAAGAACATTCAAGGTGCTTTATATGAAGGTGGAAATATTTACAATTCATGCTTATCTTTGTCTAAATTCACTGAGGTCATTGAAAATAAAATTAAAGAATATGAGAAATAGTTAGCAGATATTTTTCAAGCCTTTGATCCTCTAACCGTTTATGTGAATAAGCAAGAAGGTCAAGTCATATCCCTGCTTGACAAAATTAAAAGTTTGAAGCATGAAAAAGATATAATTGTTGAAAGGGTATGTGAGCTAAGAGGATTAATTGGTCCTAAGATAGAGACAATGCTCAGTGCATTGAAGGAAGCACAAGATGTTATGGCTTGCGGTGATCCGACAAATCTTGAATTAGCAGAGATGCAATCTATTTTTTGTGGTTACATGACTATTTTGGAGAGTCTCAAAAAGGGTTGGGACACTAGCTTAAGCCTGTTGAAGAACAATTTTGGAGATATATTCAAGTTCATGTAAGTTGTAAAAGCATGTCTATACATATGCGGTTTGTTCATAGCATTTTGTTTGATTTTTGGTATGTAAATTCCCATCTTTTCCATTGATGTCAAAGGGGGGATAAAAATGTCATATTCACCTAGAAGTTGGTTTTATTTCAATTAAGCTCTTCATAGTCTTATTAAATAGTCATTTTACTAATTATCTCAAACAATTGTTCAAATCCTTCCTAATTTCTGTAAATCATTATAAACCCTAGTCAAATCTAATCACACATCAGCATTATAATCATCATCTATTTAATCTAACCCTGATTAAATGTTAAACCATTTGATATCAAGGTTATCATTTTCCCTCAAAAGGTCTATTATTTTTTGTCACATTACTGACACCCAAATCCGACCCACTCACCACTTGACAAGTGTCATCTTCTCATTGGAGGATCTTTATTCCCACATTCACCATCTTGGCCAATCTCTCATCAACAAAATCTATAAAAGAAGGCTTAATCCTCATTGATAGGATCCACAATTTTATGCAAGGTTACTCTCTGCATTTAAGATTTGATCTTGTCCATTTCACTCCATCATATCCATTTGCATTTTATCATCTTGAGCATTGATCAAGGATTGGGAAAGGGTCACTAGCACATGTGACACCAATCCATTATGGAATAGGTAACTTTCTTTTGTTTTCATAAATGCTTTAGTCTTTCTAATATCATTTGTTGCATTTGGAAGCATTCACAAGGTATTTCATAGAGGCATTTTTATAGAGTTTGCATAACACTAACCTATGCTTGAAGTTTAGTTGTTTGCAGATTTTAATGGATGCCTACACATCCATTCCAAATTGTCTATCTATTTTTGTAAGACAACAAGTCTTTTTTTGGGCAGTAAACCTTTTTGTATTTGAGCAATGAGCTCTAGGCAGTGTGCCTGAATGCATGTGCATTCCCCATTTTGTAAACACTTATATTGAGTATACTAATATTGTGGATTGACCTCCACCATGGTTTTTCCCCTAACAGGGTTTCCACGAAAAAAAAATCCTTGTGTTATGGTGTTGTGGTTGATTGGTTTGTGTTCTTGCATCTTTTTTTTGTTTCAATGCTATAAGTGGATTAAAGATCAAGTTAATAAAGTTAAATTTTGCAGAACACTGATTCACCCCTGCCCCCGCCGACCCCCGCCCCCTCCTCAGTGTTCCTTGATTCCAACAATCCCTTGAATTGAGTGCGCTGAATTTGAAGATAACAAATATCACATTATTTAATTATTCAATATTTTTTCTATATTTCACATACAATGTAAAAATCTCTAGAAATCTTTTAAATCTAATTATTAAAGGAGAAAATGCCTTAGCCAATCTCCTTATGAGATTTAATAAAAAAAATACATTAAAATATATGTTGGATAATATATATAAGATAAAATATATATTAAGGAATGACACAAATTCAATGCATAAATTTGAAAACCTTATTCAGTTATGGAGATTATTAAAAAGGGAAATGCAAATAAGAAGGAATGGGGAGAGAGATTGGGAAGAATATATGAAAAGATGGGGAAATAAAAATGGCATGAAACTAAATTATACTATAAAAAGTGAGAGAAAACATAGGTTAAGAAAAAAGGAAAAGAAAATAAAGGGATATTCAATAAAGAAATTGGGAACCAAAACCTAAAGAAGATAAATTACGATTTTAAATAATACTTGTTAAGTACAAAGAAAGTAACTTAAAATAATTTTAAAGGTAAATAAAATAACTCTTTAACTAATTCATTTTTTACGAAATAAATTTTTAAATAATTTAAAATAAAATAAAATTTTCTTTCATATAAATATAATATTTTTTATAATTTTTAAGATATATTTGTACTAATTATTAAGCTCAATAACTTTTTTTGTTTTCTGAAGAAGAAATGTACTTCCCCACAAACCCCGTCCCACACCCTAGTGATTCAAGAAATGAGCGTAGAGTAAATCGTTGACACCACTTCAAGTGCTTGACACAAGGGAGGCCCAGCACAATAGAGGTGGTCAGCCCGAGGGAATGGACCCCAAGACCTCCCACATTAAACTCAATAACTTAGGAGTTTGAACTTTAAATTAAATTCTAAAAACATATATTAATAAACTAAAACCTAGGGATATATTTAAATTTTAACATTAATGTTGTCAAGTTGGTGTCTTGGTAGGTGCAGCCGGCTGGAAATTTCGAAGTATTTAATTGATTTTTAGCTGTCGTTAATGGCTCTGTCCATCGCTGGGCGGAGAGGGCAACTTGATGTGTGATGGAGGTAATATGTTACAGACCTGCCGGACGCACGAAGTAATGTACAGGCACACGGTACTGACATTACTGTTAGATTGCAGGTATGACAGGCACGGCCATCAGATGCCGCACGACCATCGGATGCCCATGGTGTTTTCTGCTGGCTGGATAGCCATTGCCTCAGCCCTTGCCTCTCGCCAAAAAGAATTTAGAACAAAAGAAACGCCAGATGGACATTGGGACTGGTGAATCCACATATAGAGAGACCCGAGTCTGGAGAATGTCGGATGAACAACTACTTGAAAGCACATTGGAATAGCTGCTTCAAACACAGACTCAACGAAATATTATAAAATAGTTAATGCCTTGTGTAGAGTCCGGGATTCAAATTAGCTCGCGAAAAGAGAACCAGGAGTAAGACCAAAATAAGCAAACCGGGGAAACAATAACCAGATTGATACAATCCAAGCGAGCAACCCAAGAAATCAGAAAAATATATGCTAGAAGAATATCAAAATATTACATGTGACTCGATTCAAATCCATTAAAAAGAGGGTCCCGGGTTCACAAAAATCTAGGGCATGTTGTGTCGACAACGTGCATGTGTTGGAGTAAATTGCATTCCAGTGAAATTAATGTCAATGGACCTGGAGAATCATCTTTCAATGCACTAGTAGGGCAACTTGTGGAATGTGAAAGCTTTGAGCTCGCCCCTGCCTTTGCCCTTACCTCTGACCCTCACATTACTCCCACTGGCACCATTATTCTCACAACTATCCTTCCATAAAGCAATCTATCATATACAGACCATGAAACCAGGATTACCCAGAAGTATTCAAATTTTGTAGTGAAAATAAACCCTAAAATCCTCCAAATTTGAATCCTCGAGTGAGGATCGAAAATTTCTTTAAAATCTGTGGATATGAAGCAGCAAAGAAGTTTATGATATAAGTTTTGAATCAGGAGGCTTAACCTAGAAACCAGAAGCAGAAATTTTTTAAGAGAAGCATGTACCACGAACCTGCAACAAATAACCTTCTACAATGGCCCTGTTGTTTCCATTTTTTTCTAAAATTAAGAAACCCTTGTTTGGGCTAGAGTAAAGAGAAATGAAAGGATTAGGAAGAGTTTGCAATCTCAGTTAAATGGATAAGCCATACAAAGTGGATAAGAAGCTTCGAGAATCCATGACTATATTTTTTATGTTTTTGTTTTTGTGAAATCTTTTTACAGTAGGCGAGAGGGGCCATAGTGGAGCACCCTATCTTTGGAGGTCCACGTGGTCTGCCACATGGATCAGAAAATTAAAAAAGAACCTACCATGTCACACCCAATTTGTTGTGGACTCACTAATATTTTTTTCGTAATAGGCTTATCTGCCATGTGTCACGCTTGAATTGGTCTACGTTGTTCATGACGGCCCATTTTGGGGTTTGACTGATCATTGGTCGGGTCCACCTCCGAAGATTGCATGAAGGGGAGCTGGGGGTAGGTTGGACGGACTTGTGGCAGCCAAACACCTTGTCACCCCAATTCAAAGCATTAATCACGCGCTGCCTCCTTTGTTAGCTCCATTCGGCAACACGCCTTACATGTCCCTTCCCATTTACTCCCCCTGACAGATGCGTTATTTGGAGGACAAAGTTCATTCAATGCTCCAAATTCTCACATATCTTGCTCAATGTCATTTCTTTCCTTTGCATTTGTTCTCGACTCTTCGTTTGGTTAGGCATTAATACATATTCGGCTCTGCACTCTGCAAATGCATATTGGTGCCGATTCTTCTTCGTCTTTGCCCGTGGTTTTGAGAGCCACTGAACTCAGGTGAGGTGTTTTACCTCACTAACCCTGTACCATTGTCTTTGCTTGTTCAACTAGTTCCCCTATTCTTGCATGTCTTTTGTGAGTTAAAAGGGTTTAAAAAAATTGCAATGATTTTTTAATTGGACATGGGTTTTTAGTTTGCTTTTTGTTTATTATTTGTCTGTTATTACAAAATATGAAAATGGCTTCACTGATTTTCATTTCGACGATATTCTACCATGCACTTATATTATAATGTTCTTCATTGCACAAACTTTTACTCTGCAATTTGTTTTTTATATTTGTTTGCTATTACGAAATATAGAGAAGGCTTTCGCTAGTTTTCATTTCGACGATATTTTGCCATGCACTTATATTATTTTGTTCTCCATTGCACAAACTTTTACTTTGCAATTTGCTTTTTATATTTGTTTGCTATTAAAAAATATAGAAAGGGTTTCACTAAATTTCATTTCAAAGATATTCTGCCATGCACTTCTATTATTTTGTTCTTCATTGCACAAACATTCACTCTACATTTTGCTTTTTATATTTGTTTGTTATTAGGAAATATGAAAAGGGTTTCTCTGAATTACATTTCCACAATATTCTACCATGCACTTCCATTATTTTGTTTTTCATTGCACAAACATTCACTTTGCATTTTGTTTTTTATATTTCTTTGTTATTAGGAAATATGAAAAATATTTCACTAAATGTCATTGCGACGATATTCTGCGATGCATTACTATTATTTTGTTCTTCATTGCACAAACATTCACTCTGCATTTTGTTTTTTATTTTTTTTTGTTATTAGAAAATACGAAAAGGGTTTCACTAGTTTTCATTTTGAGGATATTCTATCATACACTTCTATTATTCTGTTCTTCATTGTACAAAAATTCACTCTGTATTTTGCTTATTATATTTGTTTGTTCCTATGAAATATAAAAAGGGTTTCACTGGTTTTCATTTCAAAGATATTCTGCCATGCACTTCTAATTTTCTATTCTTCATTGTGCTGTTCTGTTACCTGTATTTCACAAATTTTTAGTGCAAAATGTGCATATGTATGTACATATATATATATATATTTGTTTCACTATCTGTTGATAGATGAATTGATTTTTTATTATTCATAATTTTAATTATTAAAGATTAAAAATAATCATTTCAAAATATATATATATATATATATAAAATTGTTATTGACATCATGAATCCAAACATATGATTGGTCAAATTATTTGAAATGTAACTATATAATAGACAGTATCCTTCAACTCAGATGGTATCTCTTCCCTTGCTTCATCTATTAGTATACACTATACACAATATTCAGAACTGGATGTGATAATTTATTTAATTCAACATTCATGCTCCCTAAGAATTTTAACATGAATCTCAACAATGAGAACCGTAATAACATACCGCTTGAGGTCAGCATATTTGATGCGACATTAGGTACTACTTATATATAACGTACTTATTTGTTTTAAATGTTTTTTATAACATTAATAAAACTTGAATATAGGTGTATTTGTGCCTCTGAAAATGATATCTTCGGCATTTAACAGACTTGTGTGTTTAGGATATCTGAGCTGGTCTATATTCAGTTGTACTCTTCGATATGAAGAACCCAATCTCTATATGAAGAATCCAATCTCTAGTCACTTCAATTTTAGGCCCATAAACGAGTATCCAACAAAATTGTGTCTTAATTTTTTAAGAAAAAGCAACTGTCGAAGCAATGACAAGTTCAATATACACTGAAAACTAGAAACAAAAGGCATTGGTAAGTAGTTTGGTAAAGATAACTGGCAGTTTAAAATGTTTCATTGCATACCACAGAATTATATGTGGGGGTGACCCACTTGCATTCTACATAAAAATGGCATAAGCTATTTGTTTTATTTAGGAGGTGAAAATCTCTCCCAAGCCACTACCAATAATCACAGACAAGTTATCAGTTGTATGCACATAGGCCATGATGAGAATCATTTACTGCTTTCTATTTATCTGAAATGTGTGACTGACAGAGAAACGAACAGTACGATGAGATTGTTCACCAAAGAGGCCATGATGAAGTTTGAACTTCTGTACAATAGCTATGTTATCAGTCTTTTCAGGGAGCTGAGTTATAGTTGCATAGATTGCAAGAACCTTGGTAATCCAATCCTTTATTGTGGCAAGAAAGTTTTTATTACATCGAGCTATAAGGAATGGTGCATGAGAGCTTGGATAAGAAAAGGAAGAAAACTATGGTGTTGAAGTTCTCTAGGACAAGGAGAGAAGTACAAGAAGCGTTCACAAACAAATCTCTATCACCAAAGGAGTATCACCTTTATCAACAACAAACTTGTGTTTTACTTTTTTTCCATGTGATGAAACTTCCAATTCATATGCCCCATAGAAGCCTCGAAATTGAAATTGGTTTTGATGATCTGTGAGACCCTCTAACTGTGTAGTCCACTCTTTCCTGAGGGCACGGAATCTCTTTCCTGTTTCATTGATGGCCCCATCTGCATCAACTAGGTGTGCTTGCTGTGTAGCCATAGCTAGTTCCCAAAAACCCCAAAGCAGAACACCTTCAACATCTGGGTGTGCAAAAGCTTCACGGAGAACAACTTCCAAGTCATCTGCTCTAACAAATTCATTAAGTGAATGAACATCTACCTCTGTAAACCAGATGGGAAGGCCTAGAACACCCAATTTAGTCAGAGCAGAGGATATAATGGAACCAACAGGATAAGAAGAATGGCCCTGTATTCCTATTCCCCCAACTGGTGCACCTTGGGTCTGGAGATACACGATATGATCAATATACTTCTCTGGAGAAGATTTGGCATCACGACCATCTTCCACATGGTACTCATTGACAAACAAAGTTGCTGATGGGTCCAACTCATGAACCATTTTAAACATTGAAGCCCAGATTTGCTTGCCCAGCCTATCTTGGTAGAATGAATTATGCAACATCTCATTGTTTACATCATAATGTTGAAATCTACCAGAATACCTAGAAAGCAAACTAACAATGCGATCTTTTATTGCTGCTTGTAGCTCTACGTTATTTAATGTTCTAACCCAATATGGCACATTATACTGGTCTTCCCAGAAAATGCAGTGTCCTCTAATTTGGATACCATGGCACTTGCAGAGGTCAGTGAGATCATCTGCATCCCTATAATTGTGCTGCCCCTTCTGTGGCTCAGTCCATGGCCATTTCATTTCATTTTCAAAAACAGCCCAGTTAAAGTTCTTCACAAAAAAGGCAACATAGTCTTCATTATCAATGCTGCTTCTGTTTATGCATGTCCCGAAAGCAAAACTATTGGAGGTCTGTTTGACTTTGACACACAAACCTGGGCACTTTCTTGCTTCTTGTCCTGATATTTTGAGTATCACATCACGCATACGTAGCTGCAAGAAAATTGAAATTAGTCAACAAATGATGAGTCCAAAATCCAATTCTAGGTTAAGTCCCCATCTGTTTACAGCTCATCTAAACAGCTTTGCATTATATTTGTTGTAACATTATCCTGGTTTTGATTCTTGATTGATAAATAGTTTGTTTCAAACTTTCAACAGATCTATCAGACAAAAAATAAAACTAACTTCAACAAGGCCTTGTGTAAGGAAATCTTTAGAGGACAATCACGGTAATGATATAAATTCATGCATTTCAAGTGTTCATAAATTTGGGAAGGATATTTCTTCAGAAAGGACATTCAAGAGGTATTGAGTTATGGTATCCTGAACATATAATTTTTTTTAAGACCATGGTTATGAGATAGTGGTGTACTGGAGATAGGCTCAAAAGAACACTTGGTTATGAGACAAAGATGTATTTGATTTATGGTATCTGGAACATACAAATTTTTTAAGACCATGGTTATGAGACAAAGATGTAGAGCAGATAGGCTCAAAAGCTTTTATATAATATTTAAGAAACAACTTCACTGAAATTTGCATTTCTAATGGTACAAGCAAAAAACTTCTAAGATTTATGCATCTTTCAAATTTTGATTACCTGATTTGAGTGTTTTGGAACCTAAAAGAAATAATTTTGTTTTAGTAAAACCCATAATCAACAGTATCACCAAAGTTTTTGATAAATGGGCATGTACTTTCTTTGTTTACAATATAAGATGGGAGGCATTCTCAGAAAGAAATAAGAGAGTATGCTAGGCATAGATATTATACATATATGTATTCCTCTGAGAAGTTTCTGTTCATCTATATGAATGTCATGCTTTTTCCCAAATGCATTGTCCAAACTAAAGAGCTCTAATTATGTTTCTGGTTTTATGCATTCATTATTTATGACATTTTAAGTTTTAACCAATCTTGTTTGTTTTTTTCTTGATTCCAAAGCAACCTCAATGATTGCAACATTAGTGAATTACTCATTTATATTATCAACCTGTGATACTTGCAGTATCAATTACTCTGGAATGAGGCAAGGCTTAGACCTTGGATATTATAATAAGTTCATGCCTTGACATTTGTGAAACTCAATAAAGGGAGGAACCTCTTTCATGTTTGATTTGTATCAAAGCTTACAAAGAGTTTTATCATGGAGGTAGAAATAAAGCTTGCAATCTTACCACTTTGGACTACTGCTATACCATGAAGTCTGGGATTTCCTAATGAGGCTTGACTACCAAATTATATAATCTTTCAGATGGATCCTAGAGTTAGCAGTTTCAGTTTCTGCACCTACATGGAATCAATGATATTAAAAAGGATAATTTAATAACATCTCATAGATAACTATTATATCTTCCAACATTTCAGCAATTGCAAATTAAGAAACTATATTATGAATGCGAATTGGGACATTAACAAGGAACACTATATTGACATATTGATTTACTATGCCCCTTCCATTTCGAAGAATAGTCACAAGGAGATGTGGGCATGGGTACTAGGACAGGAATGCCAGTTTTAGAATCAGGATATGTGATGCATGATACACACAGACACATAATTATCAAAATTTTAGAAAAATAAAATGAACCATTACAAATATTGATTGTCATCGAAACATAATTGAGATGGAGTCGTTCATCCCAATTGTTCTCTACCATACTAATATTTCTTGCTAAATTGCTGTCTAATGGCTAACCCTGAAACCTTTTGTAATCTATTTTATTTTATTAAAATATTGATAACGTGTTTATAACTTCTCCAAATTTCTTACTGATTTAGTTATTTGAATGAGTGAAAAATGGCTTGGGTGGAGTTTTTTTCATCATTTATAATTTAAGCCATTCCATTAACTTTCCGTTCTTATTTGTTTTCTATTGCCTCTTTTCTAGAGGGAAACGTCTACTGAGGTGCCAAGGGATGTCTACTGGGATCTTAAGTATTGGAACATTTCGTGGGATGCCCCTTCCTGCTAGAAACATTTCCCACAATGTGTCATGCAGGTCTCCCTGTCTCTGAGACCTGTACTATTGAATTGTTTGATTTCTCTAAGAAAAATAAAAAACTAAAACTCAAGCAATATGCTCAATTATAAATGATTTTTGTATTATAAATATTATTAATGTTGTCTATTGAATTGTTAGACCCCTCTTTCCATGAGGCCGAATAGACCCTCACCTTCCTTTGTCAGGTGAGTGTTATGGCCAATGTTATCTGTTACATTGTCGCATTTAAATAGTCAAAGATGATGTAGAATGTACTATTTATCTGTTTTTTGTTGGGCTTAAGGTCATACCTTCCGAGTTTGTTTCTTGAGATGTTCAAATCGTGCTTTCCCATCAACAGCAAATATCTGCAGCCCAGCTACCATTAAATCAACCCCAGGTAAAGGACCCTGCACATAAAGCATTACATTTGATGGCTTTTTCTCTAACCTAAATGACCCTGCAACCTCTCTCCACACGTGCACATCAGCTTCCACTTCACCTCCAGTAACCCACTGATTGTCAACACTAAGTGCAACATTGACATTTTGTGCCCCAGTTCCACCAGAGCCTACACGAACCCAGGCACTCACTTGATATGTTATAAACAACTTTAGTTTATCTGTTATGATTTGTGCTGGTCCCTGCCAATTTTGACTGCGATTGGTGACAAGAATATAGCGACCACTGAGGGATTGCTGATATCCAAGTGATTCCCGTGCCGCTGGAGGCAGTATCATAGGTGAACCAGTGGCTACTTTAAGAGAACATGGACCTAGAGGAAACCACCCTTTCAGATCATCAAATAGATTGCTATTCTCCACAACATTCAGGCCAAAACCAGGATTCTGCAAAATATTGAGTGCAATCATCATAAGGATGGCATACAAAAGAGCCACAAAAGTACTTCTAGATTTAAATGCCTATAATGGATTAAACATTTGACATTTCAGGATCAAATAGAGCACTATCAAGCATTGACATGAAATATTTTAGCTACTTGTTCAACACACAAATTAGGAACTGAAGGCATTTTCTTTTTAAAATGCAATGATGGAAATACCTTAGGCTGTATACACTAGAAAAATGTTACCTGCACTCTTAGTATTGAACTAAAAGTGTTATTTGAAAAAGGAAACAAAGCAATAATCTTGGGTTGCATACAAAACAGTGTTATATGTGCTCTTGCAAACATTGTATCAACTATATCTTACTAGCCAAAAATATCAGCATATAAGAAACAGGAGCTGTGAAGTCAATTTAGCTATTTCTTTTGGGAGTCACTACGTTATAAAATCAAAATTTACATGCTCCTCTAAGCCTCATCTCTTTGTCAAGCAAAATGTTAATGAGCAAAGGCATATGGTCGAAATTATTGAATTTGAAAATTTTCACTGGATGAAAAAGTCAGGCTTGGTTGATCTGTAAAGGATCAGGAAAATCAGAGTTTATTAGGGGAATAACTTTCAGAAGTCACAGCTCTCATAAATGAGCTGGAAAATAGGGCAGATCAAATTTGCCAGTTCCCAACGCCAGAAAATGGAATTTGAAGCAAACAGTTCGACATCTCTGATCTCTCCTTCCAGTTTCACTTTTTGGACCACCCAGTGCACTAGGACATCCCAACACTTCTATATGGACAAGCCGGAGTCAGATTGTATCAGAGAGAAGTTGATTCAAGTGCTGTAGAGCATTGAGAAGTAGAATTCCAACTGTAATTCATGCCATAGGCTTACAGTGTGCATATAATCAAGTGGAACAAGGGGCAGGTTGTATTCCATATTGTACATACATCTCATTTGTACTTGTCTAACTTCTAATAATAATTCATTAGCAGTGCAATTGCCTCTACCAAAGCTAGTTTTACCCTTTCAAGGGTTTCCAGGACTAAAAATGTGTGTTCACTTCTCTTTCACAGCATTATTTCCTTCCTGATTGTCATTTATTTTGAATATAAGTAGGACAATCCATAACAGTGTTGATTCTTGATTTTTATAAGCATATTTTGGTGAGATTACAAATAATTGGTCTACTTGTAAAATAGGTAACTCACAAATCTCTATCCACAATGTGACCAATTCTGTCAGAGTTGCAATCTATCCCTGAGCAATTGGAAGATGTACTCAGTTAAGGAACAAAACCTTTCATCATGTGGAACTATTCACCATGCAATCACCATGCTGAATGTATGTGCAAAGGTCCTACTAAAACTAGTAATGAGTCAAATCCTACTCATGTGTAACGAATCAAATGCAATGTGCAATTGACTATTGAAATACATAATACTGCAATATCATGGGTGTGTTTGTCTCAAATACATGTCAGGGCCAACTACCATCTAGAGAGAAGTTACTAATGTGGCTGGCACTGACTATCGTACCCCCTAGAATATAAATACTCCTCACTTCTCCTTTTCCCATTCTTTTAAACCATGTCAAAAAAGGGTCATTGTAGGCTCAGTTATTTATGGATCATGATAAGACAAATGTGCATAAAATTCATGGGAGGTGACCATAAGATAAATATGAATATAACCTTCAAAAAGTGGAATACACCAAAATTATTTTTAGGATGTGCCATCTTTGTTCTCTTAAGAAGATAGAGAATGCACTTTATTTTCAGGTGTTTTGTTTACTTAAAAGACCTGGAGTAGGTGTCACTATTCAACAGTAAGTTTGGAATTTTTCTATCCACTTCATGTACCCTAATAAGAGATGTCTCTCCCTTTTTTTGGGGGGATTTATCATTTTTGGGCCTAGGAATTTATGGGGGATTCCAAAAACTAATAGGATAACTAATGCCTTCTAGCCCATCTCAGACATTAGACCACCATATTGTGTGCAGTGGTAGGATTTGCCAACATTTTTATCTCCAGGATGTGGAGAATAAGGAGCCTTCTTTTAAGGTCTCTTATCTGTTAAAAAGATCCAGGGTAGGTAATATTGTCCATACAAAGACTGAAGAGGTTATCTATCCACTTGAACTGATCAAATATGCAGGCTCATATCCATCATGCAAGTGGTTAATCTAGGGGTTAATTTATGATCCTCAAGACTATTGTTGTGGGCATGGAGGTCAAGGTGATTGCAAGCTTCTTATGTCAACTGTATCTTGGGTGAATAGTTGAGTGGTTAAAAAATTAAAATTATTGATGTGGGCTCCATTAAGTCTTTCACTTGTTGAGGAATTGAAACTATTTCCAGGTGTTTGAAAATAATAAGTAGCCAATTTTTTTATTGCAATGTCTATTTTTTACCAAAACAGGAAATACTCAGGATTTTAATAGGAAATTACGCATTAATAGCACAAACCTTCAGTAAGGGTGTCGCAAACTACTGTCTGGCATTTCTGTTGCAACTACTTGATATGAAATAAATGTGCTAATCATCAACAATCTACAGGCCTAATACTTGAGTCAACTTATGTGGGCCTCTAACCTTTCAATAAAACAGTCCTTGTGCAGCCAAGTTTAAGGTTTAGCCAAAGTTGGTATTACCTGTAAATGATAGAATAACTGATATAGACAGTAACATAGCCAGTTGTGGACTATCATGATTGACTGATTTGCTTAATAGATTGATTGTGGACATTTCTCAATGTGGTTGTTTCTCATACTTTGTTGTCTTTTAAACTGAAATATGAGGCAAAGGGACTAATAGAATGGAAGGACCAGCAGCTTTACATGGCCAATGGATTATCAACATATAAGAGGTTGCTTGTTGTAGAAGGCTTGCCATTTCTTCCACTAAACAAGAAAAATGCTCATCTACAACACCACAAGGAAGCAATGCTCTCTATGAAGGTCATGATCATACCTAATGTAACTCATACCGTCAGCATCTAAATGTTAAATATGACGAAGTATCAATATATAAGAGACTTCTCATTGTAGAAGGCTTGTCACTTCTCTCCCACTAAGCAATCTGGATGTACATCTACAACACCACAATGAAGGAATTCATTTTATGAATGTCATGGCCATAGCTAACGTAAGTTATATCATCAATATCTGAATGTTAAATACAAGGAGGTTAATGCATGCATGTATTTCATAAGAAATAATATCAACCTTTCCATAATACATCTAACGGTACCTACATAGTTTGTAGCCACAAAAACAAATTGGGACCAAAGAACCTGATGAGAGCTTGTTCCCAAAGATGAGACTTCACCATGACTAAGTTAGGATCAAACTTAGGGGCATAGGACATGGCAAAAGCCCTATTTCTGGGAATAGAATGCATGCTTAAAAATCCAATATCATAATAAGAATTAAAAATATAAGGTTTTGCATGCAAGGCATCCTGCTAGAGTAGCAGTTTTCTCCTTTCAAGATACTGGAAATACCACACTGTACCATACTATGGCCAATGCACCTTTAATCTCTTTTGCAACTGACAATAATAACTGACTCTAATACCATATCGAAAATTTTGAAGTTTAAAACTTTAAGTTTAAACTTTAAACTTTAAACAATGAAATCAGAAAGTCAAATTATTGCTGTTATTGATAACTGTTATATATTATACAACTTATATCATTAGCTATGAATCTGAATCATGATATATTTATTGCTGTTAGACTACTGTCACTTCTGTCATGATTAATTATATTGCTGTTTTACTGCTGTCATAATATATTTATTGCTGCTGTTATAATGCTGTCATGTTACACTGCTGTTATAATGCTGTTATGATATATAATTATCTAACAGTCTAATTTTAATGTCATGAATGATTTTTTTTTAAAAACATTATTAAAACTTGCCTTGCTGTTGGGGATGCTTGGCCATCCCTGGTACAGTCGAGGGATGTCTCAAACATCCCTGACTGTCTCAGGGACAGCCATATGTCCCCACAGCATTTCCTTTTTCTGCAACACATTTTAGAAACATTTCAAAGATTTGAAGATTTCTGGGGATGTCGCCTGCTGTCCCACTGTACCCAAAACACCATTGGGGACAGGGGCAGGGGTTTGAGGACCGGGAACACATCCTCATGGAACATAGCTGAAATTCATTGTACTTACATCAGATACAGGTCTCATTTATTGACCATGACATATTATGACCTATTTGTTTGTGGTTTACTATACTACACAACAAAAAACAGATTCTCATTTTTCTCTGAAGACATATTTTAAAAGCTCTACTTAAAACAGATAATTATGAGAAGCATAAGGAATATACTTTTTATAATGTTTTTCATTACTTCTACTTCATTATTTTCAATTAACACAACTATCCCTATGAACAAAGTTTAGAGATGGAATGTTACAGTGAAAAGTAAGTACGGTGAAGACTGGTAAGCTAGAAGATTAATAAAAATATTGTATTGCTATGTTAGAAAAAATATCCTCTGACATGAATAATAAGTGGGCTAACCTCAATTATAGGACGTGGTGAAGGGGGGATTTTTTTTGCAGGGTTGATAAAGAAACTGTCCACAAGAATATCAACGCCAGCAGGTGGGCCTTCTAGAAAAGCTACTGCTTTGGCAGGTTCAGGGTTTAGAAGGAACCTTCCCTGCAATTGTACCCATTCCTTTATTGATGCCTGCACTCTAAAATAGCAAGAACAAGAACATTATGCGTTACTTATATTCAGGTCAAGATAAATATAAGATGAATCAATATGTCAAGAGCCACAGAAAGAGATAAGTCCATCTAAATGCATAGAAAAGGGATGTTGGAACCATTTGATACAAATATTTTTCTTTAGAATGGAATGCTAATCTGTTTGCACGCATAATAAAGTACAGAACTCACTTTCCCATTGTAATATATTGCTCACGTAGGTCTGTGGTTTGTACCCATAGAGTGGCCCGCACTTCTGCAGATTGAACACTGCCAGCAATCCGAACCATTGCTGATACTTCTAAAACAGACTTACCTTTCACACGGCCACTTATGTCTTGCTGAATTCCATTCCAAGTTTGTGTTCGTTCTGTTGCAGCGGCATAATGTTTCCCCCCAGATGGAAGATGCTCACCATTTGCCACATCACGAAGCACAATCTTACAGCTTCTTCCAGTCCAGTAATTAAGCCCATCATCAAACAAAGGATTCCGTATAATGTCACAATGCCCATCGTTGAATCTGTTATTGATTTCTCCCTTTATAGTTAGGCAAAGTCACATCATTTGCTCATATTAGTCATGGATACAGCACTAAGCTCAATATAGCCAGTTATTACTAAGAAAAAATTTAAGACCTCAGTATACTAATTACCTTCAAAAACCTATCAGAAGCTATGCAGTTTTGCATTGTAGTTAAAATGGAATTTGTTAAAGCTGGAAATATCTCTACACTTTTGATTAGAAGGTTGAACCCAGCTGGAGGTCCTTCCAAGTAAAATACAGTTTTACCAGGAATAATTTCCAAAGAAAAAGTCCCCTCCAGTTTCTCCCACTTCTCAACAGAAGCTTTGGCTCTACATACAAGCAATTGCATCACCAACATGTCAGGGAGAAAGTGAGACACACATCACAAAATTATAGGGTGCTAAAAGTCATAAATACCTCGCAATAGACAAAAAATTTGGAGATACATCCTTGTTTTCTAGCTTAAGTGTTGCCTGTATGGTATGTGTTGATTGTGATGGACCTTCTAATCGGGCAAATGCTAGAACATGGTATTGCACATTTGGCATAATCCTTCCAGTAATATCTTGTTCTAATCCTTGCCAAGAATCTCTTCGATTAGATACAACTGCATATACATTTGATTCTCCTTTAGAATCTTCAGAATAATCTGAATAAATTGATCCATTACATGAATTGGCAAACCATCCATGGAGCCCCATATTAAATTTTGGGTTCACAATTATATTTTCCACTGCACTGGGTAATCTCCTTTTGCCATCCTGTAACAACTCATAAAACATCCAATGTCAATTACTTTCAACATAGAATTTGTAAATGACCGATAAGTGATAACAAATTCTAATACAGATACATTATGGTAAATAAGTAGAAAACAAGTGCAAAGAAATGGAAAATCAAAGAATGGCTCCAAGAAAAAAACATGATTGTAGTTCTGACTTAACCCGGAACTTTTATTTGCACATTGTATACAATACGAGCCTTCATAGCATACAAGAGAAAGTTGAAACACAAGCATGGCTATAACTGTGGCAAACTGTAGTTCATGGCATTCTGGTTCTTACATCCATCTTCACCAAAAGTAATTGTTTCCTTCATGTAAGGAAATCAATCTCCAAATGTTTAATCAAAATTCAATTTACATCCTGTCTGATATTTTAATTAAACAATGCACTTCCTTATTTGTCCTCCAACAAGAAAAACAGTTACCATGTGCGTAATCTTTTTCAATGAATGAAATTCAGAAAAAAGGCAAAGGAGCAGTTTTGGCATATTGCTTATCAAACTCTCCTGCAAAGTCAAATTGTACACATAATAAACTGGAATTCTCTTTCAGAAGTCAAAATTTTGTGAAATAAAGGTTTACACTGTTCAATTACATATTAAGAAAATTCAAGCATTTCCTATGACATTAGATGCATGCTTGCTCTGAATGTACCATAATCAGGACAGTCGATGGTTAACTAATTTGCAATTGCTAGATTTCTTGACACCAACATAGCATTTTTATCTATTCCAGACAATCTTCTGGAGGGTTCCAATGATGCAAGAATTGTTCATAGACAAATATCTTTTCTGTGTCTACGAAAACAATAGCATATATCACAACCCAGAGAAATTTGAGTGCTGATACAAAATTTGAAAAGTGATGAAAAATTTCTCTAACTAAAAAAAGAAAGATTTGTGCATCTTTAGTGGATGCAAAGTTAGCAGCAACAGTCCTCTTAATCAGATTGCTATCCCTCACGATTTATGACTTATAGGTAATCTACTGCTTAGCTTGTTTTGTATGACAATTGTTTTCATTTGTATTTCCAGTTGTTTCACATTGGAAATTTCTTCTCAGGTCTACTTAGCTTCTGTTTTTGTTGGATTATACTCAATCTATTGTACTGTGCAACTGCAAACAATGAATAGCATCCATTGTTTTTGGACAGTAGAACTAAAATATTGAATTCAGTACCCTCAAAACAATATTTTCTTGTATTTTTTTAAGCCTAAAGAGCCCAATTTATAGTTGTGGCTGCTTTTATAAAATTACTATAGAAGCCAAGTTTTCACTTGAGTGTTGATTATATGATATATCTGTATCCCTCTGTGTATAATGTTGTTTAATGACTAATGTATGTTATTCTCAGTACTGGGATAGATTCCCATTAAACAAGAAAAACCGTTGCATTTATAGTCTAAGTTACCGGTTCAGTTTTGGGTTCAGATTCGGTTTCAAGAACCCGGTTCGCCAGTTTGGGAAAAAAAAATTTTGGGGTTGGGTTTGTTTTGGGTTCGGTAATACAAAAACATATAAAAATCAGAAATATATACATATTTGCAGCAGTAATTAAGTTCAGAATACACCACCATATTAATAGTCAAATAACATAGCAAAAATACACCACCACTTTGTATTAGTAGTTCACTTGCATTTGTTATCAAGAAGCATAGTGTTTAGATAGAGACAAAATTTGTTGGACATTTTTTAAGGACTTTTTGGAAGAAAGAAAACATTAAGTTATAATTCAGCTCAACCTACCATCCACAAATTGATAGTCAAACATAAGTTATGAATAGAAGCATTGGAAACCTATTGACATGTCTTGTAGAAGACAAACCAAGCAACTAGGATTTAGTCCTATGCAAGCTAAATTTCCCTAAAACAATTTAATTAATAAGAGCATTAAAATGAGACCCTTCCAAATTGTGTCTGGGCATATTCCAAGGGGAGTGACTGAGTTGTGAGACATGGTTGATGTGAACATGCGTAGTGCAGAAGAGTTTGTAGGATACATTAAAGAAGTATATGAACAACTCAAGTAAAGTACCACCAAATTCAAGCAATATGCTGATTTGAAGATAAGGGAAGTAAAATTTTAGGTGGGTGACTTGGTTCTACTTCTCATGTATTGGAGGAAGGAGAGATTTTGAGAAGGACCTACAATTAACTAAAATGGAAGAAGATTAGATTATATAAGTTGTTGAAACAATTTTCAATAAATGCATATAAGATGAGTTACTATCTTTAATGTAGTAAACTTGTTCCCTTTCTATGAGAGTCAACCAAATGAAGTTGATGTTGGTTCATATGTGAAAAACCTAAGATGGCCTCAATTATCAACTCCAAAGTCAGTAGAGGACAAAAGATAAAGATTACCAAAAGTAACTAGAATATCTAGTCAAGTGAAAGGGCAAAGCAACTAAAGATACTACATGCATGAATCCATTAAAGATTAGTTGTCAGTTGAACTCATTTCAAATTCATGAGTTGGAACTCGTCTTTTTCTACCTAGGGTGTTCAATACAGAAGCATCCTTGGTTCTTTAGTGATCTGCATCACCAAGAAAGAGTCAAAAAAATATTAAAAAAATGCAAAATTGCATGAAAAAGTGTGCCTGGGCGCGAAATTCTGCCCGGGTTCGAACCGGGTTTGAAAATTTCGAACCTTGTCTGGACCCACAGTCAGGGGTCCAAACCCTGGCCAAACCCACAGAGGGATTTTCGAACCCTCGGCGAATTTGGGCGGACTAGACCCGAATTGAACCCGAACCGGACCCAAGGCCTATAGGGGCGAACCCGGTAACTTAGTTTATAGTTCATGCATATTTTTACCTGGGGTTTGGTTCTTTTCATATGGAGGGACCATAGAGTCCTCTACATTCTCTTTCTGAGTATCAAGTTAGAAGTTTAGAACTGAATTGAATCATCATTGTCCTTCGATATCTAATACATACTTGAATCTCTAGAGAGATGCGCTTTCTGTTTATGAATGGTGATTAAGAACTGATCCCACAATAGAGCATTGTCAAGTGCTAAAGAGCTTTCAACTAAGGCCTTGCATATCTGGAAACAAAAACTGGTTTGGAGGTACAGAGTGTGCACATTATCGGAAACAAACAACTGAGGGAATAACTAGTAGTGAAAATTTGCTCCAGCATTACTTTCTCCCATGAGAACTGTCTAATAGGCTTGATACAGAGCTCAATTACCATGGTAGGGTATAGAGTGGCAAAACTGGCTATGGTAGAAGATTTGTGAAGGATTCCTTTACCATTATATTTTACAAAGCTATTGCTAGTGGAATAAACTTACACATATCCTCAAGCAAAGACATCCTTGGCCCAACATCAACATTGAGCACTATTTCAAGAAAATCTCCAATAGATATACATCCTTTGTATATATGATTTGAACTCCTAAGCTTTTAGTAGTGTTTTTACATTTTCAATGTCTAGCTTTAAAAAGTCATATCCAGGGATTAAATCACATGCAACTACAGGTCATGTGATCCTCATCATGGCTGACTCTCTGCCAAACAACATGGTTAAGACCTTGGTCCTTTAAGCCCTCTTCTTAAACATTGACAATACTTATCTGAATCACCAAAATACATTAATTGGATGGTCTTGAAGAATGAATTAAAAATGTGGTAACCGAGGTTGCATTTTTCCTTATTGAACCTTCAAGTCCAAAACAATTTACAACACCAAAATGTTATCAATGGAGGAAACCCTACCCTAGATGCACACCAGTGAGAGAAGAAGATGGCATGTATCACACATAGAAAAGATAATTATGCAGAACCATCACATATAACACAACATGCAATAGAAATTCGGGAACAATCTCAAAATTGCCAATGTGTGGGATCCTGGTCAAATTAAATGAACTTTTGTAGCCCCAAGAAACCTGCTAGATTCATACCAGCTTCTCTTCTCTTTTGTCTCCTATTCTCCATCATGGCATGCTTGTTGTCAGTAGAAAATATCAAGCACATTAAGCCTAATACACAATCAGTGACTGCTATGGCACCGGGATGTTTTATGATCAAATATGGAAACCTACTGATAGCACACAAAATGGTTGCAGATTCTATATGATCTAGATTAATCATATAGCATAGTAAAGAATAATTTTACTAAAAGAAACAAATCTTCCCTTATAAAAGATATGTTTCATTTAAATCAAAGCATTTGAGCACATATTTTTAAACAGAAATGGTACTTTCTAATGACTTCTGGAATTCTTCCAGATTCACCATGAAGAAAAATTCATTTAGTATAGTTGAGTTAAAAAACTAAACCATACAATTGAGCTAAACAATAAAAATGCTTGTGAAAGCTAACACTGACCTTAGCCTTAGTTGGGGAATATACATGGACTCTGTCAATCAGAAGATCAATACCAGGCAAAGGCCCTTCCACGTAGAATATAACTTGGTATGGAATGCTCTTTAATGAGAAAGTCCCTTCAAGTTTTTCCCATCTTTCCCTTGAAGCTGTTGTTCTGCACAGTGAAAATTTTACCTCATGCCCCCTTAGTAGAGATTCAATATATACATATAAATGTCTTGAAATATATATATGCATGTATGTATGTATGTTTACAAACTACACAGGACACATTTTTGATTTTACTTAAATTAGGAATACAGATAATGCGACTCAGGTGGATTTAAATGTACTCATACACAATGAGTAATGTCAAACCTTATGCCTTCTCTGACCAACTTCACTGTTTTGATTTCCGTCTGTCATGCATTTTGGAATGTGCACGTTTCTAATTGCAATGTTCATATATTTTTTCTTATTTGACCAGATTGTTTGTGTAAATGGCAGTAGTTTCATAATCCAACAAAAATGAGAAGTGCTTATAAACAACATGTGATACCTTCCAATTGTTAAGAAAGTTGGGGAAGAATTTTGGTCTGCTAGTTTAAGGGTCGCCGATACATTAGCTGTTTGCTGAGTAGATCCCCATATACGAACAAGTGCTGAAACGTTATATGTCATGTGCGGCAACAACCTTGGAGTGATGTCTTGTTCCAAACCCTGCCAGCATTCTGTTCGATTTGATACAACAGCATACTGGCTCCCTGATTCTGCCTTTATTTCTTTAGCATAGCTTAAATTATCAGAGACAAAGGCATTGCAAGAATTTGCACGCCAAGATATAAGACCATCTGAAAAATTATGATTTATAATAATATTGGCCTCCACGGTGTCCATGTTCTTTTTCTTCACTCTTTCCTGCACAGGTAGTGAGAAGACATGTTGAATCAATCTTTAGATGTGTGAAAAAGTAGAAAATTGGAACTAAACTTGTAGATTTTGAGAAATCCAACTGAATTTTCTTAAGAGAACAATACCAAGCCTAGAATGTTGAGATAAAAGTGTTGAATGTTTATGTTCTTAAAGTGGGTAGGATAAATGGAATTGTATAATTACAAAACGTGCATGCCTGCATTAACAAAATGATTCTAGCTGAGTGAAACTTGTGGCACTCAGAAATACATGTATGATGAAAGTTTGAAATTAGCTACTACTAAAGATTAAACCTGTTTTGTTTCGGCAGAAAAAGTACAAGTTTGGTCCATCAAAACAAGTAGATATCAAAATACAACAACTAACATTTCAAGCAAAAGATGGCAAAGTACAAAGAGAATAAAATGTTGTTACATACATGTAAAGAAATGAGAGTTATGGAGGAATCTTTTGAGATTTACAAAAAGGCACTTTTTACATGGAAAATAAATGAAAAGAAAGCAGCAAAGGATAGAGAAAATTGATATGATGATCAGATAGAGTCATTACAGGTTCACGAAATTAGGTCCTTTTGGCACAGATGTGTTGGTTTTGCTCTTAGCTTGGCAGACAATGTTATGAATTGGACTGCAGATGAACTGAATTCGTGTGCCTCTCATCATAAAAAAACAAAAAAGATTTTTGATAATTCAGGACTACTGCATGAGCAGATGACAGTCGATGTGCTTCTATCAATTCCACAGAGTTCAAACCACACAGGGTACATACTGTGGCAGTTGTGGCTTGAGGCTACATGCCGTAACTGGTATTGTAAGACCAAGGAGGGCGGGCAGATTTTAAAATCAAGAAACCCTAGGGTTTAGCTTAAGTTAAAAAATTAGCCCGCAACATTCCCCGACAAAAATTTCCAAAATTGGGACCATCAGAATTCGGGTATTGAAAACTCGAATTCCCTTGAAACAAATTTGGCTTCTTATTTTTGAGAGTATGCTCCCATTCACTGGCTTCACACAACCAGTGAGCACCAACAAAGGACTGCTTATCATTTTTATTCAAGAACCATCAGCCGCTTACTGAATGTGAGCAAAGAACAAACATAACAAAATTGCTTGAAAACACATTACAATAAAACAGCAAGGGGGTCAATTGGATATGAGCTTGAGAGCGCCTCCTGATAAAGGAATGCTTTTATTCAACGTATAATTAGCTTAAAATTCAGTTGCTTGCAAAAATATACGAGTCAACGACATATTTAGCAATGGTATAGACCTACATTGTTTACAAATGGGTAAACATGCATATGTTTTAAGAACGTTTTTCTAACAGTTAGTTCAATTGAAATTGGAGAAAGAGACGGTGTGGATATTCTTACCTCTGACTTGGTCACAGAACAAGTTGTTATCAGGTGATCTGCGCTTTTTTTGCAGTTGATTGTGAGGTAGTAAGATGACAGTAGGCCTTCATTGAAATAGAGCATTGAGTTTGAATTGGTTTTGAATATGGTGGGAACTTGGCTTTTGCTTTACTCTCCTTCCTGTAGGGGTGGGGCCTATTCTTCAGACTCACCAACCATGAAAGCAGAGTATGTGTAAAGTTCTGGTATGCTACTCAACAAAGCTTTGGTTTGCTTCATGGTATTATCTCTATATTAGTTTTTGAGAAGTTGGCCTGGCTGGTAAGGATCCTTGCAGGTTCTATCGAGGGTCTTATAGTCCACAAAATTGATATCTGGATGTGACCCTTAAAATATTAAAGCTCTTTTATAATGAAGAAATTTGATCTCAATAGTTTAAGATAAGATAATTATGTTACGGTATTGAGGGTAATGATAAAAGTAAAATAGAGTAACAAGAGTCGATAAAATAAAATTATTATAAAACATACCATTCTTTAAAAATAGATATAGGAAAGTCCACGTTAATCTTGAACACTATTTTTGTATGTTTTGATGTATGGTTTGAATGTAGTGTAAAGTATCATGGTTAATTTTGTGTTGGTTATGAAGTGAAAATCTAATGGTTATTATGGAAGAGGTGTAAACAATAATGGTATCAATACGTTTGGTATGATTGTCTCTTTTTGTATTGAATCAACAAAGAAAGAGAGAAGTTAATAGACTGTTAAGGATATAACAAAAATCGATTGTCAAAACAACGAAACAAGATCTCAAAGAGTTGAAGAGTTACATGACAAAAACAAGAATACAACCTGTCATAAGTCCACATGAGGGACCGATACACATAGAGAACATTGCATAGTTGAATATTACAATTTGAATTTGAACGGACTTTTGTAATTGCCTGGAAGAAAACGTCTCTTCTTTGTGTCTCTAGAGAAATGAAATTTAATATTATCCAAATAATTTTTTATCTTGATGATTGTCTTGAGTGGCTTCTAGCTTTGAAATGTACTCACAAATCTGTTGAATTTTATTTTTCTACTAGTGGTTGATCTTGAGGGTGGCTTCTCGAAGATTTGACAAAGCAGCCAGTTGGAAAATGATGTTAGAGTAAAACTTCTAAATTGCAATTCTGGGAGGAGAATATGAGTGATTAAAGTTTACAATACAACATAAGTTCCATAGATGACTAATTATAATTTGTCTAGTTGAATAAGACATAAAATTCATGATGATATCAAATCTTAGTAGAGTAACTTTCTAACCAAGGGGGTGACCAAATATAGCCAGGAATCCCTAAAGATGGCAAGTCGTCAGAGATGGACAAATTTATAGTCCCAAAATGTTAGGATTAAGGTGTCATCTACCTTGTAAATCCTATGTCATATTGCATGGTTCCAACATCCTTGGAAAGTGTCCCTAGGCACTTAGATGTATTGGAAATATTTTTTGTAAAATTTATTCTCACCATTGTTTGTAATACATTCATAAGGGGTGGTGGGTTCTACTAGCAACAGTAAAGGTGACTTGTGCACATGCACAGTTAATATCATTTTCCTCACATGTGGACGCATAGAATGGGGTGATAAAAGATAAAGATGTGGACAAATGAGTGACTATTGGGTTTCTCCAAGTTAATGCTTGGAAAGAGGCAACAAGTGTCTCTTGATGAGCCATATTTTATTGCATTTAATGTAATGTTTATTTTCCAAGTTTGGGTGCCCAAGTTTGAGGGAAAGTATTGGAGCCAAAACCAGTGTCCTTTCGCATTCAAAGGAGGCAATCCAAGCGTTGGGGATGTTTGGAATGAAGGGACGTATTTGGGCGCCATGTTTAAAGCTTAAGACCTCTTCACAAGTCTATAAAATCATCTCCTTGGATGTAGAAATTATGAGGAATAATTTAATGTAGTGTTACTTTGCAAGAACAAGGACAAGTTGAGGCATAAAGAGGTTGTTCACAGGTACACAAGTGTTTCCATGTTGGAGGCAAAGAGGACAATGGAAGTGAATGTATTGTAATCTCATTTATTTGAAGATAATGCATACTTGGCCTCTCTTCTTGGTGGAGTTTTTTTCCACAGGGGCTTTTCCACATAAATCTTGTGTTATGTGGTGCCTTTATGTTGTTGGTTTGTGTCTCTTTACTCCTATCTTATTGTGATGTTATTATTTATTTATTGTTATAAGTTCACATAAGGTGGTATTATTAAGCATGTTATGTTAGTTGATTTTTAGCATCATAAAGAAGATAGATCTAATCATTGTAATTCCACATTAAGGTCACTTAATTTCATATTTGCATATAAATTTTAGATTTTCATATTATAGTAGTCCAAACCTTGTATCTCATCCATTGAAGTTATAACTTGATTATTTGGATAGAGATTGAGTTTTTCCAATACAAAAAAGGTTCCTAACATGTTCAATGTGAGAGTAGAACAACACATGAGAGGTGTCATGGTTGAGGAAATCTAAGTCTTTCACCCATAAAGATTTTAAAGTGCAAAATCTTATAGGAAAGGACTTGAGAGTTGCTTGAGATCCCAAAGGTGGAAACTCAACTTGTACTAGAGAGCTTTGTTAAAGTAGTAGTGAGCACTGATGATGTTGGTGTGAACAAAGTTATTCCCCTTACTGATTCTCTCCTAGGACCTATTCACACCTAGGTTGTTAAGTTTACTTAGGGTACACTTAGGATACTTATTTGATTGTGTCTCTATATTGTCACAACTCTCGTCTTGCCTTTATAAGCAAGCCTTCTCTTATACATTACACATCTTGTATTAGTATTAATAGTATAACATTCTCTATTGTTTCTCTCTCGTGTTGAAGGTTATTTGGTGTTGTAGATAGAGTATTACTCGTATGAGTCCTTATGGTGACTTCAATAGATAAGAGGAAAGCCAATGCGAACCTTTGAGGCATTACATTGTTAGTGGCAAACAATTCAAATTAGGGCCTCCATTTTTAAAAAATAGGATAAGTTATAAGGGAAACTAAATTGTCATCAATATTGCATTTCCACTTATTTTTTAGGCCATATTGTCATTACTATTAAATTATCCCTTACTTTTGGGGCCATATTCACTTTGAAATTAATATTTGGTGGGATTTTCCACTTAAAAATTATATATAATTAGGTTTTTCAAGTATTGTGTCATGCCCTCTCAATGTAGACTGAGTTGTAGACAAACCTCATAGTCCTAGGGCAACAACAAGGCCATTGAACATGAATCCTCTCCTTTTTTATTGGGGCCTTTAAAACATGGGGCATTTGGGGCCTCAAATCTAATGATTATGAATAATGCAAGTACCATAGAGCTTATGTACTAATATAATTTGTTATATTTGCATGGATAAGAAATTGAGATCTTGTTTATAATCTTTGATATGTATTTGATTTTTAATGCTAGCAATGGCTCTTTTGGTGTTATTGTTGCAATATGGGGCATTAATAAGACTACTTGCATCTGTGTTCAGTATATAGATCATGGTGATTCATGTATGAATTGCAAGTGTCTAATAAGGTGTATTTAGTTGATTGAATGATTGTTCTTATCGATCTTCAATTTTTAGATGAATTTTGTAGAAAAATATGCATGTCAAAATAAATTGACTTACATTACTTAATCTTTAAGTATTTTCCTCCCTAAATGTGTGAATGAATAAATAATCATTTATTGTCATTGATGTCCTCTCTAATGTATGGTTCTAATTTCATTTCAATGGGTAATAAGCACATGCTAATTAAAAACTTTACCCAACACAGTGTATTTTGGACCATTCAATTATTTATTTCAACAAGATAAGTAATAGAGTCCAAAAAAAATTATACTAGGTAAAGTTTTTAATTAGCATGTGCTTATTAATCCCTAAAATGAAATTAGAGTCATTTAATAAAAAAGACAGTATAAAATCTACGATTCATTGATATCATAGAGTTTTCTTTTAGTGTGGTATTTTTGAAATGTTTAATTCATGCATTCTCTAAATCTTCTTTTCATGACATTAGATTTTTTAAATGTTCAATCCATGTGTACTCAAACAACTTCTTGATAGCAGATATAAGGTTGGTTGTCCTCATACTAGTAATTATGAGTTAACTAAAGTGCAAAAATCATTAACTTGTGTGCTAAGTTATTGTATTCAAGTACTAACCATAAGTCATTCTTAGCCATTGAAGAATCATTAGAGAGTATTAGGGATGATAATTTAGACTACATCTACAACATCATGATAAAGCATCAACATCATATCACCTTAGGTATCAATTGCCTAGTTGTTTACTAGCTTTGATTCCTAGTTCAAGCTACTAAACTAATTCATTTAGGGGCTTGACCAAGGGATAATTCCATACCTTGGAAGCTCCTTGAAGGTGTTCCTAAACACTATTAATCAACCATTACAATTCATCATCTATATGGAAGTGGGTATATTGTTGTAGACACCTAAAATTTGACCTTACCCAACCACACCTAATTTTACCTTATTCTAAACTTCATTAATTAAATAAATATTTATTATTTATTTAATTATTTTACCCTTCACTTTATCCTATTAATTAAATCAATATTTATTATTTATTTCTTTAATTTCACATTCACCTTTATCCTTGTCCATTTAATCCTAGCCCTTAAACTTGTTCACATGGATCACAATCTAAAATCACCATCATATGACAAGTGGGAAAAACACAAAGTTGTGTCACACTTTCGGCCAAATAAATAGTTCTGAGTGAAACATTTACGGTCAGAAAAGTTTCAGCCAAATAAGTTTCAACTGAAACCACGTGGCCTATACGTGGCACACAAGGTTTCGATCGAATCCAAAAAATTTAAATTTTTCCCTTTCCCGCTTTGAAATTGTCTTATTTTATGTGTGGGGTTTTTATAGAAAGGGTTTCGGCCGAAACCCTTTCTAGAGAAACCCTTTCTACCGAAACTATCTATGTGGCATCCTAGTTGGCAGCCAACTCAACTTTTTTGAATAGAATTTTCTGAAACTTTCAACTTCAACTAAGTATTTCTTCAGTCAGAATGATTTAAAAAGAAAAAGAAAAAGAAAAATGCCCTTTTGTAGAGCTCAAAGTGGTGAATCTGAATATGTATTTTTTTTAATATTTTGATTAGTTTTAATATATTTTATTTTTAAAATAATGCAAGTAGGTTGTTAAAGTTAAAAAAGAGGTTGATTAGAAAATTTTTTAAAAATAGTATAACATATTAAAATTTTAAAAAAAATATATTGTGCACTAGAGGAGAGAGTCCTCTTCAAAAGGGTATAATTTTTTTTTTGAAAATAATTTAAAAAATAGACAATAGTTGACATCCGATGAAAAATGTCAAATTCTGACAAGTTTGACTTTAAAATGTTATTATTAGAAAATATACATCAAAATTTGAATTTTTTTCCATGCACTAGATATTGAAGTTACTTATTTGGAGAAAAAAATTTAGGGAAAAATATTATATTTTTCAATTTGTTTCTTGACGTCCCGTAAACGTCACTTTTTTCTAAAATTTTCAGCATTCCAAATTAAGTTCTTAAATTGATAAAAAATAATGTTTTTTTTTTTAAATATGAAAAATTATAGGAATAAACTTCATCAAAAGTTCTACATTTCATTAGTTTACATCATTTTGAAATTCAAAACATAAAGACCACTTTTATGTGGTTGAAGTTCAATTTTTTTTTGCTATTGGTCGATTCCTTTATGAAGTGTGACACAAGTTTGTGTTTTTACCCAAGTGTCCCTTTCATACTACTAACTAACTCCTTATCTAGATTCATTGAACCTAGACATCTTACCAAAAGTCAAACTAACTTTTCATCTCATCCATTCATTTCATATCCCGCCTCTTAATCATAACCATTCAGATAAAAAATGTTTCCCTAATACATTCATATTATCCCTCATGAGATACTTTTCACATGACTACATCTTTGAGCTTAACCCTAATCCTCATTCAATTTTTTTCTTCATCATCAATCTATCTTATCCCTTGATTTTTCCTCTTAAGAGTTCTATAACTAGATGGCCTTATCCTTCATCATAAAGAATCAATTCTATTGTTGTTAACCTAATGTTTTGTTTTTCCATCTCATTATTTCAATCATACCAAGGTTATTTAATTAATTGAGCAATCCACATCAATAATCTAGAGCAAATCAAATATAACTAGGGTACATTTTATTTTAGCTCAATTTAGGAGGATGGAGATTGTTTAAGGTATATAATTTATTATTTGTATTACCTTTGGTTATTTTTTTCAATCAATTTTTACATCTTATTTTTGGCATGCTTGGTGGGACCCACTTCCTTGTTTTGACCTTTATTGGTGAGTTTTGTTGAAGTTTTTTGTTGCAAGATTCATTTTTAGGCCTTAGACTCTGAAAAGGCACCTTTTTTTCATAGAAAGGCACCTCTATCTTATCCTGAGGTGCCTCTGTAGCATCCCAAGGTGCCTATCTCATAAAGTTGTGCCTCCATCACTTAGAATCGTGCTTTTGTTTTGTGAATTTTGTTTGAGAAATTAGGGTCTCCTAGTGTTTTGTTGATCTTTGGTGCCTTTTTTTGAAGGTCTTCATCCCTCTAACATTTTGTTTTTGCAGGTATTCTCACTTGATTGTTATAAAAATTAGGGTTTCTAGGGTTTTCCTAACCTAGGGTTTTTGGAGAAGTTTTCTTTAAATAGCTTTATGTTTGCAACTATCTTACATGGATTTTTGGGGTTATTGGCTAACCTATTTTTTCAGGATTTATGTGCATCCCATTGTGTCATCATCTGACTTCTTTTAGTTTTCAATGGTTGCTAGATCAAAACATCACTTTTTGGACCTTGAGACATGTTTAGGACCTTGTTATGTAGAAAGGTGCCTCTATTTTGCAAAAAAAAAGCTATATTTACATTTGTTCTAAAATGATGTTTACATTTGTTCTAAAACTATGTTTACATTTGTGATATCATGTCTACACTTGAAGTTATGACCAAAAAACCCAAATTGTTGCTCCCATGTTTTAGGTTTTAAGAGCAAGTTGTCAATCTTTGATGGTTTCTGTACAAAGGACTATGCCTTAGTTTTGAAATATGTTTGTAAATGGAAAAAAGGGTATCTGAAAGTGACTTTACATTTTGAATGTCATGCTTCCTCAGAAGGTTATGAATGAAAAACCAGTTTTCAAAGGCTACAAGGAGAATGAGAGCAAATGAAGGGAAACCCACCACCATTGAATGCTTAAGAGATTGAAAGATTGGTTGTTTATGGATTGTTTGGAGTTGTCCACCCCTGCTCTGCATCAAATTGGTATCAAATTGGTATCAGATCCCGAAGAATTGGGCAAGATAAGTTTTTGGAGTTTATGTGTTGTCTTTTTGCAAGTTGAAGGAGTAAGCTGGATGCTAAAAGACTAGGCCAAGGAAAAGAAAGAGGTTTGAGGTGAGGTATCACAAAGACAAGAAGAAGCAAGGTGAAAGAGACTTGCTTGAGAAAGGAGAATGGAAATGTTGAGAAGATTTGTCTGTGGAAACTTGTAGAGTAAGGAGGTACCAAGCAAAAAACCAGTGATGAGAAAAGAGAAAAGTGAGAGGAAGAAGAAAGATGAGAGGGAAGAACAAGTATTCAACATAAAATAATAAAGTTAAGCCAAGCTTTGGAAGAAATAAAAAAAATGGAACTTGAGATGCAACAACTTCTTGAGAGAGAAAAACAAGAAAGTGGTTGTCGTTTACCAATTAAGAAGAAGGTAAAATGGCCTATCAAAGAGATCATTCAGAAGAGAAGAAGGCAAGAGAGGCCAACAAAAGAGAAGAAAGATATTTGGGAGTCTTTGTTGATGGTGGAAGAGGAAAATCCATCTAAGAAAGAGGAAGGTCATGAACCACAAATGGGTTCTAGTGCTATGTTGATGGGAGAAAAGGAGTTTGTACAAATCATAGAGAAGGAAGACAAAAATCCAAAGGTGAGGTCAAGGATGATGTTAATGAGTCAAAAAGAGTTCTTACTAATGCAAAGGACCAATCATTTAAAGTTGTTTGAAGAGAGTGAATTTGATTCTAATGGGAAATTTGAACAAGGTGAGTTGCTAGTAAACATAATGCAGGGGGAAGAGTGTAAGCAATCTGCTAGGAAGACTAGTCCATTTCAATTGTCATTGCATGAGGTATCTCTGGAAGGTGACTTGTAGCATAGTTTATATACCTGTTATATGCTTTGTCAAGGGTTAGCAACAATTATAAGTGAATTTCAGTCCCTTCCAGTTCAAGAAATTGAACAACTTGAGTTTGTTGCTTCACATATACAATATAGAGTTACTATTTCAGTTCTAAAAACATTGTTGAGAGAAGAATTTAGAGGTGCAAATGGAGGACAGGTTTATATTGACAAGTTCAAATATCTTTGCCAAGTGTTTAAGAAACCTACAGTGAAGATGAAGCAAGCATGGAATTGTTTCAAAGAAGATAATAAGCAGAGACTTAAAGACATCAAAAAAAATTTCAAGCACGGTTCTCATGTTGCGGAACCTAACTCAAGAGGATCTTGAGTTCTTTTCTTCCCCGGGAGTATGGTGCAGGGGCACCCATGAGATTTCCTACCTCCAAGAGGCAAAAATAGTCATTTAGTTTTGGTTTTGTGATTTCTTCATGTAATAAGGTCTTTTAGACCATTTCATGGTTGTAGAAGTACAATTTGAGTCTAGGTGCAAAGGAATTGGTAAATATAAAAGTTGTCAAATGGTGTCATAGTTGCACAAAGCAACTTTTGTATTTTATTGTCAAGTGGAAGGTGAACGGTTGAAAGTTGAAAATTAGTTTGTAACTGTTGGGAATTTGTTGGAAATGATTTAAAAAGACTTTGTAAGGTCGAATACATGGTGGGAAGTGGTGGTTATTGAAAATCTTGAAGTTGGAATAACAAAACATCTTTGTTTTTTGCATTTTGCAACATTTTTCTATGTTTTGGTGATTGGTACAGACCTGTACAGTCGTTTCATGGTGTGAGACAAATTAGAAATGAAAGATAATTGAGTCTAATTCTTACTACTTTTTATTTCATCCAATTTCATTGTGTTTTAAGCAAGTTGTGCCCATTTTACTGCAGACAGGTCTAAAACCCTAGTTAGGGTAATAGCGAGCAAACAAATCAATTTTTGAAGGGTTTCATACAAAGTAACCTACCTTGGTTCTAAAGTATGTTGTATAAATCCAAAATAGGTATCTAAATTTTCCTTTACAATCTGGGTGTGATGTCTACAATGAAAGTTATGACAAAAAAATCAATTTGTTGCCCCACCTTCAAGGCCTAGAGAAGTAGGACAATCAAAATTAGGGTCTATCCATACAAAACAACCCCAACTCATTTTTGGATATGTTAAATAAGATCCAAAAGGATATCTTAATCTGTGTTTGTAATTTGGGTGTCAGGTCTCTCTTGAAAGTTGTGTCAAGATTTGTCATTTTGGAGTACTACTAGGAATTAGGTCTATTTGTAAGGGAATGCCAAGTAGTTTGGGAAACCTGAGTTCTTGTGAGTCACTATTGGTTTGCATATGTTATTTTAACATTGTATAAGATGTCTCAAGTGTTGGATGAATGGTTTGAAGCACTAGTGCATTATTGAAGTTTTGTGGCCTTGAAGGAGCATTAGCCCATTTGTTGTGAAATATGGTATCAATTTCCTAATACCAACCCCTGCTCTGCATCATATTTCACAAAAATGTGCCTCTATCTCATCTTGAGGCACCTCTCCATTATAAAGTGTCACTTTTGTTTCATAAATTTGTGCCTATGTTCTAATTTATAATTTGTTAGGTTTTTGAACTTGGTTTCTGATCTAACTTGTATTTTGGTAAACTAACAAAGTGGTGTAGCCTATATATGTTTGTCAAAGATTGAGATAATTAATATTACTAATGATTTGGTGTAGGTTTCACTTTTCCAATATTTGTTTTTCCACTAATCTAGGCACTAAAGTTAGAGTAGTTGGTAAATGAATCTTGTTTGTTGTGTTTGAAGGGGTGTGTAGATGTATGCACTTTCCTTGCGCTTAGTGTGATTTTGGAGATCAAAATTTTAATATTTCCTTATTTGTATTGATGTTATAACCAAAGGCTTGATATTTTGTGTGTATGCTCTCCCCTTGTGCTTTGTGCACTCTTGGGTGATAAAAAACACCTAGTAAATTATTTCCCTTTAGGAGGCCTACTTGGGGATTTCATCACCTCAAGGGTGGCCTTAACCATGTTTTTGGTAGGGCATATAAAGGGGGGCGAGTGAAATTTGTACCTCAAAGTGTTTCCAACATCGTTCACGCCAAACCCCAAGGCTCTTAGTCTGTCAAGACTTGTTTAGTGAGGAGAGAAGGGGGGACCCCCCTAATCTCAAGCATTGTTATATGGGCTCACTATTCATAGATCCATTAAACACCTTCCTTTTTAAAATCCTTTAAGATTGTTCAATCATTGCTTAGTGTGGTGCATAGTACAATATCATGCTTGAATTTACTCACCATTATCTCCTTGAGTAGGGGTAAAGGATCTTTGGGAAAGGTCTTAGGACCTCTAAGGAAAGGTAAAAGGTGAGCCCTTATTCCATTGGATCCCTAGCTACTGACTCTTGAAAGAAAAGTGCCTCACATTAATCTTGAGATATTAGCCTTTGGCTAGTGGGCCTACATTAAGTATACACACCTACTTGAATAATTTTAGGATTGTGCTCACGTGTTTAGCATTTCTTCATGTGGAAAACAAGTGAAATCTATTCAACCTTATCACCTTGAAGATCAAGTTAGCCAATGTGCATTTTTTCTTTTCAATCTGTTGCCAAAAATCAATCAAAACAACCCTAATTGTCATTCACCACCTTTGTTTCATCCTAAGGAACACCTACTTCATCCTAAGGTTCCTGTGCATATTTTCCCATAGAAGTGTGCCTCTATTTCATCTTGAGGCACCTTTATCTCATAGAGTAGCACCTCGATTTTATAAATTTGCACCTCTACAATTTTGATCATAATTGACCACTTAAGATCCCTAATCCAAAGCTTGGAACATTGTAGACCTAATTCAGACCTAGGAGACACATCTTAGACCATAATTTCACCCAAGGAATTAACCATTTTCAACCTATCCATCCATAAAACCCCATTATTCCTCCACCTCATCATCTTCATCCATTTTCTTATACCAAACATCATCAAATCATCTTTAGACCTTAGAGAAAATAAAAAACATTCATTCTATATCAACATTGATCTATCTAATTTTCCAATTCAAATCCATATCCATATCCAAAGAAAATTAATTTTGTTAAGAGTAGATCCTCATCCCTTTTATCCATTAGCTTGTATATTGCTTAAAAACTTGCCTAGATTAAGTAGTGTATTAAGCTAGCCCTTATCATTTTGGTTACCCTAGCTTGGGTCTTTGGCTACCCCAAGTTAGTTTCCAAAATCCCCATTCCATATTGTTTAGGCACTTTTCAACCCTAACTAAGAAAACTATTCCTATTCATTAAGGATCTAGTTCTACTTGGAACAACTTTGGTCTTATATCCGTTCTCACCTCTTGGTTTTGTCATAGTGTTACCAAGTTGTGTCTATATTCACCTCTTTGTTTTCCATAATGTTTCCAAGTTGAAACCAACATCACTCTTTTCAATCCAACCATTCAAATCCATAACTTCACATCTAGGGTCTACCTTTCATCTCCTTATCCCATCATCATTAATCACTTTTATCCAGTCCCATTTCTATTTATTGTATTCCTATCACAAGGTCACAAGATAAGAGAAAACTCATATCCTCAAAGGAATTCCCAACTTGAACAACCAATAATGTATTCTTCGAGGAAGTGATCCATCAAGTACTCTTAGAGAACACATTCTTGTTTTCATCACACATCATACATGAGGAAGACCAAGATTCAGACGACTTGGATTCATCCACGTTAGAGGATATTTCTCGAGGCACTCAAGAAATAAACTTAATGCATTATTACAACATGAAATATCCCAATCACTACTTCCTTATGCTAGCTAAGAAAGGTGCCAAACTGCCTCATGAATTTGATGTCTCCCAAATAATACAAGTTCCTTCTACACCCCCAACTTCTAATCCTCATGATACCACACATTATCTATCTTCTTCTAATCCTCCTATTACTTCTCAAACCACCAATCCCATATCCATAACACACTTACATGTCAAAATACCACCAAGCATCCAAACCATTGCAACCCAAATCCCACAACCTCAAGTTTTCATCCCTTCCCCCCCATATTTCAACATTGGCCCCATTACACACAACACACGACCTCCAAACTTCAAACCCAATTTCATCCACCCATCAAAACCTACAACATCATACATGCACCCGCTAACCTCCAATTATCAACAAACACCACCTAATCTCACAAGTTCTTTAGCACAGGGCGTTCAACAAAGAAACACTCAAGGGACTTCAATTAGGACATCAAAATAAAAGTTATATCTTCCAAGAGCTATATGTCCTTACCCATTCGATAATTCCATCACTATGATCCCCTTTCCTTAAAACTTTGAAATGCCTAAATTTTGTAAATAGAAAGGAAAGGGAGATCCTAGGTAACACCTAAGGAATTTTGCATAGCATGTGAAGATGTTTATTATCTTGATGCATACCTCTTAAGAATCTTCCCTAGAATCTTAGGTGGACAAGCCTTAGATTGGTTTACTCACCTTCCTCATGGAGCCATCACCACCATTTTTGAACTAGCTACATGATTTGTTACATATTTCTCCTACAACATTGAACATGACATCACCATGATGGACCTATGTAACATAAAAAAAAGAATTGTGAAAGCTTTTCCTCTTTCTTACAAATATGGAGACATCTTGCTATTCATTTTCCATGGCCCATTCTCGAAAAATAACTCGTAGCCATATTTTTCCAAAAATTGAATCAAGAAATTAGATTTCATTTACAAATCCAATGCCCCAAATCCTTTAAATAAATTATAGAAAAATGAGTCACCATAGAAAAATAACTTATAACTAAAGGACTAGTCAAGATCTATAAGGAGAGAAAAGACAATAATCAACCTAGTGACAAATCTTGTTTTTGGAACAAAAATAAGATCATAGTCAATGATGGTGTGACCAATTATAAACATGTACAAAACATCCAAATACCTGTGCCATCATCTTCCCAAAATAATCAATCTACCAAGCACAATGTAATTATCCCCAAAAGATAACCTAAATGATTTACTCAATGCGAATACACTCCCTTGGGAGAACCTGTAGAGGCAATCTTCCACAAACTAATCCAAGGAAATTTGATCCAACTTCCAGAGATAAAAACACTTAGTGAGGATGTTCCCTAGACCTCTTGGTATAAATAGAATGAATTTTGTGAATATCATCAAGTACAAGGACATAAAACATCCAATTGCATGGGGCTCAAAAACTCTATCCAAGATCTCATCGATCACGGATAAATCACCATTAAAGCCCAAAAGTCACTCAATATTCACAAATGGGTATATATAAAAAACCTTTTCCTTCACATAATGATGGAAAATATCATGCATCCTATAACACAATCCCATATACCTATACCAATAATGTCAACAGTCCATCATTTGATTCTATTATTGGTTGTATTGAACAAATTTCTACCTAAGTAGCCATTGTATACTTTCCATGGTCAAGTTACAATTGAAGGAGCCTCATCATGTCCCCTATCTACAAACAAATATAATCTCCTTGACCACTTATAAAAAATTCCATACATAAATATCCATTCTTGAGCTACTTTGAACATCTCTCATGTACAAAGAACTCTTCAAAAATCCCTCTAAGAATCTCATGTCCCTAATGACATTAATATTGATTAATTTCAAGCCATGATAAGGAAATTATCTTCTTCACAATCTCTCACATTTAATACCAAATATTTTCCTTCCATCAATTCATCTCACAATAAACCACTCCATATTGAAGCCTTTATCCATAAAACCACAATCAAGTGTGTCTTAATAGATGGTGGATCATGACTTAATCTTTGCACCTTGAATTTGATAAAACATTTAGGATACTTTGATGATGTTGTTGATCCTCAAAAGAAAATTACCATCAAATCCTATGATGATATTGAGTGTGAATCTAAAGGTGTCATAAAGTTACCCATGTAGGTGGGGCCAATCACTATGGAAACTACATGTCACATTTTAGAACTTGATCTCCCATACAACATCCTTCTTGGTTGTCCATGGATCCATGCCATACAAGTCATCCCATCCACATATCACCAATGCATCAAGTTCCCACACAATGAAGTTGAAGTGATTGTACTTGCTGATAAAAAATCCTTTCAATATTGTAAATTCTTGGAAAGAATTCAGGTTCCTTCACAACATTTTCCAACCAATACTGAAGCATCTTCTTCCTTGCACGTTGATCCTTTCTCACTAACTTCCTCCTCCACTTCTCACACTATCCTAGAGATCAAGGCTAAAATTAAATATATTGGATGCAAAGAGTACGAGTTACATTCCTCTTTCTCTATTGGACAACTCACACTATCTCCTAAAACTTATGGTCAACCTAAGCCATTGGTACCATCATCTCAAGCTACAATATGAAGTGCACTCACCCACTTATAGCATTAGGGTACAATGGAAAAATAAACTATTGAAGATGAATCTCATCGGACTGGTTATATAAAGATGATGAAGATGGAGAATAAAAGTCGAAAATTGATCAATTTACAAATATTTATCCTAAAGGTTTCCACATACGTAAAGGTATGGGATATAAAGGAAAATTCCTTGGAAAATAATAACATGGGATATTATAACCATTGAAGCCGATACACAATACTTATATGCATCAAAGGTTAGGGTATGAACCACTTAATACTATGCCTACTAAGCCTAATTGAAACCCCACTAAATTAGTGCAAGCATCCTTTGATATTAACAACACTAATAAGGATACCCATGAAGACTCCATCGAATATATCATCGACATATTCCAAGATTCAAAGATCTTTACCATCTCATCCAAATCCTTCACTTCCACTCACCTCCTAGACTTAGATCAACAAGTGTCACCTATTATTGATACATCTGAAAACAACAAGGTTATCACTGAATGTACAAAATTTCAAAATCCTTTATCAATCGAAGATCAAAAATTAAATCTCAATCAAATACTATTGGAGTGTGAAAAATTAAAAGATATAATCAAGAAAAATCATAATAAGTCAATCTCCAATAATGCTCCACTTTCAAAAATAATTAGGAGCATCTATAAAAGTTCTAAAAGAAATACGTCAAGATATAAACTTGTTGATCTTAAGTCTCCATCATCCTCATCTTCCCTCAATGCATCCACATCCCCCAACTTATTGCATTCACCAATTTCCATGCATCTATCCTCTCAATTCACCCCCCTTAGTGATATATCATCTTGATAGACCTTTGATGGAAACCTCTTAAAGTGCTATGATATGGAGCATGCCCAAGCTTCTTTATGTGATATGCATGAAGGCCTTGGTAGTGAACATATTAAAGATTATACCTTAGCTCACTCCTTTTTCAATAGAAGATATCATTCCTCTTTGTTGGAACAAAATCCACATCCATTTGTAAAGGAATGTCAACTAGATCAACAACTTGTTGCTTTGATCACAACAACATCACATCCTAATTGTTGAAAAAATCTAAAAAATAAAATAAAATAAAAAATACAAAAAAATATAAATAGTAAAGAGATAACCCATCCACTAGTCAAAACCACTTTGGTGGAACCTTGGGCAAGTACCATGATGAAAAATTGGATACAAGTGCCATGTGTAGTAGTCGCTTTTCCACCATCTCTTAGGATGTCATATCCCATACCACCATCACTCCTATCTTCTCATACCATAATAAAATAATACCCATCCACCAATTCATAATAAACCTATCGTGGCTTGTATTACTCATTTATTAGTGTCACCTATCATCTCCTCCATCATTACCCACCCTTTCCTGTTCTTCCCCTATGCTAGATATGATAGCTGCACCTAAATTATGTTGAGTATACGACCTTGTATATATGCTTAGTATTCAATGCATTGGCCTTCATGGTCTCATGCATTTACTTCCATCTTAACACATCACTTCATGCCACAATAAAAGCTTCATCCTATTATAAGAAACCACATAAACACACTACCTCATAGCATACCATCCCATCTCATCCTAAATCTCATCCATAATAACCTTTGGCACTCTTCAGACACATTTGAACAAAAAAACAATGCATAGATACATCACTTCTTATCACTAAATCACACATGAGCCTAGATGATGAATATTAAATAGTCATAATATCCTTTTTCCCATCATCTTCATCTATCTAATCGTCCATACCCATAAGGATGCCTCAATCTTGATTTTGGTATAATCTTGATCATCACATTACCCTATTTTTGGCAAGAGATATATTGGTTGCATGACATGTTTATTATTGTATCTTTTATTTTGATTTATCTTTTGACCCATGACTACACCTACTTGAGGCCACCAATATCTTTCTATGTCTTGGTGTGTTTTGATTGGTGTATAGTGGGGCATCATCTTTATCTTATATGTCATGTTTGTGGGATGTTTTTGTAATATTACTATGAAGCTACTTACCTTGTGTGTGTTGGAATAGATTTTAGCATGGGCATTCATATTTTGCATACTAGGTCCTTCCGTAGCTTTTGTGCACTATGATTATCATGCTTTAAGTCTATTTTCCCTAACATATTCTAACAAGGTTTTGTGTTGTCTAGTATGAATAAGGACACACCTTTAGTTTGAGTGTCAATTCCATGCAAAGGTTACCTTATCACCTTGTTTCCTCATACCTTTGTGCATTATTTCCTTTGCTATATTAAAATTTAGGATTTCTCTCTACATACCAGTGTAACCAATCTCCCATTCCATGCCATTCATCTTCCATTTGATATCCTTCTCGATCCTTATCCCCCATCTTTCATTTCCATGTTGAGATTAGACTTGTGTTCTCTTAACGTGCCTGTCCTCTCGAGGGGGCATCCCACAACCTCATTGTAATCCTTCCTCATCCTTCTAGTGACTGGGGCATCATGCCACTAGTCCTTATCTCTTTTCATCCACTATATTTTATTCTTCTTTGATACAATGCCACTTTTTACATTTGCGACATCATACCAAAGATGAGAAAAATGTAGACCCCTAAAATATGACCTTACCCAGCCAAACCTAAATTTACCTTATCCTAAGCCATTAATTAATTAAAAATTATTTATTTATTTAATTAATTCCATCATTTCCCCTATTTTATCCTAACCTTTAATTAATTCAATATTTATTATTTATTTAATTATTTTCACATTCACCTTTATCCTTATCCATTTAATCATAGCTCTTAAACTTGTTCACATGGATCACAATCTAAAATTTCCATCATGTGACAAGTGTCCCTTTCATATGCCTAACTAATTCCTTATTAGACTCATTGAACCTAGACATCTTCCCAAAAGTCAAACTAACTTTTCATCTCATCCATTCATTTCATACCCCACCTCTTAATCCTAACCATTCACATAAAGATATTGCCCTAATCCATTCATCTTATCCCCCATGAGACACTTGTCACATGACTACATCTTTAAGCCTAACCCTAATCCTCATTCAATCTATATTGACCCTTGATTTTTCCTCTTGAAAAATCTATAACTAGAGGCCCTCGTCATTCATCATCAAGAATCAAGTCTATTATTGTTAACCTTATGTTGTTGTTTTGCCATCTCATTATTGTAATCATGCCAAGGTTATGTTGGCTTATTGAGAAATCTACATCATATCATTTAATTTAGAGAAAATCAAATAGGACTAGGGTGCATTCTATTTTTGTTAGGTTATATGACATTTACCTTGCAAACCTATGCCATTTTTATGTCTCCATGTTTCTTGGAAAGTGTCTTAGGGGATATGAAAGAAATGTATTTAATATTGGAATATATTGTAATTATATTTTTGAGAGGAAATTTAATGTTGGTGGAGGTTACATGTCACTAGAGGTCAGGATTATCATTGTAGGTGTTCACATTGGTAATGTGAAGGGTCTTGAGTGGGGCACCAAGTTTGGAGGGAACAGGTGTCCATTGGTTCTCCATCTAGAAGTTGAACAATTACTAGAGCATATTGAATGGAAAAAGTTGAAGGCCATGGGTTAGGTGGCGACGTTGAAGCCTTGTACATATTAATTAATTTATTATCATGACTCTTGGTTTTCCAAGGAAGGGGCATGGGTTTTTGGAAGTGGTTTTGACATCTGTTGTTTTAGTTTACCATTGTGGTTTTGCCTCCCACGAGTTCTATAAATTAGATCTTTGACATGGTAGTTACATCTTGTGCTATTTGAATGTGTATGGAAGCATCATGTTGTAGGAGATCGACAAGGAACTGTATTGTGGTGTATCTCTCTTGTGAAGATAAATAATACACTTTCCCTCTTTTCTCATGTGGAGTTTTTTCTTGAAAGGGTTTCTCCATGTAAATTTGGTGTCATATATGTTTGCTGATTTTGCTATTATGGTGAATGTGCAATCACATACATATAATCAGATTTGGTAATCTTATTTTCAGATTTGAATTCACATACATATGTTAATATTGCAGCTTAGTTCCACCTTATTTTCAACAATTTTAACTCAATCTAGGAGGATGAAGAATGTTTGAGGTATGCATTTGATTATTTGCATTATCTTATCTTGTTTTGCTTCAATCACTTTTTCACATATTCAATTGTAAAGGTCAAATAAGTGAAACTCAAATCCACTTGCTAGGTTTAAATTTGTGCACAAGGTTTAATTCCACACTCTCAAAGCTTAGTTCCATAATTGAATATAAGTGAACCAAAGCATCAACAAGAAATTGAACCAAATTCCAAAGTGTTTGTTTAGCATCACAAAGGCTCTAATACATTAGCAAACATATGCCTAATACATGACATAACAATATATCCATTGAAGTTCAAGCTAAGCACCTTTATTTTATTTAAATTATAAGCATTTTATTTAATGCATATATATCTATCATAAATTAGGGTGATATTATATTAATTATTTATTTTCCTAAATATTTATAAACAAAACCATTTATTTTTTGACAAAATCTTATTTATATAAAATTTAAATTTCTCATGTTATAATAATAAATTTTAAAGGAGAAATCAAATATTAATATATTATTTAAATAAATAAAATTATTTTCGTATATACAATTGTGTTTATGAATAGGATAGGTAATACAATTAATTTAATTTAATTTAGAGTTATAAAAATTATGATATAATAGAATTTATAAAATTGAAAATCAAAAGGAGTGAAAGTACTTAGTTAATTCTAGTGATTAATAGGTTGTTGTCCACTCTTTTAATCATAGCCTTTAAATTATAATTTAGAATCATTTATTCTTGGATGCATTAGAAGCACAACTACAAATTTTGAACTAGGTTGTTTTCAAATTTTGTTGAGTCAAATCCACAAATTATGAAAATAATCCAAATTAGATTTATGAATTGCAAAACTGAACATCACAAGAAGATGAACTTGTTAGAATAATCATGTATTAGCTAATAATTAATTAATCTTTGATTAATTGTTAGTCTAATTTATTCTCATGCACTTAAGCTAAACTTAGGAGTGATTTACTATGTTAACTAGAGAGCTATTATTAGATCATTTTTTCTCATTGCATGAGGTGTTGACACTTGTTATGATCTAATCCCTTTCCCATTTAGGGTTGCTCCTATATAACACTCAACCCTCATTGTATTATCTCTCGAGCTTTCATGTCTTTGATAAAACTCTCAACCTTTGAGGACTCTTATTTTCCTTGAAGATTCTTGAGGTTCATTATGTAGCTTTTTCTTGTTAAGGAATATTGCACATATTGTTTGCACATCTCTTACGTCGAAGGTGTCTTTATTTGTTGTTTGATCTTGTGGCTCGTATTTTTCACAATTCTAACATGGTATCAAAGTGTGGATTCAATGAACTCCTCGATTTATGATTTTTTTTCTTCAACAAGGGTTACATGCTTTAGATCTGGAATCCCCTTTGCTTTTTTTGCAAATTTTGGAGGTGGGCAAAATTTTGGTGTATCAGGAACCAAAATAGAGTCTTCCATTGGATTTAGAGTTGTCGAGAAAGTCAGTTTTTCCTTTTTTTGGCCTGATTTGGACTCCTAAGGTCAGATTTGCGAGGGTTTGAAGCAGTTGATTTTTTTTTCAAATTCGGAGGGTAGTTGCAATTTTTGAATATTTTGGGCCAAAAAGGACCTTGCTGTTGGATTTAGGAGGCTGATTCGACAAATTTTGACTGTCAGGAGCTTTTGAGGCAATTTTTTTTTGCCCCAGGGGTCGTACGACTCCTTTATGACCCCCTAGGCATGCAAATATATATTTTTTATTAAAACAGGTACAAGGTGGTTTTTTATTCTTTTTTATTTTTTTTAAATCTCAAAAAATTTAAAAAAATCATTTTAAAAATTCCAAGTGGCTGTATTTAATTTTTTGCAGTGAGGAATCCAATGGGGGTTAGTGCATTCATGAGGGATTCTCCTTTAGGTGTTGTGCATGGAATTTATGTCAGTCGACACCAACCCCCGGCACCCTAACGCTCTTTGGGCCACCGCTGGTGGCTAGCTTTTCCGACAACCATACACAAAAAAACTCCAACCACTTTTTTCGGCATTGATAGATTTTTTCGATGGTGACATGATTTTTGGTGGTAGGAGAATATTTTGAGGGTTTCCCAACATATTTCAACTTTTTTGCATATTCTGGGAATCTTATTCAAATATTCTAGCAATCGATCTTTTCCAAGGGGCTAGATTTTTTTACTAGAGGGAATATTCTGTTGACATCAACATGATATCATGTTGACATCAACAATACATACGGTTGAATGGCCCCTTCAAGACCCTCTTTAGTCCTAAAAGAGGTGTTTTTTCTTTCTTTTGGCCATAACTTGGGCGTGCAATGTCAGATTTTAGCAAACGAGATACCATCAAAAAGATGGTTTCACCAACTTTCTAGCAATGTGGGACTCATCACTTGATTTTTCTATTGGTACATTCTATAGCCTATTGAAGTCAGAGGTGTTGTTTTCAGTTTTGAGCTCATAACTTTTGACCTATTTCTCCATTGTTTATGATTCCAACAGCGTTAGGATAGTCTTCCAGAGCTCTTCACAGTCATGCATGCATTTTTTCCCGATTTCTTTACAAGTACATTTTATTCAATTTTTGGTTTTTTACATTCTAGTGAATTACTTGGACGTCTTAGCTCCTGAAAACTTTTCATTTGCATGGGATGGCTTGTTTTTGGTTGTTCTTTATGCATTTCTAGTTTTTTGTCCTATTTGGGCATTGTAGACATCTTTTTATGCACATTCTCTTTTGTAGATGCACTGAGATAAAGTGAGATTCTGGTGTATACTTTTTAGGGATTTTGTGCATCTTGTTGCCTTTTTCACTCGCACTATGATATAAAGTGCTATGGGGGGTTGATGTTTTCCTTTGGTTTGACATTAGACCTTTGTTAAGTGAGTGTTACTTCCCCCAAAATAGTGAATCTAGGTGATTCTTGCCTCATGCATGTGTGCCTTAGTTTGCACACCCTTTTATTTATAGGTTGTTTCTTCTACATGCACTTCTTGGTTTCACATAGTTTTAGTGTACCTATCTTGGTTCTCCCTTTTTAGCATTATGGGGGGGTTTCTACCGTTGCTGCTAATACTTCCTTGGTTTCGCATTTGAGTGATCTATGTATCTAGTTCTTGTTCCTATATACTAGTCAGATGCAATGTGTACATCGGTGACTAGTTAGCCATGCATTTCAGTGAGATGGATCATTTACCATATGGACACTGACATTCCCATTTCTAGAGGTTCTTCATTTAATCACTATATTAGTCATAATTCAACAACGGTCTACAAATTTTTTGTGCTTCAACGATGTTCTACATGTTCCTCTTTTTTGGGACATTGTTTCAGTTGGAGGCTTCTTAGTCCTTCACCTTGATTTGGAGGCTTTTTCAGTCTCACCTTTATCTATTTTGGAGAGGAGTTTTCTCCCACTATGGTTTTCTCCTTTTCTCTAGTTTTGAGAGATCTTTTGTTTGTGCATGGGTACCTCACTAGGCCTTGTTTGTTGGGACCCATATTGCATTCTCTTTTTAGGGTTTTTAGCTACTCCCTAAGTTCATCTTAAGGGGGGTTGTTAGAGTAATCATGTATTAGCTAATAATTAATTAATCTTTAATTAATTATTAGTAATTTATTCTCATGCACTTACGTTAAACTTAGGATTGATTTACTATGTTAACTAGAGAGCTATTATTAGATCATTCTATCTCATCGCATGAGATGTTGACACTTTTCATGATCTAATCCATTTCCCATTTAGGGTTTCTCCCATATAGCACTCAACCCTCATTATATTATCTCTCGAGATTCCATGCCTTTGATAGAACTCTCAACTTTTGAAGGTCCTACTCTTGTTTTCCTTGAAGATTCTTGAGGTTCATTCTATAGCTTTTTCTTGTTGAGGAATATTGCATATATTGTTTGTAGATCTCTTGCATGTAAGGTGTCTTTGTTCGTTGTTTGATCTCGTGGCTTGTGTTTTTCACAATTCTAACAAAATTTTGCCTTGTAGACTTGAACATGCTACTAAGATTCACTTGTACTTACAAACTAAGATGCATTTGGATGTTTGGATTTGCAATAAAAATGACAATGTTGACAAACACCATTGAGAAGCTTGATAAGCAAGAACTTGTGACAAGCCACTAAGATACCAAGTTAACAACTTGATATCTAAAATAGTGGTAGACAACACACAATGAATACAAAGTCTACACTAAATGAGAGGTAATTTGAAATCTAGAAATTTGGAATGTAGCACTTGTTTGGAATGTGGTGTAAATGGCAATGCAAAAGTTAGCTTGCAACTAGGTTTCAGAGTATGTAGAGGTGATATAAAGTAATCATATTTTGGAAAGCTACTAAATTTGGATATTATAAAACCCTCCATAAGCTTGTAGTGATTGCTAAGATGTTAAAATATTATTAAATTTAGAAATTTGATAGATGCTAGATGAAAAGCTATAAATGCCAAACATATGACATCTGATGAGGTAAGGGGTGATGTCTATTATACTTGGCTCTAAACACACAATTTAGAAATTACGATGTAGTAGTCAACATATAATAGTTAGTTAGAACTAAGTTAACTTAGGTCCAAAATTATATATGAATTCAAAAATAACTTGGTCAAATATGTGAATTGTGGAACTAACTTAGGTCAAATGCATGGGTGCAAGAAATGAACTAGGGGGAGGAACATGTATGTATAGGTGTTGAAAAATATCTTAAAATATATTTGGTTTGGATTGTAATGTTCTTCTCATAATTTAGACAAAGGAAGGTGCTAAATTAGTCACAATCATGCTCTAAATAAATTATCAAAACATAAGAAGGTGTTAAATTAGTCACAATCATGCTCTAAATAAATTAAAACATAAGGTGTTAAATTAGTCACAATCATGCTCTAAATAAATTAAAACATAAGAAGGTGTTAAATTAGTCACAATCATGCTCTAAATAAATTATCAAAACATATGTATTAAGAGGCATAAAACTAATTATAAAAAGTGTAGAGTATGCACTTGGTCCATTAAAACTATACAACCTCTTAATTTGAGTATTCTCATTTTATTAAAAGATTTAAATGTACTAGATATATTTATTTTAAAAATGCATAGAGATATTCTTTTCAAGGTAACATTTTTTAGATTTGTCACATGATCTAATAAATGTCTTAGAGAATAACATCTCTTAGATTTATCTAAATTGATTTAATTATCTATTATAAATTAATAGATTAAAAAAAATGATAACAGTTATTAATAATGAAATTAAAAATAAACTATACCGTCTTAAATTATATTAATTATTTATTTAATAATAAAATTAAAGATAAATCACAATTTAAATATAAATTTTATTTAAAAAAATCTATTTTTATATTAATTAATAAAAGTTTAGTTTTGGAGGCCACATCTCACACAAATTCAATCTTAATCTTCAAATATATATAACATTGTCGGTGGCGTGACACGCCCTTTGGTACTAAGAAGACTAGACCTCATGACCTCTTGTGTGCAATAGAATGCTTTTAACCAATCCAACTAGGTCCCCACCCCATAAATTGTATAAATATATAAACATTACTCTTTAAAATTACTCTACAAAAACACTATAATATAAAACACTAAAAATTATTTTATCTTTAAATAACTTAGAAGGGATTCATGATAAAAGCGTACCATGACACCCATGTAAATAAAAAATAATTTGTTCCATGTTGATTAGACGGCAAGCTAACACTATAAATTTATCATGTCTTGACTTTAAAGGATAAATTGTATAATTTGAGGACAAATAAATTATATTAATGTAGACTTTCGGAAGCCTCTATGGTCCACACGAGACTTTCATTTAACTTAATCTTAAAACTTCTAGAAATTTTTATAGAGTTATTAAACTAATAAGTTTTTTTTTTTAATTATTTTGATTTTTTTAAAGAGTATCTATTATTATTGTTAATTTTTAAAATTAATATTATAATAATTATAAATATTATAATATTAAAAGGTCAAAGTGTGAATGATGGGTCATTTAAAAAAAATGGTCTGGAGTAATTTAAGAGTTTTTTATCATCAAGTGGTCATTTGAATTTGAAAAGAACAATTAATGGTATAAATTTAAGTTGAGGATTTTTTTTAAATTGGTAGTCTTGTGATTTGTTTACAAATTATATTATTATATCTAACATCATAAATATTAATAATTAAGCTTTGATTCTATATATATATATATATATATATATATATATATAATTCTTTCAAAATTTTATTAAAATGTAAACATCTAATTTGATGTAAGAAATTTTTAGTTTCATTGAGATAATAATTGAAAATTTGAGAGCTAAAAATATGGGTTCTTATTTTCTTCCATAAGATTCTAATTTTTTTGTTTATATTGAACAAGACACACAGTAATGGTGTAGTGGTTGCAACTAATTCGGTGATCTAATTAGTGAAAGAACAATTGAGATGATTGTTGTATAGATATGCAATTAGAGAACTGCAAGCTTTTTTTAGATGTTTTGGCTAATAGATATATAGTACAAATAAAACATTTATATAAGTAACTTTACAAACTCATAACGAATGTAAGAACAATTCAAAATGGTTTCAATTACACAGTTCAACATAGAGAGAAAATATAATTTGAAACACTGTACATGCAAGAAAATGTGTTTTGTCTTGTATGAATATGTGCTATATGAGAGCCATGATGTGATTTTTGCAATTTTGCATACAGTTTCATTTTTTGAACTAGGAATGTAACAAAAATATGAATATAAGTAATTAGAGCATAGAACAAGTAGCTAATTAGTGTTGACATTTTTGGATAGTAGAAATGGTAGACTTAATTTTTATCATAGAAATTTCAATTTGTATAAAAATATAAATTGGTGAGTGAACAATGCTATAATTAATATAATTGACAAGGATGACAAGACAATCATTGATGTGTTCTATGATGCAAATCTTGAAACAAGTGCTATTTATACATGGTTGTTTGATACATGATGTATAGCTTTATTAAGATGAAAACATAAATTAATGATTAGTGTTTGTACAAAAACATATTCTTAATCATTCACATTGAGTGTGGAAATATCATGTGTATTATATAAATATTTTAATGCTTGTTTGACATTGTAATATTGAATTAATAATTTGAACAATGCAATAGTTGTGCTATTTGATGATAGATTTACAACATATTAAGTTAAAAAATACGTTTTAAGTGATAAATGTTTGAACAATGAAATTATGCAAGAACCTTACCATCAAAATAAATATGAACATAGATAGCTAACCAATAATCTAACCTACAACCTTTCATAAAAATTTTGCAAACAAAAGACTTCAAATTTGATTCCATTAATGTTGTTATTGCATTACATTCATCCATATTGAAACACTTTAAAAATGTAATTTAGAAACCAATTCTAACTCATATGCAATTTCCTTTATTACATGTATTTATAATTCAAAGGAAATAATGTCAATCTCCATAACTTACCATCTCAAACTCACCATCTAACATGCTCTTGATACTTTTGAGAATTCCAAATTCTTACTCATTAATGTATTGTCATCTAGATAGCTAGAAGGATAAATAATCCATTTGCTTGCATTAATATAGATACTATTATCAGTTATACCTCTCTTGATCTATTTAATTATTAGAGGCATGAGGTTATTGTTAATGACAAGATAAAGATCTATTTATTAAACAAAAGCAAATGAATTTTGAGTGTTTTCAATTACCTTTCACAAACACTTCCTATGACATTGTGACATAATCTTGGGATATGTAAAAGTTTGATTGTTCCTCAATTTGAAAATGAGGTCGCTCTTCTATTTCCATTTGAAATGTGTGCTCTATTTAAATAGTACACTTGTCTTCAATTTGTGTATCTACTAGCTGCTTATTGTCATTGAAATCTGATTCAGTGCAAATCTTATTTACAATTTGAAGACCAAAACTATTTTGTTTAGTTATTTTAGGTTGCTATATAGAGGAATCTTTAATAAATTTTACATCTTAACCAATATTTTTTTTAGATTGTAAAAATCGCAGTATTTTGATTGAACTGGTGAGTGGAAACATTATTTCTAATTTGAACAACACAAATATTTTGTTTATTGATTTTAGGTTGTTGTTATGGAGAGGATTTTCAATAAATTGCACATTTTAATTGATAAACAACTAATTTGTAGGTAGATTGTAAAACTAACAATATTTTGATTATTGATTATAGATAATTAAAACAACCAAATAATTGCAAAAATATGCAACTAAATACTTCTAAACATTTCATGTTGGGTTTGTTACTAGAAAACTCCTCAGTGTTATACTTGAAGGAAAATAACACAACAATGTTAATTTGCTAATCACAAACAAATAAATATGCAAAAGCCTCAAATTGTCTTGAAAGAAAGAGAGGTGGGGCATCTATTAAATAGAGACTCAAAATAGAGGTGACATTATGATGCACAATCATATTCACCAATAATCCAACTACAATACTAAATACATACAAGAAAGTTAAGAAAGACAACTGCAAAATTAATAAGCCCAATGGACATTACACATTTTTGTCAAAATATGATTGTTATGTATTTATTGTTGTCAATACTATTTCAATGTTTTACAACCTACTTTGCTTCAAATATAGCAAAAGTGAAAAACGCTTCTACCCAAAAACTTTGTGGAAGTTGGATATCTTAAGCATGGTTCTAAAATTGTCTCTCAATGTGTAGTTCATATTCTTAGCTATACTATTTTGTTGTGGATTGCCTAGAACTATCTATTTCTTAGACTTTTGTGTTCCTTGCAATATTTTTAATCTTTCTTTAAATATGTTAGCTTCCAAAATCTATTTGAATAATTTTATTTTCCTACCAATCAGAGGGTATATGGGGATTCAAATAAGTAAAAAATCCTAAAGAATCAATAGAATCAAACTAAGAGGAGTGTAAACCTTGGACTAGTTGGTAAATGGAAAAACATATAAATTTATAATACAAATCAATGTTGTAAAAGTAAGGGTCCTTGCCAAAATGAAAATTGTCAAAAGAGGGAAGATAATGTAGGTGTAAATTTGCCTCCCAGGAGCACAATCTGCAATATAAACCTTCACAAATTATACAAGAGAAGCAACACGCTCTTTCACCACAAGTGAATGAATAAATTGAGATGAAGAATAATGTACATTGGCCTTGCTTATAAAGGCAAGATGCAAGTTGGTAAAAGGAATAACTGACAATAACTAATAAAACTATATGCACCTAAATAATTAATATCTAATAATATTTTCCTAAGTAAAACTTAAGCATGGTTAATGGTAAAAACCATTTACTCAAACAACCCCCCTTAAGTGCAACTTAGGGAGATTATTACACAATATCAAGATGCAATATGGGTTTCGGCTACACAACCACGTTAGGTACCCATTTACAATGCAAAAAATGAAATCTCTCACAACCGGAGAAAAGGAGAGAAACCCTGTGGGAAAAAATCCCTCTCCAAAAGAGAGAAAATGCAAACAAAATCAAATCATGTGAGGAAGGATGGAGGACTCCATGATACCCCCCAAGTACACCATTCGTCACATATATATTACAATCAATAGCCCCCCATAAGAGGGAAAGAGAGAGACTATGTAGCCCCCTCAAAATGTGTAATCGCCTGCAAAAAGGGTAAGTGCCTGAAGACAAAACATGATCCAATGTCGACACACAACTTGTCTCCCTTTTGGAAGATAAAAAACCAATTACAAATGCATAAATGCTTCTCATTTTGGATAGAAATTAGCAAGTGAAATCCAAATGTAGGATGATAATGTCTCTGAAATCCTTTCATGTGTCGCTAAGATCTTGGAAGATGATGCCATGAACCAATCAAGAACATGCCCAATCACAATAGAAAGTGACAAACAAGGTACCACTAGAAACTGATTTTGAACATTCTCCAAAGACAAAGATGGAGTGAGAATAGTTGTACCACAACTATCATCAAATAGGAAAATTAATCCTTCAAATGTGTCTTCCAAGTCTGAAATGTGAGATTCCACGAACAATTAACCAATGTTTGGCAAATAGGAATCCCAATCAGGAAGACAATGAGAATCCTATTGCTTAGGAATGATGGAAGTACTTAATGAAGGAGGATCAACTATCTCTGACAAAGAATCAAGAACCTCTGAAGCAACTGCAACCTCATCTGAACTCTCAAAAAGTTCCAAAGGATCACAATCATGGTTTATCTTCTCTGAAGAATGACAAGGAATATTGGTATTGGAAAGACGATCATTGAGAGATGGTGGAGTATCATGATCTCCATATGATTCTTGAATGTAAGTCCAAAGAGCACAAGGGCACTCAAAATGAATGAGTGATTCCAAAAGGTCATCATTTATATGCTCAAAAATAACTCTAAAGACTTGAGCCCTATATCATTTCCAAATAATATACCTATTGTACTTGTGTCTGAAATAGGAACTTCATTATACAAATATAGTAATAGATTAAGCTCACTAAGATGAGTGAGAATAAAATTACTCTATTGCCTAAAGTTCCCTTTCTCCAAAGAAACCATTATAACTGATAATTCTTCAAAATTTTCAAAGATTGTTATAAAAACCTCAAAAAAAGTATTATAAGGTTAAAAACCCTGATTTGGTACAAGAATTGGTTGGGTCCATTGCCTCATCTCCATGCCAACACCAAGCAAACTCCACCGAGCCGAAGGCTGAAAATTCAACGTTGCAACCTTCAATTCCCAAATCACACAGCCTCAAGCAAATTTTCTATAAAATCGCATCCTCCTCTCGTTGATTCATGGGTTGGGGGTTTGATTGCAGCCTCCAATGGAAGATTTTAGGCATGTAAATTTGAATAAATCCAAACCATAAAAATTCAACCGCAAACAATATTTTCCCGGGTGGGAAAATGGAAGGCGACAGACGGCCAAAAAAACTACAAACTAATTGATGTGACCAATGAAATAATGAATTGGGCCTTCAGATGTGACAGGGATCGATCATGAAGTGACTAGCCGACAGAGAAATGAATACCGACGAATGGTAATGAATGTAGGCCAACAATTCTAAAAGGACACTGAAGAATCTCCAGTGATCGACAGAGAAGAACAACGATAGGGAGAAGACCCATGGGCGCTAGTATAGATGGAACGGCCTGAATAGTGAAAACATTGCCTTTGTTTTTGAATCGCTCAGGCTGCAATGAGAATTGGCCTACAATGGCCTCCAAAACACTCGGTCAATGCACAACATAAGCGTTTTTACATGGGCACACATAGATTTCAGCAAAACAACAAAATTGTTCCTGTGACAACCTCTGCAAAAAAAAAGTGCTTCTCCAAATGAACCGGATCTCTCGAAAATATTGAAGAAGTAAAAGAATATCGGCAAAAATGACAGTTTGAAATTTAACAAATTTCAAATGTCAAATAATCTCCACCGAATAAATGATCTCAGACTCCGATGAAAACTCTCAGCGAAAGGAGTTGCAGATAGTGGGCTCTGATACCATGCAGGTGTAAATTCATCTCCCAAGAGCACAATCTGCAATATAAACCTTCACAAATATGAGAGAAGTAACACGCTATTTCACCACAAGTGAATGAATAAATTGAGATGAAGAATAATGTACATTGGCCTTGCTTATAAAGGCAAGATGCAAGTCAGTAAAAGAAATAACCAACAATAACTAATAAAACTATATGCACCTAAATAATTAATATCTAATAATATTTGCCTAAGTAAAACTTAAGCATGGTAAATGGTAAAAAACATTTACTCCAACAGATAATGGTGCTAATGGAGAACACGTTTTTTTCGTCAATATTATTTTTAACAAAATAAACATTTTCTATTTTTAGATATAAGGATCTAAGTATTCATTAGCAATCTCAGTTAAATGATGAATCTTTTAATTATGTGAGTTTCAAAAGTATCTCTATAGGTGCATCACAAGCTAGGAAGCTGAGCAACATTGAAATGATTTAAATTTATTAATTAGAATGAACTAATGTACTCATATCTAATTGAACATGATAGGATCAATTCAAGTTTGAAGCCATATGAGGAAGAAATAATCTTAGTATTTCTTAGATTACTCTAGAGATAAGTGGACTATTCTGAAATAACATTAATCATCAACAAAAGTTGCTATAGGCTTGGAACTTCCAAGGGAACTAACATACATTAGAAAATTTGTGTCAAATGAACAATGCCCATAGTTTTAGTGACTCTATTTTTTGAGACCTTGGGAAGTAGAGTTTTTGTCATTCTCTCAAATGCAAATATTTCATAAAATTTTATTTTTTAATTTTAAAAATTATGTCTTTAAATGTAATTTGTATCTCTAAAAATTGAAGTGGTGAACTCTATGATACAAGTCTCAATATCAACTTTAGTATCAACTACAATAAATGAATCTTCATCATTGGATACAAATATAAACTTATATGGAGTACATGGAATTTTCCTTGAGTGATAACCTATTATTTCTCAATTATCTCAAAATAATTAAATCCCTATTCAAACAAAACCTTGAGACCTATTGGCGCCCCATTTTGTTGTGTCTCTTTTCTCTTTGTTTTTCGCCCATGATATGCTAACCTTATCTAACCCATTATCAATAACCAATCAAAGAAATCCTAAGTGGGTTCCCTAAGTGTCAAGAGATATGCAAAAATTCATAAAAATTATGTATAGATTTTTTTTGGTGTTTTCCTTGGAGTTCTTTATGTTTGTCGTTGTTATAAAATTTCTAGGTTTCACTTGATATCATGCCATTCCCTTCAACCCAAATATCCTTTTCCTTGGCCTAAAAAGGTTTCTAAGTCCTTCAAATTGAATTGTCAAAATTTCCCACCTAGTGTTATTTCCCTCCAAACCCTACAATTCAAATCCTCCACTAGTTAAAGAATTACCTAGATGTTTCAAAGTTCCAAAATTGGTCCTACATGCATGTCTTCCCATCTAACCCTATTTTATAATCCTTATGTCATCATTACATGACACTAACATCATCCTTTTTTAAATTTGCATGCTAATTCATACATGTTGATGTCATCTCCCTTTCACCTTGCAAAGATTTCTTCCCCATTTGAACATCACTCCCATATGGAATTCACTTCACCATATTTTATACCACTTTCCTTTGTAGGAATTTAACCTCCCACTAAAAATTTCAAAAATTTCATCTCTAACTAAACTTTATCAAGATTTGAAGGATTAATATCCTTTGAAGAACTATCATCATGATGCAAGTCTCCAATGTGATAGTGGATGGAGAAGTGATAGGAGAAGAACTAGAAGTGCTCTCCTCAAAACAAACACTCCTCTCAATGAATAACTCATGAGTGGTGGGATGGAGAATCATGTAGCATTTGACATCATTTGGGTACCCAAAAAATATACAAGACTTGCTCTATGGATCTATAGCCTTGTAATTCTTTGTGAGAATGTGGGCCCATGCTAGAGAATCAAACACTCAAAAACACTTAATTGTGGGTTTCCATCCAATCCAATATTGAAAAGGGGTTACCCCCTTTAGAACTTTGTGAGGAACTTGGTTTTGGATGTAACACACATAGTTTATGGCCTCTGCTCAGTACTAAAGTGCCAAAGATTAGATTTGGAGTGTATCATACAATTTTATATCTCCTTCAAGGATTTATTCTTAAATTCTACGACACTATTTTGTTAAGGATTGTATGGAACTATGTGTTGCAAGTCAATACCTTCTGAATCACAAAATTGTTCAAATCAATAGTTAACATATTCACCCCCATTATTTGTACGTCTAGAATCTTGATGAACTTCCCTAATTTTTTCTTTGCAAAATCTTTGAAGTCCTAAAAATACTCAAAGACCTTAGACTTCTATTTGAGAATGCAAACCAAGTGTATTTGGAAAGGTCATTTATAAATGTCAAGACATATTGAGCCTTGTTGAAGGATGGATGTGGAAATGGCCATGCCAAGTCACTATGTACTAACTCCAATAGTTGTGTGACCCTCCATTCTTTGCCTTTATCATATTTCTCCTCAGTATGCTTACCAAGAATACATCCTTAGAAAATCCATCAAAAAATCAAATAAAAGGAAACCCTGAGACCAAGTCCTGTGGACCGATATTTTGCAAGTAATGGTAGTTCAAGTATCCAAACCGTTGATGCCCCAAAAAACTCACCTCGTTTGAATGTGAGTAATGTTGTCAAAGGAGAGTCATGAAAAAAATATGAAAAAAATGATATAGTTTGGATGGATGATTTGCTTTTCAAATGACAATTGTAGACTCATTATATATTTCACTGATTACCACTGTATCTAGTGTGAAATCAACTCGTTTTCCAAAGAAAATGTGAGTGATTTGATAAATAGATAGGAGATTATTTGACAAAGATGGAACATAAAGAACTTTCTAAAATTTTCCTTTTCTCATGTCAACAGACCTTCTCCCATGCACTAAAACAAAAGTGTCATTACCCATTAAAATGATAGGAATAAAACATGGTTCTAATGAGATAAATTCATCTCAAGATGAATCCATGTGGTGTGTAGCACCTAAGTCAATGATCCAAGTGTCAAGTTGTGAAACAACAATAACTAGGGCTTTTCCCTTTCCTTTCCTCTTACTTTTCTCTGTCTTTAGAAGACCCTTCAAATGAACTTTGTTTGAAAAAATAAAGCACCTTAATATTGTTCTTTTCAAGAAGATGTGGAAGGTGATCAATTTGTTTCTATAAACACTTGTGTTCATCATGGACATGCCTTTTATAGTGAAAAAACTTGAACTTATCCTTCTTAGGCTTTTCAACTTTTGATAAAGAGGCCTGATTAGCTACATTTGAAGAAACAAGTTTATGATCTTTCTTCTTATCTCCCTATTTCTTTTGTTTCTTATCCTATTTTCTAGACCTTTTTTGTTCTTTTATTCCCTAATTTACAACCAAGGCATGTGACTTAGAGGGTTTAATTGTACCCATTTGGACCATTTTATCTTACTCCCTAGCGAGTTCTACAACAAATTCATCTAGAGAAGGCATTTTTAGGTAGAACCTAGGGCACATTTTGTAGTATAGAATGCATCTAAAAAAATATAAAATAATTAGTACCAAGCTTAGAAAGAATAATCAATATCAAATTTTCATCTTTCTTTTCAATTCCAATTTGTTTTAATTGCAATCTAATGGCTTTCAATTTTGTGAAGAAGTCTTGTATAGTGTCAAAACCGGTCTAGGACTTAACCCTATGATTTCATTCTCCAATTCATGAGCCCTTAACCCATCCTACTTACAAAATAGGTTTTCCAATGTGGTTCAAACTCTATATGGTGTAGTGGTAAATTCAATGCGAAAAATTAAGTCTGGATACACAGACATACATAGAGTACCAAAAGCTTCTTTGCATTTGTTAAACCATTTTATCATTTTTTGCATCATCTTTAGGTTATATTTCAAGTCCCATTGTAACCCTATGATATCCATGCCTTTTTATATAGATTATAATATTTGATTTTCATTCAAAATAGTTATATGGTGTTAAAACAAGAATAGTTGATGCATCCATGAGTGTAGAAAATAGATTGAAATGTAGAAAGAAAAGAAGTGCAAAAATCAGGCACACAAGACACCCCCCCTTTTTACTAGTTTTTGAAATGACCCACCTAGATATTAAAATGTTGGCACTTTATAATTAGTGTGATTTATGATGCAAATTTTTATATTTTTAAACTCTTACAAGTCCTAAAATTTTCAAAACATTGAAAATATAGATCAATTGCAATATGAGACTAAATTGAGAGCATTGATGCATATAAATTAGAAAAATATGAACTCCAAAAAAGATGTCACCTAAAAAGGAGTCTGTTTGCATAATCTATGGCTCCCGAAAGATCTCAAAATGAGAACTATGTAGAAAATTTTGAGAGAATCTTATAGTTTTGAAAAATTGGAGTGTCAAATCAGAACAAAAACTTTAACACTGCATAGAGTATGAAATTATACCCCAAATAAAAAAATTACATAAAAAAAGGAGTTTGTATGCTCAAGTTATAGTCATTTGAAGTTGGACTAAAAAATTAAAACTTGAAATGGTGAGGGGGTTAGGCTACTGACGATCATTTGACTGTCAAATTCAAGACTATCGTCATTAATGGTCATATGGCCATCAATTTAAGACAATGTACAATGACAGTCGTGTGATCCTCAAATTTAAGTTATTGTTCTTTGACACTCGTTTGGCCGTCAAATTTAAGATAGTAAAAATATATGAATTTCATATTAGTACAAATACCATACGACCCAAGGGTGAATTGGCTCAAAAATTATATGACTTTGATTTCAATGTTTTGATAGTTGATCTTAAGGTTTTTGGGCCTTCTAAGCATGATGGCGAGGTCTGTTTGGCTTGAGAGTTCTCTGAATTATTAGCTACCTTCTAAAACCATGTTGAAACCCCTAGTTTGCAATTAGGTCCTCTATTCTCTAGTTTTGGTGAAATGAAAGTCAATATTGACTTTCTTAGGCCTTCTAGACACTATGGAAAGGCCATAAATGCCTCTAGGATTACCAAAACACTGTAATCACCTAGATCTCACAAGAACACAAATAAGTAAAATAGAGTATATAGATGCTTATTTTTCCTTCAAACTATTCTAATTCTCTAGATCATTTGAAGATGTAAGAGAAGAAAATACTAGGTTTTTGAGAAAATATTAGCTATCTATTAGTCTCAAATCTCTCAAACAATTATATAAAAATGAACTTTACTAGATAACAAAGCTCTTATACCATGTTAAAGATTTTACAAGTGAGAACCATGCTAAGATCTTATGTTAGTCATAGATCACATACACTCTAATTGAAAAATGATCAAGGATCAAAATAGAGGAATGGAGAGAGAACCCTGAAAGAGAGAAACAAGATACAACTACAAAGGAATTTTGAGAATAGTCAATTTACTCTCACTAAACTAGCTGAGGTGAGAAGAGAGTGTTGTATACATAGTAAATATGGACATATACATACAACAGGTGCATTAAATCTAGCTACCCATAATAGGTGTGAGGTTTTAACTACTTGGTAAATTCCAAAACATGTGGCATAACCTACTCAAATAGAGACAAAATAATGGTATAAGAGTTGTCATAAAAATCCAAAATAGGGTGTGAAACTCAATTACTCATGTGTGGGAGAGAGTGACACATGTAGTTGATGGATTAGCCACATGGTCTTATATTAACCAAGTATAATTAACCTAAAGAATCTTAAATAATTTGTAGGAGAAAAGAAATATCCCCTAACACAAGGAAAACAAAAAACCTACACTAACAAAAACCACTCTCTTCTTTGTTGGCCTTGTCTATAATGAATAAGGTATGTGAAATTGACTTCCCCTCCTAAAAGTTGAGTTCTTGAGAAAGTTTTTATAAAACATTATTTCTAATGGTATTTTCCATTTGGATTGCTTCTTCCCTTTTTTTTATTTTTTATTTTTTCAATAACTCTTCAAGGAAGTCTTTAGTTATCCCAACGATTGGGAAAGGGCTACTAAAAATATAGTCAAGCATAGCTTCAAGAATAACTTCCTCATTTGATGCAAAGATTGTTCTATATTTTTAAAGTACTTCCAATGGTTTCCCTTTCATAAATAGTGTTTCGTAGAGGATTTATGTGTTTATTACTTCCTCCTCCTTCTCCACTTGGATTTTTGTAACTTTTTTGGCGTGGAGGGAATTTCTAGCTTATTTTTTTGTTTAGTTATTATTTTACTTGTTCTTCCTCTTATTTTACCATACCCAATTAAATTCTTTTGTTTCATTGTGATATATCTAGTTTTATTTTCTTGGTGACCTTAGTTGTGTTTATCCTTCAACTTCTTTTGTTTATCCCTCTTCCTTGAAAATACTTGCACTAATGTGCACTTAACAATGTAGTTTTATTTGAGGCTTCCCTATTATGGGTCAACTTTCACCTCTTTCTTCTCCTCTCTCATTTGAAGCAGTACTTTAATTGCAACCTTAGTAGACGAATCTAATTGCTCTCCACCTTATTTCTTCTTTAATAATGTTGTGGTGGATAATTTTATTTTCAATTTATATTTTTGGGACTTCTTTTCTAGTTCTACCTCTCCTAAGGTTTGATGTGTCTTTTAATCTCTAATTTCAAATGATGGGGAATTAGTTTTCAACCTATTTGACCTCCACACTTCCTTTTCTTTTTCTATTATTTTTCTATAATGGGTGGTAAGTGATATTTCTATAATAATTAGTAGAATATGCTTGTGTTGTATAGGGGCTTATTTTGTAGCCTTCTTCTTTTGGAGTTTTTCTTGTGCCTCTTATTTGCTCCTTTTGTCACAAAATTTATCATAGGTTCTTTATCTTTCTACCTTAAGATTTTTGGGTAGAGGTAACAAGGCTTGGGCATTAGCATCAATAAGGTTGTTAGAGACCTCAAATGTAAGCGAGATACCCATGATACCCTAGCTTCTACTACTTCCATATACAAAAATTCGTTATCCAAGTATGAAGGTTATTTCATTCTACTAGTTTCAAACTAGGTCAAATGATATTCTCTCTTTCTTGCATTTATGTTTAAAATTTAATTGGAAGGACCTTATGTGTTCTATGATTTGGCTACCTATTTATCTAGTGTTCCCCCAACTATATCTAAGAATTCCTAATAATGCCTTCATAAAGTAAAATTCAAGGTAAATGATTAGAGAACCATACTAGAATGTGTATTGGCTCCTTTATGCCCTATAAAATTTATCTAGTAGCTACTCTTGAAGGGTCTCACATAGATCAATCTCCTTTTCATTGAATTCCATCTCATATGTGATCATGATTATGGTGCCCATAGTTGATTTCTCCTTATTTGTGTAGTAAATTTTGTATTCCATCCCTTATGTAGAATAATACATGATAGGAATGCCGATGTCTATAATTACCAAATTTTGACAATAAGAAGTGTCTCTAGTTAATTGCATCACTTGTTCATTCTTGATATTATTCTCAACTTGTCCTTAAATCCCAAATATTCTCAACTTGTCCTTATCACAAATTCCTATTACCACATTTATAAATCCTCCTTCATGACCTAGTATTCAAGTGAATTCTACTCAATCAATATCACCCATACATATTCTCCACACAAAAATGGGATATATTCTCATACATCTACCTTGAGAAATATTTATATATTTATATCATCTTACTCTAGGAGTTTTTGGAAATAATGAACAATGATTCATTCAATTTTAGAGAAATATTTTTTAATTTTTATTTTTGTACAAATAAAGTGTCATCAAGGAAAAACATACCTCTATATTATTTCAATATAAAATTAGAGTAAATTCACTTTTAATGCAATGCACACCAATAAAAGAAGATGCAAATTTATCCAAGGAGAGAAATAAAAAATGTGTAGTTTCTTTAAGCTTTGTAATTATTTTATTCAAGTTAATAAAAAATTTCAACAAGGTTGCAATAACCATAGTTTATCTCCAAAGGGAGAGAAGCAAGAGATCCTATTTGGTGTACACAAATATTTTAGAGATAGTATATTTATAGAATTGAAGTAAACACATACACATTTTTATGCAAAAACTTGTAAATATGTGAGGATAATCATAAGAGATAGTTACATACATTTTCTAGTGATAACCATCAATAAACTATACTTAAAGAGCATAGTATCTAAATAGTACCACAATTATATACAACACAAGTTTTAAGAATAAATAATATTTTGAAGTATTAAAATCTATATGACCAAATTACCTTCATAACTACCATTCTAATCTATAAGCTTTGCAAAATATTCAAAGTATCTAGTGCTAAAGAATTTTCCATTTTATGAATTTTCCTACAATATTAATTGAGAATGTTAATAGCGAAGATAGTAAATGGAATGATATGCCACCTTTTGACTCAGTAGCTTAATTTCTATAGAAATTTTAAGAATAAGGATGTTCATTTACTAATTAACACCTATATCTCTTTTAGGACTCCATGTACATTATAAGAGCAAACAAAAAAATGCTTGAGCAGTCAAAGAACTATCTACATATGTTGTAGTCCGTGTATATGTACTATCAAATTTGATTTCATAAATGATTAATGAAAATGAATATCAATAGATCTTAGTAAGTTAAAAAAACTATCATTATCTATGTGATTATAATTTGAAATCAAACAAAAATAAATTTGATGTGATTTGATGGATGTTGTTGTCCAGTCAAGTTAGACACTAAATTGATAAAATCAATTGCTTTAGTAATGCAGAGTATGAGCTTTTATCCCTTTAGCAATCCAGACATCCACGTATGCACATAAAAATTAGTGTTTCCTTGACTTAGGTCAATCTCATGACGTGGGATAGTTATCAAATTGCACAAAACTAAGCCTTGGGTTTCAATTTATTTTATTTTGTTTGGTACATGTTTCATGTGATTAGTTAGTCTAGATTGTGGTATCTAAAGGAATTCAATGTGCATTCATTTACCATATTTAATTGAATAAATATATTATTAATAAAAAATATTAATATGTTTATTAATTAGCTAAATATTGTTATTTTATAATATTCTAAAAGAATATTTATGTTATAAGGTTAAAAATATTATAATAGAGATTTTTATAAATATTTATTTAAGGTTTATGTATAGATTCTTAATAACATTATGTTCTAACTTTATTTCTAGATGATTCAAAAAAGGGTGGCTTGATGGTAAAAAAATAATAAAAATTATGTGGCTCAAGGGCCACAAAAGTAGTTTGGATCAAAGGCTATAGCATAAAAATGATATGGTTTAGAGGCCATGAAACAACTTGGCTTCGAGGTTGTAAAAAATAGATTAGCTCAGAGGCCATGCTACAATGCAAAGGCTAAAATTAAATAGAAAATACTAGGCAAGCATGTGGAAGATAAGAGTGTAAAGGATATGACCCCTTAAAATGGTTGTTTAGGAACATATGTAATCATTTTAAGGAGAAACAAATAATAGAAAGAAAACACTTGCATTGAATTTTTCTCACTATATGCTTGGAAGTTAGAGGATCACAAGGGAATTGCTCTCCTTATTCTAAAATGTACATGAATATAGAAGTGAACATGTCAAATAAGAGAAGTGTGGCATGTGCTAGGCATCATGTAAAGAGAATAAAAATGTCTCGATAGAATAAAGAAGCTACACTTGTCCTAGAGGATAATGGTAAGAAGATGTTGTCATTGTACAAGGAGAGATGCACTAAAGATTATGTCCCCAAAATGATAGAGGAACATAATTGTTATCCTATTTTTTCCATTGGCTTAAAATAACCTTAGTAGGTCACTCTTTTCATATTAAATGGTCTTAGTTTTGTCCTAGGATTTGAAAAAGAGTCTTATTATGATAAGGTTTCCAAATCAATAGAGAGATAGGGGCATGTTGAGAGGATGGAGGAGTTCAAAGAACTAATGTTACAAAAATCACCAATTTCCTTGCACATGTTGCTAGGTATGCCTTGAAAAATTCTCTATATTGCTCAAGATTTAGACTTTGCTAAAATATTCAAGTTTGTGTGAAGTTTGAAAAATTATAGAGTTACTCAAAATATTTGAGTTTAATTGTGTAGCTTAGAAGAGGTTTAGGTTTAAAGGTTTAACCCCTACTATCTATAAGATGAAATTCCTATAGATGGCTCCTTGAAAGTCACTATCATCATATGTGGTTTTGAATGACAGATATAAATGAGTATCAAAGCTTTTTCCAATCAAGTCATATATAGGTGAATGTCAAATACTGTGAGTTTTCTAGGGCCTTGTACTTCCATTAAGTGTCACTAAGATCTCATATAGAATTGATGGTCACTAGAAAAGAGATCTAGAGAAGAGGTTCCAGTGAGGATGTCTTCATGTTGTAAGGTTTGTATAGATAGATTAAAAATTCCACATATATTTATGAAGGCAGTATTGTAATTGCAATAAGTTATTTCTATGAAATATTGCACTATAACTCAAAAATCAGTCACTCCATGACTAGATAATAAATGTAACACAATCATTTTCAAGCAAAAGAAAAGGATTTCCAAGCTTATTTTGTTGTGTACACCTTTTTCATCAATAAAAAATAAATCTTTCCTTCAAAGGACTATTTTATGTATAAATTGAGTGATTAATGTGACTTTTATGATCTTATATATGAAATCCTCATGTTATGTCTCACTTTTCAATACTTTCAAACAAAGATAATACATATATTGTGTAGGTCATAGGTTGTGTTTTTAGTTAAAAGGTTGTGAAAATACATCATTTCCTTCTAAAATCAATAATATACAAACCTCCCTATGAAATTGTAGACACATAAAATTTGTCCTAAGCTCATAAACTAAATTTTTCCTAGCCTAACCCCTCTCACACATAATTTAATTAATTAAATTAATTAAATCCTCCACCCATAACTACCAAAACCTCTCCTAAAATAAATTCCCATTATTCCTCCACCCTCCATATCCCAATCACTTAACTAATTTAATCCTAGCCATCCATCTATTTTTTAATCTCTATCGTTGATCATTTTTTCAAAAACCTACAAATATTTAAGCCTTAAACTATTTTTGCTCTCTAACCTTGAATCGTAACGTTATGTTGTTAGTGTGAGGAACCGCATACCAATATCTATGAGCAAATCTACCTTTTCAATGAATCAAAAATCACATATGGTAAATATTGTTTTGTTTATTTGGTTTTATGATTTGATTTCTTGCTTAGTTGGAGGTATCATTTACTGTAGTTAAAGTTTTTTTATATTGTTTAAAATATTTTGTTTTATATCTACATTTTAATGATGCTAGAAATATTGATGCATGGGTATGTTAAAAAATCCTGAGTTGTGCTAGAAAATAGTTTAATTGTTGAACAAATTATGTGCGGAATAATAATATAGGTCTTACTATCAATTTGGTGCATCACCATTAGTATTTAGATTTCATTTTTACATCATTCTCCATCCATTTTCTTAACAAGTAGCAGTATACATTAAATTAGGTGAGTACCAAGGGAGCTAGCCTTGTTTGGAGGTTGACTTCAGTTTACCAAAGCTTACACTTTGAGGAGTCTTCTCATGTTTCAATAGGTAGTTAAGTTGATAGCTCAACAAAGGTGCATACTTTATTGACAACAATAACAATGCCATATATGAAGAAAGAAGCAACATCATTACAAGGTATACATGAAGGGATGATGGTGGGAAAGGGGAGAGACAAGAATAGACAAACTAGAAAGAGACAAATCAAAGAATAATTGTAAAGGGAGCATGAAGCAACAAACAATATGGAAAGTTAAAAGAATCTAATCTAATGCAAAATAAAAAAAATAGAAGCTACTCTAAAGCAAGAAATGACCAAGTTCACTAAATGAAAGAATGTAAAAACATTTAAATTTGGGGATGAGGGTTCTTTTTTGTTGTTATTAGATAATAATATAAATGTAAAAAATATGGTTAAAATGAACTCTATGTAAATGTTAGTCTCCTTGTGGAATTTCAAGTATAAATCCACTTAACAAAGAGATGACACAATATAAAAATAAAATATACTCTAAAAAATTACACCTCTAAAAAATATAGATAATGAAACCCCAGAGATAAAGGAAATGAAAAAAAGGAAATAAGGAGAGATGTGTAGCAAATTGGGAAGCTCAAATGTCAAAATGATGAAAGAGGACTAATATGGGAGGTAGAAAATATTGAATTAGGGAAAAATAAGTAAAATCTAAAGGGAATTTGGGAGGATAATGGTAAAAGGGAAAAGTAGGGTTTAGAGAGGAAACAAATGAGAAGGAAAAGAGGTATGGGATGGAAACAAAAGGAACAAAAAATGGATGGTGTTGGAATAAGGATGTTAGGGGAAGGATGAAATATGGATTTAGCAAAAAATGATCAAAATATAGTGAGATTGTCAAGGAGAAGTAGCTCACATAGTGTACAATTCTAAAAATAGTCACCTAGTGAACTTGGAATGACTACGGCATTATCCAAATACCTCCAAAAAACCATTGCGAAAAGAGAACTATAATGAGAGGTAGAAAACATTGAATTAGGGAAAAATAAGTAAAATCTAAAGGGAATTTGGGAGGACAATGGGAAAAGGGAAAAATAGGGTTTAGAGAGGAAAATAAGGAGATGGAAAAGAGGTATGGGATGAAAAAAAAAGGAGTATAAAATGGATGGTATGGGAATAGGGATGTTAGGGGAAGGAGGAAATAATGATTTAGCAAAAAATGGATCAAAATATAGTGAGATTATCAAGGAGAAGTAGCTCAAATAATATAAAATTCTTGAAAATATTCACCTACTAAACTTGGAATGACCACGACATTATCCGAATTCCTCCAAAAAGCTACTGCAAATATTAGGATGATAGATAAAACATTTTTGTAATGGTTTATAATATAAAATACTCACTCTTTTAGAATAAATTACTTGAAAATGATGCATAAAAGAGAAAATTACCATTCATGAGATAAAATGAAAGAGAGAAAGGTCTTATTTATAGGTTTTTTGAGAGTAGGAGAAACTTAGTATGGAATTCGAACCACCATCATTCAATGTTTGTATCATTTAATTTTGGGGGTGAGAAGATGCAAAGACTAGGCCACCACCTTTCTAGTGGAAGGTGATTACCTTGTCGCTTTAAGTGAAAAGACTCAATTTTTGATGAAAATCTAAGGGAAAAGGTGGCAATCTAAGTAAAGATAAGTAATATAATACAAGATTTAAAGAGGAAAAATAGAGGGTTACAAACACATGAGAGAGATAGGGACAACATTTAAAGATCTGTTCTAGTGATATAAGGGTTCAAAGTGATTGGAAGAAAGAGTAAAGGGGTCATGAATAGAGCTAGAACTCATTAAATAAAGGGGAATAAATAAATGATTAGCATCAAAAGGATAAGGTCATAAGGAAAGGATAGGAATGACTTAAAAGGGGAAAATACTAGAATAGGGTAAAAAACACACAAAATGGGAAAGCAACTAAAATGAGGCTAAACACAATAAAAGGAATTAGAAAGGATGTGCTTAATTTTATTACACCCACACCTGATAGCATGCTATGTGCTCTAATATTCTAAAGTAAAACGAGTCACCCAAACACATGATCAAAGGACAAGGTTTCAAAAGAAATTTGAATTTGACAACTAATAAAAGAGTTCAACACATCACTATTTTGGAAATATATTTTATGGGGCCTAACTCTTTAAAAAAAAAACAAAATTCTTTAGATGAAGTAAAAGTGAAGATATATGTGGTGGTTTATTGTAGAACCTAAGGAAAAGAAGGTTGAGATACTCTAAGAACCCACAACCACTATTTATTTTGAATCTAGATTTTGCACACCATTTCGTATAGATAAGACATGCACATTTGGAAAAATTAAAATTAATAGATTTCTTAAGAAATTTCTTAAATTATTACATCTATGAAATTCTTGAAAAGTAGTAACAACATCTAAAGATACCATGAAATGACCGATAAATATAAATACATACCCTTTTGACCAAGAATTACATAAAATGACTTCAAAATTATAAATATTTGTGTTGATGAACCATTTAATAGCATCTTTAAATACTATTACTAATAATTATAAAATATAAAGAAAATATTAACAAATCTTGTATTGTAGGTTGTATCACACAATACCTTCTTATATCAAACAATTGTTTTTTCTATTTTAACTTTTACAAAATGGTTAATTTCAATGCCACAAAAAAATTCATTTCTTTAAGCTAATTAAATATTCATTTAACTTTAACTAGTTATTTATTTAAAGTAAAAAAATATTTTTCAAATTTAAAATTTATTTACTCATAATGTTAAAGATAAATGTAATTATATTCATAGACAAACATATATATTGATTTCATGTACAATTGACATAAAATCTTAAATTCGTATTACTTTGAAAATACTTTATTTGTAACTTCAATGTTATTATATTTAACGTCCAACCTCTGATATACTTTGTAACGCAGGTTTCCATTGCCCTTGTCTTCCCACTAATCTTGTCCCTCCAATTCCTCTTCTTATGTTTAATTCTTGCTCCTACAAAAGATAACATATTTATACAATTAAATTCTATTATAATTTTAAATGAATAAAATAGTATTTCTAATTAATAATATATTATACAACTCTATTTTATTATAATTTTAAATGAATAAAATAATATTTCTAATTAATAATATATTATGCAACTCTATTTTATTATAATTTTAAATGACTAAATTATAATTGAAAACAACAATATGGTATTAAACAAACTTTATAAATTAATAGATTAATATTGCAAAATTAAAATTATATTATAAAATATTAAAGTATACTAATATACAAGTAATAAATGATAATAATTATATTAAAAAAATTAAAAACTTCAATCAAAAGCATTTATAAATGATTAAAAAAATTCAAAATAATAATAAAAAAAAATTATACAATTAAAACTTACCATTAACATACAACAAATTTAAATAATTAACATTGAATTATTTAAGGAAAAAAAATGTTACCTGCAACATGTCTCCTTGAAGTGAGACTGAATGGTTATGTTCACGACCTGAATCTTTAACTTTTTGTAAAGAAAGGAGCTTATTCAATTTCACATAACTTTTTCCTGAAAACTCCATTAAAACTTCTGCAATAACAACAACCAATAGAATTTTAAGACAATACTATTTAAACATTATATAGAATTACATAATTAATATTCTATATCTTTTATTTATTGAAGCTTTTAATTTTTAAAGAACTTTTATATTAGAAACAATGGAATGCTATCATAAAAAGAAATATTATTAGCATTTGCATTTAAAGGAGGTTCAAGGATTATGTGGATAGAAAACTATATGTATGTTAATATATTAGAGAGTACGTGTTTGTGCATGGGTGCATATGGATGTCATGTGTTACAAATTCTAGTTGTATGTGACTAGATTAAACAATTAATAATAAGTGCTAAACAATGGAATGCAACAAACTTAGACAAATCTAAACTTTTTCCTTAAAGAAATTAATTATTATCTGATTTTGAAATATTTGCATATAGATTTAAAACATAAAGCAATGCAAATGAAAAAGAAAGTTGATAAGTGAGATTTTGGATGCTTTCACTTGATGTTTTGGAGGCTTTTACCATTAAATGACAATTGGTTTACCATTAAACGACAACTAAAACTTGTCTTCCGATGACTCAACATGGTTTGCAGGCGCGAGACTTGTTTCAGGTTCAAATCTCGCACTATATGTAGTCTAAAGGAGGTTCAAGGATTACGCTGATAGAAAACTATATGCATGTTAATATGTTACAGAGTACGTGTTTATGCATGGGCATGTATGGATGTCATTTGCTACAAATTCTAGTTGTATGTGACTGGAATAAACAATTAACAATTAATAATAAGTGTTAAATAATGGAATGAAATAAACTTAGACAAATATAGATTTTTTCTTTACAGAAATTAAGTATTATCTGATTTTGAAATATTTGCAAAGCAATGAAAATGAAAAAAGAAAGTTACCATCAAATTGACAAAACTATTGAAATGGAAATAGAATGTTCCCATTTAGTTGGAAAATCAATATTTATTTGGCTTTTACTTGATAAGTGAGATTTTGGAGGCTTTTACCATTCAATGAGAGTTGGTTTACTATTAAACGGTAGCTAAAACAACTTGTTTTCCAATGACTCAATAGTAAGCTCAAATCTAAACAAAAAAACAATACTAATATTTCAATAACTACCAAAAAAATTTAATAACTAAAATAGTATTATAAAAAAACTTAGATTTATTTGTAATTACAAAATAGAATATATATTTAAAGTATTCTTAACATTTTAAGAATGCTAATCTTTTATAAAAGTTTTGAAAAGAGAGAAATAAAGTATTAAAAAAATAAAGTTGAATTAAAATGTTTTGTGGGTATTTGTCTATATGGTCTTGTTATCTTAAATATTTAAGATTTAATCAGATTTATTTATTAATACAATATTTTATATTTATTTTTATTCAACAAAGAAAATAGATTATAATTAAGGAAATGCAGTCAAAAAGGCTAAGAAAAGTAAAATAAGCTGTACAAAAACAAAAACAGCAAAACTAAATAAGATTAAATCAAATTGTATAATGTTAAAAAAAAGAAAAAAATCAGCTGAAAATTGTAGGAGTCCCCACAAAAACAATATAATGATTGATTGGTTATAGATAAATATACTTATTTATTTAATCTCCTTTAATATTACAAAAAGCCTAAAAATATTCCTTTCCTGCAAACTTTTAAAAAATGTATTTGTCCTCAACTAAAATACATCTAAAAACATACTTTTTAAAACTATTTCTACATTTAGAAAAATCTTGATATAAAAACTCTATAAGAATCTTAACAGTCAGAAAATGAAGATGAATTTGAAAGAACTACTCTTTTAACAGAATACGTTTATGAATTGTTCAAAACTTTTATCCTTTACAATACAACAGACTGAGAATAGATTCTAGTTTTATCATGTCAATGTCCTAGTAACAAAGGAAAAATTCAATTCTTAGATGATATCCATATATTTACAGTGATCTATGGCTTTAGGAAAATTCATTGCCAGCAATTCATGGATGGAAAATTCACCGTCAACAATTCAGTGGGAAAATTCACTGCCACCAGCAATTCACTGCCACAGAAAATTAACTGCCAAAAATTCATGCAATTAATTTTTAGTGCCATGAATTATCATGGCGGTGAATTTTCCTGCAATAAATTGTTGGCAGTGAATTTTCCGTCGATGAATTACTGACGATGAATTTTCCGGATCTTCACATGTATCCACCTGAAATTGCAATGGACATACAGACCTTATACTGAAAATAACAATTATATTTATCCAATCTTATCTAAATTCAAAATGTAGGAAGTAGGGTGAAAGCTTAAACACACCTTCAAAGCTAACCAGGCGGTAGTTATGGCCTATATGCAGAGTATCCTCAGGGCGAAGAAGTTTGAGTTGCTTCTGAGGCATTGATTCGCTGTTCTTTGCAGCAACTGTTGTAACAAGAGCCACATAGTGCCCAGGGTTCGAACCCATCACCTCATTTGCACTAACAGACCAATAAATCTTTTCAATTTTACCCCCTGGATGCTCCACAATCACAGTTGCAGCATCTGAAGCTTGACAGTTCCCCATTCTTTGGCAGCCACTATAAATAAACATTGTAAATACTTTAACCAAGTTTCATTGTAGCTCAATCAAAACTATGTATCAAATTGTGAGAGAAAACATCTCTTGAAAATCTCCTTTTCTAAATATAATACAAACTATATATTCTTCATGATAAGTGAGACAGGCCAAAAAAAGAAACAGAAAAAATAAACTCTGTTTATCTCTGAAAATCTCAAATCTTTTAAAATGGTAGAAATATATCTTTATCATAAATCAAAAGGAAATGTTACAAAATAATCAAGCTGGATCAAGTCCAAGAAAATAGAAATGTATTTTTATCCTAACTCAAGAGGAAATGCTACAGGAACAAGTCCAAGAAAATTCATGTGAATATTTATTTAAAAAATAAAATAAAACAAAATATTCTTTGATGATGGATAAGCTAACTCCTTAAGATATGATCAGATTGAAAAAATCAGTTATCCAAAAATCAAAATTGGAAATGTATCTATATGCAAATCTTGAATTCAAAAAACATCAATGTAGATTAGAAAAATATATATCGATAGTTGGTATGAGATTTTCAGAAAAGATTGTTTCTGGAATTAACTGTGTATGTTTTTGAAATGACATTTTGGATCACTCTCCTCTTTCTGATGATGGATCAATCACTCTCCTCTTCTTAATGATGGATCACCGAGAATGATCAAAACGTCAATTCAAAAACATACACAATTGATTTCACAAACAAACTTTTGGATATAGATATCTAGACATGAAAATGTCTCTATTGAAGAATCACAGTTCAAAAAAAATAAAAAGTTTCCTCATGATTTAATGGGATGGCTCAGCCTTACAGTCAACTATAAATAAAAAAATATCTAGAGAATATATGGAAATGAAATCCTACAGAAGCATTAAATAAAAAAAAGCGCATATATTTCTGTCCAGCACATAAATGTGTGAAAAATAATATTAATTACATGAATCTGTGAAAAAAATCAACAGTCATCCGGAGGAATTTATGAAATAGTTTAATAGAAGTGATAAATGAAATAGCTTAGCATTAGACAGAGTACAATCTCAGCGGAAATATATTTCTGCAAAACTTTGAATCCAAAAGCACAGCACTTACCTAATAGATGAATATGGAAAAAAAATACCAGTACAGTTGTCTTCATAAAGCCTTGATTCTTATGAAAAAAACATATCCATCCATCCATATACAAAAAAGATAATTATTTGGAAGGATTCATGAAGATGGGAAAATAAACATGAACGAAAGAATTAAAAGAAATGCTTTCTTGAAAAAATCTTCATTCTGAAAAGCAACAAAATAAAGAAGCAGAAGTAAGCCTACCCAGTACTTGATGATGATCTGGTCTTAAAAGCTGAAAGATCATAATAACCACCATGAAAAGGCTTTCTAAGATACCACAGGAGACCTGTGACAATGAAGAAGGGCCAATGAATGAAATGGGGCGCTTTATCCCCAGCAATTCTACTCTCCAGCCATGAATGAATGTGACCCCTGGTGCATTCAATAAAGGCCTGACTTTGCAGTTATATCATAAATGAATGGATACATATGCAATGAATATATGATGGTGGTTGTTACAGTAATTACAATATGAATTATCCAATGCAGTCAAAATGAAACAACGGCCACCCACATTGAGCTCAAAGCTTTATGGATCAATAATATTTACACACCTGCCATGACCAATATAGGTCACTTTTTTTTAATGTGTTAGGCAAAGTTGGGCACCCTTTTGAGGCCTTTCTACGTCAGTTTTCTTCCTAGTGCCCTACCCACTTTCACACTAAGTTAAACGGGTCTACCCACTTTCACACTAAGTTAAATGGGTTTCCAGATAAACATTGGAATCTAACATCATCTATGCAAGACAATGAGAAAATGGGGGCCGAAAAGAAAGGATAACAATAAAGCCAGTGCAATGTTAGGCATATTAGGCTTGTCCTATTAGGATATGACTTGCCTTCTCCTCAAATTCAGTGTAGTTTGGCATCATTGGTTAGTTATGGGCAATGTTGACACCTCTTTATTTGTCTCCACTGGAATTCTCTGGCAGTACTTTTTCTCCTGCCCTTCAACATCACCAAACTACTGCATTCCCACATGTCCATCATTCTGTGGGTGAATGCTTTCTTTATGGAAGAAATGGTTCCCCACCCAAATGGGTCTCCTTAAATTTACCTCTGCCCACATAATCTTGTGGAAATATGATTTTAAGTACCTTTTTTCCTGCCCTTCAACATCACTACACTAATGCATTCCCACATGCCCATCATTCTGTGGGTGAATGCTTTGTTTATTGAAGAAATGGTTCCCCACCCAAATGGGTCTCCTTCAGTTTACCTCTGCCCACATAATCTTTCCAAAATATGATTTTAGGTCCACCATGACAGTAAAAAAGCATTATAAGTCTCACTGATTTGCCCAAACTCCATGCCAAAAACATGATTTTTGGTCCACCATGACAGTAAAAAAGCATTATAAGTCTCATTGATTTGCCCAAACTCCATGCCAAAGTGTGATTTTAGGTCCACCATGACAGTTAAAAAGCATTATAAGTCTCACTGATTTGCCCAAACTCCACCTGGACTTTTTGCTCAGTTGATTCCACCATGGCCACTTTGGTTGTTGTGGTAAATGGGAGTCTGAGAAGTCACAGTCAATGTCACATGCTTCAATGGTTTTCACAGTGGCCTATAAAGAAGAAGCAGAGCAATTACTTTCATTTAACAAGTACCACACTTAAATTGGTGGACGACCCACATTATGCACATGATCTCTATAGTGGGGATATTAAAAAACAAATAGATTGTTCTCTTTTTCTATTAGATTGTTACACCATAATTCTCTTAACGTCATACCAACCTTAAACTATTATATTCCTTTCTACCGGCTGTGATAAACACATACTTAAATGTATTCTTTTTGTTTGCAAATCTAATTAGACCTTTCTTCACTCAACATTAATTTTATTTTTAGCATGGGGGCACAAATTTACAACCCGACATTGATTTCGACCTTTGAAGTGGAACATATTTTTCCAAGTTTTCTTAGATATATATAACTTTTAATAATAAAAACGAATACCTTTATTAGATTGCAAATCAATTCTCTTTGTTGGGTTGTTTTATCTTTGTTGGGTTGTTTTATCACCTTGCTTTGTTTATTTTGCTCCTAGGCTTTTTGTTTTTGTTTTAGGGCATCATTTTCAATGGATTTTGTTATTTTCGAAGATTTTTTTAAATTTTTTTATTGTTTTGCTTTCTAGATTCAATTCTAGTGATCATTTGTAGTTAGATAACTAGTCTTGTGATTATTTCCACATATGTTTCATGTCTTGAAAATATTTCAACTTAGGATATTTATTTAATCCTTTTTTCTGAAGATTTTATTTTAGTTAAATATCATTTGGTGCCTCAGTCCTAATTATTCTTTTTCTAATTTAGACATGGCTCCTAGTTATGGTTGGGTGGGAAGAATCTCTTCAACTATTTACTTCATTTGCACCTAGTTGAATGTTTAAAAAATAGTTATGATGGTTTAGCATGAGTTCCTTCCATGCCTTAGTTGAATTTGGCCTTGAAAATGTTTCTTTAAGATAATATGAAGTTGCCAACTATTTAAATAGTAGGAGCCTTGTCATATTCCTTGGTGTTGTTGTATATCGCTACGTGTTGTTATCTCAAGGGTTTCCTTTCTTCCAACAACTATCTAGTTTAGTGGATGCAAAGCTAGGTGTTGATGTGGATGTTAGTGACACATTACATAGATAAAACTCACAAAGAAGTTTACCTCTCTTGAAAGAAAATCAAATTTTGAGATAGAAATTATTTTACATCTATTTTTTGTATTGTTTTATTTTCTAGATTTAATCTTAGCGACTATTTGTATTTAGATAAATGGTCTTGTGATTGTTTGCACATATATTTCATGTGTTGAAAATATTTCAATTTAGGTTATTTATTTAATCATTTCTCCGAAGACTTTATTTTAAGTTAAATATCATTTGGTACTTCAATCCTAATTATTATTTTCCTAATTTAGTCATGGCTCCTAGTTATAGTTGGGGGGGGAAGAATCTCTTCCACTCTTTACTTCATTTGCACCTAGTTGAATGCTTAAAAATAAGTTATGATGGTTTGGCATGTGTTCCTTCCATGCCTTAGTTGATTTTGGCCTTGAAAATGTTTCTTTAAGATAATATGAAGTTTTCAACTATTTAAATATTAGAAGCCTTGTCATATTCCTTGGTGGTGTTGGATATTGCTAGGTGTTGTTATCTCAAGGGTCTCCTTTCTTCCAATAACTATCTAGTTTAGTAGATGCAAAGCTAGGTTTCACTAGAAATCATATCTTGTTGAGTTTGGATATTTTTGTACTAAGGTTGGCCTTTGTTTGTTTTGATGGGCACGTGGACTTGAAATTGTTTTTGTGCCCAATTTTGTTGGAATTTTACGTATGGTTTACAAGGCAGTTCATTCATCCCAGGGAGTTAAAATATTTCCAAGTTTAAGATTCTTCAAAGGTGATCCAAGTATGCCATGTGTCAACCTTTCACACTTCTTTGCATTTTCACACCTTGTTTACCTAGTTTTGGTTAACTTGTTGCTCTTGTAGGATCTAGAACCAAGAATGCATTGGTCCATGCTTTCATATGGGGTTTGTATCTAGTTTTCATTTTTTTGTAGGCTTCAAGCGCTTCTCAATGGGAAAATCTAAAATACAATCAATCAAGTTATAGCTTTCCATCGGATTTGGATTGAGTTCACACCTTTTAGGTACCCACTTTATTTTGAGATGCTCCAAGGCATTGACAAATGTGATAGTTTCAAGTTGGGATAAATCATTAGTTCACATCTGTTGTTTTTTGCCTCATTGTGCTCATAATTATTTTCCAATCAGTGGCCATGATTGATAGGTGTATCTCGTAGAGTTATTGAGGGATTATACTTGTCATCATTTCACATCCCATTGAATTCCTTTGGTCTTCCCCTCGTGATTGTTGTTGATTAGTCTATAGTGCCCTAATAGATCTGAAGGGTTACAAATAGGGTTTATGAAAGGAAATATGCATTAAATCCTTCATAATTCTATGAGGAGAGTATCACAAGTTTTTTAGATTATATAAATTTTAGTAGAGTTTTAGTATATAAAAAACACTTAGAAAGAGAACAAAATAAAAGAGAAGAATAGTATAAGAATGAGACAACCACAACACGAGTGACACTAGATGTACCTTGGGAAACCCATCATAAGGAAAAATACCAACCTTTATAGAATTGTACCTAATATATTAGTCAACAACAAAGGTTACAATATAATAAAAAAATATGTGTGCTTCAATGAGGTCTACAATCTAATCCTAGATGAATCACATTAACATAGCATTGCATAAAATTTGACACATAATCTCCATCCCAAGTCCTTAATGTATAGGCTAAGGAGACCCAAAAAATAGAGAACATGGTTTTCTAAAACTATGAGCTAAAAAACAAATCAAGGTGGTCCAAGTCCAAATCATGGGCTACACCTCCAAGTGTATTTTCTCCACAAATAGAATGTAACTTTTAATGGACTAATTTGACCCCTATGAGAAAGGGGTCCAAGTGTAACTACCAAGTGTTCCAACATGAGGCAATAATTATGCTCACACCTCTTACGCATTAATATACATAACTAGTCAAAGATTCTAGTCAAAATATACCTAATAACTTCCCTATTCAATGAATTCTTACAACAATGAAAGAAAAATTTGTAATACCACAAGTCATTAACACAAGTGACACAACTAGGATTATTACAAATATTGCAGGAAAAAAACTCCACACCCAAAGAGATACAATATTTGTATTAATCTTCAAGGAAGTACATCAATACAAAAATCCTCTCTACAATTCGACAACACTTTATTGTCTTAACAACCTGCAAAGAACTCATACTAAACCACCATCTCAAGGCTCCAATATATAGAAGTTTGTGGGAGAGAATACCACAAATGGTATCTCAAAACAACAAGCAAAACCACTTGGAAAACCCACACTCCCCTTAGTGGATGTAGACACCTAAATTTGACCACTTTCGTTTGGTCAAATTTATCCCTTTTCGTCTAAATATCCTGTTACCCACATTAATTAAACAATATTTCTATTATTTAATTAATATCCCTAAAGTCCTCTAAAATCCCTAAGGTATTTAATTAGACAATTAAATACTTTACCACCTACCCTTTATCGTTTTCCTCAAAGAATTAAATAAATAATCTATTTATTTAATTCCTCACATGTCCCATTCTCCATAATCCACTCCTAATCTTAATCCCCCTTTCTTAATCCTTGATTAATGTTGTGCAAATTCCTAATCATTGATTAAGAAGGTGTCACATCCTCCATAATTTGCAATTGGGCTCCTAATTCTCATTAGCCACCCTACCCTCCTCTAACCCCATTAATTATCCTAATCTACCCCTTGGTCAACCCTTCACTCGATGCTTCTCATCCTCCCAAGGGATTTTTAATCCCTATTTAATCTTCCCACATCCCCATATGGATTTTTTAATTCCATTTTTATTCCTCCAAGGTCCTTTAATGAATTTTAAATTCCTTCTCTCTTTTCCATAAGGATCAAAAGGGGATTTAATATTCCCTCTTATCACATCCTTCCCAAGGGTACTTGCAAGTATCCTCCACCTCATCCTCTCCTCTCCCCATGTGATAACAAGTGTCATCGCCTTGTGGGTTAAGATGCCTCAAGGCGTCTCAACCCTTGATCTTCAACTTCTAATCCTATCCCTCTATCCAAGATCCTTCAATCTATTTATCCCAACACTTAGTAGCCATTTTTCACCTGTCTCACCCATTTTTACTCAAGCATCATTATGTTGTCAAATTTTTGAGTAAGCACACAACCAATTGCACATCATGGGAAAATTGACACAATAGGAGGTTCCTTATGTTGGTATGAGTTTCCTATTGCCTAATCTGATTATTTTTCTTTATTTTTGTGTTTGTTGGGTTATTATTACAATTTCCTTTTGATATTAGGAGCACAAAAACACCACAAATTTTTTTGGCACTCCTAGTGGGACCCACATCATGGGTCCTTTAATGTTTGTTGTTGTTTGAATTTTGCAAGTTCAGAATTTTTTCAATTACAAAGGTGAATATGTCCGACAGGAAAACCCACACAGACATAGAGGCATATCCACCTCTCAAACTAGTGAACATGCTTCACCCCCAATCCCTTGGTTACACAAAGGAAAACCTGTAGATAGATAGGAGAATCTGTAAGTAGATAGGCAAACCTACAGATAGATAGGAAAACCTGCAGGTAGATAGGAAAACATACAAATAGATAGGTGAACTTACATCCAAATAGTTGAATCCATGAAGATACATAGGCGAACCTGCCTCTAGATAGGAAAATTTGCAAGTAATATAGAGGTGAATTTTCCTTATATAGAGGCAATTCCATGCACACTTGAGACCAAAATCTACATAGGCGAACTTACAACTTACACAGGCGAACACACAAAATTTAGAGGAGAATGAACTAGGAGCTTATAGAGGTAAATCTTCAACATTTAGAGGCGAACCTATGAGCTACGGGGCAACATCATTAGCAACTTTCTAGAGAGGTGAATGTGTGAGTTATAGAGGTAGATGCACTAGAGAACTACATGGGCGTATTCGTGACCTACAGGGGTGAATCACGCATTCGATAGAGGTGTATGTACTATGTTCTTGGGTGATTCTTCTCTATACATCAACAAAAATAGAAGGTCTAAAAACATTAGTTTTTGGTAAAATTTGTATATCGCTTTATACTTCCCTTTCCAAAAAAATTCTCTAAGGGCTCTGCTTAGAGATCCCTTATGCAGGAGATCGTGTCCATCCCCCCACACCCCCCCTTTTTTTGGGTTATGTGTTCCACCCCCCTTGGGCTAACATTCATCTTCTTTTCGTCACTTTTTTTTACATCTAATCATCCTTTTGTGCAACTTGTTATCGTTTGTCCAAGACTGGTGGATAAAACTACTAACTCGTTTCTTCCAAGACGATCAATCAAAGACAAGTGTAAGTATTTTTCATACTAACTAGGCACACTTAGTTTTCTCAAGGGTTCAATTAATCTATTTGTTGTGTTTGGGATTGGTTCATTCGTGTATTCTCTCCCCTTGCACTAGGTGTGAGCCTAGGGATCAAAAACCATGAATCAATCCAAGTCCATCTATGAGTCTATCTAGGAACACTAGCCTATGTGTATGCTCCCCCCTTATGCTACGTGCGAGCCTAGGGATCAGAAAAACCTAGCATTTCCTTCCCTTTAGGAGTCCTACTTGGGATTTCACCACCCAATGGATGACCTCAACCATGTGAAACAATGGGGTATATAAAGGGGGAAAAATTAAATTTGTACCCCAATCAAGTCACATCATTTTTAGCAAAGTAATGATACTTGGGTGATTCCAAGTTAGGTGTGTAGGGTTGGTCTGATATTTCTTGTCAAAAGTTCCTAACCCACACTTGTGATAGGCTAGTGTTCACAAACATGCCTCACACACCCTCCTGGTGTTTAAAGGAATCCCTAGATCACCTTGTTTCAGACTAGCTTAAGACCTATTATTGGTTGTGGCTTAGTGTAGTGTAGGTGATGCAATTCGTACCCCAAAGCTATTCAACATGTACTCCCTTAGGTTGAGATATAAATATTTGGGTGAACTTCGATAATTCTTGAGGAGAGAGAGAAGGTGTGCTTGTGGCATCCATTGATGACCTTGTTTCACTAGATCTCTACTTATCTTCCTTCATGATAAAGGGTGTTCCATTCGAGTATCACAAAGTATTAACCCCTTGAGGCAATGAGCCTACACTGAGTTTACAAACCCACTTGACTAATATAGGTTTTTGTTGTCTGGTGTGTCTTTTTGTGCATACTAGTGAGTGTCTTGCATCTATACCAGTTTGTGTCTAACTTTTTTATTTTTTGTTTGTCTTTTTCCATTAAGTCCCTCTATCCTACAAAGGTTTATCTTCTCTCCACAAAGATGAATCTGCTCTATTGATGGGCGAATTCACTCTCCAAATGGTGTTTACATTCCCTTATCTAGTTCAATCATTTTGGTTGGTTATCCTCGATAGGCGTATTTGCTCCCTATAGGGGAAATTCCACTCTTTTGGCAAGAGTTTGCATTGTCATCCCTCATAAGAGAATACACTCTGTTCTTGGGTGAATCCTCCATCCCTATTTGTACTGTCATCATTCCTCATAGGAAAATATGCTCTATTCTTGGGTGAATCTTCCATCCTTGTCCATACAACCATCATCCCTAACAGAAATTTGCACTCTATTCATAGTCGTATGCATTTTCCACCCATACACCCAACTATCCCACATAGGTGTATCCGCTCTATCCTTGGGTGATTCCACTATCTTTATCTGTACACTATCCAGGTCATTGCTACATAGGTGATTATGTTACTCTAATCTAGACGTTTCTGCACTTAGGCATCTGTGCTACCTAAGAAGGCGATTGCACTATGTTCTTGGGTGAATTTTCTTCCCATAGAAAATATAGAAAATTAATCCTTCTTATCATGATTATTCTACATCTTCCTCAGTCCAAAACCACAATTCGATCACTTTTCCACTTCATATCTTGTCCAAAATGATCACTTTTATCTCATCAACCGTCATCAATCTATTCAAACATCATCCCATTTGACTAAGGAGTCAGCTAATCCCATCCTATTGACATCCTAATCATCCACAATCCAAAATCCAATCTTAAACATTTAATCAAGATCCTAAATCCTAAATCAATCATCCATCATAACACTTTCTTGGGAAATTAGCCTATCCCAAGTTGGTAATCCCTCGTCCAAACTATTTCACCTCATAAGGCTGTTAACTATAGATCTAGATAAAGAAGAAATGGCTACATGAGTAGAAAACCATTTGTGCCTCAAAGATACAATGTTATTTCATTTCATGGTTTTTGCTATGCATGCAACAATTTTGGTCATAAGGTTGCAAAGTGCAGAACTAAATTTAGGAGGAACAAATTTGTTCTGGAGCACAACATTATGTACTACAATTGTAATAAGATTAGACATAAAGAAAAAAATTGTAGAAGTAGTTTTATGAAGCCACTTGTTCAGAATTGGAAGAAGGAAGGATCCCTAATTCAACAAAAGAAGGGGAATGAAAAAAAATTGGAAAGAGAAGCAAGGTCAGGAGAATGCGAAGAAGGATGATACTACCCTAGCCAAGAATTTTCTACACATTGGATACTACTGGCCAACAATGGAGCAAGATGCACATGATTTTGCAAAGACTTGTCATTTGTGGGGCCCATTATAGTGGTCCTACCCTAGCCAAGAAATTGCTATGCACTAGATACTACTAGCCAATAAAGGAGCAAGATGCACATAATTTTGTAAAGACTTGACATCCATGTTAGCAACATGGTGACCTCATTCATGCACCATCACAAGATCACAACTAATTGTCACTCCATGGCCTTTCTCATGATGGGGGTGAACCTTGTTGGAAAAATACACCCATCCTCTTCTAATGGTCATACATTGACGCAAATAGCCTAATGAATTTAATCATTCCAATGTACATAAATTTAAACAACTTCCAACAAGGCACATGTAGTTTCATTCTACACTTTTCCAAATGTTAAACTCATTTTCAAATATAAACTTAGTTACACACACATTACTAGTTCAACTGATATTTGACAATTTTATTTGTCAAATAAAATCCGATTTAACTTCATAATTCAAATTCCATTAACAATGTAATTCAATGAAGACACAATACAATTATTTTAATGGCTTCTCCTTCTTAGAGAATTACATCTTAAAAATCACTAGTTGATTTATATCCAATACATAACTCCTCTATTTTCACCTTTATTTTATTTTTCTTCCTTCATTCTAAGATACTCAACCTGCTAATCTTCTTATGTATTTCAATTTGTATGTCACTATATGGTGTAGCTTGTTAAGTTTACTCTTCCTATTTTATTTCCATTTTTCTCCTACTACTACCCTTGTCTCTTTCTACACTTCCTACAATACATTTTTATCTTTACTTCATACTTTCTAGCCCTCTTCTTGGGTGATACTGTTAGAATTGTGAAACAAGCACAAAACCACGAGCCACGGGATCAAACAACAAACTAATACACCTTCCACGCAAGAGATCTGCAAACAAGAATTTCTATATTCAACAACAAGGAAAAGTTATAGAAGAAGCTTTCAAGAAGATATGAAAACTTCAGAGATTTTCTGTGAACAATATCCAAGAGATATTTCAATAAGGGTTGAATGCTTATAAGAGCAAAGCCTTAAATGAGAAAGGGATCAGATCATGATAAGTGTCAACATCACATGAGATGAGACATAATGATCTAATAATAGCTCAACTAATAAAACATTCATAAGTTTAACTAAAGTGTGTGAGAATAAATTAGACTAATAATCAATTAAATATTAATTAATTATTAGATAATGTATGATAACTCTAACACCCCCCCTTAAGATGAACTTAGGGAGTAGCTAAAAACCGTAAAAAGAATGCAAGATGGGTCTCAACAAACAAGGCCAAGTAAGGTACCCATGTACAAACATAAGATCTTTATAATGTGGAGAAATAGAGAAAACCGCATGGGAAAAACTCTACTCCAAAAAAAGATGAAAGCCAAGTGAAGGACTGAAGAAGCCTCCAAACAAGGCAAGGTTGTCCCAAAACATAGTGTAGACATCCAAATTTGACCACTTCCATATGGTCAACTTCGTCTCCTTATTCATCCCTTTAACTCATACACCTCATCCTCTTGGTCAGTATTAATTAAATCACTCATTTAATTAATATTTCATGGTCTGCCTAAGGTCCCTAAAATAGTTAATTTAATAATTAAATACTATTACCACCTTTTCCTCTCTAAATTAAATAAATATATCAATTTATTTAATCTAGTCATTTAACCTTTTTGAATAAAATCAATTTAAAATTCTTCATTTTTCTCTCTCTTTGTCACATCCTCCATAATCCCTTTCTAATTTGAATTAATTTAAGTAATTCATAATTAGGATGTGTATCCTCTTAATCAAGGATTAATGTCACATCCTCCTACATTTGCCACTTGCCTCTAATCTTTTATTAATTCTCTTAATCACGTGTTTGCACAACCTCGATCAAAGTCATTAGTCACATTTAGCATCCCTTTTTAGTCAACCCTTCCATTTACCTTTCTTAGCATTGACCCTCTTTCCCATGTGAATTTTTAATTCACATTTATTCACCCTAGGTTCCCCTCTTCCCCATGGGAATTTTTAATTCACATTTTATTCCTCCTAGAATCCCCTTTTCCCATGCATCTTCTAGAATCTTTGATTTGTCACATCAAGTCACATGTGACAAACTCCCACCTTTTTGGAGACCCTCTTTTATCCACTAGATTCTCCCAAGCATGTGAATTTTTAATTCACATTTATTATTCCAAGGTACTTGTCCTTCCTCCACATCATGTACCTCCCTTCCACCTCAATTCCACATCATCTTATCCTAGGCCATCTCACATTCCACATGTCAAGATGTGAGGGCTTGTGAGTCCTCAACTCACCATAGCCCTACATCTTGACCTTGGTGGCTCAATCTCAACCATTGAATTCTCTAGAGAATTCAAATTTCTCTATAAATACCCCCTCTTCTAAGGCATTTTTAACACTTAGTTATTTTAGTATCCTTATGTTGTCATTTTGAGCACTCAATTCACAAGTATTTTCACTCATTTAGCCAAGCCATTTTAGCCATTTGCACTTGCATCTAGTCATATTGTCAATATTGCATCTAGCCATCCAAGGAGAACACAAGGATATTAAGCATCAAGAATCCAATTGAATCCAGAGCTACCAGAATAGTCAAGGTTCACCTTTGTTTCATCAAATTTGGCTTCCTTGTTGCAACTTCAATTTCCACATTTGCATCTTCATTCTTCTTATTTTTGATAACCTCTTATACATTCTTCTCTTCACTTCTCATATCTTTCACTTCCTCAATCAATATTACACACAATTTTTCATCTTCCTGTTGGATGATGTGGTTGTGTTGTTGATATGTGGTTGTCATTGATGTCAACACTATTAGCACTAATGTATTGAAGGTTGTATATGTCTAGGATATTGGGTAAATTGTAAAAGAAAGTATTGCAGGTTCCCAGTGGTTTAGTGAAGGTCATGAAGGTGTCGTGCTTAGTACGTCGATGATCAATCATTGTGGATTAAAGGGTTTATTGATGTGTGTATCTAGTTTATCCACCAGAAGTTTCAGAGGTTCGCGTGAAGATTTGGTCTTGTTATGAATAGTTGTATTATGTCAGTGTTTTTGTGGTTTCAGTCTATGTTCCTAATTGAAGTTGGTATGATTCTAGTAATCTCAATTTCTTTGGATGTTTCTCTATTGTTTCTTGATGTTCGTGGATGTTTCTAGATCATGCTATATCTTTGTTGCACATCTGCATTGATCGGTGTTCTCGTGGTCAGTGATTTTTCTCTTGTGTGTTTGGTTTTTGTGTTCTTGGCCGACATGGTGGTTGTAGCGTGTTATGGATCCTTTTGGATTAAAATTTGAATGCTTGGTGTGCTTGAGGAGGTTTTTTTAAGTCTTCATTACATTTTGGCTGACGGTGTTTGATTCACATTAAAAATTTGTTTGTAAATTTGGGCCGACATTGTGCATATGTTTTATATCCTGTTTTGGTTGACAAAGTTGTTGATGTAACTCATGTTGCGGATATATAAGAGTGATTGTTTGTTCGAATTGAAGTGTGCAAGTCCTATGTGTAAATATTGTTCAAATCATTCGAAGGCAGAGCAGAGTGTGAAGAAGAGTGAAGAAGGTTGAAGAAGTGTTCATGTGCATAACTGGAACTATAACCTGGCATTAGCAGATGCTATTTTCTCATTTCAAAATCTAGATGGTTTTAATCTGAATATTTCTTGGGAAGCAAGCCCTCTTGAAATTAAGTAGTGAGCTCTAGGCAGTGTGCCTGAATGCATGTGCATTCCCATTGATACTTCTTTATACTTTTAATAGGGTATAATCTTGTGGACTGACATCCACCATGGTTTTTCCCCTAGCAGGGTTTCCATGTAAAAATTATTGGTGTTCTCTGTGTGTCTAATGTGCTAATTGTTTATGATTTATTGTTCATTCATCAGATCTGAGATTAAAGTTAAATTAAGTTTAAAAAGTTAAATATTTTGTGACAATTAATTCACCTCCCCTCTTAGTTGTCTGTCCTTGTTTTTCCAACAATTGGTATCAAAGCAGGTTCCTCTAAAGAAGTTTGAAAGCTTGAGGTAATCCAAGATAACATTATACAAGAAGACAGTCCTAGATTTGATGGAACAAACTACTCACTATGCAAAGCCAAAATGGAATGTCATTTGAGGTGTTTAGGTGGACCCTTCTGGAAGATTACAAATAATAGATATATTATTCCTCAGAATGGTCCCTCCAGTCCTTATGAGATTAAAGAAGTTGAGAACAATATTAGGGCCATGGAAGATTTGCTGAGTGCTCTAATGGATTCAGAAATGAAAAATGTGATAGGTCTGAAGATAGCTCATGATATGTGGACAAAGCTGGAGACTTTGTATGAAGGAGATGTACATGTTAAGGTCGCTAAGCTACATAGTTTGAAAGGCAAGTATGAAAATTTTAAGATGGGAGAAGATGAAAATATTTCTTCTTTTGTGCAAAGAGTAAATGAAATTGTGATGGGTATTAGATGTACCAGAGGTATTCTGGATGAACAGGAAATTGTAGCTAAAGTGCTCAGATCATTGCCTCCCTCTTACAAGTCAAAAGCTCATGCTATTGAAGAGTTTAGATCAGTAATGAATGTGACAAGAGATATGCTAATTGGTAAACTTGCTACTTTTGAGTTGAGTGAATTTGGTGATTCTGCCCCCAAGACTGAATCTACATTTAAGGCTTCTGTATTTAGAAGAAACAAGCAAAGATATGATCTGGGAGAGAGTTCTAGAAAGAAATTCAAGTATGAGGAAGAGATGAAACAACTTGAAGATGAAGAAAGAGAGGTAGAAGAGCTAGAAGCACTTATTGTAAAGAAAGAAGGTAGAGGACAAGGTAAGTATAAAGGAAAGTTGCCTATCAAATGTTTTTCTTGCAATAAAATAGGTCACTTTGCTTCAAGATGTCCTAAAAGAGTTCCTAGGTCTAAGCCTTACAAACCTAGATTTCAAAAGAAATGCTATTTTGCTGAAGAAGGTGTCTAATGAAGAATCTGATAAAGAAAATGGAAATGAAGATGATTGGGTTTTTATTGCTATCAAGGAAAATAGTCCAGTGGCTACTGAATCTGCTAAAGATGAGAAAGCTCTTGTAGCCCGAATTGAAGAGAAGGATGAGTGGGTTATAGATAGTGGATGCTCACATCATATGACTGGTGACAAAAGCAAATTTGTAAGTTTAGAGAAATATGATGATGGGGTTGTAATATTTGGAGATAGCAATTCTTGTGTGATTCGTGGCAAAGGATCTATTTGTCTTGGTAGAAATAATAACACTAATGATGCACTTTATGTTGAAGGCTTAAAGCACAACTTGTTGAGTGTTGGACAGATGGTGGACAAGGGTTATGATCTCCAGTTTAAGGATGGAAGATGCAAGATACTTGAAAGCTCTAGAAATGTAATTACTTCAGGTAAATAGAAAAAAGGTAATATTTTTCACCTGAGTGTTGTTGATGAAAGTTGTTTATTTGCTCGAGTAGATGAAAGCTAGTTGTGGCATAAAAGGTTGTGTCATGTGAATTTTGATAAGATTTTCAAAGCAAGTTCCACTCAAGCAGTAAGAGATCTATCTAAGCTAGTGAATCTTGCTAACACAATATGCAAGGAATGTTAGATGGGAAAACATATAAGAGTTTCTTTTCGAAGAAAACAACATCATTCTAATGGAATACTGGAGTTGGTGCATACTGATTTGTGCGGTCCCTCTAGAGTCAGAAGTCTACAAGGAGAAAGGTACTTTATGTTGCTTATTGATGATTACTCTATAATGATATAGGTTGCCTTCTTAAGAGAAAAATGTGAAGCATTAGAGAAGTTCAAAAGTTTTAAAGCTATGTCAGAGAATGAGACAAGTCTGAAAATAAAATGCCTAAGGTCACATAGAGGTGGTGAGTTCACTTCTTGAGAGTTCCATTCTTTATGTGAAGAGCATGGAATCAAAAGACAGTTATCTGCTCCCCAAACCCCTCAACAGAATGGAGTTGTTGAGAGAAAGAACATAACAATTTTGGATGCTGCTAGAACAATGATGATAGAAGGAAATGTGTGTCACATCTATTGGAGAGAAGCTGTAAACATTGCATGTGTACACTTTAAACTAGTTAAATGTCAATGGTATCTCTGGTAAGACTCCTTTTGAGCTATGGTTTTGTTATAAGCTTATTGTTAAATATTTTAAGATCTTTGGAAGCAAATGTTACATTAAGAGAGATGCGGACATAGGAAAGTTTGATGCAAGGAGCGATGAAGGAATATTTCTAGGTTACTCTACTAAAAACAAGGCTTGTTGGTGCTACAATAAAAGATTGAGGAAAATGGTTGAAAGTGAAAATGTGTGAGTTGATGAGGACTTTACTAGATCCTCCAGATACTATGGATATGATTATGATGACCAACAAGATAGTACAAACAAAGGGAAGAATGCTCAAACAAAGAATCAAGTTCAAAGTGTTCTGGTAAATCAAGAAAGTCAGGAAGAAGAGACAAGTGGAAGTGTAGAAGAAAGAACATAAGAACCAAAAGTGCAAGAAAATCCTAAAGTTCCAAGGTATGTATGGTTAAATCATTCTGAAAATCAAATTATAGGTGACAATGTTGGCAAAACAAAGACATACAACTGAGAGGGGGGGTGAATCAGTTGTCACAAAATAATAAAATTTTCAAACTTTACTTAACTTAATCTCAGACATAATGAATAAGCAATTAACCATAAAAAATTAACACATCAGAGAGACAAAGAACACCAAGATCTTTTTTACGTGGAAACCCTGTTAGGGGAAAAACCACGGTAGATGTTAGTCCACAATATTATACCTTGTCAAAAGTATAATGAAAATAATAAAGGGGAATGCACATGCCTTCAGGCACACTGCCTAGAGCTCACTGCTTAATTACAAAAGGGGCTCACTACCCAACAATACAAAATAGGATTAAATATGGAGGGTATGAATTGAAAGAAATAGCTTCTGCACAAGCCTGATTATAGTTCCAATTAAGCACAAAAAAATCCTTCACTTTTCACTTTGCACAAGAATGAATAGATCAATGTTCACACACTTGCACTCTATCTGGCTTTTCTTACACACACACTATCGCACATACTCCCTCAAGCTTCACTCAAACAATCGCTCTTATATATCCACATCATGGACTACATTAGCAACTTAGTTGGCCAGAAAAATAAAACATATTTACAATGTCGGCCCAAATTTACAATTAAATTTTCAATGTGGATTTAAACACTGTCGACCAATACAATGATGCAACCCAAAACAATACTCATGAGCATGCCAAATATTCAAATTTTACTTTTCAAGTATCCACAACATGTTACCACCATCATGTCGGCCAAGAACATGAAAACCCGAACATGCACAAGAAAAATCTTCAACCATGAGCACACCGATCAATGTAGATGTAGAAGAATGATAGAGAATGATCTAGAAGCATCCAAGAACACCAAGAACTGACAGAGAAGCATCCACAACAACTAAGATTATCAGAATCACACAGTCTTCACTTAGGAATGCTAACAAAGACCACATAAATAGTATTAGACCACAACACAATCAAATCTTCACACAGACCTCTAAAAATTTTGGTAGATGATCTAGATACTCTAAAAAATAAACCGTTTATTCCACAACAGTTGATCTCCAACGTATAGAACAAGACACCTTCATGACCGTCATAGTTCCATTGGCAACATGCAACTCTATAACTCTTCCTTTCACAATTTTCTCAATATCCTCAACATATACAACCTTCAATACAATGATGCTAATAGTGTTGACATCAATAAAAACCACATATCAAAAACACACCCACAACATCCAACAATCTACCCCTTTGGCGTTGATGGCAACACATGATGTGAAAAATACCATCAACACAACTACACTAACTCCCCCTTAGATTTTGACTCCTCTTCTCAACTACTTCTATTCCCAAAAGAATTTTTTACATTACTCTTCTCCCCCTTTGACATCAATGGAAAAGGTAACCATTACCTTTCTATATACATGCTCTAAACCACATATCTACACATCTGACTACTCCCCATGAGTAGTAGCCACAGAGACATCAATTTGGATTAGAATATAGCAATGAAGCTCAAAAATTGATGCAAGTATATGCATATTTTAGTTCTTATCAGGAGGGGTAGTCACCCCTAACATTCCTCTGAGATACTCAAAAGTATCCTTCAACAATGGCTTAGTAAAGATGTATGCAATCTATTCTTTGGTAGGCACATACTCCAATTTGACTTCTTTCTCATTCACTTTCTCTCTCAAGAAGTAAAACTTGATTGATATATGTTTAGTCTTAGAGTGTAGTACCAGATTCCTTGAAATATTTATTGCACTTGAATTGTCACAATATATGGCAATAGGTTCCTGATATACCACCCTGATATCTTTCAACATCTATTTCATCCATATCACTTGAGTACAATTATTAGCAGCAATAATATATTTTTCTTCAACAGTAGATAGAGAAATTGAATTCTACTTTTTGCTCAACCAGGACACCAACTTCTTCCCTAGGAAGAAAGCATTACTACTAGTACTTTTCCTGTCATCTACATCTCCAGCCCAATCTGCATCAGTATATGCACTCAAAGTGAGATCATCATCCTTTGGATACCAAAGTCCAAAGTCAATTGTTCCTTTCAAATATATAAATATTCTCTTAACAATAGTCACATGTGATTCTTTTGGATCAACCTAAAATCTAGCAACCATACATACAACATTCATAATGTCTAGTCTAGTTTGAGTTAAGTAGAGAAATCCACCAATCATTGACCTATATCTAGTTTGATTTGCCTTAGGAGAATCATCATTTTGTGTTTGCTTGCATCCGGTCACCATGGGAGTACCAACAGGCTTTAATTCTTCCATCCCAAATTTCTTCAGTATCTCTTTCACATATTTGGACTGAGATATGAAAATTCCCTTGACTAATTGGGTAACTTGCAATCCCAAAAAGAACTTCATCTCTCCAATCATATTTATCTCAAATTCACTCTTCATTTCATCAACAAACTTCATACATAGATTATCATCTCCTCCAAAAATAATGTCATCAACAAAAACTTCTATAATTAACTCTTTATCATGATCCAACTTGAAGTATAAATTGCTATCAATAATACCTTTATTGAATCCAAGCTTCAATAAGTATTTGTATAATCTAGCATACTAGGCTCTGGGGGCTTGCTTGAGTCCATAAAAATCTTTCTTTAATTGACAAACCATGTCTTCCTTATCAGTCAATTGAAATCCATGAGGCTATTCAATATATACTTCTTCTAGCTCACCATTTAGAAAAGCTGACTTCATGTCTATTTGATAGACTTTATATTTGTTGTATGCAACATAAGCAAGAAATAATATTACAGCTTCAATTCTAGCAATGGGGGCAAAATTTTCTTCAAAATCATCACCTTCCATTTGAGAATACCCTTTACATACCATTCTTGCTTTATTCTGGACCACTTCACCTTGTTCATTTAGCTTATTTTGAAAGACCCATTTCGTACCAATTACATTTTTATCTTTGGGTCTGGGTGTGATAGGGAAAAAATACTTTTTAGAATATGAGCAACAAACAAAAGAGTGCAAATAACAAATATAAACACCCTACACCTCAAGATTATCCTAGTTGGATTCAAAACAAAATAAAAACAACAAATAGAGTGGATTCACCTTGTCTTGAATCGATCCTTTGGTTGGCCCTTTGATCTTTGATGTTGTATTCTCCTTTGGTGGCAAGATATGCAAGCTATGAGATGAGATGAAGATGGAAAAAGAGTGAAAATGGATGCAAGTATGAGAATTTGGCTAAGTATGGCTCAAGAGAAAATTTTGCAAGAGTTTGGCTAACATGAATTATCTCCCCCCAAAATGAGAGAAAAAAAGGGTATTTATTGAGATTTTTGAATTCTCTAGAGAAATGAACGGTTGAGATTGAGCCACCAAGATCAAGATGTAGGGCTAAGGTGAGTTGAGAACTCACAAGCCCTCACATCTTGACACGTGACGTGTGAAGTGGCTTGAAAAGTATGATGTGTATATGAGTTGGAAGGAGAGTACATGACATGGAGGTAGTACATATTACCTTGGGATTGGGACAAGATCTCCTCATAAAGGAGGTCCTTGTCCCCATGTGGGTGAGAGGACATGTGAGGAATTAAAAATTCCTCAAATATCCTCATGGGGATGAGAAAATAAATTTTAAATTCCAAGCAATGCATAGGGGGATTAAATGTGAATTCAAAATTCACATGGGGAATGAAGTTCCTTCTCCAAAAAGAAAAAAGTATTTAATAGAGTTGACTTAGGACACATGACATGGAGATTAGGTTGACCTAATTAAGTGATTAAGGTTGTGCAAGTACTTGATTAGAAAAATTAATGACATATTAGAGGCAAGTGGGAGATTATGGAGAGTTCACATGTGACTTGATGTGACAAGTCAAAGATCACACGGGGAAGAGAAAAAAATAATTTAATATTCCTTGGAAGGATAAAAGGAATTAAAAATTCCTTGAGAGGTTGATTAAGCTAGTTAATGATGGATTAGAGGAGGATTAGGTGGCTAAAAGAGATTAAAGACCAACTTGCAAAAGTTGGAGGATGAGACACATCCTAATCGAGGATTAGGCACGTGCACATCCCTAATGATGAGATTAGGAGAATAATTAAGATTAGATAAAAATGATGGAGGATGTGACATATGAGAAATTAAATAAATGTCATATTTATTTAATTCATTTGATGAAAGGGGGAAGGTATTTAATTATTTAACTAGATACCTTAGGGATTAGAAGAACTTTAGAGATATTAATTAAATAATAGTGATATTACTTAATTAATGCGAATAAGGGGATGCTTAGATGAAAAGTGGATAAATTTGGATAAATTAAGTGCCCAAATTTAGGTGTCTACACTGGGAACTAGTGTCCATGTGTCATTCTTTTCAATCTGTGTCAGTTCTTCCTTCATAGCTTCCATCCAGTGTTCATCTTGGCAGGATTTAGTGACATCTTTAGGTTCAATCTTGGAAATTAGGCAATACTTTTCTGCAATCTTTCTTCTAGTTTGCACACCTTTACTCTTATCTCCTATAATTTGGTTTTCAGAATGATTTAGCTTTACATACCTTGGAACTTTAGGACTTTCTCAAGCTTCTAGTTCTTCTGATCTTTCTTCTGCACTTGCACTTGTCTGTGCTTCCTGACTTACTTGATTTATCAGAATGAATTGAGGTTGCTTTACCAAAACATATGGAATAATTTGAAGTTGGTTATGTGTCTGAGAATTCTTCCATTGGCTTGTATTGTCTTCATCTGAATCATAACCATAATATCTGGATGATTTGGCTGAGTCCTCATCAAATCTGGCATTTTCACTCTCAACCATCTTTCTCAATCTTTTGTTATAGCATATGTAATCCTTTCTCTTAGTAGAGTAACCTAGAAAGATTCCTTCATCGCTTCTTGCATCAAACTTTCCTATATCATCATCTCTCTTGATATAACACTTGCTTCCAAAGATCTTGAAATATTTAATAGTAGGCTTATAACCAAACCATAGCTCAAAAGGGGTCTTACTAGAATTACCATTAACATTTACCTGGTTCAAAGTATACATAGCAGTGCTTACAACTTCAATCCAATAGATCCGGGGCACATTTCCTTCTATCATCATCATTGTTCTAGCAACATCCAAAATTGTTCTATTCTTTCTCTCTGCAACTCCATTCTGTTGAGGGGTTCGGGGAGAAGATAACTGTCTTTTGATTCCATGTTCTTCACAAAAAGAGTTGAACTCCCTGGAGGTGAACTCACCACCTTTGTGAGACCTTAGGAATTTGATTTTAAACCTTTCTCATTCTCTGCCATAGCCTTGAAACTTTTGAACTTTTCCAGTGCTTCACATTTTTCTTTTGGGAAAGAAACCCATATCATTCTAGAATAATCATCAATAATCAACATAAAGTACCTTTTTCCATGAATACTTTTGACTTTGGAGGGACCATAGAGATCAGTAGGTAGTAGCTCCAACAAATCATTTGAATGAAATTGTTTGCTCTGGAAAGAGACTCTAGTTTGTTTACCCATCTGACACTCCTTACAAATTATGTTAGAAGGCTTTACTAACTTAGGTAGATCTCTTACTGCTTGAGAAGAACTTACCTTGAAAATGTTATCAAAATTCACATGACACAACCTCCTATGCCACAACCAGATTTCATCTACTTGAGCAATTAAACAATTCTCATTAGCAATATTTAGGTGAAAAATTACCTTTTGTCTATTTACCTATAGTAATCATATTGCCAAAACTTCCATGTATCCCGCATCTCCCATCTTTGAAGTATAGATCATAGCCTTTGTCCACCATCTGTCCAACACTCAAAAGATTGTGCTTCAAGCCTTCAATATAAATAACATCATCAGTGTTATGCTTACTACCAAGACAAATAGAACCTCTGCCACGCATCACACCAGCATTGTTATCTCCAAACCTTACAACCCCACCATCATACTTCTCTAGACTTACAAATTTTCTTTTATCACCAGTCATATCATGTGAGCATCCACTATTAATAACCCACTCATCCTTTTCTTCAACTCAGGCTGCAAGAGCTTTCTCATCTTTAGCAGATTTAGTAGCAACAAGACTATTTTCAATGGTAGTAATGAAAACCCATTCATCTTCATTTCTATTATCTTTATCAGACTCATCATCAATCACTCCTTCTTCAACAAAGTAACATTTATTTTGGAATCTAGACTTGTAAGGCTTAGATCTAGGAACTCTTTTAGGACATCTTGATGCAAAATGACCTATTTTACTGCAAGAAAAACATTTAATAGGCAATACACCTTCATACTTACCTTTTTCTCTGCCTTCTTCACAATCATTGCTTCCAATTCTTCTACCTCTCTTTCTTTATCTTCAAGATGTTTCAGTTCTTCATCATACTTGGATATCTTTCTAGAAAATTCTCCCAAATTATATCTTTGTTTGTTACTTCTAGATACAATAGCCTTGAATGCATATTTAGTCTTTGAAACAGATTCACCAAATTCACTTAATTCAAAAGCAACAAGCTTACCAAATAGTGTATCTCTTTTCATATTTGTTACTGATCTGAGCTCTTCAATAACATGAGCATTCACTTTGTAGGAGGCAGGAAAGGATCTAAGTATCTTAGCCACAATTTCATCCTCATCCAGGGGACCACCGACACATCTAATACCCATCACTATTTCATTTACTCTTTGCATAAAATAAGTGATATTTTCATCTTCACCCATCTTCAAATTCTCATACTTCCCTTTCAAACTTTGTAGCTTGGCCATATTCACCTGTGCATCTCCTTCATACAAAGTTTCTAGCTTCATCCAAATCTCATGAGCTATCTTTAGAACTATCACATTTTCCATCTCCGAATCTATCAGAGCACTCATCAAAGCTTCAATAGCCCTGATATTATTTTTAGCTTCTTTGATCTCATCAACAGTGGAGGGACCATTATGAGGAATAACATATGGATCTTTTGTAATCTTCCAATAATCTTCACCAATACACCTCAGGTGACATTCCATCTTGAATTTTCACAGTGAGTAGTTAGTTCCATCAAATCTAGGATTGTCCTTCTTGTATGATGCCATCTTAGATCACCTCAAGATTTTAGAATTCTTCAGAGGAACTTGGCTCTTATACCAATTGTTGGAAAAACAAGGACATACAACTGAGAGGGGGGGTGAATTAGTTGTCACAAAATAATAAAATTTTCAAACTTAACTTAATCTTAGATCTGATGAATAAGCAATTAACCATAAACAATTAACACATCAGAGAGACAAAGAACACCAATTTTTTTTTTAAGGAGGAAACCCTGTTAGGGGAAAAACCATGGTGGATGTTAGTCCACAATATTATACCCTGTTAAAAGTATAATGAAAATAATAAAGGGGAATACATATGCATTTAGGCACACTGCCTAGAGCTCACTGCTCAATTACAAAAGGGGCTCACTGACCAACAATACATAATAGAATTAAATCTGAAGGGTATGAACTAAAAGAAATACCTTCTGCACAAGCCTGATTATAGTTCCAATTAAGCACAAAAAACTCCTTCACTTTTCATTTTGCACGTGAATGAATAGATCAATGTTCACACACTTGAACTCTATCTGGATTTTCTTACACACATAGTCTCACACATACTCCCTCAAACTTCTCTCAAACAACCACTCTTATAAATCCACATCATGGATTACATCAACAACTTAGTCGGCCAAAAAAAAAACATATTTACAATGTTGGCCCAAATTTATAATTAAATTTTCAATGTGGATCTAAACACCGCCAACCAATACAATGATGCGACCCAAAACAATACTCACGTGCACACCAAATATTCAAATTTTACTTTTCAAGGATCCACAACACTTTACCACCATCATGTCAGCTAGGAACATGAAAACCCAAACATGCACAAGAAAAATCTTCGACCACAAGCACACTGATAAATGTCGACATACAAAAATGATGGAGAATGATCTAGAAGCATCCAAGAACACCAAAAACTAACAAAGAAGCATCTGCAACAACTGAGATTATCATAATCACACAATTTTCACTTAGGAATGATGACAAAGACCACAGAAATATTGTCATACCACAACATGATCAAATCTTCATGCGGATCTCTAAAACTTTCGGTAGATGATCTAGATACTCTAAAAAATAAACCCTTTAGTCCACAACAGTTGATCTCCAATGTAAAAAACATATCACCTTCATGACCTTCATAGTTCCACTGGTAATAGGAAAATTTGTAACTCTTCCTTTCACAATTTTCTCAATATCCTTGACATATACAACCTTCAATACAATGATGCTAATAGTGTTGACATCAATGAAAACCACATATCAGCAACACACCCACAACATCCAATAGACAAGAATAAAGGTGTGCAGACTAGAAGAAGGATAACAAAAGAGTATTACCTGATCTCCAAGACTGATCCCAACAATGTCAATGAAGCTTGTAATGATGAACAATGGATGGAAGCTATGAAGGAAGAACTGATGCAAATTGAAAAGAATAATACATGGATTCTTGTTCCCAGACCTAAAGATGAAAATGTGATTAGTACTAAATGGGTCTTTCATAATAAGTTGAATAAACAAGGTGAAGTGATTCAAAATAAAGAAAGACTGGTATGTAAAGGGTATTCACAAATGGAAGGTATTGATTTTGAAGAAACTTTTTCCCTTGTTTCTAGAATTGAAGCTGTAAGATTATTTCTTTCTTATTCCGCATACAAAAACTACAAAGTTTATCAAATGGATGTGAAGTCAGCCTTTTTGAATGGTGAATTAGAAGAAGAGGTATATGTTGAACAACCTAATGGATTTCAATTGACTGATAAGGAAGACATGGTTTTCTGATTGAAGAAAACTCTGTATGGACTCAAGCAAGCCCCTAGAGCCTGATATGCTAGAATAAATAAATACTTACTAAAGCTTGGATTCAATAAAGGTACTGTTGACAACAACTTATATTTCAATTTGGATCATGATAAAGAGTTGATTATTGAAGTATTTGTTGATGACATTATTTCTGGAGGAGATGATGATCTATGTATGAATTTTGTTGATGAAATGAAAAGTAAATTTGAGATGAGTATGATTGGAGAGATGAAATTATTTTTGGGATTGCAAATCACTCAGTTAGACAATGATATTTTCATATCTTAGTCCAAATGTGTGAGAGAGTTGCTGAAGAAGTTTGGCATGGATAACTCAAAGCTTGTTGGTACACCCATGGTAACCAGATGCAAGTTAACATAGAATGATGATTCCCCTAAGGAAAATCAAACAAGATACAGGTCAATGATTGGTGGATTGTTGTATTTGAATCAAACTAGACCAAACATCATGAATGTTTTGTGTATGATAGCTAGATATAAAGCTAATCCAAAATAATCTCATGTGACTGCTGTAAAGAGAATCTTCAGATATCTGAAAGGAACAATTGATTTTGGACTTTGGTATCCTAAAGATGATGATCTTACTTTGAATGCATATATTGATGCAGATTGGGATGGGGATGTAGATGATAGGAAAAGTACTAGTGGTGGTGCTTTCTTCCTAGGGAAGAAGCTGGTGTCATGGTTGAGCAAAAAGTAGAATTCCATTTCCCTATCTACTGCTGAGGTAGAGTATATTGCTACTGCAAATAATTGTACTCAAGTGTTGTGGATGAAACATATGCTGAAAGATATCAAATTAGTATATGATGAGCCTATTGCCATATATTGTGACAACTCAAGTGCAATAAACATATCAAAGAATCTGATGCTACACTCTAAGACCAAGCATATATCAATCAAGTTTCACTTCCTAAGAGAGAAAGTGAGTGAGAAAGAAGTCAGATTGGAGTATGTGCCTACCAAAGAGCAGATTGCAGATATTTTCACCAAGCCGTTTCCAAAGGATACTTTTGAGTATCTCAGAGGGATGCTAGGGGTGATTACCCCTCCTGATATGAACTAGAGATGCATTCACTTGCATCAACTTGTGTGCTTCATAGATATTTCCTGATTCGGATTGATGTTTTTGTGGCTACTACTCAGGGGGAGTAGTCAGATGAGAAGATATGTGGTTCAGAGCTTGTATGTGGGAAGTTAATTTTTATCTTTTCCATTTATTTCAAAGGGGGAGAAGAGTCATGTGAAAATATATGAATTATCTAGGGAGAAGAGCCTTGTGGGATGAAGATCATGTAGAAGAAGTTGAGGAAGAAGAGTCATAATCTAAGAGGGAGTAAGTGTTGATTGAGAGTTGTGTTGATGGTGTTTTTCACATCATGTGTTTCCATCAATGCCAAAGGGGGATATTTTTAGATGATGTGGTTTTCATTGATGTCAACACTATTAGCACTAGTGTATTGAAGGTTGTATATGTTGAGGATATTGAGTAAATTGTAAAAGAAAGTATTGCAAGTTCCCAGTGGTTCAGTGAAGGTCATGAAGGTTCCATTCTTAGTACGCTGATGATCAGTCATTATGGATTAAAGGGTTTATTGATGTGTGTATCTAGTTTATCCACCAGAAGTTTCAGAGGTTCGTGTGAAGATTTGGTCTTGTTATGAAGAATTGTGTTATGTTGGTGTTTATGTGGTTTTAGTCTATGTTCTTGATTGAATTTGGTATGAATCTAGTAATCTCAATTGATGTGGATGTTTCTCTATTGTTTCTTGATGCTCGTGGATGTTTCTAGATTGTGCTATATCTTTGTTGCACGTTCGTATTGATCGGTGTTCTTGTGGTCGGTGATTTTTCTCTTGTGTGTTCAATTTTTGTGTTCTTGGCCGACATGGTGGTTGTAGTGTGTTGTGGATCCTTGTGGATTAAAATTTGAATGTTTGGTATGCTCGAGGTGGTTTTTTTAAGTCTTCATTACATTGTGGCTGACGATGTTTGATTCACATTGAAAATTTATTTGTAAATTTTGGCCGACATTGTGCATATGTTTTATATTCTGTTTTGGCCGATGAAGTTGTTGATGTAACTCATGTTGTGGATATATAAGAGCGATTTTTTGTTTGAATTGAAGTTTGCAATGTGAAGTGTGTGAGTCCTATGTGCAAATATTGTTTAGATCATTTTAAGGCAGAGCAGAGTGTGAAGAAGAGTGAAGAAGGTTGAAGAAGTGTTCATGTGCATAATTGGAACTGTAACCTGGCATTAGCATATGCCATTTTCTTAGTTCATAATCTGGATGGTTTTAATCTAAATCTTTCTTCGGCAGTGAGCCCTCTTGTAATTGAGTAGTGAGATCTAGGTAGTGTGCCTGAATGCATGTGCATTCCCATTGACACTTCTTTATACTTTTAATAGGGTATAATCTTGTGGACTAACATCCACCGTGGTTTTTCCCATAACAGGGTTTCCACGTAAAAAATTCTTGGTGTTCTTTGTGTGTCTGATGTGTTGATTGTTTATGATTTATTGTTCATTCATCAGATTTAAGATTAAAGTTAAATTAAGTTTAAAAAGTTAAATATTCGATGACAACTGATTCAGCCCCCCTCTTAGTTGTTTGTCCTTGTTTTTCCAACACTTCCTCATACTTTCCTTTCATTGCTTCCTCATGGCATGCCTTTGCTATGAACTCATTTCTCACAACCTCCCCACATTTTATATCTTCTAATCTATTCATCCTTGCATTTATATCCCCAATCATCAAGGATATCTTCCTCTTTTGATACTTTCTCCAGCCTTCCCATATCACAAGATTCTTCCTCATGAGTATACCCATATGATTTTCTATTGCAATCCATCACTACTGCATCACATTTTTTGCAAAAAAAAAATTCTTCACACCTTCCATCTCTCAATCACTTAAGACTTTGCACAACTACAATTATTTATTTGAGCTCTTCACAATTGTGTTTTCTCTACCCACAGGTCTTGTCATAGGCTACCTCACGTTCAGTGGTCTGCCTATACACTTAGAACCTTTGGATTTTATACCATTTGACACAAACAACCTAATAAATTTAATCCTTCCAACATACATAAATTTAAAATACTTCAAACAAGGCACATGCAATTTCATTCTACACTTTTCCCAATGTCAAGCTCATTTTTAAATATGAAATTAGTTACACACACATTACTAGTTCAACTGATTATTTGAAAATTTCATTTGTAAAAAAAATGATTTAACTTCATAATTCAGATTCCCTTAGCAATGAAATTCAATGAAGACATAATATAATTATTTTAATGGCTTCTTCTCAGAGAATTACATATTGCAAATCGCAGGTCGATTGATATCCAATACACAATTCCTTCGTTCTCACCTTTATTTTATTTATTTTTCCTTCATTCTAAGATACTTGGCATGTTAATCTTCTTATTTATTTCAATTTGCATGCCACTATATGGTGTGACTTGTTAAGTTTCCTCTACCTATTTTATCTCCATTTTTCTCCTATTGTTTCCCTTGTCTCTTTTTACACTTGCAATATATTTTTTTATCTTTTCTTCATGCTTTCCAACCCTCTTCCTAGGAAATTCCCCTTCACATCTATCCAAATCCCATCTACACATTGACAAATCCTTTCATCAACTATAATTTTCAATTATCATCAACTTAATAATCTTCCTTTGTGTTCTCTTCGAAGTCATCCCTCTCACATTCCTATGATGCTTGTTTTTATCTTTTATTTATGTTCACTCTTGACCATTCTCCCCCACTCCCCAGATGTGTGGCCTACCATTTGTATTTTATCTTCCTTTTTCTCCATGAGGCTTAGCAGGCCTTTTTTTTCTCTGGACTGTGCCTTGTCATTTCTTTTCTCTTCTCTTTTTTAACTTCTTCCATATTTCTCCTAGCTGACTCTTCACCTTCCATTTCAACGTTGAGCATTAAAAATTTATCATTATTTCTTTCAAAGTTTTCCTCATAATCTTTTTATTCAAAATTTCAATATATTCAAATATGGGCATTGTCTTGCACTAATCGATTTTACTCAGGTAGTGTGACCCATACATTTTTCTTCCTTAATTTCTTTGCACTTGCCTTTTTAAGTGGGTGTGGTCTCTTCCTTTTTAGTTTGAGAGGAGGATATCTCCCTACCTACCTAGTTGGGGAGGAGGATGCATGTGACATCACATTTTTAACCCAAAAATTGAACAATTAAATAGTGATACCAATACCAATCTCCATGAACTAGATGGAGTTATTTCAACTGAACCAAACTTCAAATGCATGTCGATATATGATGTTTTCAATCTATGGAAAAATTTCATTTAACTTCTTCCATAATCGATCATCAAAATTGAGTTAGAATGCAACTCAAAATGGAGAAAACCAAAATAACAAATGAGAAAACAAAACTCAAATGTTTTTGGATCATGTTGATTACATGTGTGCTAGGGTGCTCTAACATCATAAATTCATCATTACACCACTAAATACTTTACCAAGTGGGTGGTAGCTATTCCATTAACATATATCACTAGAAAACAAATTTCCAAATTCATCCTCCACTACATCATCTTCTGCTTTGATATTCCATCCTCTATTATCACAGATAATGGAAAACCATTTAAAAATAAGAGGTTTGTGATCTGTGCCAAAAAAATCATATCCAACATCATTTTCCCACTCCATATTACCCACAAGGAAATGGCCAAGATGAAACCATTAATAATTTTTTTTTGAAAATTCTTTAAAATTTGGTCAATGATGCTTGTCGAGATTGGAATCTCCACTCAACCCCACCTTGTGGGCTTATCATAAAAGCATCAACACTCCCACAAGGGCAACACCGTATTCCTTCATCTATGGTACCACATCCATTTTTCCAATTGAGGTTGAACTCCCATCTTTGAGAATCTCCTTACAACATCTTATTGATAAAGAGTACCAAGTGATACGATTACAATAGTTAGAACTCTTGGACAAGAAATACCTCAATGCTCTGAATCATCTACAGGTCTATCAAAATTGAGTTCCAAAAATTTATAACAAGAAAATAAATCCTAGAGAATTTAAGATTGGTGACTTGGTCCTCAAATAAAATCAACACAATTCATAGGACCATGAAAAGAAAGGAAAATTTCAACCCAATTGGTTAGGTTCTTATGTTATAACACAAAATATGGATATGGTGTTTGTCAATTGGCTACTATGGAAGGAAAAACCTTGGAAGAGACAATGAATATTGTGCATCTTAAGAAATTTATGCATAATTTATTTTATTTTTTTTAAATCAAGAAAAAATAAAAATAAAAAACAAAAATTGTAAAGAGAAATAATTTGTCAAATGGTGAAAACCACTTCTTGTGGCACCTTGGGCAAGTACCATGGTGAAAAACTGACAAATAGGTGTCATGTGCAGAGTCATATCCAAAATCTACTAGGTCTCTTGTTCACCATCCTCAGTAAATTCACTTGCACCATCTACTAACCATGGGTTGGAATAAATGTCATTTAGTTCCCAATTTTATAACCATAGTCCTCACCCACCATTTTCTTTTAACATGGGAGCTTTTCATACCATCATCCTAACTCACCATAAACCCACCCTTTTTGCAGGTAATGGGAAAGCTTTTTCTACCATGACCTCACCTCATTATATGTTCTCTCGCCACTCAGTCTTTCATATGCACCATTTCTTTTCCTTCCACCACCATTAGTACCTATTTTCATCATAAATAAGCTAAATCTCACATGCATAAACCATCTCACCCCCACTATCCCCACTCATATACACTTAAGCATGTTTCATTTTATCATCTTCATTCATTACCATGACATTCTTGGTTAAGCCATGAATACATCCTATCTACCCTAGTGGACACAGGAAGAGATACCTAAATGTGCATGGTTTGGGTTGTCTCCATGCCTAGTTTTTCATGATAAATCCATCATACAATAATCCACTTCATCACCACTTCACCAAGCATACTCGGACAAACAAATAGATCAAACATTTGACATGCCTACATATAGAAACATTCACAAAATCATGATTGGGTTGATAATCGATAGGTGTAGTGATTTAGTCATCATTCCTATTGACCCATCATTCACATTAATCATCTATTCCCATAGGGATGAATCCTTCCCAAGTCTGACATAATCATTATCCTCCATCCTACCTTTGGAAAGAGAAAGTTGATTATATGTTTTCCTTGTGGATTATTTTTCTCTTCATATTTTTCTTTTCTAACCCATGAAGTCCCTAGTACAGACTGCCTATATCTACTCATATCTTCACGTGTTTTGGAAAAACTGTGAAATCGGGCATGATCATTTTTGTATGGTCATGTATTGAAATGAGAGAGAAAAAACTAAGATTGCTCTCAAATTAAAATTTAGTCATTCACATTACTCAAAAAATATATTACATAGTATTGGCTTTATAAGGCCATTATTCTCGTATGAAACCAATTATGGGAATATAACTTCCAAAACCTAATTTATTTAATATATTAACAGTAACATGTTAATTTATTTATTCAACTATTTTATTTATATTGTGTACTAAATTCTAACACCCCCCTTTAGTACTAACATAGAGGAAAACTAGAAATTAGTACACATATTCTTCATCACTTTGATGTGGAATTTCTTCATCACTTGAAGTGTGGTCCTTTCCTTCAATTATCAAGGTGTTATCTTGCAACATTCCATCAAGAAGATCCTGTGCTCTCTATTTGCAATTTAGTACTATATGTCATGTCTTTTTACAATAGGAACATGTGCCACTTGCATGTTTGAACTTCGTCATATTTTTTGATTTTTTGTAAGAAGTACTAGCCTTGTTTTGTGCAGTCAATTCAACTTCTTCTTTTGAAACATGTTTGTTTCTTTCATCAAGCAATGTGGATATAATACTTTCTAGACTTGGATTGATTTTGCTCAAGGTGAATACCTTGTGATACATACTATTTGGCATACTATTTAAAAGTGTGGCTTTAGCATCATTTTCCTTTATTTCTTCATTTATACTAGCAATTGATTTATCAAGGAATGGAATTTACTGATGTGAGACACTATATCTTCACCTTCTTCCATTTTCAAACCATACAACTTTTGTTTTATAGTTATTTTTGCACTATTAGCTTTTGATCCAAACAAAGTATTCAATGTTTCCTAGATGTCCTTAGAAGGTTTTTTAAAATCTACATGATACAAATAAGTTTTAGATAAACTGAGACCAATTATAGCCAATGCTTTCTTATCTTTTACCTTCCAATTTTGAAGTTTATTTGTATCTATTGGCTTTGGCACTATACCATCAACAATTTCCTAGAGATCTCTTTCAATTAACAATAATTGTATCTGTATTTTCCAATTGTGAAAATCATTTCCAACAAAATTTTCATAAAGGCTTAATTTATCCATTTTGTGTTGAATAAAAAAAACATTCTTAAAAAAATATTTATTTTTTAAATAAAAATTTCAAAAATATAGTAGATCCATTGGCAATGCCTCTGTACTTCTCAAAACGTGATTTTTGATTCCCTTACGATATTCACTCTCATAGATCATTGACAGGCGAGGGTTTGCAAGAAAGTACGACTGCATTCACTATTGTTGATCAACTCGGAGGGTGGAAGCAATGCATTTTTAGGCAGGAGCTCTAGGAATGGTTCGACAACTCAACATTTTTAAAAATAAATTATTGGATGCAAACCATTGTTTGGTCGAATATTTGTTGACGCTTTATGAGAAGATGATCTGAAAAGGCCAAACTTCTCTGCTCAAAATGAAATCATTTCAAGTAGGGTAATTTCTTCTTTCTTCAAAAAATATGCCCTTTCCCCTATAATGTTTTTTTTTTAAATTTAAATGTTTGGAATGACAACAATGAAAAAAGTGAAGTGATAAACAATGGCAAGAATGAACACGACAGAGAGAAAGAGAAGAAATGCAGATGAATGATGGATTCAAAAAGGGTTTTGGACATGGTCTACATTGCTCACCTGTTGATGAATGCAAGAATGGTAGAAAACAATAGTAGTTGCATGTGGTCTTCACTGTAGTACCATTGTAAAAACTGTTGTGAGAAAAAAAAATGAATGGAGAGAGATCAGAGAGAGGTCCAAGAAGAAACCTGCTCTAATACCATATTGAAATGAGAGAAAAAAATGATATCGCTCTTGAATTAAAATTTAGTCATTCACATTACTCAAAAAATCTATTACATAGTATTGGCTTTATAAGGCCATTATTCTCGTATGGAACCAATTATGGGAATATAACTTCCAAAACCTAATTTATTTAATAAATTAACAATAAAATGTTAATTTATTTATTTTACTGTTCTATTTATGTCATGTACCAAATTCTAACAGTGTGTTTGTGATTGTCCTTTACATGACCCACCTATGTTGCTTACTATCTTATGTAGAGGTGGATGCTCATTGAATGTGTTGGCATATGGCTTTGGGAGATTGTTTTTGGTTTCTAATGTTTTCATTGATGGAAATTAAAGTCTTTAGTGTGGTCTGCAACTTAGAAGTAACTCATACCAGCAAGCAAAGTAGAAGACAATATTCTACCAGAAGAAAACATAAAGAATAGAGTATCCAGGTGATAAGTTGGTCTAAATACTTCACCAGATCATTATTTTGTTGTGTGGATCCCTAGGGAAGCTTGTTAAGCATGAATTATACCTTATTGGTAAGTTTTGTAATGTTGCATTGATTGGTGTACGAGTTTGGAGATTCAGTAGAATAATTCTCTGGTTATTTGCTCATTGTGGCCGACTTGTTGAATGAAGCATGTCGCTAATGTATGAGGAATAATTTTTTAACTATTTCTTGTTTTGGGAATTTTGATTTGGGTCCCTACCATAGTCTATCCAACTTGTGTGGGTACACATTAATTCTAATTGGTGATTTGAGCCGACATATGGAAGAATATTATATTTTGTTTGAAGTTGACATAGAAATGAAATCCTTGTTAGCGGATATATAAATGAGATTGGTAATTCATTTTAAAGAGGGATGTGGAGTAGTGTGAAGGTGTGTGCAAAAAAGTAAATAACAACTATATGAGCTAATATCAGAAGATCTATTGAGCAAATTTTGTTTGTGCAGTGGAAGAGTTTTTATAGCAGAGCAGAGCAAAAGTGCGAATTGGAGAAAAGGTCCAGAATCTATTTCATGTGCTTCATTGGAACTGAATCCAAACATTTGTAGATGCTATATTCTCAGTTCAATTTTTTTTACATTCTCAAATATTTTGTAAGGAAGTGAGCCTTTCCTCTTGAGTAGTGAGCTCTAGGCAGTGTGCCTGAATGCAAGTGCATTCCCTTTTGATCATACTTTTAACAGAGTATACCTTGTGGATTAATCTCCACCGTGTTTTTTCCCTAATAGGGTTTCCACGTAAAATTTTTGGTGTTATGGTGCTCACATTGTCTCTTTAATGTGTTTACATGTATCCTTCTATTTATATGTCGTGAATGCTATTAAAGGTTAAATATTGTTGTTGATAGTTTTAAATCTGATTTATTATGGAACACTAATTCACCCCCCTCTCAGTGTTCCTAGTGTCCAACAATTGGTATCAGAGTTGGTTCCTCTTCTAAATTTTAACAGCTTGAGGTGGATCTTGGATTACAATGGATGCTGGTGGTCTTCAACAATAGCTTATGGTGGCAATTGATGATCTTGGTCAGTCTAAAGCTGAGGTCATGGAGTTAAAAGAAAATCTTGTGGCTGCCAAAAAATTGATTCAATCACTGAAGGATAAAATAAATGAGTCAAGGGAAAATAGGAAGAAACTATGTGGATAGTTGAAGCAAAAAGAAAGCAGGGGTCTAGAAGATGTTCATCTGAATCAACAGCTAAAAGAAATAACAAAAGAATGTGAAAAAATTGCTAGAGAAAATGCTACCCTGAAGCTTGAAATGGAATTTGTGGCAATGAAATTAACCAAAGAGATTGAAGAAAGAAAGAAGAATGAGGAGAATCTAGCCCAGTCCTTAAAATAAAAATATGAAGAATGCAACAGAGTTAATAGTGGATTCATTCAGCTAGAGATTGAACTGCAATAATCCAGAAACAATGAATAGGAGCTTGAGAGACAGTTAGTTATTTTTAGAGATGATCTTGCTAATGCAAATGAGTTTAAGGAGAAGTTTAGGATCAGCTCTGCCAAGCTTGATGAGATGAATGAAGGACAAAAGGATGCAAATGATAAGAGAGGTCTAGGCTATGTGAAAGGTGAGAGCTTTGGATCTGAACAAAAGGACCCTGAAAAGAAAACTCAGAAGAACAATCTGGTAAGGCAACCCAATGCTCATAAGTTTAATGGTTACTACTTTGTTTGTAATGAATTTGGATATATGGCTTCTCAATGTATAAGAAAGATAAATTCTAGCAATCCATCATTTTCTGGTCAGTTTTTTAATTGAAAAAAGTTTGGTCATAAGTCATTAGAATGCAGAAGTATGTCTGTCAGTATAAGGAATGTTAAATGTTTCACATGTGGAAGATTTGGACATACTACTAATCAATGCAGATCAAGAGGAAATTAGTGGAATAGATGGCATAGACAAAGACAAATTTGGTCACATTGCAAGAGTCTGTAGGAACAAAAACATGGATAGAAGAGGTCCTGTATATCAAACTAGAAATTCACAGAAAGATGATAAAGGAAAAGGAAAAACATCTGTGGAAGAGATAAGAGATCAGATGAAGAAAACGTGGGTAAAGAAGAGTGGATCTGATGAATGTAATAAGGCTGTACTGGAAGCTCCCTTTGGTAATTCATCTGATAATTGATTTCAGGTCATTGGGCTAGGGGGAGTTTTCATGAAAATATTTTTCCCCCTGTGTGTAGTTGGTACCAAATCGTAGGAACTTGTCAGTAGGTGTATTATTCATCTTCAAATGTATCAGTGATTGCTTGTTCAGAAAGATGAAATCTTGAAGGTCTGCAGATGGATTCTACTCTTGCTTTTTGAGAGTGCGGAGTAACCAAAACTTCTAGGGAAAAGCATTTAATGCAGTAGAAAGTCAAGTGTGTGAATTTATAAAAGGGAATTTGAAACCCTCATTTGTCACCGTGCATCGAAGGAAAACAGTTGGAGAGATTTTTCAGCAAAATTTTGAAGGAGTGTAAGCCAAATCAACAACGAATTCTCCAGGTATTTCTATTACTTGTCAATTTCGTGCTTATTCAGTAGAACCCTGTTCGGCATGAAAATGAAGCAAATCAAAGGAACAATAATTCTATATGAATATAGTAGTCAAAAGGTCAGGGATGTAAGAAATTTGTTGTCTATCATTGAATTGAAGAATCTTGGAGGTGCGAAACATAAGCATTTGGACATTTGGAATAAATTCCCTTATTTTGTCAACACAGAGGTAGTTCAGTTTATCTTAAATAGATTGGATGGTGATATCCTTACTCTGGATAAACCCTATCAAATTTCTAAGGATATAATCAGAAATATAACAGGATTGTGCAAAATTGGAGATGTCCCAAAAAATAAATTGATTCAGAATGTTGAGGTCGAAGCCCTAACTGGTGTAAAAGGAGATTTGAGGCTCTCATGATTACAACGATCAAAGTTCCATTAACAAGGTACATTACATATGGAATTTTGTATACTATTTTCTTCAGAAATAGGGAAGGTGCAACCTCTGAAGGTGCGGTCTACATTACACACAAAATGATAATGGAGGATGAAGAATTTGATTTATGTGGATTGTTGAAGGACCAATTAATGGAGAATGTGCAATTGACGAAGGATATAAATTAATCTTTTAGGTTTGGTACTCTAGTTATATGCATTATGATGTATTTCCTGCTATATGGCACCCAATACCCTACTATATGAGCATCCCCAAACACCCTCTTGAGTGCATCTGTACCACCTAGCTCCTTGTGGTCATAAACCACAAGAGCACCTACCACTGGAATCCCCAAAATCTTGTATACGTCCTCAGGGGTCACGATCATCTCACCCGTCGACAAATGAAAGGTGTTATGCTCTGAATGCCACCTCTCTACTAGTGCGGTCAATAGTCCCCTATTGACCTAAATCAGTGGCATAGACAATAAAGGTCCCAACCCACATCCCACTATCAACTGTACATTTATCAGTGTCATCTCTCGTATCTGATCCCAACCTATAGGGAAGTGCTCTCTGATATGGAGGTTTTTGAAAACCTCTTATTTTTGGTCATCACAAGGACAATCAATCAGACTAATATCATGACTCATATCAATGTGATCTATCTACTTCACATCATACAAGTCAATCAGACTAATATCATGACTCATATCAATGTGATCTATCTACTTCACATCATACAAATCAATCAGACTAATATCATGACTCATATCAATGTGATCTATCTACTTCACATCATACAAATCAATTCGACTCATATCAGGTGACCCATATCAGTGAACCATATCAAGTGACCCATATCAGTGAACCATATTAGTGAACCATATTAGTGACTCATATCAAGTGACCCATATCAGTGACTCATATCAAGTGAACCATATCAAGTGTTCTATCTAAGCGACTCATATCATGAAATCAATGCTAAATCAATCTATCTGAATATCAGCGGTTCCGCTCAAATCTATGTCTATGATACAAAATCCCCATCTCGCCAAGTCAACATTAGAGTAACAAAATCACTAAAGTCAAAAGGTGAAAATGACTTGCCATTTTTACCCCTTTTACCTTTTAAAGGTCAAACAAGGTGGGTTTTTGTGGCATTTTTTTTTTTGTCCTTTTCTCAAACTTTGACCTTATTTTTCAAACTGGGGCATCTTTTAATCAATTATCGAGAGCTAAATCACTGCATCCCTCTCATCATCAAAATTTCATCATCAACTCAACATTTTTCTCATCATCAGTGATTTACCTCCTGAGGGGGCATCATCAATATCAGTTGCATTTCTCAATCAGAAACATATCAGGGTAATATCAGTTAAAATTTTTTGACTAGGGGAAAAATCAAACACAATAAATTTCAAAGGCAGGAGTATTTTCTTTGAAGCAATGTGTTTCACACATCACTTCAAAGAGGGGAAAAATGTATACATCTAAAAATGGTCACAGTTAATCAAGCTTGTTAATTAATTAAATATGAATTATTTAATTAATCTTCTAAAGTCATCTACATATAAATAAATGTAATTATTTATTTATATCGTTCACTTTTATAATTCTTTTACCTTAATTAAATAAATAAGTTTATTTAATTATTACCATCTTCCATCTTCCTCTTAATTAAATTAAATAAATTTTATAATTTATTTATATTAATTATCATATTATTCTAAATTTGAATATTTGAATTCAAATAATGGAATATTCCTCCAAACACTTTCTTCATCTCACAGTTAAATTAAATATTACAAATATTTAATTTAACACCTTTTTCTCATTTCATGCATAATTAAATATTTTATTACCTTCCATTTTCATCTCTCACACATAATTAAATATTAAATATTTAATTATGGAAACTTCTAAATTCATTGTCACATATAATTAAATAAATTTATTTATTTAATTGTGGGATTTATCTTCAACTACAAAACCAACTCATAACTAAAGATGACAAATGGCAAGTTGCCTCTATGTTTGAGTGAAAGGTTTTGTGGGAAGGAAACATCTTCCATTATTCTCTCAACCTTCCATCTTTTTCTCAACTTCTAAAATCTCTCACCATTCATCTTGACAAGCTTGATTTCAATCGTTGATCACATTAGCCAATCAAAATATTTTGAAAACTCTATAAATACCCCTATGAATCCAAGCATTGGTTACACACACATACACACACATTAGAGACAGGAAATTAGAATTTTAGCATTGTTATTATCAGCTTTAGCATTCATAGTTGCATAATTTTACATTCTAGCAATCATATTTAGTTTAAGCATGTTAATTATATCTTAGCATAACATGCATTCATATTTAATCTCGTTCTCTAGGAAGACTATTTGTTGAGCCTAGCACATGATCTAAGAGCAAGCTGGAATCAAGCAAAAACATTGGAAATAGAGGACAATGGGATGTCATTGAAGAAAATGCGGTTATTAAGAGTTTGCTTTAGTTTTTAATTAGTTTTCTTGAATATAAGGTTGCATTGGCGTGTTTTGATTTAATTTTGAATCTACATTTATTGTACACTTAAAATCGATCACACATTTTTCGGCCCACCGTGGTGCCTTCGCCCCGTTTTTGACATCTACTTGTAGGTTTTTTTGATAGGATTTTGCATTATGGAGTTCGGTTTTCCAGAAAATTGTGTTTTAGCACATCCGTGGGTTTCCTTAGCGCATCCAGGGCTTCTTTCAGTGCTTTTGCAGGTCTTTTGGTGCATCTAGGAACTGTTTTAGTGCATCCGACAATTTCTTTAGCGCATCCATTTAGCTCACTTCATTTAAAATTTTCTAATTTTCTTTTTTGCATTCTTAGATTAGCGCATTTAGGATTTCTTTTAGCGCATTTAAGGTTTTCTGTAGCGCTTATGAGGTCTGTTTTAGCACATTGACTATTTTTTTTAGCGCATATGTGTGATCTTTTAGTGCATGTAGGTTGTAACTAAACAAGGTTCTGAGTCTCATGCCTTCCATAGACAAGACCTTTTTTGGCTTGAAAAGAAGCAACCCTAGGGTAGACACAACAATTTAAAATGAACCAATCCTAGGATAGACATGGAATTTAAAATGAAACAATCCTAGGGTAGTCACAACAAATCAATTTTGCGGTTAAAATGAATCCAATGTTTGTTGTGAAGCAACATCTTCACATAGATTAAATCATTATCATTTGGTTTCTAAAAATAACACTGTTTGCTTTGTCTGTGGCAATAGGTCTATGCTCTCCCCTTAATTGGGTGATCAAAATACTAGACTTGCGTTTTCAATTTATACAATTTTAATGCTTTATTACATCCTTTAGAGGGTCTGCTCTTGTGGGAAAAAGTACTCACCCAAGAGGAACAAACCAAGTGGGTTCAAACCAAAGCCAGGTTATTCCACCCCACTATAAAATTTAAAGCAAATCTAGGGAAACCCACTTTTGTTGGTAGTGTGCAAGATAACCATCCTTGAATCCTTTGTTCTAAAGGTTGACAGGTCTCCTGAGGGAGTTTATTATTGATGCACCGAACGGAAACCCTTACTAAGAACCTAGTGTAGTAGCCAACCGTGTCAGTTTCTAAACATCCTAATAATCATAGTGCAGGGGGAGGGAAGAATTTTCCCCCAAGACACTCACCATATAACTGCCAAGGACAGTTTGCTCAGGGGATCCAATATCCACTTCTATCACTCTGTGTACGTGCCTAGAAAATACAAAAACACGGGCACCCCTTCGGGGGTGACACGACTGTGTGAGTTGACGTAGTTCTAAGATGTGGGTTGTGGTTAATATGATGACCTACTTGAGTACTAAGAGTGAGTTTTCCTAAATTGTTTGTTATGTGCAAAACCTGTGAAAACACTTTTTGAAAAAAAATTTGAACATACACTTGATGTTTAGTATAGGGCTTAAAAAAAACCGTTTTCAAAGTGTTTGTTGTGTTTTCAATCACATTAATTTAGATAAAAGATCATCCAAAATGAACATGTAAAATTTCAGCTGAAACTACTCAAAACTATTCAAAAAATTGCCTTGGAAAACTGTTTTAGCGCATCTAGGGTATATCTTAGTGCATATGAGGTCTGTTCTAACACATCCACTGGTTAGTTCAACACATTTAGAGCCTATTTTCACGCATTGAGTGTTTTAGCACATAGGCTGAATATTCTGTAAACAATTTTTGGTCACTGCCAATTTTTTTTTTCTGTAGCGCATCTGAGACATATTGTAGCGCATCCGAGGTCTGCTGTAGCACATTTGATTGTTTCTCTAGTGCATGTGTTTGTTTCTGCAATGCATATAGGGCATAGAGTAGTGCATCTGTCACTTTCCAAAAATTTTACTTTTGATAGATCTGAGTTTGTAACATCTTCGGTCCAGTAGCATCTTGACATTTTTCCCATGCTTAGAGAGTGGAAATCAACCAAATTTGTTAGGAAATCAATTGCCAAGAGGATCAAGAAACCCAAGAAACATTTAGGTTACAAGAAAACCTTACAACGAAGAGAGTTTTTGTATAAAAGTCGAAACGTCTTGCTCCATTACTGTGAGTTTCTCCATAGGTACCAAGATTTTGTTAGGGGATTTGCTGACGAGTACGCTGTAGATCGTTTATATTCCTGAGCCTATTTCCAAAGAAGAGTTCTATCACAATGACAATCACAATCAACCTCTCAACTTTGATTATCTACCACAACCTTCAATTGAATATCCAACACATCCTAGCCAAATCCTTCAGTGATCTTAACTAGGTTATTTGATATACTTAATCATTCTTCAAAAACAAGGATCAAATCTTAAAAGTGCACCTTTCAAGAAAATTTCTGATTTATTGATTCAACTTCCCCAATAGGGTTTTGATATCCTTCATCATTGGAAGCCACAATAAATAATTTGGAATGTATTTGATCATATCATAAGATTTTCATCTTATCAGATCGAAACATCATAATTTTTGCACTTATCAAATTGTGATCTAAGTTTAGAAGAACATTTCGAAATCATATGCCTATTTTTACAAGATCTCAACACAATAAGCTGAAAGAGGATATTCAACAAGAAGATCGCACCTGAAAAACTCAAGAATAAGGTGAGATTAGTAATCCCCTTTATAGTGCGAGTCATAATCCTCTTTTCAACAACATGGATAAAAGAGAAAAAAATATGTTCCCTTTCAACAGAGACATGAGCAAAACTCCTGTAGATAGTGATGATGAATGAGATGAAGAATGTCACTTTAGAGAAGCCGAGAAAGATCCCAAATTTCACAAATCCTTAGAAAAGATTTTAGAGCGCAAAAAAGAGAAATATTTCCTATATTTGGCTAAAAAAGGAGCTAAATTGCCTCATGATTTTGATACTAAGAACTTAAAGAGAAGTCCTGATGAAACACCCTTGTCTGATTTTAGTGCCTTGTCTCAATAGATTAAAGCACTACATGGACAAATTAAAGACATGCAAGGGGGAACCACAACAGAGAAATATTCTATTGATGATATTTGTCCTTATCCTTTTGATCATAGTCTTAACATGATCCCATTTCCCAAACATTGCGAAGTTCCAAAGTTTGATAATTATAATGGGAAATCGGATCCAATCGATCATATTAGAGACTTCTGAAATATGACTTTAGATTTTTCCCATTAGGATACATACTTGATGCATTTGTTTCCTAGGAGTCTTGGAGGCCAATCTATGGAATGGCTATCAAAAATCACACAACCTATCAAGACATTTGAGGAATTTATTAACGAGTTCATATCACAATATTCCTACAACATAAAACATCAAATAACCATGATTGATCTCTGCAAGGCTAAACAAAAACCTGGTGAACCATTCATTACATTTCTTCAGAGATGGAGAATATTTTTCGCTAGATACCCACGCCATGTTCTCGAAAAGGAAAAGATCACCACTTTCATAAAAAAATTATATCAAGAAATGAGCTATCATCTTAATCTTCATTGTCCTTCCTCTTTTTAGAAATTGATTGAAAATTCCATCACCATTGAAGGTGCCTTAATCTAGAGAGGGATAATAAAACTTGACAGTGACAATCCTAGCTCTTCAAATCACCACAATGAGAAGTCTAAGTTTTGGAATCACAACAAAAATGTGGTAAATGATGGTGTTGTAGATGAAAATCATGTATTGACTAAGCCATTTGTTCTTAGTACTCCAAGTGCTCCTCACAACAATAACTATAACAACGTCAACTTAGTCACAAATCAAGGAAACAATCCTCCTCTGAGGAATAACATGAATCAAACATTTACTCCCAATCAAGGGAATGCCAACAATCAAGGTTATCATGGAGAAAATAACAAAAACAATGCCTTAGGAAATGCCTCAAACACAAATCCACAATGATCTTCATTCTTCTCTAGCAGAAGAACTTTTACTCCACTAGGTCAATCTTTAGAATCTGCATTCAAAGAGTTGATGGCTAAAAATTTCCTTACTTTTCCACCTCAACGCAACTTCAAACCCAGTGTGAAGCCTCCATCATGGAATGATGCATACTTATGTGATTATCATCGGTGCAAGGGCCATCGTACAAATAATTGTTAAGCCTTGAAAAATGTCATCCAAGACTTAATCGAAAATGGCATCATCACAATAGAAGGACACCAACAATCAAACGAAGACCACCAAGCATTTCACAACCCTTTTCCCAACTATAAAAAGGTTGAGTCTTCTAGAAAAAGTGTGAATCATATCAATGATAATATAATCAATCATATCTACACTAACGACGAACAGGTCAATGTTATAAAAGTTAAGGAGAATATGGAATATAGACAAGTCAACGCAACAACAAGGGCACAAGCTAAAGTTGTCTTAAATGGTGCTTCTTCAAAATCCACTTTTCCCCCACCTCAACATCAATATGACTTAGTCAATCAACTTTGAAAGACTCCTACTCAGATTTCTATCTTAGAACTCCTAAAGATTTCCCCAGCACACAAGGAAATTCTAGAAAAGGCCCTCGTTGAAACAACTGTATCCACTGATCTGGATGTGGACCGATTTCAAGTTATGGTGGGACACTTTTCCTCACCCACATGCCTCTCATTCTCTGAAAAAGATGACGTTTCCATGACTCATCCCCATAATTCATCGCTATACTTAGAAGTCATGATCCACAAGTTTCGTGTCAAACACGTCTTAATAGATGAGGAGTTAGTTTGAATATATGTACCATGGAGTTAGTTCAGGCTTTAGGATTCTCTGAGGACTCCATTGATCCCAGAAGAAAGATCACTATTAAAGCCTACGATGGTGAGGAAAGAGCGTCCAAGGGTTTAATCATGCTGCCGATCAGAGTGGGACCTGTTATCAAGAATACTTTCTGTCAAGTATTAGACCATGATCTTGCATACAACATTTTGTTGGGTCATCCTTGGATCCACGAAATGCAAGTTGTCCCGTCCACATATCATCAATGTCTTATGTTTCCTTATGACAGACAGGAGATCACAATACAAGTTGATAATTTGAACAGTCAAACTTGTGACAACATCAAAGCTAGTCAAGATACTTTGGTTCCCAACAACCGAGAAGTTCCTACTAGTACTTCTTCCAAAGTTGATACACAAATTAGTCAGTTAACCAAAATATTTGATAGGCAACAATGTTTCAAGGACAATGGAGTTGGGGAGTACTCTCTCTATCTTGCTAATCTACCTACATCGCCTTGGTCACATGGGAAACCTTCTATCACACAACATCATATATCTATAGCATCAACCTCAATGCAACCACCGACAGAGCCAAGTACAAAGTTTAATGGATGATTTATCAAAGAAAAATTCCCCATGGAAGATCCTGAGGATAGAGAAGTTCTAAATTGGCTCTATAAAGATGAAGATGAAATAGTCCTCAATGTCAAAATACCAACTAACCAATATGGTAAAGGGTATTCAATCATGCAGAAGATGGGCTATGATGGTAATGGTCCTATCGGAAAGAGAAAAGAAGGATTAGTTGAGCCTATTCACCTTCCAGGAATTGTTGCAAAAGATAAAACAGGACTAGGCTATGATACTAACTCAAAAGAAAGAACATCCAAGTAGTTGCATGATATTGTCCTCACATTGCAAGAAGGTTCCGATACAAGAGAAGCATGCTTAACAACAATTCAAAATTTTATGGATAATAACTCTAACATAGACTTTGGTGAATATGAATGGGACACCATCTACAATGATGAGTTCTAGAGGGACAAAAAGGTTTATATGATACACAAGTATACCCCAACTCTAATCGAAGGTGAAGGGTCAGGGTCCCAACTGCAAGGATCTGAGCTACAAGGCAACTATGATTCTAGTAATACTGAGTTGGATTTAAACGAACAAGACTATTGTGGGAATTGTACCATCATTGATCCACCTCATGCCTCAGATCCTACATACAACTCCATTATGGTCATAACCATAGCCAATTTCACGCAATCCAATGACCCACTACCTTTAATCCATCTCGATCTCATTGACTGGGATTTATCCGAACCTATCGATATACCTATGTTTCCAAGCAATGAATCTATTGTGAACTTCCTTTCCACAGATGACACAAATGATTGTTCCATTAGAGATTTTTGGCATAGAGTCTTTAATTAGGAGAGTGTCAAGTTTCCTAGCTGCAAAAGTAAAAATAAAAAAGAAAGATCTAATGGTGAAAACCAGAATCTGGCAGTGTTAGATCAAATAAAAGATAAAACAAAGAGCGTATCAGATGGTGAAAAACTTTTTAAGGCACCAAATGATGGGAAGCTTGACACTCTCTCTGAGCATTATCATGAGTGATCACCTATCTTGATTGAGCCTACAAAAGAGGTTAATCTTGAAACTATAGAACCAAGGATTCTATAGTTAGCTACATCAATGAAAGATAAAGAAGTACCTGAGTTCATGAAGTTCCTGAGAGAAAATCAAGTCAACTTTGCCTGGTCTTATGCAGACATGCCAGATCTTGATCCCAATCTCATAATGCATCACTTTTCCATCAAACCAGGAGTTAAGCCTATGAAACAAAAACTCAGAAAGATTCATCCTCATGTTGCACTATTGGTTAAAGAAGAGCTCAGAAAAATCCTTGATGTGGGATTTATAAGATCAATTGACTATGCAAAATGGATCTCCAACATTGTTCTTGTGTCTAAACCAGATAGACGAATCAAAGTGTGCAAAATTTCAAAGATCTTAATAAAGCATTTCCTAAGGATGACTTCCCACTTCCAAACATCAACACCACAGTTGATCTGACAGCTGGCCATGCCATGTATTCACTAATGGATGGTTTTTATGGTTACAACCAAATCAAGATTGCACCTAAAGACTAAGACAAAACAACTTTCACATGTCCATGGGGGACTTATTGTTGGAACATCATGCCTTTCGGTCTAAACAACATTGGGGCTACATATCAAAGAGCCATGAATACAATTTTCCATGACATGATGCACACATTCATGGAAGATTATGTAGATGATATATTGGAAAAATCACACACAAGAGAAGGACATCTTGAAGTATCCAAAATCTTTGCAAGGTTGGAAAAGTTCAAAGTTTGCCTCAGCCCCAAAAAATGTGTTTTTGGGGTCACATCTAGAAAGCTCTTAGGATACATAGTATCAGCAAAAGGGATTGAAGTAGATCTTGCCAAAGTGTGGGCAATCATGGAAATGCCTCCACCAAGGAATATCAGTCAGTTGAGGTCATTACAGGGATGACTTCAATCTATACGAAGGTTCATCGCACAATTGGCAGATAAAATTCTAACTTTCACACATCTATTGCATAAGAATGTTCCTTTCAAATGGGATGACAAGTGTGAAATGGCCTTTCAAAAAATCAAGCAGTACTTAATGAACCCACCGGTTCTAGTACCACCAAATCTAGACAAACCACTAATCTTATATATTGTCGCAACAAAGACATCTTTGGGGCATTATTAGCACATGAGGATTCTACAAGAAAGGAACGTGCAATTTATTACATCAGCTGAATGCTAACAAGTCATGAAATCAACTACACTTTCATCGAGAAGGCTTGTCTAGCAGTAGTCTTTGCCTCACAAAAATTTTGACACTACATGTTAACTCATACAATCAATCTTGTTGCAAAGATTGATCCACTCAAGTATCTGCTAAGCAAAGCTACATTAATAGGAAGGTTAGCAAAATGGGTTATGATCTTGAGTGAGTTTGAAATCCATTATGTTGATCGCAAAGCAATCAAAGGACAAGTTATCACCGATCAACTAGCTGAAGCACCACTACAAGCAGAGCATCCCATGCACATTGAATTTCTAGATGCTGATGTCTTCACTGTAGAATCCAAACAAACATGGTCATTATACTTTGATGGTTCTTTCACTCAACATGGATCGGGGGTAGGTATACTCTTTGTCACCCCTCAAGGACATACTATTCCTTGGTCATATAGGCTAATGTTTCCATGCACCAACAACATAGCTGAATATGAAGCTTTCATCATTGGACTCAAGATAGCATTGGAATGGAGGATCATAGAGATACAAGTCTATGGTGACTCACAATTAGTCATTAATCAGATCAATGATGATTATTAGACCAAAGATGACAAACTGTTTACATATAAGAAAATGGTTGACGATTTCAAGGTACTTCATGGATATCAAGTTCATACAGATTCCAAGACTTGATAACAAAGCAGCTGATGCCATGGCCACGATTGCATCATTGTCGCAACTCCCAGAAAATCAGACTCGCTATGAATTTTTGGTGGAACAATCATTTACACCTACCTATGACACACCTAAAATTCAAATCATTTGCCACTTAGTAGGATTTGATTCACTTTGGTATGGTAAGATTTATGCCTACTTAAAAGATGTCATCTTACCACCTGACTTATCTCATAACCAAAAGTGCAACTTTATTTGCCAATCCTCTCGCTATACTCTTATCACTGACACCCTTTATCGCCACGGTCTAGATGGTACTTTACTTCGATGTATTAAATGTGATGAATCTGACAAGGCTTTACAGGAAGTTCATGGTGGCATTTGTGGTACTCATTTAAGTGGACTGACCTTATCCAATAAATTGATTAGAATGGGTTACTACTGGCCGACTATGGAGAGGGAATCATTCACTTTCATGAAGAAGTGCTCTAAATGCCAGATTCATGGGAATCTCATCTATGCACCAGCACAGGAACTACAACTATTCACGTCGACCTAGCCATTCTCTTAATGGGGGTTAGATCTAGTTGGAAAGATCCATCCTTCATCATCGAACGAACACAAGTTCATCATCATAGCGACAAAGTATTTTACCAAGTGGATTGAGGCAATACCTCTCACTAAGGTTACCGACAAACAAATCTCATCATTCATACTCAACTATATCATTTTTCGGTATGACATTCCCAACTCCATCATCACAGATAATGGACGACCCTTCAAGAATCAGGATGTTGATGAACTTTGTGAGAGATTGCATATCCAACATAGATATTCAACACCTTACTATTCACAAGGGAATGGCCAAGCAGAGGCCTCAAACAAGACTATATTGAAAGTTTTGAAGAAAACTCTGAATGATGCAAGGAAAGATTGGCATGTTCAACTCAATCCCACATTATGGGCCTATAGAACTAGCATTTGAACACCAACAGGAGCAAAATGTATGCTCTTGTCTATGGACTAGAAGCCATATTACCTCTGGAGGTTGAGATTCCATCACTCAGGGTATCATTGAAGGGTCTCACAATAGATGATGAATAAAGAGTTTCCCAACTGCAAGGGATGGAACTCCTCGATGAGAAGAGACAACGAGCAACTGATCATTTGAAAGCATATCAACAAATGATGTCTCATAGCTATAATCACAGAGTAAAGCCACATACCTTTCAGGTTGGTGATCTTGTTTTGAAAGAAAACCCACAAAATTAGCAAGACAAAGAGAAGAAAGGAAAATTTGAACCAAATTGGTTGGGTCTTTATGTGGTCATCACAGTATACGGTTCAGGAGCATACAAGTTGTCAACACCAGAAGGGGACCTATTTGATGAACCCATCAACAACATGCACCTAAAGAAGTATTATGTCTGAAGAAGTTATCATCATCCATACAAGTCCTGAGAAAAACCATAAAAATAAAAAAAAGTCTTGAAAAAAAAGACAAAAACAATAGAAAAAGTCTTGAAAAAATCCATAAAAATAAAAAAAGGTCCTAAAAAAAATCGTCATAGGGTGAAAACCTGGCAACAGGCATCTATTGACAAAGAAAAAAAAAATCAAAAAAATCATCATAGGGTGAAAACCTGGCAACAAACAGTCTATTGATAAGAAAAATACAAAAAAATCAAAAAGAATTTAGAAAAATGCAATAAAAACAGATAGTGAAAATCTGGAAAATAGATGCTATTTGTAGCTCTCCATCTATTAGCTCATGTTCTACACTTAGCTTCTCAGCCTTCATTTCATGCATCTTTTCACCATCATCTTAGGGCCATAACAATATCATACTGCCATCATTTTCCTAGAGCGATAACGTCTTACCATGGCTTGATTATTGTACATATTCATTTTAGCAAGTTATTCCAATCCTGGGGGCAAACGTTGACATACTAGGGGCAATCAATTTTCAAAGTTTACCGAAATAGCTAGACAATGGCATAAAATCCAAACATGCAAACAAACAATCAAATCACATGAACAACTATCCAATCATCGATCCGTATCCCAACATTTTTTAACAAGTACCATATCATAACACATATCTAGATGATCTCAAATCTGAATAATGTTCGAAATATATCAGTATTATATTTTGAACAATGGTTGTTTTACTTTTGATATCATCCTTTTGGAGCACACTCGATGATGTATTGAACTAGAGTGGCAAGGAAAGATAATGATTTTTCTTTATCTACTGTCTTGAGGTTAAATATCAATTTGGTGCAAATATGTCGTGAGACATGATTTCCAAAGCGTATCATTGATGACAGTTCCAAATTTGCATCAGAAGGTGGTTAATCTTTGTTTATTTATGCAAGAAATACTCAGGTCATCTCAGTTCAATTATACCTCAATGCTTGTGTTCACTTGCTATATCAAAATCATGAAAGTTGTACTCAGGTCATCATTGGTGCTAATTTCCCCTTTGATGCTTGTACATACTTCCAACATTTTAAAACACTCTATGATGATTCAAGAAAGCAAACAAAGGGCTCAACAAACGGTTGGTTTTGTTTCATTGCATTTCATTTAGATCATTGTACATATCTGCTTACTGGATTTGCATCAGAGTTTTGAAAGGCTGGACAAAAACATCAACAGTTGTCATGTCTCTTTGGACTATTTGTGGAGGACATTCAAACATTTGTTTCATTACCATCTTTCATCTTCATCATCATTTCATTAATCATTATCATTTCATCTAGATCATGTACATATCATATGGTTTATCATTCATTCTCATATCATTTCGATCTTTTATCATTTATTATTGTTAGAAACCAGGAATCAGTTGCTAGACCAATATACTCCCACAAGAGAGATAATGGGGAGAATGCTTACTATCAATATGCAAGATTGATTCATGATTGAATTGATTACAAATGTACAAGATGAGGCTTGCTTATAAAAGGCAAGCATGCACAACCCTAAACCTAACTTGAGCTACAAGATAGCTCAAGTAGATAAGGATAAGAAAATACAACCTAGCACTTAAATGAAAGCCTAAGTAAACTTATGAAGATGTAATTAAATAGTTAGTTACACCAACACCCCCCATAAGTGCAACTTAAGGAGAAGATTATAATGCAAGCTACTATGGGTCCCGACAACAAGGCCATGTTAGGTACCCATTTACAGATGCAAATGAAATGCAATCTCCCATAAAGCAGAGAAAAGGGGAAAACCCAGTGGGAAGAAAACCCCTCCAAAAGAGAGAAAACAAAAAACAAGCATGATGAATGTAAACATGATGTATGGAGGAATCAATGATACCCCCCAAGGATTACATCCATCATGAATATACAATAAATTACCCCCCCATAAGAGGAAAGTAGAGAGATAAGATATCCCCTACATGCTGAAGAAGCTCCAAAGCCAATGAAGAATGCCTAAAAACAAAAGATGACCCAATGTCTGCAAGCAACACATCTCCCCTTAGGAAGAAACAAATCCATAAGCTGATGAAGAAGCCACTCCATATCCAACTGAAAGGAGGAAGAATGAATGCTCAACAAGTATGCCTCTAAAAACTGAGTAGGAGCCTCCAAGCTTAAATGAGCCACAACATAATCATGGTCAAACTTAACCAAGAAACATGACAAATCAAGTGATGGAGGAGACTCGTGAATATCAATCTCCAAAGACAAAGAAGATGGTGTAACAGTTGTGCTGAAATTGTCATCAAAGAGGAGAGAAATCCCCTCAAGTGTGTCCTCCAAATCTGTAGTATGAGACTCTAGGAACAAGGTAGAAATCCCTATCAAATAATCATCCCACAAAGCAAGATCTGAAAAACTATGATTATCCTGCTAAACAGAAGCAACAATGGCTGAAGAAGCAGGAGGTGGAGGAGTAGGAAGTTTAGCATTGGTCTCTAAAATACCAAGGTGTAGATGACCAAACTTCTCCTCACTAATATGGGTCACACTCAATGGAGTGTGTGATGCAGTCAAAGGAACATTATCAGCTTCTGAAGCAAAATGTGAAAAAGAATATACTCGAGATGAATGATCAACCATCCCGATTGCAACAATATCCCTAGTCTCCAAGTCCCTTATAGACACCCTATCAGGAGTGAACTCAACTGTTTTACCTTGACCCCCATGAGTAATTTGATAAATAGAAAGGAGATTAGTGGTCAAAGAAGGAACACAAAGCACATCATTGAAAGTCCCTTCCCCAATACCAATAGAACCCTTCCCACTTACTGTCATGAATGTATTGTTACCCATCAAAATGTGAGGTGAATTACAAGGCTCAAAAGAAGAGAACATTTCCTTTGAAGATGCCATATGATGAGATGCCCCTGAATCAAGAAGCCATCCTTGAGAATTAGGACCTGTAGAGGCCAAGAGTGCATGCCCTTTCATATTATGTAGCCTAGAAGTGGATGTTGTGTTCTCTGACTGTGATGATGATGTGGCTGCCGATTGTGATGGTGAAGAAGTAGAAGACACTGATGAGGGTAGCTGAATGTTATTCTTTTGAAGAAGGTGTGTGAGTTCATCAATCTTCTTATTATAACATCTATGCTCATCATGTCCTAACCTTTTGCAATATGCACATTTGGACTTCTTCTTTTTTGATGATTCCTCCTTTTGAAGAGGATGAGGACTCAGGAGTGCCATGTGAAGGAGAATCTTTACCTTGCTCATTTGACTTGGTTTCCTTTTTGTGCTTCTTTCCTTTGCCACTTGAAGCCTTTGTATCATTCGCAATAAGAGCTTGAGATGTTGAAGACTTCAATGTACCCATGTGCATCAACTTTTCTTGTTCCCTTGTGAGTTGTGCAGCAAATTCATCAAGAGAAGGCATTTTATATGTATTGCCAAGAGCATCCATTGTAGCATAGAAAGTAGAAACAAACACAGAATATGAAGAACCAAGCTTAGCAAGAATAGAAAGTATCATTTGTTCATCCTCTTTAACAACCCCACATTTTGATAACTGCAATATGAGAGAGTTGAGCTTAGAGAAAAAGTCTTGAATATTGTCAAAATCTGAAGGATTAAGACCCATCAGTTCATTTTCCAACTTAAATTTCCTTAGCTTGTCTGGCTTACCAAAGAGGCTCTCTAAAGTAGTCCAAACTTCATGAGGATGTGTGTAAGACTCAACATGATATCTAAGATATGGAGAAATGGACAGAAGAAGATTACCAAGAGCTTCATCCCTTCTATCAAACCATTTTATTTTCTCTTTTGCTCCTTGGGGTTCTAGATCTTGACCAAAAGTAATTCGTTGCAGCTTCAACTTTAACAATAGCAACTCCATCTGAGATTTCCACTCATAATAATTAAATGGAGTTAAAAGTACAACTTTTGGAAAATCCATGATGAGGGAAGAAAAATAAATTCCTGCACAAATTCAAAAAGCAACTCCTTTATCGTAGCTTTGGAGATGAAAAAATCTTTGCAAAATATCTTGGGGCTGACTCACTGTTGGCTTCTTCCTCTTTTTGGAAATAAATAAGTTTTATAGAAAACTTTTAAAAATCTCCAAAAAACTCGTCAGTTTTTTTTTAAAAATAGAAAGCATTTTTTACAAAAAAATCTTGCCCTCTTTTTAAAAAAAAACTAACCAAGATTAGAAAAAATAGATGCCATGCAAATCACGAAAAAAGAACTTTCCCTCTCAACAAAGCTTTCAAAATCATGCAAAGTACCATCCGCCGAATATGATGCCGATGGAGATCTGACCAGAGAATGGGTCTATGGATACCCTAACTCGGCGTACCCATACACCAGCAGTTTGGAGATGATGCCAATGAACAATAATCCTTGCCAATGAAGAGGTAAGCTGACACCGATGGAAACACAAGCCCGCAAACTAGATGAATGCCGATGGAAGGTACAGTGGGTCAGTGCCGATGTGGAGAGGACAGCCTACACTGTGGTAGGGATGATAAATATGACTGTCCGATGGAAGGAACAATGCGACTGCAATATGAAGACCATGTACCCATAGATAGTGAATTGAGCCAATGTACCGGCGTACAATGATGACCACACAAAAAACGTCGGTGTATAAAGTGCAGCGACCTGTCCACTGATGGAGGAATGATAGCCATCAAATAAACCGTCTGATGGAGAATAGACCTCTGATGGATCCTCAATGATCATCAAAGGATGCCGATGGATTCCAATCTACCAGAATATGCCAATATAACTGCAATTAGATGGGTGCTCGATGGCAGAAGCAGGGAAGACTCAGATCTGATCAATGCCAAGGAAAATGCTCTAATAGCGACCAATGAAACCATGCCAATTAATAAACGACCATGGATGTGATGGCAACCAGCATACAAATCTCAGTCACCAAATGTTTCACCGATGGGAGGGTACAAAGTACGTCGATGCAATATTGATGCAGGCTAGAGTACACTGTACTTGGAATGACAGATCCATCGAGGGTTATAAAGACCTGCGCAATTCAATACAGGATGCGGAATATTCTGCAGATTCTACCCACCAAATACTTTGTAACCCACAAACATATATTAAAATATTTTGCCCAATGAAAAAAAATTTGCCCCAAAATTTTCAATAAAATATTCGCAAAAAATATCTTTGGAAAATATTTTTTTGCAAAATAAGAAAGATCGTACTATTTGGGAGGTTGATTGAGCAAAAATAAATTTGCTTGAAAAACAACTTTCTCCAAAATAGGTGAATTTACAGTCAAAATTCATCTGTAGGGCCTTCTGAATTCAACCGTGAGGTTATTGAAACCCCAATCTTCACCCAACAAGAAAACTTCAAGCCAAAATAAAACCCTCAGATTCGGGAAGGAGTCCGCAACCCTGGATGCTCTGATACCATGTTAGAAACCAGGAATCAGTTGCTAGACCAATATACTTCAACAAGAGAGAGATAATGGCGAGAATGCTTGCTATCAATATGCAAGATTGATTCACGATTGAATTGATTACAAATGTACAAGATGAGGCTTGCTTATAAAAGGCAAGCATGCACAACCCTAAACCTAACTTGAGCTACAAGATAGCTCAATTGGATAAGGATAAGAAAATACAACCTAACACTTAAATGAAAGCCTAAGTAAACTTATGAAGATGTAATTAAATAGTTAATTACACCAACAATTATGCATTATCAGGTCATTTATCTTCTTTTTTTTCATATCATTTAATTTCACTGCATACCATTGATCATTCTCATTTTATATCATCTATGTTTTATTACATATCATTTAGATCCTTTATCATTTCATATCATTCATTTATCCATTAGGTATTTCATATCACTTTCATTTTCATATTATCTATCATTTTCATATCATTAATATCTTACTTATCATTTTTATATCCATTTCATTTTCATTCTACACAGTTGCATACCATTTATCATCTTCATTACCATTTCATTTTCATATTTTATCTTTGTGTCATCATTTCATAATCTATTTCATTTCACTTATCATTTCATCTCATTATCATTTATCATTATCATTTTATCCATTTCATCATCATTTCATTACATATCATTTATAATCTTATCATACATCTCATTATTATTTATCCTTATCCATTTCATATCATTTCATCAACATTTCATTACATATCATTTATAATCTTAACATACATCTCATTATTATTTATCATTATCATTCATTACGTGTCATTTATCATCTTATCATACATCTCATTATTATTAATGTTCATTTCATCCCATTATTTATCATTTGTCACATTACATTCATATCACATCTTTAATCATCTATCATTTTCATGTCATTTATATATCATGTCATTTTTCGCATAAAATTTAACCTATTTCACATATCATTTCAAATCTTTTCCCAATTCATATACATACTACACATTCATGATACATTTTCATAAACACAACATCCATTTTCCTTCACATCATCATTATTCATCGCATTTGAAAAATCCAAAAACAAACATTCCATGCATACATTACTTTTTCACATCATTTTTCATAAACATATCATATATCCCATTGCATATTTTCATAATCAACATCCTAGGTTATCCACCTGCATGACATCATTAGTATGCATCACAACTCACCATCATATCATGAATCATCTGACATATCATGCTAGTCATCAAATTATTAAAATACATATCAAAAATCCATACTACATCATGCATAAATACATGCATATCACATCATCACATCAAAAATGCACATCATCAAAACTCATCACTGCTGCATATCATCGTTCATCAAAAATACATACAAATGTCCAATGTCCAATGAAATTGAAAAGTATAGAGAGATACATGAGATATGATAAAAAACAATGTACATGCTCTAAAAATGATATACATGTGTGAAGTACATCAATTATACTACATCAATACAAATCACATCTCATGGCTGACTAGTAGAGCCCCCTAATGGAGCTGGTCTAGAGGATGGTGGCCTACTGCTACCCCCTACGTCGGGATCCTGTTAAGGCCCTGTAACCCCTCTGCTATGTGTCATAGTCCGTGATCTACTCATAGATCTGTTGTGGGACAAAGGGTAAGGCTCTCTGCGGTCAAGGAGGGCACAAATCCTCGTATCTAATTCGATAATGCTTAACCTCCCTGGAAATCTTGAATCCCTCTGCAATGGCCTCTCGCAAAGATGCACTCTCAATAGTGCCCATGAGTCTCTAAGCAAGACCTTCTTCCTCTACTGCCCTCCATCTAAAGGAATCCCTCTCTGCTATGAACTAGGCCACCTATGGGTCCAGGGCAGGAGGAGGTGCCTGTGCCTATTCCTACGCAATCTGTGCCTGTAACTGCACTGCCAAAATTTGAACCTGAGCTAATTGGCTTTCCAACTGGGCTTGCTACCCCTGAAGCGTCTGTACCTGGGCCTGCAAAGTAGCTATCTGTGCCTGTTGCGCTGTAGAGGAGACCCTAATCACTGTCCGTTGTCCAGTACTAGTCCTTAGCCTCTGCATGATCTGAGCACTACCCAAGATATATGTCCTTTGCCTCACTTGCCTCTACTCATCCCCTCTTCCATCTCCATCGTCATCCCCACCACCATCATCTGATCTCTCCCCATATCCACTCTCATCCTCATCTCCACTATCCTCTCCTCATCCCCTCCACCCACCTCTTGCTCTCCCCTTGCCACATCATCCTGTCTCCTACCCTCTGGCTAATGTGCCATCAAAATGGGCGCCGACTCATCTGGACATGTAAAACAAGGGAATGGGTGTGTGTGGAAATAAGTAGAGTACTCATCCAACATCCCTGCATCAGTATTATCCAACCTGTAAACCCATTCCCCAGGCTATAAAATGGTATACTTTGTATACGCCACTTGATATGAAATGCATGGCCCCCATCCAGTATCATCCTTGCACCGCCCATAGTGCGCAATGCCTTTAGGCATCCCCTGTGTATAGCCATACTATCTTTGCACTCGTAATGCCAAAAAACTCTCTCTAATGAATGAGGTCTGACCTATCAGATACCGTGGCATACATACAAATGGCATCTCTAGATGATCAGTATCCCACGCCTCACAATCCGTGTATGGCCTCCATATCACTGAATCTATATCATCAAGAATTTGTTGCCAGTACTCCAACTTGCCTAGCTTGGGCTAGACAAGTGCACTAGAATATGCATATACATATGGCCTGCCTAGTGGCCTAGCTCTAGGACAAAGTGGTCTTGTAATAGCAATATGCTCCCATGCCTAGATCTAGACCAGGGTAACACCGCAAGACAAACTAGATGATCCTCTGTATACTACCTGATGCAAGTCATGATATAAATGAGCTAACATGCAGCTCCCCCAGGCATATCTCCGTTGTTGACCTATCATCAGCTCAAGGATCCTCCCCCACCCAACTGATAATCCCTTTGACCGGTGGTCCAGACAAAGGAAGCCTCCAATGAATGCACTCAAAATGGTGGGTAAGGCCAGATATCCCCTCAAATCTACCCAATGCACCCAATACCCTACTATATGAGCATTCTCAAAGACCCTCCTGAGTGCATCTATACCACCTAGCTCCTTGTGGTCATAAACCACAAGAGCACCTACCACTGGAATCCCCAAAATCCTGTATATTTCCTCAGGGGTCACGGTCATCTCACCCATCGACAAATGAAAGGTGTTATGCTTTGAATGCCACCTCTCTACTAGTGCGGTCAATAGTCCCCTATTGACCTAAATTAGTGGCATAGACAATAAAGGTCCCAACCCACATCCCACTATCAACTATACATCTATTAGTGTCAGCTCTTGTATCCAATCCCAACCTATAGGGAAGCGCTCTCTGATCTGGAGGTTTTTGAAAACCTCCTATTTTTTGTCATCACAAGGAGAATCAATCAGACTAATATCATGACTCATATCAATGTGATCTATCTACTTCACATCATACAAATCAATCAGACTAATATCATGACTCATATCAAGTGATCTATCTACTTCACATCATACAAATCAATCAGACTAATATCATGACTCATATCAATGTGATCTATCTACTTCACATCATACAAATCAATCAGACTCATATCAGTGAACCATATCAAGTGACCCATATCAGTGAACCGTATCAGTGACTCCTATCAAGTGACCCATATCAGTGACTCATATCAAGTGAACCATATCAAGTGTTCTATCTAAGTGACTCATATAATGAAATCAATGCTAAATCAATCTATCTGAATATCAAATCAATCTACTCTATCATCATTTACTATTTGTTTTCTTTTTCAAGAGAGAAAATTTATCAACAATCAAATCATCTTCCTATTTGTACTTTAGTCATGAATGCAAATATGTTTTCAAATACATTTTCTACTATTTGTTTTCTATCACAGAAAACAAATTTATTAGAAGTCATATCAATCATCTACTCTTTGTTTCTAAAGAAAAGTTATCAGAAAATCCATCAATCATTCTACTCTTTGTTTTTCATTCAAGGGAAACAAATTTATCAGCTATCTACTCTTTTTTTTTTTTTGGGAAGCAAAGTTATCGATTCATCATCAAATTTTCTATCATTTTTATCCATATCAACATGATGACAAGACAATTTATCTATCTATTGACTAAAGAAGCAATATACATCATCATTTTCATCAAACAGTGCATTCTACCTAAATTTCTTTGATGCGCTAATTTGCGGCCTCTATGCGTTGAAACCCCAAATGCGCTAAATCCCTCGATGCACCATTCTGTGCCTTAAAATCATTGAAGTTTTTCCCCTATGCGCTACTTCCCTATATTCTCTAAAGCCCTATGTGTATGTGCCATTTCATCCACCTAACGTGCTAAAACCCTAAATGCGCTATTCTATTTCCTATATGTGCTACAGTACCAATTTACTATAGGCATCCTAAATGCGCTATTATGCATATCGCATGCACTAAACTATCTATTTCCTAAAAGTGCTAAATTACACCCTATATGCACTAAAAGAAACATTGCAAGCACTAAAACTCCTACTCTATGCACTAAAATGGAATGTTCAAACCTAATTCCGTGCTAAAACACATCAAAAGTCAATTAAAATCACAAATTTTCAACACAAAGAGGGTTGAATTGACTCACCGGTGGTCCATGCGCGACTGGTCTTTGGTATCGATGGGCCCACTCGAATCTATGTCTATGATACGAAATCTCCATCTCGCCAAGTCAAAGTCAGAGCAACAAAATCACTAAAGTCAAAAGGTGAAAATGACTTGCCCTTTTTACCCCTTTTACCTTTTAAAGGTCAAACAAGTTGGGTTTTTGTGGCATTTTATTTTTATTTTTCTCCTTTTCTAAAAATTTGACCTTATTTTTCAAACTAGGGCATCTTTTAATCAATTATCAAGAGCTAAATCACTGCATCCTTCTCATCATCAGTGATTTACCTCCCGAGGGGGCATCATCAATATCAGCCACATTTCTCAATCAGAAACATATCAGTTCATATCCGAGGCATATCAATTAAAATTTTTCGACTAGGGGCAAAATCAAATGCAACAAATTTGAAAGGCAAGAATATTTTCTTTGAAACAATGTGTTTCACACATCACTTCAAAGAGGGGAAAAATGTATACATCTAAAAATGGTCACAGTTAATCAAGCTTGTTAATTAATTAAATATGAATTATTTAATTAATCTTCTAAAGTCATCTACATATAAATAAATTTAATTATTTATTTATATTGTTCACTTTTATAATTCTTCTACCTTAAATAAATAAGTTTATTTAATTATTACCATCTTCCATCTTCCTCTTAATTAAATTAAATAAATTTTATAATTTATTTATATTAATTATCATATTATTCTAAATTTGAATATTTGAATTCAAATAATGGAATATTCCTCCAAACACTTTCTTCATCTCACAGTTAAATTAAATATTACAAATATTTAATTTAACACCTTTTTCTCGTTCCATGCATAATTAAATATTTTATTTACCTTCCTTTTTCATCTCTCACACATAATTAAATATTAAATATTTAATTATGGAAACTTCTAAATTCATTGTCACACATAATTAAATTTATTTATTTATTTAATTGTGGGATTTATCTTCAACTACAAAACCAACTCATAACTAAATATTTAATTACCTTCCTTTTTCATCTCTCACACATAATTAAATTTAATTGTGGGATTTATCTTCAACTACAAAACCAACTCATAACTAAATATGACAACTGACAAGTTGCCTCTATTTTTGAGTGAAAGGTTTTGTGGGAAGGAAACATCTTCCATTATTCTCTCAACCTTCCATCTTTTTCTCAAATTCCAGAATCTCTCACCATTCATCTTGACAAGCTCGATTTCAACCGTTGATCACATTAGCCAATCATAATCTTTTGGAATCTCTATAAATACCCCTATGAATCCAAACATTGGTTACACACACACACACATGCATTAGAGATAGGCGATTAGCATTTTAGCATTATTATTATCATATTTAGCATTCATAGTTGCGTAATTTTATATTCTAGCAATCATATTTAGTTTAAGCATGTTAATCATATCTTAGTATAGCATGCATTCATATTTAATCTCGTTCTCTAGGAAGACTGTTTATTGAGCCTAGCACACGATTTGAGAGCAAACTGGAATCAACAAGAACACTGGAGATAGAGGACAATGGGACGTCATTGAAGAAACTGCTGTTATTAAGAGTTTGTTTTAGTTTTTAATTAGTTTTCTTCAATATAAGGTTGCATTGGTGTGTTTTGATTTAATTTTGAATCTACATTTATTGTACACTTAAAATCGATCACACACACTTGTTAGCAGATATATAAATGAGATCGGTAATTCATTTTAAAGAGGGATGTGGAGTAGTGTGAAGGCGTGTGTGCGAAAAAGTATTGAACAACTATATGAGCTAATATTAGAAGATCTGTTGAGCAAATTTGGTTTGTGCAGTGGAAGAGTTTTTATAGCAGAGTAGAAGTGCGAATTGGACAAAAGGTCCAAAATCTGTTTCATGTGCTTCATTGGAACTAAATCCAGGAATTTGTAGATGCTATGTTCTTAGTTCAACTATTTTTATTTCTCAAATATTTTGTAAGGAAGTGAGCCTTTCCTGTTGAGCAGTGAGCTCTAGGCAGTGTTCCTGAATGCAAGTGCATTCCCTTTTGATCATACTTTTAACATAGTATACTTTGTGGATTAATCTCCACTGTGGTTTTTCCCTAACAGGGTTTCCACATAAAAATATTGGTGTTATGGTGCCCACATTGTCTCTTTAATGTGTTTACATGTTTCCTTCTATTTATATGTTGTGAATGGTATTAAAGGTTAAATATTGTTGTTGATTGTGGAACACTGACTCACCCCTCTCCCAGTGTTCCTAGTGTCCAACATAATACACTTTGGTTCCTTAGTTGTATAGACCAACCAAGCCACACACTTGTGTGCACTAGGAGCTCTGGTATATGTTACCTTTCCCTTTATGACCCATTAAGGCCATGAAAGGCATTGTGTGTTATAGGACAATCTGTTATTTTTTTGTGAGTCCAAAGTCCACACAAAGGACACACATCCACCATTGGTCATATATACCATTGATGCATAATATCCTTTGCTATATCAAATGTTAGGATTGCTCACCACATTTTCAGCATATCCCAAGCAACCCCTTTCACATCCCCCATATCCTATGGTTTTACTCCCCCCACCTAGATTATATTTTGTATCATGAACAAAGAAATAATAACCAATCATAACCTAGCATCATACATCATTAGTCATTCAACCCATTCATTATCCTTTTTTCATTTTATCCATTTTCATTTATTCATAACCATTAATCATTATCCATTTTGCATAATCAGTATTCATTTTTGCACACCCATAATCATTTCCCATAATCTATTTTAACATAATCATATTCATTATTCAATTCAAGCATTTTACATATTCATTTATCATTATCCATTAACCATTTTTCCATTATCCATAATCATATTCATTATCCATTTCATTCATCCATTATCCATTTTACATAATCACATTCATTATTCATTTTACATTTTACATATTCATTTATCATTATCCATTAACTATTTTACAATTATCCATATTCATTATTCATTTTGCATTTTACATATTCATTTATCATTACCCATTAACCATTTTCCATTATCCATAATCATATTCATTATCCATTTCATTCATCCATTATCCATTTTGCATAATCATTCATTATTCATTTTTCATTTTACATATTCATTTATCATTATCCATTAACTGTTTTTCCAATATCCATAATCACATTCATTATCCATTTCATTTAATCATTAACCATTACCCATTTAATCATTTTGCATAACCATTCAATCATTAATCATTATCCATTTTCCATATTCATTTATTATCCATTATCCATAATAATTTCTTTACCAAAACCACAAACATTCTATTAATTTCAATCAATCTTAATACAAGTTATTAAAGATGGCTGCGAGTGGGAAATAGTCTTTTGATTCCTCTATGCGGGAGGCGTATGTGGTTGCTAATGGAAACCCTAACGCGATTGTTGGAGCGGCGGCGGCGTCAATGGTCAGGCTATCGACGGTGGTGTCTAATGGTTCCCTTCCTCCTGTGCTGGGCCATGGTGGTATTGGGGTCGTATTGCAGGCATCTGGAATGACCAATGGCGGTGGTCAGGGAGGAGTTGGCCCTGTTTCTTCAGTGCCTGATGGAAGGAAACTCATGGGGTTTGGGCCTAAGGCTAAAGCCACGAATTCTGCGGGACCCAAGCTTGGGCATTATGGTGGATTTATCCCTGTTAGGAGTGCTATTTTAGTAAAGCTGAAAGATGAAACTGTTGAAGATATTGAGGAGGTTGTTGCTGATCTTTCCCTCTGTGGAGTGATCTATCGGTTCAAAGGTTTTTGGCCTAACCTCCCCCAGTTGCATTCCTGGATATCTAGCGAATGGGAGCCTCTAATTTCAGGTAAAGTTAACATTTATCCCTTGGTTAAGGGATTTTTTTCTGCTAAATTTGACAATGCTCAGGACAAAAAAGTAATCTTGTGTGAAAATTATTTTAGCTGGGAAGATAAATTTATGTTGATGATCAAACCTTGGCATTTTGACTTCAATCCTGTTTCTGAAACTTTTAATAAATTCCTGATTTGGGTTAGACTGCAAAATCTTCCCCTTCACCTTTGGCATGACTCTCTTCTGGAGGAAGTGGGTGATGCCCTTGGTGATTTTTTGATGGTGGATGATGAATCTTCTAACATTCTTCACTCCACCTATGCTCGCATTCTGGTTGAAATAAATGTTTCAAAAGGGTTGCCTGCTAAAGTCCTTCTTTAATCTTCTAAAGGCTCTTGGGTCCAATCTTTGGATTATGAAGGGATTCCATTCAGATGTAGACGATGCTTCAATACTGGACATGCGGCTGCACACTACGGATTAGAGAAAAAAATAAGACAACAACTTGGTGGAAAGGTGCCTCTCAACAGCATTATACGGTTGAGAAGAAAGCTAATCAGAATATGAGTTTTTCTGAAGTGGTTGCTTCCGAATCACTGGGTCTTGGAACACCCACTGCTATTGTTTCATCTGGAAAGGATGCTAGGGATTCTCCTATTAAGTCTAAGTCTACCACTTCTGGTGGTTGAGTTTTAGATTCCCTCTTTGGCGATTCTTCTGGGAAGTCTTTTTCTGTGCAAAGGAATCAAGATGAATCTCCTATTTCACTCGCTGTTGGCTTTCATTCTCTTGAAAATCGCTAGCTGGATTGGCATGGTAAAGCAGCGCAAGTGGAAGAAGGTTGGATCACAGTTAAGGAAAAAAAGTTAAATCCTATAAGCCTTCTTTCGACATGGTTCTCCACTCCCACAAGAAAAGTGTAAATTGTAAATCTTGATTGGTCTTGGTGTGGAGCTGATCTTTTTTGCTGGTTGCTTGCTGTCTTTTTTTGCAGCCTTGCTCTTTTTGTATTTGGGTTCCGGATCCCTTCAAAATCTATTTTTCCCTTTATCAAAAACATTCTATTAATTTCATTTTTCTTTATGCATAATAAAGATCATTTACCACTTTACATAATCATTTTTGCATCCATTTCACATTTTCCATAAAATATTAACACATAGTTCATCCATCCACAATCATAGTAAAACACATATCACACAATTTAGTCCATTCGTGCATTAATTAATCCTACACATCTTGTATAAATATGTTAACATCACATACATACATACATACATACAAATACACATTAAAATTGCATACACATGATCTCATATACATCTATCACCATAACATAAAAATGCATCTAAACATATCCATCTAGCCATACATGCATTCATCTAGAAATCATAAAACTATATAAAATCACATAAACATTTGCATAATAAATAAGATCCTCACCACATCACATAATAAAGTCCATACAAAATTCAACATCACTATAAAATTCATGATCTCATATAAATCAAAATAATGTCATGATACAAATATATGAAAGACCAATGCCATGTACATCAAAAAAGTTGATGCCCCTCAAGGGTATAATCCAAAGTGTCTTGTAAGCACCTATCTCGTGCTAGCCCCCTCTGATTGAGCTGGCTCTACTGGCGGTGATGGCAGTGGAGGAAAATGATGAGGAGGTGGCCCCATACCCAATAATGGTCCTCATCTGGCCAAAGTAGATTTGTGAGATTGGGTACTAGCTGTAAAGTTGGGCTCTCTCTACTCTATTAGTACTACATGCTCATACAATGTGTGGTATTATTGTATCTCCAGTGTCATGCAGATCAAGTCTAAAACTATGTCCTACATCCCTTATCTAGCCATGACTTGTCGAGTAATATCTCGCTCCTACCATAACCTAGCCACATCCCCCTGAGCCTAGGATACTATGGCTGAAGCTGCATCTCTCTATTGTAACTAGGGCCAACTGTGCCTCTCCATCTCCACCCCTGACCCCATCTAGTAATCCTTGTAGGAGGACTACCTCTACCCACACCATATTGTACTCCCCTATCAACTGTACATGCTCCTACATGAGCTGATCTCACTCTAGTATCACTAGCCCTAGCCACACCTAAATATCACCCTCATTATCAAGGTGATCCTCTTTGTCTATATCCATGATGAAAAGGGAGACTCTCCCTTTCAAATCTAATTACAAACACACAAAATATACTATGCAAGAAGGCTGCAAATACATATAAAGAATCGAATATGGAAGAGAAATATGCAAATTTTATTACATTCAAATATGAAAATGTTTTACATCAAAATGAAGCTCAATGGGCTCCTCTTCCATCCTACATGCAACATATGCAATAAATTTGTCTTCAACAATTTAGCATCATTTTGGCAACATCTGGGTATGCAAAATCAACTTCTCAAAATCCCCCCAAAAACAATTCTCCAAATGAAAAGGCATCAATAAATAGAGAAAGTACTTGAGAAAACCATCCATGGTTTCACAAAACAACTTGCTAGAACCACCTAGAAAATACAACACCCAACTTGGGGAGTTACAAAATCTACAAATAGAAAAGGAAACAAAATACATGCAAGCCTTCACATGGGTGCCTAGACTTTGACCAACCAAATTTGGGTTGTTATGACAACTTACAACCTCTTACAAATTCCTCACAACCTTGTCGGTTACAACTTTGCATACAACCACTTACAATATCCTTTGCAACTCAGTTTATGACAAATGTACATGCACAACATGCCAAAACCACTAAAAGACAAAACTGTTTGTCCTCTTCTCAATGTGGATGCCTAAATGGAATATTCCCCCACTAAATTCTTTTACCACTTTACTGGGGCCTATTTCCAATCAAATTTACATTTACAATTTCATGCCAAGGGAATTTATATTGTTACAAATTAAAATATTATTCTCCTAACCACTAAGCCCTTATTGAAACCAAAAAAATCAAAATTACAATGTTTTTGGTGACACATGATTGCCATTTCACCTTGGATGCTCCTACATTAGACACCCATGGTAATTTGAAATGTTTCATGAGTTGAACTCATAAACATTTGTAGATCTTATTCTTATCTTGAATCCATTTGTTTACCTTATCTTTTTGAACATATTTTTGAACCTGCCTCTACAATTTGATGTTCCTTCCATCCTTCATTCTTCCTCTCTTCCTTCCTCTTTTCACAAATTCCAATTCCCACCAATTTGCACTATTAAATGTTGGAAAATCATAATAATCAATTTTATCTTCTTCAGTAAAATAAGGAAACTCATGCATTACCTCTTCCCCTGTTATTGCTGCAACAATATTTTTGATTTCAACCTCTATTTGTTCCATGTGTTCCTCCTTTCCTATATCTCCTAAAAAAAAAAATTCAGTTGCAAATTCAATGTTAGTAACACAAAAAAATGCTCATCCTTTCCATCCCTTTCCTCTGTATCCATTTCGATGTCGATAACACTGTCAAAATATTCTTCCCTTTCATCTTGCAATAAACTGTCTTCCACACAAATGTCTTTATCACATGAGAAATCATCAATTGATGCAAAAAAAATCTCACTAAACAAATCAACATACACTTTCTCACCTTCTTCCTTACTTACAAACATAGTACCTTCATTCACCAATGCACTCATTGCTGCAATACCTTCATCTACACTAATCTCATCATGCTCACATAAATCAACAACAAAATTTTCACAAAATTCAGATTCTACCTCTTCTTTCTCCACCAAATCTTTCACTCTACCCCTTTTGAATGCAATCAACACAGTTTCAACTTGCATAAGAAAATCATAATATTCATCCTCATCCTCCTTAACTAATTGTCTAAATCCATTAACCAAACATTTTCTAGCGTTATTACATACCTTTCCTTCTTCTTTATTCAAAGGTTTCTACTTTTGTTTGACTCCATCCTTCATCAAAGAGTAACCATTGACATACCCATCATGCACTGCTTTCCTGTCAAACTGCCAAGGTCTTCCCAATAACAAGTGACAAACATCCATAAACATAACATCACACAAAACTTCATCATGATAATCACCAATCTTAAATCTTCCCAAGAATTGTTCATTCACCAAAACCTTATGGTCATCTTGTAACCAAGTAATCCTATATGGATGCGGGTGCCTTCTCCTTTCTAGCTGCAACTTATTCACTATTTCATTAGAAACAAGATTGTCAATACTACCCCCATCAATAATCACATTACATACTTTACCTTCACATTTGAATCTTGTTCTGAACAAATTACTCCTTTGTATTGGTTCATTGTCTTCATTCAACAATGCTCTTCTTGTCATCAGGACTTCACCTCCTTCTACTTCTTCAGAATGCGATGACATGCATCTTCCTCATTGATGTTTGTTGATCTATTCTATTTTTCTGATCTTCTATTGGTCCTTTTCTTGATTATGAGGGCAGTCATATGCTCTATGTCCCTCTTCACTGTATCGAAAATAGGTTTTGTGAAAGCCACCTCTTCCGAATCCTCTACCTGAACTTCCTCTACCTCTTGGATTTTGATCTTTGGGAGGGTAATAATTTTCTGATTTCTGATTTTTTCTGCTGCCTTGGTCTTCAAAATTTTGATTTTTCTGATTTTCATCATAACTTTTTCCTCCATTTCTTCTACCATGACCTCTTCCTCTTTGTTTAATTTTAAATTTTCTGTTCAATCTTTATTCAACTTTTAATGAAAATTGATAAGCATCCTCAATGGTGGTCATTCTCACCAATGCCAATTCTTCTTGTATGCTTGGCTTTAGCCCATTAATGTAATGAGCTACTTTTCCTTGTTTGCTTCAAAATGTCCTATTTGAATCGGGACCTTGTGAAATTCTTCTATGTATTCTTTCACATTCCTCATTCCTTGTCTCAAACTTTGCATCTTTTTTAGCAGCTCCAACTCATAATCTACTAGGATTAATTGTCTTTTCATTTTTGCCACCATTCTATCCCATTTGGAAATTTTTTCTATCCCTTGTCTTCCTCTTTCAAGTTGGGTTTCTTTCCACCAAATGCTTGCATGGACCTTTAACTTTGTTCATGGACCTTTAACTTTGTTTTTGCAAACCTCACTCTATGAGGGTCTTCAATCTCTTCAAACTCAAAAAATTCTTCCATGTCATTAATCCAATCTATCAACTCTTCAAGATTTAAACTTCCACTAAAGGTTGAAACCTCCATTTTTGGTTTCTTTCCAATTTGTGATATAGCTCTCAACAATCTAATTTCTCTAGGATCTATTTGGTCTTGTTCTTCCTCTTCTAATTCCCCTTTAGTTTCATATTCACTATCATCTCTTTCCCTATGCACTTCTCTTCTATGGATCTCTTCCTGCAAAGTCTCTATTTTCCTTCTAAGGGCTTTAAGTTCATCTCTAGGAGGGTCTCTTCCTCCACCACCTCTGCCTCTACCTCTACCATGATTGGAAACTCTTGGAGGCATTTTAATCTTCACCCACAACTCAAAGGTCTTGCAGCAAACTACCTCTCTTTGACGCTCTACTTACAAGCTCAAGAAAACCCGCTTCGATACCACTGATGAAAAGGGAGATTTTCCCTTTCAAATATGATCATAAAAACATAAAATATACTATGCAAGAAGGATGAAAATACATATAAAGAACTGAATATGGAAGAGAAACTTGCAACTTTTATTACATTCAAATATGAAAATGTTTTACATCAAAATGAAGCTCATGGAATCCTCTTCAATCCTACATGCAACACCTACAACAAATTTACAAGTCTTCAACAATCTAACATCATTTTGGCAGCATTTGGGTATGCAAACTCAACTTCTCAAAAGCCTCCCTTCTCCAAATGAAAAGGAATCAATAAATAGAGAAAGTACTTAGAGAAAACCATAAATGGTTTCACAAAAGAACTTGCTAGAACCACCTAGGGTAAACCCACAATACTAGTTTACAATTCGACATTAAGGAAGAAAAATTTCAAAAATGCTTCAAAGAAAAAATAATTGGTTTTTAAGGGTTTGCTCGAAGGGGGGTTCCCATACACCCAAAAAGGGGTTTGCTCGAACCCCCCTTCAAGAAAACCCCTTTTGTGATGTCATCATTTTTTGGCACGTTTCTGTAAATGAAAATAAATGAAAATTTCAAAACAAGGGGGGTTCGAGTGAACCCCCTTCGCTTGAAGGGTTCAATGGGGCTTCGCTCGAAGGGGGGTTTACTCGAACCCCCCTTTTTTTCCCTTCTCGCCCTCTTCTACCAAATTTCTACAAAAATTTTCCTTTTGAAGCTCAGGTTGAGGATGAAAATGGAGGAAACTTCACAAATCTAGTTGGATGATGGTAGTCCTTGGAATGAGCTATCCATCGAATATAATTTCAATATATTTTGGTTTTATCATGTATTTTTTTAAAATTTAATTAAACATGGGTTTTCCACAAAAAATCAAACTCTATTCTGCACATGTGGAAAAATAGCAGATTATAAAAAAAAAATTGAAAATATCTATGCACTAGATATTGATGTCCTTGATCCAACAAAAAAATAAATTTGATACATACAAAAAAGTTGTGTTAGCAAGTGAACTGTGTTTGAATTCCTAACTGGTTTGAATTAAAAAATTAATTAACAAAAAAATTCAATAAAACATTATGAAACCAATTGCATGCACTAGATATTGTAGTTACAAATCTAAATTCAAAAAAAAAGAATTTTATCCTTCATAGAAAAAAAGTTATGAGTTAGCAAGTACATGTCACTCTTTAAAAATGGTGTTTACTATTAAAAACTAGTTTTCGAAGGAGATGGAGAAATAAATGCAATTTGATTCCAATTTTTTTTTTAAATATGTATTTAGAATCTACAGAAAAAATTTCACAAATCACTAGTTTGCATCATCTTCAAATTCCTCATGGTTTAACAACTATAGGTGTCTGAAAGTGAAGATTTAGTTAAAAAAAATCAGTTCAATGTCAGTTTGGCCAAAAATTGTAAACCAATATTGTGGGATCCTGATTTTTGCTAAAATCACATATTTTTAGAAAATATAATGATTTAATCCTTGAAAATTCCATTTAAAGTATTCTAATTGAAGAGGGTTTGATCGAACCACAATAGATAGAACCTCGCTAGTTTTAAACCATACACCCCTATAGTCCTTATTATAAGCTTCTCAAAAAGTATAATTTTAAATAAATTTAATTTTATTATTATATTTATTTTGTATTTCTTGTGAATGTAGGTTTTTCACCGAAAATCAAACTCTTTGTTCTGCACATGTGGAAAAATAGCATATTATAAAAAAAATAAAAAATATAAGTGCATTAGATATTGAAGTCCTTGATCCAACAAAAAAAATTGAATTTCGATACACACAAAAAGAGTTATGTTGTATATAGTCTGCCTATGTCTAAATTGTAATTGGTTTGATTTTGAAACTTGATTAAGGAAAAAATATTCGATAAAACACTATGAAAACAAATGAAAGCACTAGATATCATAGTTACAAATCTAAATTCGAAAAAAATAGAATTTTATCCTTCATGAAGAAAAATTTATATTGTATACGGTGAGCATCACTCCTTAAAAATGGTGTTTACTGAAAAAAAACTAGTTTTCGAAGCAAATGGAAAAAGAGCTACAATCTGATTCCAAAAATTTTGAGAAAAAAAAAATTAGAATCTACAAACAAAATGTCACAAATCACTAGTTTACATCATCTTCAAATTCCTCATGGTTTAGCCGCTATAGGTGCTTGAAAGTGAAGATTTAGTTTGAAAAAATTAATTAAGTGTTTGGTTTGTCCAAAAATTGTAAACTAGTATTGTGGGATCACCTACCCCATAGAAAATCCAACGCCCAACTTGGGGAGTTACAAAATCTATAAATAGAAAAGGAAAAAAAATGCATAGAAGCCTTCACATGGGTGCCTAGACTTTGACCAACCAAATTTGGGATGTTATGACAACTTATAGTCTCTTACAAATTCCTTATAGCCTTATCGGTTACAACTTTGCATGCAACCACTTACAATATTCTTTGCAGCCCAATTTATGACAAATGTACATGCACAACATGCCAAAACCACTAAAAGACAAAACTGTTTGTCCTCTTCTCAAGGTGGACGCCTAAATGGAATATTCCCCCACTATATGCTTTTACCACTTTATCGAGGCCTATTTCCAATCAAATTTACATAATTTACAATTTCACACCAAGGGAATTTATATTGTTGCAAATTAAATTATTATTCTCCTAACCCCTAGAAGCCCTTATTGAAAGCAAACAAATCAAAATTATAATGTTTTTGGTGACAGGATTTCCATTTCAGCTTGGATGCTCCTGCATCAATCCACATTCTCCTCCCCTACCCTATCCTCTCCTCTACTTTCCTTTGGATCCCTCCTCTATTGAGCTCATCCACCTTCATCATCCCCATCATCGTCATCATCCTCATCCTCATTATCCTCCTCCTTTTCAACCAAGACAAGATGATCTTGTGGGATCATCAATTGTAGTGGCCTCCAATGTGACCACCATGCATCATACTCCATTGTGGTACCTTTATCTATCACTGCCCGTCATGGATCCCATGGCACTGTTAGGGTGTCCTACCAATCTTGTCTAGCTATATAGGGATCAATATACCCACCCTATATCTCTCTCTTGCACCACCCATGCAAATACTACCTCCTGCATGGGTACCATCTATTGAACACCAAACTACCTCATCATCTAAATTGTTAGATAACACTCAATGATGGTGGGTGTGTGGCCAACTAGATAGTGGGTCCTTTGTACATATGGAAAATATGCATCCTCCTCATCCCAGACCTCACACTCACAGTATGATCACCAAATAAAGCTATCCATCTCATCCATAACTCATCTCCAATGAGGTAGATTCTCTAGTCTTCTGTGTCACACAAATTATGCATATGCAAACACATAAGGCATACCCACCCCTCTCCCCTATCCACCACTAGTCGAAAATCTACCACATGCTCATAGGCCCAAATGTGTAGCAAAGTAATGTCATAGCCTAGGCTCCGACCATCCTTGTACAAAACTAGGTGTATCTCCTTGTAAAGCTCAGCTAATATGCATGCACCCCATGTGAACATAGTACCATCCAACATCATCTTGTCTAGCACACTTTCCCAGTCGATTGCAAATCCCCATGATTGTTGATCTGGAACCAAAGCTCTCATCATCAATACCAATGTAAACAAAGACAACTCTAGAATTTCTCCCATCCCTACCTCCAAATCCAACTCAATCCCCATAATAGGTAGATCATCTGTCATGAATACCTACGCTAGTGCATCCTTGGAGCACATTAGATTATACTCTATGATCTCCCCCTGTATCAGGAGTCTCAAAACCCACCACATGTCCTCCAAGGTAATGATGGCCTTGCCAATCGATAAGTGAGAGATTTTTGTATTGTTGTGCCATTTCTATACTAAGGTCAAGTCATCATCGCCCGATGAGCCCTCAATCGTGACATCCTAGATATAAAAATTAACCACTCCTTGTCCATATCTATGAGGTGGTAGTGTAACTATGTCATCACTTGTAGCTACCACTCATGCGATTGTAGTGTCACCAAGGGATCTTGCATCATACCACTAACCAATGTTAGCCCTCCTTAAAACAAAATGAATCCCTTTCAATTCAACTCCAAAAAATTCTCACATACTTGCATTCCTATAGAAGTGCATTTTTATCTTACACAAGCATCGTTTCCTGTGTAAGTGCACCCCTACCTTGCACAAGTGTCATTTCTGGTGCAAGCATGTCCCTGCTTTGTGCAAGCACTAATTCCAACACAAGTGCGTACCTAACCTACATAAGAATCATTTTTGATGCAAGCACGTGCTTAACCTATGCAAGTGTCAGTTTCAATGTAGGCACATACTTAATCACCCTGGAGGCGCATACTTGCAGAACGCAAGAACGATGATAGCCAATGTAGGTGCCATTTTCTTGCATGAAAGCACATTTTAGGCTCAAGCATGATCCCCACAAAGTACTGATTGATCGAGCACAAGCATTGTTTTGCTCCACAAGCATCACTTTAGGTGCAAGCATATCTTCATGCTGCAGGGGTGCCACATGCATGCAAGTGCAGTTTCACAAAACCACACATTTTTTTGCCAACTTCCTAGGCTATCAGGTACTTGCATTTATTATCCCTAACTACCTCAAAATCCCTTGTTTAAATCACTCACTGAGTCTACTACCTCCGCTGGTTGTCGATACTCTTGAACGCACTCTACATGATGCAAATGTCAAGGAATAGTTGTCATCTCCCCTTTGCTCGCTCTTCTCTGCTAATCCCAAATTACAAAAGTGAAAATGACATCTTTGGTCCCCCCAAGGCCTGTTTATAGGCTTCTAACCCTAATTATTCTAATACATGTGGCAAATGCCCTAACCCCTAGTGAATACCATGTATTTCTAGCTATATCACCCTATTCCTCTCCAATTCTTCTTCTCTTTAACACACGTTCACCACTTCTAAATCCACCTTTTTTGAGATCACGTCTGAAAATTATTTTTTATTTTTTTTGGTTGGTCTCTCGAGGGGGAATCACCTCCTATTCCATCTAACCTATTGGGGAAAATTTTAAACTTCTTTGATGCAATGCTCATCACTTCGGGTGCTGCATAAAAAAGGGGAAAAATATAGACACCCCAATTCTGACATTACACTTTTAAATTGATTAAAATTTTTAATTTTAATTAATCCTTGATATCATCCCATAATTAATTAAATATCATATATTATTTAATTAATTATATTCCATTTCATCTCATAATTAATTATTTTTGGTTCATAAATGGAGCTAGAGCCCCGCACTTTTGATTGGAGCTATGAACCAATGAGGCCACAAATAGGGACCTCATCCCAGCATGGATGCACTACAATCACCACTCTCACAAGCATGATAGCCCAGCAGGGGCACAAAACCTATGAGCACACCAACCTAGCGAGGGAGTGGGCCCTAGACACAAGTGCTTGGTACTATGGCGAGCTCCTCCTCTTCATGAGGGGTATCTTCAATGCTTGGTCTTGTCATGAGCTTCCTCCCTCTTTTTAGCCTAGGGTGATTTTCAATGTTGGTCCAACACTGTCAACAGTAGCGACAATACTATGAGTCAAGTCCAAAGACTTGAACCCTGGTTCATCTCATAATTAATTAAATATCATATTATTTAATTAATTATTTCATTTCATCCCATAATTAATTAAATATAGTATTTAATTAAATATCCTATTTTCTTTCCTAAATTAATTAATATTGTATTATTTAATTAAGTGTTCCATTTCTCTTCCAAATTAATTAAATATAATTAATTTTAATTTAACCTTAGCTCCTATTCCTCTCGTTAACCCACATTCTAATCATCATTAATATTTCTTCCATATTTTAATTCCTCCCACTTCCCCAAACTTGTAGACATGTGTCGTGTGTCCTACAAGACTTGCATACATGTATGTTACTTCCTATCTCCAAGTCATCTTTTGACCTTCTCTTCTATTGGATTCTCACACATGTGTGAGTTCCTCTTCCCCATGAAGCCACCCTACACTTTCCATTTATTCCCACTTGTCACACTTCCAAAGCCTATATATCTTACACTTTGCCACTTTTGTTTTCACTTTTCATCTTCTTGTTCTTCCCAATGTGTGCTTACACATATGTGAGAACATCGTGCTCTCTTCCCCATGCCACATGTCATACTCACATACTTCTATTTTGTGACACTTGTCACAAAGCTAAGTCCTCACTATATCTTTCAATCCCAACCATCCATCTCACAAGAAAATCTCAACCCTCCATCCTTCCTCCCAAAAATCTATAAATTGGAGCCTTCTCATCCCATTTGATCATCATACCTTTGCCAAACTTATGCTGGAATTCTTCTTGAGCAATCCACATTAGCAAGTTAGAGAGCAAATCAACAAGCTTCTTGGGTGCAAAGCTTGTTTAGCTCAACCATGGAGGTGAAAATGAATTGAGGTATAATCCTTTGTATGCATTTTATTTCATGCTTTATTTGTTTATGCTTCAATCATTTTTCTTAGCTCCAATGTTAAAATTATTTTCATTAGCCTTGCCCACACTTTTTTCTAAAATTTGGTTGAGCCACTTCAATGCACATTTTCCCAGAAGAAGAATAAATTGTCAACCTTGATCTATAACTTTGGTCTTCCCTGCCTTCGAAGATCTTTGGATTAGGTTGGCAATTGTATCGAATTCCAAAATTACTAGTTGAGCGACACTCTGTTGTAACCATGAAGCAACCAGAGTCAGTGAAGAACTTGGGATAGTTGAAGCTAATGGTTCAAAAGATGTAGGATGATTGGAGACAACTGCAAAAGAAGTATCTTCTAGAATTTTGCATCGAAAGTTGGCCAAGATGAATGCTTTGTAACAAGAGGAGAATTAGATTCATCACAATGAGGAGATATGATGAGAACATAAGGAGAAACAATTGTGATTTGATCCTCACCACTAAGATAAGCTTGATTATCCATAGGCTCTTGTTCTTTAGTTTCTTCTTGCATAGGATTCAATGTTCTCTCTTTTGGATTTGACCTTTGGCATTCATCATTCTTCTTAGTGAAGTGTGCTTCTACAATCCCTTTTTCTATATTTGCAAACTGGTCTCTAAGAGGCAACCTTAGAACAATCTCGATTGAAACACTATCTAGCTTAGCTACAAGCTTATCATCAATAGTCTTAACCTCCCTTGTTTATAGATTGTAACATTTCATACATTCCAAAACCAAGTCCAGACATTAAGCTGATATTGGGAAGCCAACAGCATGAGCTAACCACTTTCAAAAACTCTAGACAGAGGTGATCTCCTTCCCTCTTCCATGGTTTTCCAAAAATCTTACAGACTGATTTGACCCAGCTTTGTATCCGTGATTTCAAGAAGTGTGCTTTCCAATACTGACATGAACTCCTACCCTTGATATTTGTACTTCATAATTGCGAATTAGGATTGATCAACTTGTATGCAAAGAACTTTTATCTATGTGAACACTATGCCATCTTTTCATTCACAATCTGAATTTTATGAAGTGCAACATCATTATGAAATAAATGTTACTATTTCGGGCGCGGGCAACACAAATTACTCATACTTGTTCATGAAAACTTGGATTCACACTTTCTCAGCCATAAATTATTGAAAGTTTCTAAGTTCCAAAATAAACTTATCTTGTGAGAAAATTTCAATTATCACATTCCAAAAACTGATATTTCTTCGAGCATTTTATTGAGCGATTTTAGGTATGTCTGTATGCATATTCATCAAGGCAACTGGAAGTTTTTCTTTTATTTATGCTTTAATGAATGTTCATACCTTATTCCAATATTTCCACAAAATTTCACGTGCCTGGATCATATCTCTATATTTGCATGCATGTTCATCAGACATCCTGGCAAAAATCTCTTCATGTTTGGATCGATTCGGGCTCCTGCACTTGGAGAAATATCCACACTAAGTCTCAAGGCTTCCACGTTCACATGCATGCTCGTCTACCAGACATTTGTATTATATCACTCTCTTTTATATCTTCAACCTGAAGACTTCATAATCAATCATTGCATACATCAATCTCTGTGCATTCACAATCTGCATACATATTCATCATAAAAGGATTTCCTTCACGTGCAAACCAAGATTATGTTGGCAATGATTACAAGCCAGACAAATTTTGTGTATATCTCTTGACCTTTACATGTTGCAGGCTGAGGATGGAAGCGTGCTGATAATGATTGAGGAATTTGGCTTTACATCTGTCGATGGAATCTACTTAAAAAGTTCTTAAAGACTTCAAACATGTTCATCTCAGCTTTAATCTACGGTAGTTGCATCCCTGAGATGACACCCCTTTAAAGTGTGTTATCAAACAGTTCGCCCTTCCTGTCCAAACTTAGAAGCCAATAATCTTATTTGTGAGAAGTTTGGAACGAAGGGAAAAAGTACTCTAAGAAAATTCATCGTAAGTAATTCATTATCGGAAAATTCACTGTCAATAATTCTTCAAGACAGCTGAAGGTTTAGGCAGTAGCTTGATTATTCTATCCATTTCAAACCGAACTATTTGATCTCGTAAACTTACTGACTCACCTAACCTACAGTTCTCTGTTTTTTATCTCGTTCCTTTGCAGAGGGAGTTCACCATCCATTCATCTCACGCCCTTCCTTTGTTGATGGTCGCCCTACAATCCCCAGCCTCGTCGTCTTCTATTAATGGAGGAGGCGTAGACTGGGAGTCGTGCTTTTAAAACTGAGTTTTAACTGCCTCTTGACTTTAGTTCTTCTTCACATGAGGCCAAAAATAGAGGAAAAGAGTGCTATGCATGAGGTTTTCTCTCGTGCAACTTTGCTTTTCCTTTAAAGCTACTAATAAATTTTCTTTTTGAGTGGATAACAATAATCTTATTTGTGAGAAGGTTGGAACGAAGGGAAAAAGGGCTCTAGGAAAATTCATTGTCAGCAATTCACCGTCGGAAAATTCATTGTCAACCATTTTTCACGGAAAAATTCACTGTCATGACAGCTGGAGGTTCAGGCAGTAGCTTGATTATTCTATCCATTTCAAACCAAACTATTTGATCTCGTAAACATACTGACTCACCTAACCTACAACTCTCTGTTTTTTATCTCATTCCTTTGCAGAGGGAGTTCGCCATCCATTCATCTCACGCCCTCCCTTTGTGGATGGTTTCCCCACAATCCCCGGCCTCGTGGTCTTCTATTTTTCCCACTTCACTTTCCTTTTGATTACTTATAAGTAATCATTTAAACTTGAACATTGAGACTGTAAATTGTGCCACCATTATTTCAAACCTTCACAATGATCGAGCATCAACTAAACAATATTTTGTGATTCAAAATATTTAATTCATAAAAAAAATTCATAACTTTGGACCGGATTTGTATTTTTGACCAAAATTTTTCCATATTATCCAAAATAGTAATATGAAGAAATCCATTGAACAAAATCTTCCCAACTTTTATAAAAAAACAAATTTAATTATTTTCAGAGTTTCACGCGTGCATTAATATTTCACAATCTGTGAGGTGCCACGACTCGGAAATTGATCACATTGATTGAAATACCCCTAGAAATATTCTCATTAAAGGAATTTGCACCAGCTTACACCAATTTTCAAACTTAATTGTTTTTTGTGAATGTTGTCAATTTTTGCTACTATGTCTAATTTTGGATTTGAACAAATGAACTGCTTTATTGAACTTGGTGAGATAAAATTGATATTGGTGAAAACACACTTAAATCACTTTGAAAATGATATGATTCAAACTACATTGACGAGAGATCAAGATTCACAATTTAATCAAAAACGTAATTTTACATTATAAACACCTTAAAAAGATTCCATACATCATTTTGAAATAAATAATTTTTGAGCAAACACCATAAAAACGAAGACAACAAAATTATAAAATATCAACATGTGATCAGTGAAAACAAAATAATTAATAAATACAACTAATTAATAAATAATAAACACTAAAATGAAGGCTTAGATCTACGTAAGTAATTTAAATTTAGCCTTAGATGCTCTATTTTAGGCCTTTTTTGTCCATGCTTGGCCAACAATACGAAAACAATGATTTCTTTGTGTACTCCATGCTGGTATTAGTTATCTTTTGGTCTTTTTGTGCACACAAGAGATCTTACAAGGCCTAGGAGTACTCCAATGTCATAGAAAACTATAAATAGGAGGTTCTAGGGGATTGTAAAGCATGTCTTTGGATAGGAGAATAGGAGGAATATTGTAGGATTCAACTCTACATAGTAGAAAGGAGATAGCGAAAGTAGAGGACAAAAAATAGAGTCTCATTTTGTGTATTTTTAATAAAGGTAGTAAAATAATTATCATTATCACAGAATTAGCTTTTATTTCATATTGGAGGTTTCTAGAACCAAAATCTACAGTGTGTAAGTTTGTTGGATCAGGATGATTCATTTCTATTTTTTAAAATAATATTTCCATTTCTAAAAATAACTTCATTTCAAAAGCAAGTAGCAAGTAAATGTTAAAAGAATGAAGGGACAAGAATATGAAGGAGAGGAAATTAAATGATTCTAACACTTTGCAACTTCCTTTGTTGATAATGGAAGGGAAGCTAAGCAATTAACATGTTGAGCTAATTGATGGGGTATTTTGTCACGACCCCTCTTCGCTATGTCAGTTAATTGTGATGTTGATCTAATTATTTATATAAATAAGATGCTTGTATTAACTCATACGTTATTTCACATGTTTTAGGCATGTGCATACTCACAAGTAAATGCTCATAAATTGAATACCTATCAACTTATAAATCAGAAGTTTCTAAAGTCAAGAAAACCACCTACTCTGAACTACTGCGCATGAAAAGAATTTAACATGTGCCAAAGCACGCCAAGCCAGCCGTCCTACGCCGAAATTCTACCATCCCAGCTCGTCCATACCATTCACGTGGGTTATGATTCAACTGCCACAATAAATTGCAGATCTAACTGCGCCCTACAGTTCACAATGCATTTAATGCATTATGTCTATAAAAAATGGGGGAAGGAACTTCTGTTGAGGCAGAGCAATAGACCGTTCTGTGAGAGACTCCAAAGAGAAGTTCAATTTCAGGCTTCAGGAAAGAGGAGAGCCAATCTGGGCGCAGTGTTCACTTCAGATCTCTCCCAAGAATCAGCGCACACAATAGGTAATCTACATTCACTTTGATTACTGCGTATGTCTCTCTGTCATATATATACTTGCACAACAAGTAGTTATAAAATGTTGAGCCCTTTGTGAATATGGGCAGATCATATCAGATAGAGAATGGTACAGATTTTATAAATCAGCTAGGATAAAGCAAAAGAATACAGTTATGCAGGAAGCGTTGCATCTAAGAATAACTTCAACTTAGCTAGAAACTCTATGGTCATTTCCTAACACGTTGCTAAAAAGAACAAAGGTTATTCTGCCATTCACCATGTTTGTTCTTATTTAGAAGATTTTAACTGTGGTATTATTCTGATGAAGGATATCGAATGCACATTCAGTATTTCTTATCTGGTAAATTACATTTGCAATGATAATGAATTGCCCTTGATTGGATTACAATTTAACTATTGGTCAAAATATCACATCTCACAAGAAGAACCTGATTTAGGCAGAATGTTATAGCTCCATTTTCACTCACTTCCACGCTGATTTAGATGCCTTTGTCATATCTAGATGTCAGTAGAGAATGTGTTATAGTGATTGTTTGCAGTAATCACCTATGTGCTATAAACATTGTCACTCTTCTATAAGCAGAAGGTGTGCAATTTATGCAAAGGGATAATTGGAATATCCATGAAAGTTGTAATAGACTTCATTCTTAATAAATAAACCAAAAAGAAAAGAGGTATTGTGTTAGATATATATATATGTTTTGTCAATAATACATATTGAAAAATTTAGTGTAAGACATGCTTTTATTTGAATAATTCTGATTGTCTCTAATGCCTCACTAATTTCTCTAGGATATATATATACACTTTTGGATACGATTTGTTGTATTGTTGTTAATGTCATGATAGTTGGTATTTAAGAAATTTCATGAAAGAAATTTGTTACAAAATTAGCTTAACAAGAAACCTCTAAGTATCTTAACATATGAAGTTGGAAATCTAGATAAAAGACTATTAAGTAGAATCTAAATATCTTAGACTAAGTGGCAATTAATGCTTTAATTTTAGGTTAAGCGGTAGTTAATGCCCTAGGTGTCGTAAGATAAGATCATGAAAATTTGGTTACTCAAATATGTTAGATGAATTAATGGTCTATGCTATTTTTCCATTTGGTATTTGATTTGGTACATAATGATAGGCATTGATCTGAGATATTAATAATTGCCCCTTAACTTTTATTTCATAATAATTATATGTTAATTTGGTACATATTTCCTTATGTGATATAATCCATGTGTAAATTGCTATCTAGTGTGAATAGAGATTGTAATTTAAAGATATCGCTAGTCAAAAATAAAATAAAAAAAATGTAATAATATCGATAATATTCTCCTAACTATAAATAGCCAAACCCTAGACAAATCAAATAAATCAAATAAATAGATAAATAAAACTTTCCTAAACATTTATTACTATTACTCTTCGATTGGTTATATTGAAGCATTCAAGCTTTTTTTTCATTTTAGTTTGGTCCAGGCTCTTTAGAAAAAATGAAACCTCTTCTTACCCATAGGTAAACTTCTATAAGGAATAAACAACATAAGAACTCCTTTGGATAACCCCAGTTAGTGATGAATAGTTACTACATTACATTGAAATTTTCATATCCTAATGCTACATAAATTATCTAGATGATAGAGATACGAGTTGGAAGGTAGAACAATAATCCTTGCAACAATTCTCAAAGATATTTAACGCTAGGTAAAAGTGATTTCTTGTATACATTTGATAACGAAAGCAGGGAACAGTATATGTTATGAAATTTCTCAAAAATAATGCATGCCTTTAATTTAAGTACTCACTTAATTACGTTGCATGGGAATTTCTTTTATGAGTGATAAATGGTTAAATAATTTAAGTTACTAAGATTAGAACTTATTAAAAATTCTTGACCAATGCTTGTTGATTTATTTAATCATCATGGGTTTCCTTTTATGAATATTGTTAAAAGTTACCGTGCCTTATGAACTTTCTTTTCCTAATTAATATTAAGTATGTTAGATATAGATTTGGAAACTAATCAAAGAAGGAAAAACAAACCCGCAGCGTTCGGTATTAATGGTGCCTCTGGTTCACGTTTACGGGTAAAGCCGTCGCGCTTGAGCTACTGCATCTATAGCCTAATACAGCTGCAATAACGGCGTCTGTGGCATCGTCCCTATAAATAGCCGGGGAGAAATAAGGAACATGGGTTGTTTTAAAATCCAAAGGAAGGGAAATCCCCTTTGGATCGATAATCTAAAAAGATAAAACAAAAATGAATCAAATCCGCTAGTGACAACCTAGAAAACTGTAACTTAGGAATTATCAATTCAAGATATAATCGTGTGGATATATTATTAGGAAATCATTTAAACGGGTCAAGGGAGACGAACATCATTAGGGAGTAGGGTTAGATGAATGTTAATAGGTAAACAATAAATGGTCAAGGCGATTGTTTATTATCCATGCTTCCCATCGTGGGTAGCAACCGCAGAGGAACTGTCTAGGGGAAATAAAAACCCTAGAAAGGGTTGCGTACCCGCTTTATAACAGTTCACATAAACATAGCCTAGAAAATAGAACTACATATTTTACGCCTTGATCCCGTTTGGAAGCAGGGTATGTAGGCAGTCTGGGAAGCGAAGGATGCCCCCAGTACTCAGGCGTTCGGGAATGGGGTTTAGGGTTGGAGAGATCACATAACTAGTTATAGGAGATAATCAACCAAAATACATGCAACTATACTCGGAAGAATCCCGTATGGATTGCTTGATTCCCCGAGGCCCTTAGGCCAAATTCCGAGGCGGGTTTCAAGTTTAGAATTACAATTTTACATACCCCTGAGGACGACGACCTCGGTACACTTTTAGTAGAAAGTGTGGTCATCAGGGAAGCGACTCAGGATCCGGATGATCCCAATGAGTCCAAGACTCTGGCCAGAGCACATACCTATCAGATGATAGATGCCTGCCTCGTTTAGGTGGATGCCTATTCCGATTATATGAATAGATGTATTCCTATTCCATATGAATAGATGAAGTGAATTCCTGTTCCGTATGAACAGATGATATATCTATCCCGTATGGATAGAAGTTCACAAGTATACTTGTGAATGAATACTTGAAAAAAAAAAAAATAGAGTGGTATTTCGGTTAAAAATTAATTGGGTCTTTACATGTGGTATCAGAGCGAGATTCAAAAACTAGGCCTTGAGCTTACTACGACTCGCGCAATTGAAATATGTATTTTAAAAGTTATATGAAAGAAACATCTTTTCTCAAACATTGGAATCATACTAACATGAGAGTAATTAAACAGGAATTCTAAATGCCAAGGGGAAGGGCAACTCGAGCTGGTGTCGGTCGGAGACCAAAGGGGAACAAAGATGATGAACCACAGGCTCATAGAAGGAATAAGGATGGGATTGAAGCAATAATAGAACTGTTAACTGAACAAAGAGATAAAATCAACTCTTTGGAGCAAACGGTACAAGAACTTCGAACAAGACAAGATAATATTGAAAATGTAGTTGAACCTCAAATTGAAAACCCTCCTGAAGGAGATAATCCAGAGCAAAACATAATGGATGTTATTGCACCTAGGAGAGAAAATCCTATTCTAGAATTGACTAAGGACTTGAAGAAAATCACCCCTCCGAAATTTGATGGGAAACAACTAGGAGAAGGGGTAGAAAATTGGCTTAACGAAATGGAAAAGTATTTTGAGTTAAGAGATTTCAGCGAAACTACTAAGGCCTTATGGGGGTCCTACCAACTTGTTGGTGAAGCAGCTAGCTGGTGGACTAATGTGAAGGAACAAAATAAGTACACCAAGGAGGATATAACATGGGAACAATTTGTTGAGCATTTTTGTAAAAGGTGGCTACCACAATTGTTTTTCGATGAGAAGATGACTGAGTTTCACAACCTTCGACAAGGACCTCTGACAGTTCAACAATATTGGGATAGGTTTGCCAAACTGCTAAAATATGTGCCAATATATCAACAAGATGAAAAGAGCCAAACCAGGAAATTCATTTTGGGATTAAATACCAACATAGGAGCAGAGGTTGACATGCATGGACCGAAAGGTATGAATGAAGTGTTAGAGAAATCCTTAAAGCAAGAGAGGAAGTTGCAAGCTTTAACTTCAGCAAGACAATCTTTTAGGAGTAATAATTTCAAGAGGAAACAAGAATTCAGAAGGAATCAAAACTTCAACAAGAACCTAAGGAACAATTCATCAGAAAGAAGACCACCTCCAAACCATAATCAAAGGTACAATGGGAATAATGCTTACAAAAACAACTTGAACAAAAATGAACCAAGGAACTATAACGGGCCAACAAATCAACCAAGGCTCAATGAAGCAAACAATAACCAGCCTAAAAATCCAATGCAACGAGGACCACCAGGTGGATGTTTCATGTGTGGAGGGAATCACTTTGCTAGAGAATGTCCAAGGATGCAAGGTCAGATGAAAGCAAATCAACCTCAGAGGGGACCTACACAAAGGATTCATGCAGCAGTAAGAAATCGACGCACTCGATTCCAAAATATGCCTATAGAGACTATAGGTACACTCTTTGGGAAACTAGTATCAATTCTAATAGATACTAGATCATCTGAATGTTTTATTTCACCTGAATTTGTAAGGAAAAATGTATTCAAAGTTAATCATATGGAATCATCATGGACAGTCTAGTATGGGGATAAGGCAGTTAAAGAGGTGACCCAGTGTCTATCCGATGCAGAAATACAATTTCCTAACTTTAATACAAAGGTAGACCTTTATGTGGCACCTTTAGGATCATATGATGTGATCATTGGAATGAGTTGGCTAACAAACCACCAAGCAAATGTAGACTGTTACAACAAATGGGTAGAATGTTTAGATGATATAGGGAAAAGGGTTGTGATTCAAGGGAGACATAGACCTATAAGTATGGAAATCATATCAGCTATGCAAATGAAAAGAGAAAAGAGAAAGGGGGCTCTAGTATACATGGTTACCATGGATGAAAAGGAAGAAGGTGATGCTCCAACGCTCCAAAATTCTCCTTACCTTCAAGATTTTAGTGATGTGTTTCCAGAAGAACTACCAGGACTACCCCCAAAAAGAAAATTTGACTTCTCCATTGATATAGTTCCAGGATCTGAACCAGTGTCTAAGGTACCCTATCGAATGAACACAACTGAGCTGGCAGAACTCAAGATGCAATTGGAAGAATTGCTTGGGAAAGGTCTCATAAGACCAAGTGTATCCCCTTGGGGAGCACCGGTTTTGTTTGTTAAAAAGAAAGATGGAACCTTAAGACTATGTATTGATTATAGAATGCTTAACAAAGTCACCATAAAGAATAGGTACCCTTTACCACGCATAGAGGATCTCTTTGAACAAATGAAAGGAGCAACTGTGTTTTCTAAGATAGATCTTCGATCAGGGTACCACCAACTCAGGATAAAGGAAGAAGATATCCCAAAAACAGCCTTCAGAACAAGGTATGGGCATTATGAGTTTACAGTTGTACCTTTTGGTGTGACTAATGCTCCAGCTGCCTTTATGAACTTGATGAATAGTGTGTTCCATGATTACTTGGATAAATTTGTCTTGGTCTTCTTAGATGATATCTTGATTTATTCCAAAAATGAGGAGGAACACCTAGCACATCTTCAGTTAATTTTGCAAAGGTTGAGAGAACATAGGCTATATGGGAAACTATCAAAATGTGCATTCTTTAAAAAGAAAATACATTACTTAGGTCACATCATTTCAGAAGATGGTATCGCAGTAGACCCGAATAAGATAAAAGCCATAGAGGAATGGCCAATTCCAAAAAATGTGTCTGAGGTAAGAAGTTTTATGGGACTTGCAGGATATTATAGGAGATTCATAGAAGGATTCTCAAAAATTGCAAATCCAATCACTTCATTACAAAGAAAGGGTAAGAAATTCTTGTGGACTGAACAGTGTGATAAGGCATTTCAAAATTTGAAGGAAAAATTAACCACTGCACCTATCTTAAAGGTTCCAGAACCAAATGGACACTTCATAGTTGTGACAGATGCTTCCATTGAAGGTATAGGTGGGGTACTCATTCGAGATGAAGGTGTGGTAGCATATGAATCAAGGAAATTGAAAAATCATGAAGTAAACTATGCACCTCACGATTTGGAACTTGCAGCAATTGTACATGCTCTTCAGAAATGGAGACATTTTCTCTTAGGAAAGCCATTTGAGTTAAAAACCGACCATCAAGGACTCAAATACATCTTCACGCAACCTCACTTGAACGCTAGACAAAGAAGATGGTTAGAATTTCTAAGCGAATACGATTTTGAGATAGAATATATTAAGGGAAAAGAAAATAGGGTTGCAGATGCACTAAGCAGAAGGAGGCACTTGATGAATATGGTAATATTCAAAACCACTTTTAGAGAAAAAGTGCTAAATGGGCAAAAAGAAGATCCATGGTATAAGCAGGTTAGATCGACCTTAGAAAATGATCCAGCTGATCCTAGTATAAAAGGGTATAATCTAGATGGCGACAAAATGCTTCGATACAACAATAGGATATATGTTCCAAACTGTAAAGAGTTAAGAGAGTTGGTTTTAAGTGAAGCCCACAATACCCCTTATTCAGGACACCCTGGGGCAAACAAACTCTATTCAGACCTTAAGAAACTATATTTTTGGCAAGGAATGAAGAATGACATAGTACTCTATGTAGCTAAATGTCTTGAATGTCAGAGGGTGAAGGCAGAGCATAGCCATCCTGCAGGATTATTATACCCCCATGATATACCACATCATAAGTGGCAGGTTATTAGTATGGATTTTATTCAAGGATTGCCTACAACACCTTACAGGCATAACACAATAATGGTGGTAATTGACAAACTTACCAAGGTTGCTCACTTCATAGCAGGAAATATAACAGATGATGCTCCAACTTTGGCTAAATGTTTTGTGAAGGAAATTTTTAGATTACATGGAATTCCAGAAAAGATCATATCTGATAGGGATGCTAGATTCACTTCAAGGTTTTGGACAACTCTTCAATCAGCTTTGGGGACACAATTAAATTTCAGTACAGCATATCACCCTGAAACAGATGGCCAAACTGAAAGGACAAATCAAATTGTGGAAGACCTTCTACGTATGTACTGTATGGACCAACAATCTAAGTGGGAAGAATATCTTCCACTAGTAGAGTTTGCATACAATAACTCTTTTCAAGTCTCCCTAGGGATGGCTCCATTTGAAGCTCTATATGGAAGAGCTTGTCGCACACCTTTGAGTTGGGATAATCTTGAGGATAGAGTGGTAATTGGACCATATATGTTGAAGGAAATGGAAAATCAAATCAGGTCAATTAGACAGAGGTTAAGGGAAGCAACAGACAGACAAAAGAGTTATGCGGATAGGAAAAGAACACAAAGGGAATTCGCAGTAGGTGAAAAAGTTTTCTTAAGGGTCAGGCCATATAAAAGCTCTATAAGTTTTGGTAAGAAGGCAAAGTTGGCACCACGTTATGTGGGACCCTTTGAAATCATAGAAAAGATAAACCCGGTTGCCTACAAATTGGCCCTACCTCCCCAGCTGAGTCGTATCCATGATGTTTTCCATATATCTCTTCTTAAGAAGTATGTACCTAATGAGAAACATGTTTTGAATTGGAATGCATTACAGGTCCAAGATCCCGGGAAAATAACAATAGAGCCATATCGAATCTTGGAGAGGCGCCAGTACCAATTGCGCAACAGGATGGTTGATCAAAGCAAAGTACAGTGGGATCAATATGATGAAGACAATGCTACTTGGGAAGATACAATTGATTTGCAACAACATTTCACATTCTTGTTTTAACCACTATCTAGATACTATATTTGTTTTTTGTTTCAAAATACTTTTGGATATTATCCCTTTTCTATCGTGAAACTTATTGAACTAGTGCATCAGGACGATGCACAATTAAGGGGGGGAGGATGTCACGACCCCTCTTCGCTATGTCAGTTAATTGTGATGTTGATCTAATTATTTATATAAATAAGATGCTTGTATTAACTCATACGTTATTTCACATGTTTTAGGCATGTGCATACTCACAAGTAAATGCTCATAAATTGAATACCTATCAACTTATAAATCAGAAGTTTCTAAAGTCAAGAAAACCACCTACTCTGAACTACTGCGCATGAAAAGAATTTAACATGTGCCAAAGCACGCCAAGCCAGCCGTCCTACGCCGAAATTCTACCATCCCAGCTCGTCCATACCATTCACGTGGGTTATGATTCAACTGCCACAATAAATTGCAGATCTAACTGCGCCCTACAGTTCACAATGTATTTAATGCATTATGTCTATAAAAAATGGGGGAAGGAACTTCTGTTGAGGAAGAGCAATAGACCGTTCTGTGAGAGACTCCAAAGAGAAGTTCGATTTCAGGCTTCAGGAAAGAGGAGAGCCAATCTGGGCGCAGTGTTCACTTCAGATCTCTCCCAAGAATCAGCGCACACAATAGGTAATCTACATTCACTTTGATTACTGCGTATGTCTCTCTGTCATATATATACTTGCACAACAAGTAGTTATAAAATGTTGAGCCCTTTGTGAATATGCGCAGATCATATCAGATAGAGAATGGTACAGATTTTATAAATCAGCTAGGATAAAGCAAAAGAATACAGTTATGCAGGAAGCGTTGCATCTAAGAATAACTTCAACTTAGCTAGAAACTCTATGGTCATTTCCTAACACGTTGCTAAAAAGAACAAAGGTTATTCTGCCATTCACCATGTTTGTTCTTATTTAGAAGATTTTAACTGTGGTATTATTCTGATGAAGGATATCGAATGCACATTCAGTATTTCTTATTTGGTAAATTACATTTGCAATGATAATGAATTGCCCTTGATTGGATTACAATTTAACTATTGGTCAAAATATCACATCTCACAAGAAGAACCTGATTTAGGCAGAATGTTATAGCTCCATTTTCACTCACTTCCACGCTGATTTAGATGCCTTTGTCATATCCAGATGTCAATAGAGAATGTGTTATAGTGATTGTTTGCAGTAATCACCTATGTGCTATAAACATTGTCACTCTTCTATAAGCAGAAGGTGTGCAATTTATGCAAAGGGATAATTGGAATATCCATGAAAGTTGTAATAGACTTCATTCTTAATAAATAAACCAAAAAGAAAAGAGGTATTGTGTTAGATATATATATATGTTTTGTCAATAATACATATTGAAAAATTTAGTGTAAGACATGCTTTTATTTGAATAATTCTGATTGTCTCTAATGCCTCACTAATTTCTCTAGGATATATATATACACTTTTGGATACGATTTGTTGTATTGTTGTTAATGTCATGATAGTTGGTATTTAAGAAATTTCATGAAAGAAATTTGTTACAAAATTAGCTTAACAAGAAACCTCTAAGTATCTTAACATATGAAGTTGGAAATCTAGATAAAAGACTATTAAGTAGAATCTAAATATCTTAGACTAAGTGGCAATTAATGCTTTAATTTTAGGTTAAGCGGTAGTTAATGCCCTAGGTATCGTAAGATAAGATCATGAAAATTTGGTTACTCAAATATGTTAGATGAATTAATGGTCTATGCTATTTTTCCATTTGGTATTTGATTTGGTACATAACGATAGGCATTGATCTGAGATATTAATAATTGCCCCTTAACTTTTATTTCATAATAATTATATGTTAATTTGGTATATATTTCCTTATGTGATATAATCCATGTGTAAATTGCTATCTAGTGTGAATAGAGATTGTAATTTAAAGATATCGCTAGTCAAAAAAAAAATTAAAAAAAATGTAATAATATCGATAATATTCTCCTAACTATAAATAGCCAAACCCTAGACAAATCAAATAAATCAAATAAATAGATAAATAAAACTTTCCTAAACATTTATTACTATTACTCTTCGATTGGTTATATTGAAGCATTCAAGCTTTTTTTTCATTTTAGTTTGGTCCAGGCTCTTTAGAGAAAATGAAACCTCTTCTTACCCATAGGTAAACTTCTATAAGGAATAAACAACATAAGAACTCCTTTGGATAACCCCAGTTAGTGGTGAATAGTTACTACATTACATTGAAATTTTCATATCCTAATGCTACATAAATTATCTAGATGATAGAGATACGAGTTGGAAGGTAGAACAATAATCCTTGCAACAATTCTCGAAGATATTTAACGCTAGGTAAAAGTGATTTCTTGTATACATTTGATAACGAAAGCAGGGAACAGTATATGTTATGAAATTTCTCAAAAATAATGCATGCCTTTAATTTAAGTACTCACTTAATTACGTTGCATGGGAATTTCTTTTATGAGTGATAAATGGTTAAATAATTTAAGTTACTAAGATTAGAACTTATTAAAAATTCTTGACCAATGCTTGTTGATTTATTTAATCATCATGGGTTTCCTTTTATGAATATTGTTAAAAGTTACCGTGCCTTATGAACTTTCTTTTCCTAATTAATATTAAGTATGTTAGATATAGATTTGGAAACTAATCAAAGAAGGAAAAACAAAACCCGCAGCATTCGGTATTAATGGTGCCTCTGGTTCACGTTTACGGGTAAAGTCGTCACGCTTGAGCTACTGCATCTATAGCCTAATACAGCTGCAATAACGGCGTCTGTGGCATCATCCCTATAAATCGCCAGGGAGAAATAAGGAACATGGGTTGTTTTAAAATCCAAAGGAAGGGAAATCCCCTTTGGATCGATAATCTAAAAAGATAAAACAAAAATGAATCAAATCCGCTAGTGACAACCTAGAAAACTGTAACTTAGGAATTATCAATTCAAGATATAATCGTGTGGATATATTATTAGGAAATTATTTAAACGCGTCAAGGGAGACAAACATCATTAGGGAGTAGGGTTAGATGAATGTTAATAGGTAAACAATAAATGGTCAAGGCGATCGTTTATTATCCATGCTTCCCATCGTGGGTAGCAACCGCAGAGGAACTGTCTAGGGGAAATAAAAACCCTAGAAAGGGTTGCGTACCCGCTTTATAACAGTTCACATAAACATAGCCTAGAAAACAAAACTACATATTTTACGCCTTGATCTCGTTTGGAAGCAGGGTATGTAGGCAGTCTGGGAAGCGAAGGATGCCCCCAGTACTCAGGCGTTCGGGAATGGGTTTTAGGGTTGGAGAGATCACATAACTAGTTATAGGAGATAATCAACCAAAATACATGCAACTATACTCAAAAGAATCCCGTATGTATTGCTTAATTCCCCGAGGCCCTTAGGCCAAATTCCGAGGCGGGTTTCAAGTTTAGAATTACAATTTTACATACCCCTCAGGAAGACGACCTCGGTACACTTTTAGTAGAAAGTGTGGTCATCAGGGAAGCGACTCAGGATCCAGATGATCCCAATGAGTCCAAGACTCTGGCCAGAGCACATACCTATCAGATGATAGATGCCTGTCTCATTTAGGTGGATGCCTATTCTGATTATATGAATAGATGTATTCCTATTCCATATGAATAGATGAAGTGAATTCCTGTTCCGTATGAACAGATGATATATCTATCCCGTATGGATAGAAGTTCCCGAGTATACTTGTGAATGAATACTTGAAAAAAAAAAAATAGAGTGGTATTTCGGTTAAAAATTAATTGGGTCTTTACATATTTACATGTTTATCTTATACATTCTCAACTTAAAGTTGAAAACATGAAGACACCCTAACAATTAGCTCAATATGTCCTTTTTTTAATGATGGATTTCATTTATATCAATATCTTTTTATATTCGTGTCTATTCATTTTACATATGTGTAATTATCTAATTTACACATACATTTAATCTTAATACTAATAACAAAATTATGCAGCCTAGCAAATATATGTTTCCTTTTTTATCATCCACTTATTTGAGTTAGTATTCTCTTAATCAAGTCTAGATTGTCAATCATAGTAATGCTAAATAAAATAAGAGATTCATGGATTCCTTCATCTTCCCAAACACATTGGTCTCAATTTATAATAATCAATTTTAATAACACAAAACAAATATATAATTTTTTGGAGTATTATTTTTTTTACTAAAGTAATATATATTTATTACCTTCACTATACGCCACTAGTTAAAACATATATAAAATGAACATTCTCAATAATTGTGATCTAGACATGGATCTATTTTACACATCGTAATATACGCATAATTATTAAAATTTGAAAGTTTGTTTTGAATCATCATAAATTTGGTGGACATTGGCATTCAGTTTTTCATATAAGATTGAATTAAAAATATTTATTTATAAAAAAATCAAAAATATTGTTGCAAATATCATTATGCCCTAAATATGTGACAAAAACCAAACCTTTTTTTTATTTGTAGAGTGTGTGAATTTGTAACGCCCCGCCACCAAACCCTAGAGGACAAGATGCTACTACACTAGAAAATGAAACAAAATTCTTTTTTTTGAAAAGAGCAACATACAAGGATTGCATATGGTACAATAACTTATATTCTAACCAAGTTCTCTAAGGATCCATGACTACGCTACGATAATCTCATTAACCAAACTAACAAGAATTACAAATCATCGCTATCACCTTATTATACAAGGTTCATCTAACAATATGAAATGTATTTAATATGTCACATATTAATGATCAACCAATAAGAACCTTCCATATCATATCATCAATATAACAACATCAAAGATCATTCAATTAACTAGCATATGCAATAAACATCATTTTCCTTTTTCATTACAAGGGAGAGTTCACAACTAATTACAACTTAACATCATTACATCAATGCTTCCACATGATTAATTGAGAGGATTATACATCAGAGTTACAATACATGATACAACTAAATTATAGTACAATACAAGTACATGTAAGATAATCCACTCGAGTAGGAACAACACAAGAGTCCACAACTCCAAGAATAGCCGCCACATGAATGATCAACAACAAGGGAAACCCAATGAAGTACAAGGCACATTCCACCCGATCATGTGGAACCCAAAGGTCCACCCCCGTGCTAGGAGATAACACCTAGTCCCACAACAACAACTTAAGATGACCACAATTGACATAACAAGCATAAACATAGAACAACTGACATTACAACAACAATGCATCACAAAAGAACATACATTACTTCCAAAGGACATCACATACCAAATGGAGAGAACAAAAAAGGGAATACTAGTCTGCAGAGGGAAGAGTGTCATCGCATGGTCCTGGTATGGGTTGTCCTAGCAGTCTCTCACTAGACCCCGTCCCCCATCTATTGTTGTCCTGACAACCTCTCACTAGGTTCCCGCCCCATAGGGTGACACATGCGGAACCAATCTTCCTTTCGTGAGGACAAGGAAGTTGGTCTTGCCAACCAGGAATTCTCAACCTATCCTTAGCCTAAACAAGCACTACAGGCATGGGTGAAGCATTCACTTTTCTTGATTAATGTGTAACTACCTAAACCCATAATTCATTTAAGTTATCACTGAGTTAAGAAACTCCCACATGGGTTAGCCTGGTGCCACTTTGTGTGTCAGCCTCCATTGAGAGCCACTCCCCCTATTAGCAGCTGGGAGACCCAATAACATCCATAGGGTTAAGCCATCATGCGCAAAACAAAAACCACAAAAGTACATAACTCAATCAAGGCATGGACCATCTCACTCTCAACACAACTGTAATACAAATAAAGAGTGCATGGAAAAAGACCCATATCAACACATCACAAGTATCATATCAACCAATTTCAAGGGTTAACAAAAGCATTTAACCAATAACACGATTCCCAAGCCTCTAGAAGACTTCTAATATTCACCTCACATAATGACTTAAACTTTTGTAAAATAACCCATATTCATTTCCAAATCAATAATCGTTCACTTTACTTCATACAACTCAACCAATAATAGAAACATGGAATCTAGAATGGGTTTACAAGCCACCATTTCATGTTTACTAAATATTCATCTAAATCAAAAGATAATCTCTTTCCATATACACTAACTTTCAATTATTTAATTACAAATATATCAAACTTTCTAAACCAATTATTTCTTTGTATATCTATTTAAATACAAATACATAAAGGCAGCAAGATACTTTTGCAAGAAAACATAACACATATACGTGTATACATATACACACTCACACACACACATATGTATATATATGTATATTTATATATTGATTAACAAAATGTTGTTATCAGAATAATAAATTGAAATACAACATTTATTTCTATAAATATTTATATCAACATATCTCTGTATATGTATATATATATATATATATATATATATATATATATATATATATATATATATATACAAATACCAAATAAAGGTCGATTTCTACATGAGTTGAAGTACAACGAACTATAGTGCAATACATGAATTTTAACATGCAATTACCACTTATTACATTGAATACCCAAAGCAAACAATGAATAGCGATTACTTGGCACAAAAGACAACATGGCAACTCACACGGCTTGGAATACAAGAATAAACCAACATACAACCGACTCTATGGTTCACAATAATTCCATCGATAACGATGTAAGAAGGGAGAGAAGGCATCGATTGACTCCTAAATCAAACACCCAAGCACTTATTTGGATGATCCACCAAACTTGCAATTTGAACACAGCAAAATGCCCTTAATTTATCCACCCTTATGTTGGCAGCGGCGAAAAGAATGTAACAAGGTATGCAAAGAGATTTTATTTCAAGGCTATTTAAAGCTTCAAGCAACGCAATCAGTAGGCTTAATGAAAGCAAGTGTTTGAAATGGGTTAGAGGATGGGCTTCATATACCTTTGAACAATGACATACAATAGAAGAGACCTCTCGAAACCATTTAAGATCTAACTTGCATAGATAAAGTGACGCGCCGATTTCAGGAATCAAAGACAAAGGCAATAAGGCGTGGTATCAATAGCTTGCGTATTGCACAAAATCAAACTTGCAACAGTGATAAATACATTAAGACCCAAGCATAAATAAAATAGTGAAATAATATGACTATCAGATAATAACGAATTCCCATTTGTTTCCAAATTATTGGTCATCATGGTATACCACAGGACGCAGGGGAATATTTACAGAGACAAAGAATGCAAACCGAACAACAAACATGTAGGGAATTCAACGAGCTTGGGCGAGAGGGTTTAAATCAAGATCTCCCTTAACTAACACGCACAGAGAAATCAAAAGCACAGGGAATGACTCAATACTTATTTACCGAGCTTTATGTGCCAGAATACAAGAGGCATTCAGCCTAATAGAACAACTATTACCACCAAGGTTAAATTTCCTAAGAAGACTTCCCAAAAAACTTTCAAGCAAATACAAATCGGTAGGAAAGAAGAACAACCCAGAATTTAACAAGAAATTGTTTTATTTCAAACAACACAATTGTTCTATTTCCATTTTCTACAGATTTAGAATAAAGATTAATAAAGAACCCGGTTTCTCACGCTTGCTAGAGTATGGTTTGATGCGGAGCTCACACTCCCAACTTGCAACTGCAACCTAGCTTCAACACACTTCAAATCTCCACAATCTCAACAAAACCCAATTCCTAAACCAGAAGGAGCCTCCAAGAACACAAAATTCAAAGCTTCCCAAAAAAACAAGAACAACTATTCACGGAAAGCAAGATTAGTTTTCAGATAATTTCCAAAAGCCCTTTCTTTTTATAAATTAACTAATTTATTTACCACTCCCCCAATCTGTTGCTACATCCACTTCTTTAATTAATTATTTTATTTTATTTTCCCCACTACCAAAAACTACCACTAATTATTATTATTTTACAATTTAACCATTCCTTATTATTTGCACACAATTAAATCAGCTCTTAAAGTATTTTTAAAGTTATTAATTATAATCTTTCATTTTAATTTCATTTGCACTTCACTATAATTTAATAAATTTATTTTTATATTTCATTATTAAATCGTAATTTTTAATTTATTTAAATCAAATAAAGGCATTAATAATATTTTATTTAAGATCAGTACCTCAATTACATTAAAGCATCTATTTTAATTATCAAAATGTCTTTTAAACATTAATAATCTTTATTTTAATATAATAATCAATCAAGGCACTAATCAACCAAATTAAGCGAATGAACAAAATACCAAGCAACACCTGACCTCACAGTGGCACGGAAGGAAATACAACATCGACAAACTAACTCAAACTGACCACACAAACATGGTATGACAAATGGATACTCATCCTCATTAAGGATGATGGCTCAACATAGGGGACCAGATGCTATCTCCATTTCAACAACTCTATTGGGTTTAAGGCACACTCAAACCTGACAATTCAGGTGGAGTCGATGCTTGGTACCTGCAAACTGCAATAAACCACACAGTCGAACATGAATATATATAGTCATACACTCAAACACACTGTGAGAGGAAAGTCGCAGCGTCGCAAGGCACTCACAAGTGAGTGATGCAAAACTGTTCCTCTTCTCCAAAATACATCAATGCACAATAATCAAATACTAATAACATGATAAGAACATACATCAGATAATCACATAATACTGATAGCAATGATAACCCACACAATCAATTAAACCATAAGCTAGTCATGACATATACATCAACATCAGTGATAAAAACATCATCAACTATCATCATAGCAATGAATCCATCATCAAGCAATGCATCATAATGTCTAAATACAAACAAGTGACTGTCAATAATAAAAAGAAAACTGAGGGGCACTACATCCTCCCCCTAGAACCAGGCTTACTCCTAGAAACCTACATACAGATATGGGTACAAATCTCTCATCCTGGATGCATCCTCCCAAGAAGCTAAAGCCCCAACGCTAAGGTCCCACTGGACCCTCACCTGGACTATGACTCACCCCCTGAGGGTCAATTCCTGATGTTGTAGAATGTGTACAATTTTCAAAGAATGATGTTTGTCCTCTACCTGAGGTCTCCATGATTATGTCCTAATACTCAACTTGGCGGTTACCGACCACTGTAAATGCTCTATGGTACCTATCTGCATCCCTTATTGTCGGCTCTGAAGCCGCCGACCTCTAACTAAATCCAGATGTGCCCTTCTGAGGACACTGTCTAGCTATGTGACCCTGTTGGCCGCAAGCAAAACATCTTGTACCTTTGCTAGGTCCCAAGCCACCTAAGGGTGCACTAGACTACTAGAAACTACCTATAGACCGTGTGCTCTGAGAAGGTTGGTTGGGATGATACTGCTTGGCTCGCTGCAAATTCTAGTTTTTTCTATGCTGAGAGCCACCACCTTGCTGAGACTGAGAATTCCCAGGTTTTGTCTGGGAACGTTGCTACTGCTACTCACCCTTAGCAGGCGCCTGCTGACTCCTAGAGGAACCCGCTACCTAAGACTGACTGCCTTGGGACTTGAAACCTACTGGAGGTGCACTACCAATTTGAACATATGTATGATCAACTAGTGCCATGGCCAAATTCTCCTCTACTATCTGAGCTTTCTCTATAGCCACCTCCATGGTTTTTAGCTCAAACACACAAACACGCCCACTAATACGGGCATTCAAGCCCCTAATAAAATATTGCACCGACATACCCTCATCATCATGTATGCCTGCATACTGCTTAAGCTCACAAAATCTTCACTCATACTACTCAACTAACAGGGCCATTTGCCTCAACTCATGGAACTCATCCGCACAACATTGTCACCAATGATTAGACAAGAACCAAGCTCTGAATCTCTCTAAAAACATCTCCCAAGAGACTGAGTCTATATCCAAATGTAACTTCTACTCCTCCAAATGCCACCACGTGGAAGAAAAACCTCTAAGGTGCATGATAGCGCACCTGGCCTTGGTGTTGCTACCATACAGATGCATGGTGAAACACCTATTCAGATCAATTAACCATGTCTCTGTCTCCAAACCACTACTAGTCCCCTCAAAAGTAGGAGGGCATTCTCTCAAAAGATCCCTCATATGTCCAACTAATATAGCCTCCTGCTCAACTATAATCTCTCTCCTCCTGGGAGGCCTCTCTCTCTCCCTAACCACCAACTGATCACCCTTCTGTCTTGGACCAAGACGGGCAAGAACCTCCTCAAGTAAATGATGCAACTGTGTGCCCTCCAACCCCGGGTGATCCAAATTCTGACCACCACCTCCCTGATTATTCTGGGAACCCTGTTGTTCCTCACGATCACTCTTGTGGGGACTCTGAGGAGCCTGGGTGTCCTGACGGTTAGCCCCACGACCACCACCACAACCTCTACCATGTCCCCGACCTCTAAGAATTTTGCTACACAGACACCACTAAGGACAACAAAGGGAAACATAAACTTCAAAATCTAAGCAACTAAGACAACATAATGGGCTCTTGTATATACCTAGAGTACCCAGTGTTAGAACTTGGGGCTTTGATGCCATGTGTAATGCCCCGCCACGAAACCCTAGAGGACAACACGCTACTACACTAGAAAATGGAACAATTTTTTTTTTTGAAAAGAGCAACATACAAGGATTGCAGATGGTATAATAACTTATATTCTAACCAAGTCCTCTAAGGTTCCATGACTACGCTAGAAGAATCCCATTAACCAAACTAACAAGAATTACAAATCATTTTTATCACCTCATTATAAAAGGTTCATCTACCAAAAACACCAACCATTAGGGTACTTCAAACCCAACCTCAAATTGGAGAAGATCAAATTAAACAAGCATCTTTGATTCACTAATCTTTTCAACAAAATCTCATACAATTTCCCTTGATTCTTCAATTCTACAAAACTCCAAGACAACATGTCAGTATTCTAATTCATCAAAACCATATTCCAGACCATTATCAACATCTATTTGACTTAACACAAAAACCTGATCAAATGCACTGAACCAACCAATACTTCAACCTTCACTAACACACTCCTCAATACAACTCTCTTCCCAAGGAAAATAGACAACTAAGCATTCTTTCTTTCTTTCAAACTGACACCAGACCTTCAAATCATTGAAATCCTCATCAATTTAACTGAAACAAACACAAAACATATTCACATAACACTGTATTAACAGATCCATTACCCTTTGCAGCCAAAACACCATTTTCCACATAAGGTTCTCATTGCTCAATACATTAAAACCATCAAACTTGCCTTCAACACCTTATCCAAACTTAGAAACATCCTTAACAACATCAATAGGACAGTATTCAAACATTTATAACCATTATTTACACTGTTTCATCATATTTCCACTTTCTATGAAATCAAAGCACTATTTGTCAATTAGGTCTCCATACCCTAAAGCGGGTGAATCTCACAAACCAAATTCAATTTCCAAGAACCAAATACACATTCAGAGGCTCATTGTGGCTAATTAAAACATATCACAAATTCAATTACTCTTGTTTCAAAGGATGTAATAGATCAATAGTCTGTCCCACAGAATTAAGGCACAATATTATGAAGCAAATACCTTTAAACTAACTCCAATTCCTCAAAGAACCACAAACGGTCTTTATTTATGCCATATAATCACCAAAAAAACCATTAGACTCAAGAAAACCATTCATTATTGCATCATATTATGAAACCCTTGATTCTAGGCTTTAATATCATAAAAAGTAAGGGTTTATTGGAATTGTTCACTCCAAACCTTCTGCCACCTTGTAACTACTTTAAACACATTTTTTCTGGTCTGCACATGCAAATTACACCATTCACCAACCTTTCCCAATGTCTTTTCTTCATTTCATCACTTGTAGGCACCATTTTTGCTTGAAAAACACAGTATTTCTATGAAGGCAACAATCTTGGCTCTATATTTTCCACTTCCTACGACAACACACTTACATACACAACAACAACAAAAACTAAACATACTTCCTAATATCCCATTCCACCGATCTATTACATCTACATCGGTGGAATGGTAGGTTAACTCCCTAAAAGACTCTCAAACCCTTGTTGAGGGTTTCCAACAGATTTTTGTATTTGATCTTTAAATAAACTTAAAACTCAATGCAAACCCTTCAGACTGACTTTAAGTGAATGCCAAAACACTATCCTTCCTAAGACAATAAAAATCAAGGCCTTATATGATTGTGTAGGTCGTACAAGTTTATAAACTAGAAAGTAAAACTTAGAAAATTGCAAAATAGTGATGTTTTATTTCAAAGTTTGTTTCCAAAATTACAAGATACTTCACTGTCTCACCCTTACAATGCTTTTATAGATGTTTCCCAATCCATAACTGACTTTAAAACTTCTTCTACTGACCCATCTCTTCATTTTTCCCTCAAAGACTCTTCATCTTCTGTTTTTTTGCTTTTTTGCATCTTTTACATTTTTACATCTTTTTGCATCTTTTTTTGACATTTTTGCAAACTTTCATTTTCTGACCTCCTAGACACCTATAAAGATTGAATTACAATTGAATGGTCCCTCACATGGCCATTTACAATGCTTTATGTTTGAAAATTCAAATTTCTACAAAAATGTTTGATGGAGACACAAAACACAATTGGGTGCTCCTGCACCATACAACCAACCAACAAAAAACTTTCCAAGTCCCTTGGAAACATGTTATCTTGTTCTTTCACCTGCAAAACAACTTCAAATCTGCCTTGGACTGCTTCCTCTCTCTTTCTCTTCTCTTGTCTTTGTCTCTACCTTGTTTCCATCTTTTGTCTTCAACTCTTCTTCACTTTGTCTTTTCTTCAACAATCATCCTTGACCTTCTTTGACTTCTTATCTTCATCCTCTCAACTACTCCCATCAGTGGAGTACTCTTCAACATGGCTGCAAACCCAAGTGCTTCACAGACAACTATTCATCTCCTTCATTGCCTCTCAATACCAACTCAACAAACCATCCATCTTACCCAACAACAAATCCTGGAAGATTCCTCACTCTCTTTACTTTGCACCTTCTACCCAATTTAATCTCCATTGGAGGATGGTGACCACAAACCTTTCCTTGTCTGCCAACACACAACTTCTCAGAACTCTTCCTCTCTGCAGCTAAATGGATCAAGCACTTGCAACCAAACTCAACAACAACTTGAACAAACCAAACCATCAGAATCAGCTAGCTCTAATACCAATTGATGCAAGGGAATCTACCAAAAACACCAACCATTAGGGTACTTCAAACCCAACCTCAAATTGGAGAAGATCAAATTAAACAAGCATCTTTGATTAACTAATCTTTTCAACAAAATCTCATACAATTTCCCTTGATTCTTCAATTCTACAAAACTCCAAGACAACATGTCAGTATTCTAATTCACCAAAACCATATTCTAGACCATTATCAACATCTATTTGACTTAACTTAACACAAAAACTTGATCAAATGCATTGAACCAATTAATACTTCAACATTCACTAACACACTCCTCAATACAACTCTCTTCCCAAGGCAAATAGACAACTAAGCATTCTTTCTTTCTTTCAAACTGACACCAGACCTTCAAATCATTGAAATCCTCATAAATTTAACTAAAAGAAACACAAAACATATTCACATTACATTGTATTAACAGATCCATTACCCTTTGCTACCAAAACACCATTTTCCACATAAGGTTTTCATTGCTCAATATATCAAAACCATCAAACCTGCCTTCAACACCTTATCCAAACTTAAAAACATTTGTAACAACATCAATAGGACAATATTCAAACATTTATAACCATTCTTTACACTGTTTCATCATATTTCCACTTTCTATGAAATCAAAGCACTATTTGTCAATTAGGTCTCCATACCCTAAATCGGGTGAATCTCACAAACCCAATTCAATTTCCAAGAACCAAATACACATTCAGAGGCCCATTGTGGCTAATTAAAACATATCACAAATTCAATAACTGTTGTTTCAAAAGATGTAATAGATCAATAGTCTATCCCAAGGAATTAAGGCACAATTTTATGAAGCAAATACCCTTAAAATAACTCCAATTCCTCAAAGAACCACAAACAATCTTTATTCATGCCATATAATCACCAAAGCAACCATTAGACTCAAGAAAACCATTCATTATTGCATCATATTATGAAACCCTTGATTCTAGGCTTTAATATCACAAAAAGTAAGGGTTTATTGGAATTGTTCACTCCAAACCTTCTGCCACCTTGTAACTACTTTAAACACATTTTTTTTGGTCTGTACATGCAAATTACACCGTTCACCAACCTTTCCCAATGTCTTTTCTTCATTTCATCACTTGTAGGCACCATTTTTGCTTGAAAAACACAATATTTATGTGAGGGCAACAATCTTGGCTCTATATTTTCCACTTCTTGTGACAACACACTTACATACACAACAAAAACAATCTAAAAATACTTCCTAATATCCCATTCCACCGATCTATTACATTTACATCGGTGGAATGGTAGGTTAGCTCCCTAAAAGACTCTCAAACCCTTGTTGAGGGTTTCCAATAGATTTTTGTATTTGATCTTTAAATAAACTAAAAATCAATGCAAACCCTTCAAACTGACTTTAAGTGAATGCCAAAACAATCCTTCCTAAGACAATAAAAATCAAGGCCTTATATGATTGTGCAGGCCGTACAAGTTTATAAACTAGAAAGTAAAACTCAAAAAATTATAGAACAGTGATGTTTTATTTCAAAGTTTGTTTCCAAAATTACAAGATGCTTCACTTGCTCACCTCCACAATGCTTTTATAGATGTTTCCCAATCCATAACTTACTTTACAACTTCTTCTACCGACCCATCTCTTCTTTTTTTCCTCAAAGACTTCATCTTCTATTTTTTTTGTTTTTTTTGCATTTTTTTGCATCTTTTTTTGACATTTTTGCAAATTTTCATTTTCTAACCTCCTAGACACCTATAAAGAATGAATTACAATTGAATGGGCCCTCATATGGCCATTTACAATTCTTTATGTTTAAAAATTCAAATTTCTACAAAAATGTTTGATGGAGACACAAAACATAATTGGGTGCTCCTGCACCACAATATGAAATGCATTTAATTTGTCACATATTAATGATCAACCAATAAGAATCTTCCATATTATATAATCAATATAACAACATCAAAGATCATTCAATTCACTAGCATATGCAATAAACGCCATTTTCCTTTTTCATTACAAGGGAGAGTTCACAACTAATTACAACTTAACAACATTACATTATTACATCAATGCTTCCCCGTGATCAATTGAGGAGATTATACATCTGAGTTACAATACATTATACAACTGAATTATAGTACAATACAAGTACATGTAAGATAATCCACTTGAGTAGGAACAACACAAGAGTCCACAACTCCAAGAATAGCCGCCACATGAATGATCAACAACAAGGGAAACCCAATGGAGTACAAGGCACATTCCACCCAACCATGTGGAACCCAAAGGTCCACCCCCCTGTGCTAGTGGATACCACCTAATCCCACAACAACAACAACAAGACAACCACAACTAACATAACAAGGCTAAATAGAGAACAATTGACATTACAACAACACATCACAAAAGAACATGCATTGCTTCCAGAGGACATCACATACCAAAGGGAGAGAACAAACAAGGGAATACTAGTCTGCAGAGGGAAGAGTGTCATCACATGGTCCTAGCATGGGTTGTCCTAATAGTCTCTCACTAGACCCAGACCCCCATCTATGGTTGTCCTTGCAACCTTTCACTAGGTCCCAACCCCATAGGGTGACACATGTGGAACCAATCTTCCTTTCTTGAGGACAAGGAAGTTGGTCTTGCCAACCAGGCCTTCTCAACCCATCCTTAGCCTAAACGAGCACTACAGGCATGGGTGAGGCATTCACTTTCCTTGATTAATGTGTAAATACCCAACCCTCTAATTCATTTTAAGTTATCACTGAGTTAAGAAACTCCCACATGGGTTACCCTGGTGCCACTTTGTGCGTCGGTCCCCATTAAGAGCCACTCCCCCTACTAGCGGTTGGGAGACCCAATAACATCCACAGGGTTAAGCCATCATGTGCAAAAAAACCACAAAAGTACATAACTCGAGCAAGGCATTGACCATCTTGCTCTCAACGCAACTGTAATACAAATAAAGAGTGCATAGCAAAAGACCCATATCAACACATCGCAAGTATCATATCAACCGATTTCAAGGGTCAACAAAAGAATTTAACCAATAACACGATTCCCAAGCCTCGAGAAGACTTCTAATATTCACCTCACAGAATGACTTAAACTTTTGTACAATAACCCACATTCATTCCCAAATCAATAATCGTTCACTTTACTTCATACAACAACTCAACCAATAATAGAAACATGGAATCTAGAATGGGTTTACAAGCCACCATTCCATGTTTACTAAATATTCATCTAAATCAAAAGATAATCTCTTTCCATATACACTCACTTTCATTTATTTAATTACAAATATATCAAACTTTCTAAACCAATTATTTCTTTGTTTCATCTATTTAAATACAAATACATAAAAGCAACAAGATACTTTTGCAAGAAAACATAACACATATACGTGTATAAATATACACACTCACACACACACACACACACACATATATGTATATTTATATATTGATTAACAAAATGTTGTTATTAGAATAATAAATTGAAATACAACAACATTTCTATAAACATTTATATCAAAACATTTATATCAGCATATTTGTATATATATATATATATATATATATATATATATATATATATATATATATATGTTGTTGCAAGGTGTGACCCTTGGTCTTCCTTGCAACACTAAGCGCTTGGGTTTGTGACATGGCCTAACCACCTCCTGTGGTTCTTAACCGAAGCTTGTATCGGGCATTGATAGGTCGATCTTTTGGTGCAACGACAAGTCCAACAATTGGTATCAGATCTGGTCACAGGTTCAAACCCCACGCCTGTGCTGGGGGGATTGTTGCAAGGTGTGACCCTTGGTCTTCCTTGTAACACTAAGCGCTTGGGTTTGTGACATGGTCTAACCGCCTCCTATGGTTCTTAACCGAAGCTTGTATCGGGCATTGACAGCTCGATCTTTTGGTGCAACGACAAGTCCAACATATGCATGTATATATATATATACAAATACCAAATAAAGGCCGATTTCTACATGAGTTGAAGTACAACAAACTGTAGTGCAATACATGCATTTCAACATACAATTACCACTTATTACATCGAGTACCCAAAGAAAACTATGAATAGCGATTACTTGGCACAAAAAACAACATGGCAACTCACACAGCTTGGAATAAAAGAATAAACCAACATATACCCGACTCTATGGTTCATAGCAATTCCTTCGATAATGATGTAAGAAGGAAAAGAAGGCATCGATTGACTCCTAAATCGAACACCCAAGCACTTATTTGGATGATCAGCCAAACATGAAATTTGAACACAACAAAATGCCCTTAATTTATCCACCCTTATGCTGGTGGCGGTGAAAAGAATGTAACAGGGTATGCAAAGAGATTTTATTTCAATGCTATTTAAAGCTTCAAGCAACACAATCGGTAGGCTTAATGAAAGCAAGCATTTGAATGGGTTACAGGATGGGCTTCAGATACCTTCAAACAACGACATACATCAGAAGAGACCTCTCGAAACCATTTAAGATCTAACTTGCAGAGATAAAGTGACGCGCTGGTTTCAAGAATAAAAGACAAAGGAAATAAGGTGTGGTATCAATAGCTCGCGTATTGCACAAAATCAAACTTGTAACAGTGATAAATACATTGAGACCCAAGCACAATAAAATAGTGAAATAATATGACTATTGGATAATAACGAATTCCCATACGTTTCCAAATTATTGGCCATCATGGTATACCACAAGATGCAGGGGAATATTTATAGAGGACAAAGAATGCAAGCTGAACAACAAACATGTAGGGAATTCAACGAGCTTGGGCGAGAGGGTTTAAATCAATATCTCCCTTAACTAACAGGCACAAAGAAATCAAAAGCACGAGGAATGACACAATACTTATTTACAAGAACCGAACATCATGTGCTAGAATACAAGAGGCATTCAGCCTAATAGAACAACTATTACCACCAAGGTTAAATTTCCTGAGAAGACTTCCCAAAAAACTTTCAAGAAAATACAAATCGGTAGGAAAGAATAACAACCCAGAATTTAACAAGAAATTATTTTATTTCAAACAACACAATTGTTCCATTTCCATTTTCTACATATTTAGAATAGAGACTAATAAAGAACCTAGTTTCTCACGCTTGCCAGGGTATGGTTTGATGCAAAGCTCACACTCCCAGCTTGCAACTACAACCTAGCTTCAACACACTTCAAATCTCTACAATCTCAACAAAACCCAATTCCTAAACCAGAAGGAGCCTCCAAGAATAAGAAATTCATAGCTTCCCAAAAAAACAAGAACAACTATTCACGGAAAATAAGATTAGTTTTTAGATAATCTCCAAAAGCCCTTTTCTTTTTGCAAATTAAATAATTTATTCACCACTCCCCCAATCCATTGTTGCGTCCACTTCTTTAATTAATTATTTTATTTTATTTTCCCCACTACCGACAACTACCACTAATTATTATTATTTTACAATTTAACCATTCCTTATTAGTTGCACACAATTAAATCAACTCTTAAAGTATTTAATTTATTAATTATAATTTTTCATTTTAATTTCATTTGCACTTCACCATAATTTAATATATTTATTTTTATATTTCATTATTAAATCATAATTTTTAATTTATTTAAATCAAATAAAGATATTAATAATATTTTATTTAATCAATACCTCAATTACATTAAAGCGTCTATTTTAATTATCAAAATGCCTTTTAACATTAATAATCTTTCTTTTAATATAATAATCAATCAAGGCACTAATCAATCAAATTAACCGAATGAACAGAATACCAAGCAACGACTGACCTCACAACGGCACGAAAGGAAATACAGCATCATCGACAAACCAACTCGAATTGACCACACAAAGAGCGTATGGAAAACTAATACTCATCCTCGTCAAGGATGATGCCTCAACATAGGGGACCAGATGCTATCTCCAGTTCAACAATCTCCATTGTGTTTAAGGCACGCTCAAACCTGGCAATTCAGGTGGAGTCGATGCCTGGTATCTACAAACTGCAACAAACCACACAGTCGAGCATATATATATATATATATATATAGTCATACAGTTAGAAACACCGTGAGAGGAAATTAGTAGCATCGCAGGGCACTCACAAGTGAGTGATGTGACATTGTTTTGCTTCTCCAAAATACATCAACGCACAATAATCAAATACTAACAACATGATAAGAACATACATCACATAATACTCATAGCAATGATAACCCACACATTCAATTAAACCATAAGCTATTCATGACATATACATCAACATTATTGATAAAAACAACATCAACTATCATCATAGCAATGAATCCATAATTGAGCAATGTATCATAATGTCTAAATACAAACAAGTGACTGTCAGTGATAGAATTTACTAGTGAATCATTGAACTCTTTCACCTGGAAATCATCAACTTTTTTTTGCTTAGTACTATTGCATTTTAGAACTTTTTAGCTTAAATTTTCCAATAATGCCACATTCAAATGCAAGAGTAGTAGGATTGTTGGCTATTAGGAATATTTGGGAAGAACAAAGAGGAGATAAAGTAGTAGTAGTAGGATGGCAAGTGATAAAAAAACATACAATGGGAAAAGTGAAGGAGAAGATTCTTAAACATAAATAGATTCTTAATTTGTGTGCTTCCTTGAAATCTGTTACTTTCTGTCACATTTCTAGAGAACAGAACGGAGTAGCGGATTGTTTGGCCAAATGAGCCTCTGATCATCTGCAAAATTGGAACATTGTGGATAGGGGTCAATTACCCCTGGATTTGTCTCAAAAGTTGGACCACTTAGTGGAGATTGACAGGGGTGTGTAATGCCCTTGCATTGTTTTACTTTTGTTTTTGAATAAATTTTTATCCCTCTTTTAGTGAGAAGATTCCTAGACATAAGACAAGACAAAGGAAAGATGATGGATAAAATAAAGGAGAAGCTTCCAAGCCAACATGGCAAACAAGAAGCCCATTAGAAGCAAGCTTTTGCTTATGCCCATGCATCTTTTATGTTTTATATGTTATTTTCATATATGTTTAAATGGAATTGTTGTTTTCCTTTCACAAGGGAATTTTGATATGGGTTAAGGCTTATTCAATCGAAAGAAGCTTTTGTAGCCAAACCCAAGAAAAACTTAGGTTGAATATGGAAAAAATTGAAGGGGGAAATCTAACAATCACCTTTGCTCCCCTTTTATGATTTTATTTTATTATTTATACACTATTTTCTATGAGAATGGATGTTAAGCTTAACCACTGGTGAGTTGGGATTTCGACTATGGACATAAAATAACTCACAAAAAAAGTCGACATTAGAGTGTAATGCTAAAGCTATCAGGTTATAGATTAAAGGTTGTGGGTTCGAATCTGACATAATAACATGAGATCATATCAGTTGTTTACACTAGGTAATAATTAATCTGGGTCAGGCGTGTTACCATGGAATTGTCTACTGCCACAACATTTAAGAAATTGCAAGATGTGTAAAATTTAGTTCAACATTCAAATGAGGAGGCAAATTAGGACAAAATATGGGAAAAAATATTTATTGTTTTGGTTGGCTAGATTATTTTAATGGTGTACTGCTATTATTTTAAACTTCTGCATTGTTATTTTTAAATTTTATTTATTTTGTAAATTATTAATAAAATTAATTTATAAAATTTAGTATTTTGTTAATATATTTAAAGTTTTATTATGATTTGATTAAAGTAATTATTTTTCTTTTTATCATCGAATCATTTATAGTTATAAGTTTTTTTTAATTAGTCATAGGCTACATATAGTGTGAGATTTGAGTCTGAAACAAGTCACACGCCTCAAATCACTGTTAAGTTGTCAAAAAACAAGTTTCAACTATCATATAATGGTAAAAACCTCCAAAATATCAGGTAAAAGCCTCCAAAATCTCACTTATCACATAAAAGCCAGTGACAATTGTAGAGGAACATTCTTTTTCCATTTGTAGTATTTTTTGTCAATTTGATGGCAACTTTTTTTATTTATTTGCATTGCTTTATGTTTTAAATCTGTATGCAAATATTGTTGGATGTTGTGGTTATGTTGCTGATATGTGGTTGTCATTGATGTCAACACTATTAGCATTATTGTATTGAAGGCTATATATGTCGAGGATATTGAGAAAATTGTTAAAAGAAGAGTTGCAGGTTCCCAATGGAACAATGAAGGTCATGAAGGTGTCTTGTTCTGTATGTTGAAGATCAGTTGTTATGGACTAAGGGTTTGTTGCTGAGTGTATCTAGTTCATCTACCGGAAGTTTCAGAGGTCCGCATGAAGATTTGATCGTGCTATGAATAGATGTGTTCTGACAGTATTTTTGTGGGTTCTGTCAGTGTTCCTAATTGAAGTTTATGTGATTCTGGTAATTTATGTTGTTGCGGATGTTTCTCTGTTAGTTCTTGTTGTTTGTAGATGCTTCTAGATCGTGCTCTATCTTTGTGGTACATCCACATTGATCGGTGTGCTCGTGGTCAAATATTTTATCTCTGTGTGTTCGGTGTGTCATGTTCTTGTCTGACATGATGGTTGTAGCGTGTTGTGGATCTTTGAGGAGAAATTCATTGAAGTCTTTTTGTGTTGGAGTTGTTAATTTGGGTCTCCACTTTGTTGTTTCCGACCTTGGTGGATTCGCATTGCAAATATATTTGTAAATTTGGACTGACATTGAAAATATGTTTTTATATTTTTGGCCGACAAAGTTGTTGATGTAATTTCATGTTGCGGATATATAAGAGAAATTGTCTTATCGATGTAAACTGTGCTCGATGTGCTCCTATGTGTGTACGTGTGAATATCATTCGATTGCAGAGTAGAGTGTGAAGAATATTGAGTGAAGTGTGAAGAAGTTTGAGCAAAGTGTGGAGAAGATTTTTTTGTGCTTAACTGGAACTGTAATCAGGGTTGTGTAGAAACTATTTTCTCAGTTCACAATTTGGATTGTTTTAATCCAAACCTTTCTTCGGACAGTGAGTCATCTTTTGTATTTGAGCAGTGAGCTCTAGGCAGTGTTCCTTAATGCATGTGCATTCCCATTATTATTCTTATACTTTAAACAAGGTATAATATTGTGGACTAACCTCCATAGTGGTTTTTCCCCTAACAGGGTTTCCACGTAAAAAAATCTTGGTGTTCTCTGTGTTTCTGATGTGTTGATTGTTCATGGTTTATTATTCATTCATTAGATCTGAGATTAAATTAAGTAAAGATTGAAAAGTTTAAATATTTTGTGACAACTGATTCACCCCCCCTCTCAGTTGTTTGTCCTTGTTTTTCCAACAATTGGTATCAGAGCAGGTTCCTCTAAAGAAGTTTAAAAGCTTGAGGTGATCCGAGATGGCATCATACAAGAAGGACAGTCCTAGATTTGATGGAACAAACTACTCATTGTGGAAAACTAGGATGGAGTGTCATTTGAGTTGTATTGGTGAACCCTTCTGGAAGATTACAAAGAATACATATGTTATTCCTTTGAATGGTCCTTCCACTGCTGATGAGATCAAAGAAGCTGAGAATAATGTTAGGGTTGTGGAAGCTTTGCAGAGTTCTCTAACAGATTTGGAAATGACAAATGTGATAGGTCTGAAGATATCTCATGAAATGTGGACAAAGTTGGACTCTTTGTATGAAGGAGATGTGCATGTGAACATGGCTAAGCTATAGAGTTTGAAAGGAAAGTATGAAAACTTGAAGATGGGTGAAGATGAAAACATTTCTTCTTTTATGCAAAGAGTAAATGAAATAGTGATGGGTATTAGATGTGTCGGTGGTACCCTGGATGAGGAAGAAATTGTGGCTAAAGTGCTCAAATCATTGCCTCCCTCCTACAAAGCAAAGGCTCATGCTATTGAAGAAACCAGATCATTGACGAATGTGACAAGGGATACACTGATTGGTAAACTTGTTGTCTTTGAGTTGAGCAAATTTGGTGAATCTGTTCCCAAGATTGAAACTGCATTTAAGGCTACTATATCCGGAAGAAACAAGCAAAGATATGATCTGGGAGAGAGTTCAAGAAAGACATTCAAGTAGGAGGAAGAAATGAAACAACTTGAAAATGAAGAGAGGTAGAAGAGTTGGAAGCACTAATTGTAAAGAAAGAAGGTAGAGGACAAGGTAAGTATAAAGGAAAGTTGCCTATCAAATGTTTTTCTTGCAGTAAAATAGGTCATTTTGCATCAAGGTGTCCTAAAAGAGTTCCTAGGTCTAAGCCTTACAAACCTAGATTTCAAAAGAAATGTTATTTTGCTGAACAAGATGTGACTGATGAAGATTCTAACAAATAGAATGGAAATGAAGATGATTGGGTTTTCATTGCTATCAAGGAAAATAGTCCAGTGGCTACTGAATCAGCTAAAGTTGAGAAAGCTCTTGCAGCCCGAATTGAAGAAAAGGATGAGTGGGTTATTGACAGTGGATGCTCACACCATATGACTGGTGACAAAAGCAAATTTGTAAGTCTAGAGAAGTATGACAGTGGGGTTGTGAGATTTGGAGACAATAATGCTTGTGTGATTCGTGGCAGAGGATCTATTTGTCTTGGTGGTAAGCATAACACTAATGATGTTCTTTATGTTGAAGGCTTGAAGCACAATCTGTTGAGTATTGGACAGATGGTGGACAAGGTTATGATCTTCAATTCAAAAATGGAAGATGCAAGATACTTGAAAGTTTTGAAAATGTAATTGCTTTAGGTAAACAGAAAAAAGATAATATTTTTCACTTGAATGCTACTAGTGAAAGTTGTTTAATTGCTCAAGTAGATGAAAGCTGGTTATGGAATAGGAGGCTGTGTCATGTGAATTTTGATAACATTTTCAAGGTAAGTTCCACTCAAGCAGTAAGAGATCTACCTAAGCTAGTGAAGCCTACTAACACAATTTGCAAGGAGTGTCAGATGGGAAAATAGACTAGAGTTTCTTTTCAAAGCAAACATCATTCAAATGAATTACTAGAGCTGGTGCATATTGATCTATGTGGTCCCTCCAGAGTCAGAAGTCTTAATGGAGAAAGGCACTTTATGTTGATTATTGATGATTACTCTAGAATGATATGGGTTGCTTTCTTAAGAGAAAAATGTGAAGTATTAGAGAAGTTCAAAAGTTTCAAAGCTATGGAAGAAAATGAAAAAGGTTTGAAAATCAAATGCTTAAGGTCAAACAAAGGTGGTGAGTTCACCTCTAAGGAGTTTAATTCTTTCTATGATGAGCATGGAATCAAAAGACAGTTATCTGTTCCCTAAACCCCTCAACAGAATGGAGTTGCAAAAAGGAAGAACAAAACAGTTTTGAATGCTGCTAGAACAATGATGATTGAAGGAAATGTGTCTCACATCTATTGGAGTGAAGTTGTAAGCACTGTTGTGTACACTTTGAACCGAGTAAATGTAAATGGTAATTCTGGTAAGACTCCTTTTGAACTATGGTTTAGTTATAAGCCTACTGTTAGGTATTTCAAGATCTTTGGAAGAAAACGCTACATCAAGAGAGATGATGATATAGGCAAGTCTAATGGAAGAAGCGATGAAGGAATCTTTCTAGGTTATTCTACTAGAAGCAAGGCCTACTGGTGCTATAAAAGAAGTTTAAGAAAAATGGTTGAGAGTGAAAATGTCAGAGTTGATGAGGACTTTGTTAAATCATCCAGATATTGTGGATATGATTCAGATGACCAAGAAGACAACACAAACAAAGGGAAGAATGCTCAGACACAAAATCAACTTCAAATTGTGCCATATGTTCTAGTAAAACAATTTCCATTTGTTCTGGAAAATCAAGGTAGTCAGGAAGCAGAGATAAGTGCAAGAGCAGAAGAATTAGAAGTTCAAAGAATCCTAAAACTCTGAGGTATGTAAAGCTAAATCATTATGAAAATCAAATTATAGGAGACAAGAATAAAGGTGTGCAAACTAGAAGGAAGATTGCAGAAGAGTATTGCCTGATTTCCAAGATTGAGCCTAAAGATGTCAATGAAGCTTGCAATGATGAATACTAGATGGAAGCTATGAAGGAAAAACTGATGTAGATTGAAAAGAATAATACATGGATACTTGTTCCCAGACCTAAAGACAAAAATGTGATTGGTACTAAATGGGTATTTCGGAATAAGTTAAATGAACAGGGTGAAGTGGTCCAGAATAAAGCAAGACTGGTATGTAAAGGGTATTCTCAAATGGAAGGTATTGATTTTGAAGAAACCTTTGCCCCTGTTTCCAGAATTGAAGCTATAAGGTTATTTCTTGCTTATGCTGCATATAAAAATTATAAAGTCTATTGAATGGATGTGAAGTCAGCTTTTCTGAATGGTGAGCTAGAAGAAGAAGAAGTATACATTGAACAACCGGATGGATTTCAACTAACTGATGAGGAAGACATGGTTTTCTGATTGAAGAAAGATCTATATGGACTCAAGCAAGCCCCTAGAGCCTGGTATGCTAGACTGGTTAAATATTTACTAAAGCTTGGATTCAATAAAGGTACTACTAACAACAACTTATATTTCAAGTTGGATCATGATAAAGAGTTGATTATTGAAGTCTTTGTTGACATTATTTTTGGAGGAGATGATAATCTATGTATGGAGTTTGCTAATGAAATGAAGAGTGAATTTGAGATGAGCATGATTAAAGAGATGAAGTTCTTTCTGGGATTGCAAGTTGCTTAGTTAGACAAGGGGATCTTCATATCTTAGTCTAAATATGTGAATGAGCTGCTGAAGAAGTTTGGCATGGATGACTCAAAACATGTTGGTACTCCCATGGTTACCGGATGTAAGTTAACACAGAATGATGATTCTCCTAAAGCAAATCAAACAAGATACAGATCAATGATTGGTGGATTGCTCTACTTAACTCAGACCGGACCAGACATTATGAATGTTGTATGTATGGTTGCTAGATTTCAGGCTGATCCAAAAGAATCCCATGTGACTGCTATAAAGATAATTTTCAGATATTTGAAAGGAACAGTTGATTTTGGGCTTTGGTATCCTAAGGATGATGATCTTACTTTGAATGCATATACTGATGCGAATAGGGCAGGAGAAGTAGATGATAGGAAGAGTACTAGTGGTGGTGCTTTCTTCCTAGGGAAGAAGCTAGTGTCATGGTTGAGCAAAAAACATAATTCCATTTCTCTATCTACTGTTGAGGCATAGTATATTCTGCTGCAAATAATTGTACTCAAGTGATGTGGATGAAACAAATGTTGAAAGATATCTGAGTAGTATATGATGAACCTATTGCCATATATTGTGACAACTCAAGTGCAATTAACATTTCAAAGAATCTGGTGCTACACTCTAAGACCAAGCATATATCAATCAAGTTCCACTTTCTGGGGGAGAAAGTGAGTGAGAAAGAAGTCAGACTGGAGTATGTACCTACCAAAGAACAAATTGCAGATATTTTTACTAAGCCATTGTCGAAGGATACTTTTGAGTATCTTAGAGGGATGCTAGGGGTGATTACCCCTCATGATATGAACTAGGATGCATTAATTTGCATCAATCTGTGCATTTCATGATCATATTTTGATCCGGATTTATGCTTTTGTGGCTGCTACTCAGGGGGAGTAGTCAGATGTGTAGATATGTGGTTTAGAGCTTGTATGTGGGAAGAGAATGCTTATCTTTTCCATTGATGTCAAATGGGGAGAAGAGTCATGTGAAAAAATGTTGCTTATCTAAGGAGAAGAGTCTTGTGAGGAGAAGTTCTTGTTGAAGAGGTTAAGGAAGAAGAGTTTGAATTTAAGTAGTAAGTGTTGATTGAGAGTTGTGTTGATGGTATTTTTCACATCATGTGTTTCCATCAATGCCAAAGGGGGAGATTGTCGGATGTTTTGGTTATTTTTCTGATATGTGGTTGTCATTGATGTCAACACTATTATAATTATTGCATTGAAGGTTGTATATGTCGAGGATATTGAGAAAATTGTTAAAAGAAGAGTTGCAAGTTCCCAGTGGAACAATGAAGGTCATGAAGGTGTCTTGTTTCGTGCGTTGAAGATTAGTTGTTGTGGACTAAAGGGTTTGTTGTTGAGTGTATCTAGTTCATCTATCGGAAGTTTCAGAGGTTCGTGTGAAGATTTGATTGTGCTATGAACAGTTGTGTTCTGACAATATTTTTGTGGGTTCTGTCAGTGTTCCTGATTGAAGTTTATGTGATTCTGGTAATTTATGTTGTTGCGAATGTTTCTCTATTAGTTCTTGTTGTTTGTGGATGCTTCTAGATCATGCTCTATCTTTGTGGTACGTCCACATTCATCGGTGTGCTCGTGGTTGAAGATTTTTCTCTGTGTGTTTGGTGTTTCATGTTCTTGGCCGACATGATGGTTGTAGCGTGTTGTGGATCTTCGAGGAGAAATTAATTGAAGTCTTTTTGTGTTGGAGTTGTTAATTTGGGTCTCCACTATGTTGTTGCTAACCTTGGTGGATTCACATTGCAAATTTATTTGTAAATTTGGGCTGACAAAGTTGTTGATGTAATTTCATGTTGCGGATATATAAGAGTGATTGTCTTATCGGTGTAAAGTGTGCTCGGTGTGATCCTATGTGTGTATGTGTGAATATCATTCGATTGCAGAACAGAGTGTGAAGAAGATTGAGTGAAGTGTGAAGAAGTTTGAGCGAAGTGTGAAGAAGGTTTTTTTGTGCTTAATTGGAACTGTAATCAGGGTTGTGTAGAAGCTATTTTCTCAATTCATAATTTAGATGGTTTTAATCCAAACCTTTCTTTGGATAATGAGTCCTCTTTTGTATTTGAGCAGTGAGCTCTAGGTAGTGTGCCTGAATGCATGTGCATTCTCATTATTATTCTTATACTTTTAAAAGGGTATAATATTGCGGACTAACCTCCATCGTGGTTTTTCCCCTAATAGGGTTTCCACGTAAAAAAATCTCGGTGTTCTCTGTGTTTCTGGTGTGTTGATTGTTCATGGTTTATTATTCATTCATTAGATCTAAGATTAAGTTAAGATTGAAAAGTTTAAATATTCTCTGACAGCTGATTCACCCCCCCCCTCTCAGTTGTCTATCCTTGTTTTGCCAACAAATATTTCATAATAGATAATACTTAATTTATGGAAATAATCTAGATTTGTCTAAGTTTATTTCATTCCATTATTTGGCATTTATTATTAATTGTTTAATCCAACCACATGCAACTAGAATTTGCATACACAAACACATACTCTCTAAAATATTAACATACATATAGTCTTCTATCAGCGTAATCCTTGAACCTCATATAGGTGCAAGTGCTAGTTATTACTCATTTTCAAAATAGAATATGCTAATGTCTTTGATAATTCTTTGGCATTAATATATAATCAAAGCACATTTTTCTGATTTGGTAATGTTAAAGGACTTATCTTGTTAATTTTAGAATATTTAAAATTTTGCTAAGTAGATATGTAAAGAGCAATAAACCTATATATGCAATTTTTATATAATTATATTACACTATGTTTACATGGGAATGCAACAACCAATTAAAATGACCACAAAAGGAACAATAAGCACTACAAAATCATATTTGATTAACAACATAAGAATTACCCTTTTAGGAAAAAGTGTGAGAGATTTTAGCTCAAATAGTAACTCCCACATAGGTTCATTGTGAACGTGTTGGAAGTGGTTATAGTGGTTTGATTTATTCTATTTTACATTTCATTTTTAGTGAAAAAAATGGTATTTTATTCATTTTATTCAACTAATTTAGATTGATAATGTGTAGATATACATTGATTATTTAGACTTATCTTCCAATTCATCTCTTGCAAGAGATAACGTTCTTTTTGGAGATTAAATTTTGGGTTGAATAGTATAAAGATAGGTACAAAGTAGAAGAAATTAATACAATGATATACAATGATAAATTTCATGCAACTATGGTGTAAAATTTGTAGAGGTTTCCTTCCAATTTTTGTGAAGGAATGAGAAGTTGATTGAAGGTGTAAATTATTTGTGTATTTATTTTACAGTTCCATAATTTAAAGTTTCAACTATTGTGTGATTGATGCAATGTTAAAGTAATAATTTTGATTATTTAATATTAGGTTGTCAATTGTCTTTGAAACTTTCACAAATGCCACATGAAAAATCACCATTATTGTTGCTTGCACTAAATGCATCCACTGTATATTCAAGGATTTGTATCCCAATAAAAGAGTTGAATCGTGTAAATGTGAAAACATTAGCAACATTCCAAGAGCGCGTGTATTTTATTCATTATGTTCTAATAGATGAGATGAGTTGTATTAAGCCTAAGATATTGAGACACATTGATAGTAAGTTGAATGAAGTGTTCCCCAATCACAATCAAAATTCATTAGTGCTCACTCCATTCTCTTTGGTGATTTGGCTCGACTATCACCAATGAGAAACATTCTCATGTTTGTCAAGACATTCTATAGGAAAATAATTTAGCATAGCTTTCATAAAATAATTATAGTAAACAATATCTTCAATCAAAATGGTGAAGAATTAGCAAAGCTTGCTTGTCATAGGCTACTTAAATCAAATATAAGAAATGATAGCCAAAATTGTTATACTAGGAGCTTCTAATGTCACAATCTAACTCTTTTCTTATTTTTGACAACAAAGCACCATTTTAGTCCTTGATACATTTGTTTATAACAAATGACTCAGTTTTGTTGCATAATAAAAATATCCTAAAATCATTAGGAGTGCCTATTGTACTTGATTTAATGCATAACAACTAAGGAGAAGACCATGTTCTAATCTAGAGGTTAGACAACTTAATGCAAAGGTTCTCTTGTGTGTTGGGCAATAAGTTGTGCACAATTCACATTTGTGGGTAGGAGCATGTCTTGTCAGTGGTGCACTAGGACAAGTTCAAGCATTTTAGAAACAAGAGTGAGAACAACCTGTTAGCTCTCAAAAACGCTGGTTTGAACCACAAAAGGTTGCCAAGCTTTCACAATGTTTTAGGGTAACAGAACAAGGCTTGAAACAATCAAACCTTCTACTCTTTAGGTGCTGCTAAACCCAGGCAGGTGTACCTCTTTGAATTATGCAGACTTAACTTGTGATTATCTTTCTAAAATGCTTTGTCCACAATGGCAAATGAAAGTGAACAAAATGAAATCAAACTTGATAACTATCTTCTGATTTAAATCCTAGAATGATTAATTAACTGATAAAAAGAGATTGAATGAATTCAAATAATGAAATTGTAGAGACCAGTGCCTTGTTGGGTATGCGAAGTCAAATGAAATAGAAGTGAGCAACTTATTCTGGCAGAAAATAAAATTGCAGGCATATGATCTATCCATAACTTGTATAAACAATGCAAGATTATGACTACTGAGCTCTTCTTTAATAATCCAGATGAATCTTCTTGATTACTGTGATCAACGAAAAGGATTTAATCTTTACTTGAGAGAACCAGTTAATTAATCACACAAATACAGCAAATGTGCATTGACAAACTGAACATAAACTTGTTATGCCAATTTAAACAACCAGAAAGAATCAAATTGGAGACATCTTCAACAATACTTTTCAATAAACTCAACAGACAATTAATACCAAAAATAACCTGCCACACCAGTTGATTCCCATTGAATTCGCCATTTTAAAACATGCACATTGTCTCTGATAAGAGAAAATTATTCTACTGTAGCCATTCCTAATCTACTGTATGTGATCTAAAAATCTGCTCTTCAATTACAATCCGGGTGCATATAAATACACCAGCATTAGGAATCATATCATTTCGGATTCATGTCAGGCCCCATAGAAAATGAGCCCAAATCATGTCGGCCACAACAGTATTTAGAAATTTACATGTCAGCCAACAGCTTTTGAATTTCTGTTTTATTCACCAACCAATCGCCAAGACAGTCCTGAAGGTATGCCGAAGGAAAAATATCGCTAACCGCTGGTCACCCTGTGCTCCCCTGTTCTTCTTGTTTCGTCGTGACCACCAGAGTCGTGAAGACATCATATCGAAAACCCCTTCCATACCGAGAGCACCTGTGTATGTTTTTTATTTGTAATCTAAATGAAAACAAAACACTCTACTGAAACATTAAACTAAAGAAATTGAAATAAAATTAAATAAACAAGATTTCTTCAGAGCCGTTCCATTTTCTCTATCTACAGTGATTTCTTTTGAAGCTGTTGCTCTCAGATTTGATGTAAGCTTCTCCAAATGGCTGCTGTAGAATGAGTATGCAAATGAAAACTTCTATTCTATATGCTGGTGGAATGAAACTGCTAACGGATATAAACAGGGGCTGTGAATTATGCACAGGGGCTGTAAATGAAAGATGCTATGGATTGAAAATATGTCATGATTCTATTGCTATAAAATGAAAATGCTATGAATACTATGAATGCTATGAATGCTATGAAATTTTCCTATAATTTACTTGCTAAAAACTTCTATATGATTTGGAGTTCCCGGCAGTCATATTTATAGATTTTTGCAGGCACAATCCCAGCTGGCAAGAATCTACGGCTGTGAGATTGTCTGGTAGGTTTAAATGGTGAAAGATGAAGAAGTTGAGAAGAAAATGGGAGAGGTTGAGAGGTTGGAGAGAAGGATGAATTCCTGTCTTCAACCCACGGGAACAAGCCTGCACAGAAACAGAGAAAATTTAATTTTCTATTTTGGCAGTTTGTTTCACGGGTGTTGAAGATAAATCCCAAAATTAATTAAATAAATAAATTTATTTAATTTCATTTATTGCATTTTGATTTTTGATTTTTATACTATGGAAGATTTAATTAAATATTTTAGAATATTTAATCATGATGTGACTTTAGAAGAATATAAAATTGTTAGAAGAATTAATTAAATATTTTATGAATATTTAATTATAAATAGATATATGAATCGAATTAGAGGAATTAATTAAATATTTGAAATATTTAATTATAAATAGATATTTAGAAGAAGAAGAATATTTTAATCTTCATTTGAATAAGATATTCAAACTAAGATTATATGATAATTAATATAAATAAATCGTAATATTTATTTAATTAATTAAGAAATGAATACGAAAAGATGATTAAATAAACTTATTTATTTAATCAAAATAAAAGAATGAAGAAATATAAATAAATTATTTAAATTTATTTATACGTAGATAGAATTGAAGATTTCAATTAAATATTAAAATATTTAATTAATTACCAGACAATGTGATGTGACCATTTTTAAGTGTATACATTTTGCCCCTCTTTGAAGTGATGTGTTTTACGCATTGCTTCAAAGAATTTTGAATTTTGCCCCAAATGTTGACTGTCGAAATGTTGATAGGTATATGCCCCCGCGAACGATGAATCGATTTTAGAATTTTTATTTTATTTTATTTTATTTTTTGTGAATTTTTTTGATTTTTATGATTTTGAAGATGTCGATTCATCGTTTGAAACTAATGATATGAAGAAAATTGACCCGAAAAGATATGAAATGAAAAATTGATGAATAAATTGCCCCTGCTATGTGATAAAATGTATGAAATGCCCCAATTTTGCGTATTGAGATGCCCTGATTTGATGATGTTTGTCTGATAAATTTCTTCCCAAGGTTGTTGGAAAACAAATAGTAGCTGATAAATTTGCTTTTAAAGTTGTTAAAAACAAATAGTTGTCTGATAAGTTTGCTTCTAAGGTTGTTAAAAACAAACATGATTTTGATAAATTTGCTTTTCATGATGATGAAGAACAAATGATTTGATAAGTTTGCTTCTAAAGTTGTTAAAAACAAACAGGATTTGATAGATTTGTTTTCCATGATGATGAAAAACAAATAGTTTGATTGATATGTTTGCTTTTAAAGTTGTTAAAAACAAACATAATGTTGATTAATTTGCTTTCCAAGTTGTTGAAAACAAACAGTAGATTTGATAAATTTGCTTTCAAAGTTGTTGAAAATAAATAGTCGAATCATGTATTTCGATTTGATTGATTTGATTGATTTGATGATCCATTTTGATTTGAATAATGATTTGATCTTCTGATGTAGGAGCAGGTGGTGTGAGACCAACAACATCTAGGGGTAGCACCTCATAGTGTTTTCATGTGATCAGCTTTGATTTTTTTATTGAGACATTGTATACTTTGCCAGCTTTTGGGAAAATCTATAAATGCAAAATGCAGATTCTAACATGTATGCAATCTATACTGACCATGTAGGATATTCGTACAATATTGCCATTTGGAGAGCTTATTTGTGCTTTTTGTATCATCATAGAGCATTGAAATGTTGAAAGTTAATACAAGCATCAAAGGGTATGTTAGCACCAGTGATGACCTGAGTATTACTTTCATGATTTTTGATATAGCAAGTTAATACAAGCATCTAGGTATAATTGAACCGAGATGACCTGAGTATTGCTTGCATAAACAGACAAGAGTTAACCCTTTTCCCATGCAAATTCTGAAATGTCATCCATGATACATAGTAGAACATGTCTCGCGACCAATTTGCATAGTACTAATGATTTCCTCGCAAACAACAGACAAATAAAAATCATACTCCTTCCTTGCTTTTCTAGTTCAGTACATCATTGAATCACTCCAGAGATATGATAGAAAATCAAACAACCATTCCATTCTTGCTTAAAGTATTTCAAACATTTATTCAGATTAAGATCATCCAATTTGGTTATCATCATTGATATTCTCATTTCGATAGTTGTTTGGATCATGTTGTTTCGATTTCCATTGGCATTGAATAAACATGTTGTGGTTGATTTGATACGACAATGTTTGTTGTGTTTTGTCAAACTGTTTTATGTCTGTTTGTGATATTCTGAAAGCTTGTTGTCCCCTCTCTTGTATGTTTCTGCATTTTTCCCCCAGTGTAAACACAACCTAAGGATAAAAGATATGTACAAATTTCATCAAGCCATGATGAAAATAAAGATTCCCACTACATGATATGGATAATGAAAGATATATACAGATGATAGACGCGGATGGATGATGGCAAAAGTGAAAACAAGACATAAACTAATAAATGGAGGAGCCCATTTTAATCACAAGTAGCGCTTGTTTGCCAAGTTTTCACTATGTGTTTTTATTGCACTTTTTCAAAACTTTTCTGATTTTTATGGATTTTTTAAGGACTTTTTCTGATTTTTTTTTTTTTTAAGATGAAATGAGATGATATGACTAATTGAAGGAACAAGATTCCCCACAATATAAGAGAAGATGCATGACAAAGGATATGGTATTGAAGATTTGGATGAAGTGAATAGGATAAGATGTATGATTTTCAAGAAGATCCTTAACCTTGTCAAGATCAAAGGTGGAAATGTAAGGAATGGGCATAGAAATGACCATGAATGATAAGATGGATGAAACTTGTCCCTAAATGTAGAGTGCGAGAGGAATATGGAAGATATGATATGGATGATAGGGAGATGGAGGAAGGACTTAAGCATCAAGTTTCACAACCAAATATCCCTCTAATAAACCATGGTAATGGGAATTAGAATCCTAAATGTTGGCAGATTAATGATATAATGGAAGAATCTAAGGACTTATGCAAAAGTTTGGATTAAAGAAGAATGATGGGGGGTGAATGTTGGATAATGGATAGGAGTTTGGAAGACCTGTTGATGGATAGATGGAAAAGTTGGAAAGATCAACATTGACACACACCTTGAAGGGCGGTGGAGTGATGGAGGAAAAATGGATTTGGAAGGTGATAGGTTATTAGATGGAAAATTGGAGGAAACTTTTGGATTAGCAAATTTGGATGCGAATTTAGATTTTATTGCTTCTATGATACTTTTAGGAATCCACATGAATTTTGACTTTGAGTTTTTCTTTGTGGACCTTTGTGGCCGTTGACATTTTTCTTTTTGATTTATGGACCTTTGTGGTCTTTGAAAATTTCCTTTTTGCTTTGATGGGCCTTTGTGACCTTTGGAAATTTCCTTTGCTTTGATGGGCCTTTGTGGCCTTTGAAAATTGCTTTTGCTTTGATGGGCCTTTGTGGCCTTTGAAAATTGCTTTTTGATTTTTTGGATCAAATTTTCTTTTATTTTTGCATGACTCTTCGAGGAGACATGTTGATCCTTTGATACATGTGGATTTTGATATAGAAGCTTTTCATATTTGGCATCCAAATTGCTTCCAAGAGCAATGGGAGGGGTGGATTGAGGTGAATGATATGGAGGTATGATGGATGAGTTAATGAAGGAAGAATTTTGAAAGTGGATCAAGGATGTGTGTTTTTGTTGTTCTTGAAGAATAGGAGATGGAGAAATGTGGGACCCTAATATGGATGAAAGGATTGATGAGCTAAGGTTGGAATGATAAGGACCAAGGATAGATGAATGGTTTGATGAACTAGGATAAGGACCTAGGATAGATGGTGTTTTTATTGGACTAGGATAAGGACCTAGGATGGATGGAGAGTTTGATGGACTAGGATACCTAGGTTGAGTATGAGGTGTATAACCAAGGCCATGAGAATATGGATGTGCTTGGACAGAAAGGGGTTCTAGGATACCTTGCTCATGAAGGCCTAAACCTTTTCCTTTGTAATTCATAATTTCACACATTCGTTTACCAATTGGATATGTATTGTTTGTGAAACAAGATGCGAGTCCATTGTGAGGAGGATATGATATGGATGAGAGGATAGGTTTTGGAAGTAAACCAGAATGGATAAAGGTGGAGGATCCCAATTTATAGGTGTGGGGTTCATGGATAACTTGAATAGGTGTAATAGGCTCTTGACATGGGGATGATGGAGTGTTTTGATCTCGACTTGGAAAAGGATTATGAAGTGGTATGAAAGACATATCTTGATCATGAGAAGGATAATCATCTTCATGGGATGAAAGGGTATCCTTGAATGGAAGCTTATATTGATCTTGATGAGGAAGGGAATCGTGAAATTTTGTAGAAATCATATCAATTGGTAAGACATCATTAGATAGGATGGAAGAAATATCATGCTCTTGTGATGCAATAGAATCATGGGATGGTATGGATTGATTAGATGATGTGGAAGAAGAACTTGGAAGAATGTTTTGTTCTTGAGATGGAAGAGGATTATCATGGGTGAATAATGAAAGGAGGGGATCATCATATGGTCCTTGAGAGATGGGATCTTGATCAAAGATAGGAAGGGTTTGTAGAATGTTTTGATCAAGATGTGTAGAATCATTGGATGTAAAGGATATGATAGAAGAAGGTGATTGAATGGAATCGTTATCTTGAGTGAAAGAATCATGAGGTTCATTTGGAATTTTGGGGGATGAAGATAAATGCATGACATGATAGGATTGGTCAATTTTATTTGAGGGCTTAGATTTGGGCTTCTTATGTAACCTTTGCAAAAATTCAAAAACATTGAATTTGGATGATGTTGCTTTTGGAGGAGAAGAGGTTACATTCATATTTCCGTCAAAGGACTTCATAGTTGTGCCCCCTTGTATTTCCTTGATTTGCCTTTGGAGTGCTCTTGTTTGTTGGGGAAAACTACTAAGATCATTTAATGGAGTTTTAGTCTTTTCAGGATCTTCCTTAATTTTCTCCATATTGTAGTTAGAGGGCAATTTGGCACCTTGGTTTGCTAAGAAAAGAAAGTAGCCTTCTTTATCTCGCTCTAACATCTTGTCCAAAATTATGTGAAACTGTGGATCCTGTTCAACTTCTTGAATCATTTCATCGGTTATCTCATTATTTGAACTATTCCCAGTATGAAACCTATGAAAAAGATTTTGTTCCCTATCACCCATGTTGTAAAGTGGACAATAGGCATATACTTTTGAAATGTTCTTCTAGACTTAGATCATAGGTTTATAAGTGCAAAAATGATAATATCTTGATCTGATAAGATGAAAATCTTATGATATGATCAAATGACGTTTCTAACTCTTGATTGTGGCTTCCAAGATGAAAGGATATCAGAATCCTGTTGGGGAAGTTGAATAAATAATCAAAAACTTGTTTGAAAAGATGCACTATTTTGAGATTTGATCCTAGTCTTGAAAAATGATAAGTGTGATCAATGTAATTGTGAGTTTTAGATGATCTTTACTGAATTAATGTATTGAAAACACATCAAGCAAGTTATAGAATAGTTGTTTTAAGCCCTATGCTAAACAAGAAGTGTATGACCAAAATGTTGTTCAAAAATTGTTTTCACGGGTTTTACACATGACAAGCACTTCAAATAGACTCACTCTTAGTTCTCAAGTAGGTCATCATAGCAATCAACAATCCACATCTTAGAACTGCGTCGACTCACACAACCATGTCACCCCCGAAAGGGCGCCCATGTTTTTGTCTTTTCCAAGTGCGTACTCAGAGTGACAGAAATGGATACCGGATCCCCTGAGCAAACAATCCTTGGCAGTTATATGGTGAGTATCTTGGGGGTAGATTCTTCCCTCCCCTGCACTGTGATTGAAATGATGTTCGGAAACTGACTCAGTAAGATACTACACTAGGTTCGTAGTAAGGGTTTCCGTTCAGTGCGGCAAATGATAGACTCCCTCGAGAGACCTCCCTACCTTTAGAACAAAGGCTTTGGGGATGGTTATCAATACACACTACCGTCAAAAGAGGGTTTCCCCAATTTTGCTTTAAATTTTAGAGTGGGGTGGAATAGCCTGGCTTTGGTTTGAACCCACTTGAGTCGTTCCTCTTGGGTGAGTACTTTTTCCCACAAGAGCAGGCTCTCTACAAGGTTTTAATAAAGCTGTAAAATGCATAAAGGGAAATAGGTGAGTTTGGCATTTTGATCACCCAGTTAAGGGGAGAGCATAGGCCTATCACCGAAGACAAAGCAAACACTACTGTATTTTAAGCACCAAATGAAGATTTTCTAAGCTAAGTGAAGATATTGCTTCACATAAAAAATTAAAAAATTAAAAAAAAAATCTTTTTAAGCCCAAAATGAAAGATGAAGTGTCTACCCTAGGATTGGTTCGTTTTTCTTTAAATGACTACCCTAGGATTGCTTCATTTTTACTTTTAGATGACTACCCTAGGATTGGTTCGTTTTACTTTAGATGACTACCCTAGGATTGGTTCGTTTTATCCTTAGAAATTATTAACTGTCCGCGGCTGTGTCGGAGTCAGTCAGATTATTTTACAATTACAGATTACAATACTGACATTTAAAAGTTGCACTACAACAGACATTATAGGCGCTGCAAAATTCCTTATGGGCGCTGCAAAACTCCTTACGGGTGCTGCAAAATTGATCACGAGGACTGCAATAAGTGTTACGGGCGCTGCAAATATAGTTACGAGCACTGCAAAATTGATCACGGGCACTGCAATAAGTGTTATGGGCGCTGCAATAAGTGTTACGGGTGCTGCAACAGTCTTCAAATGCGCTAAACTGGAAATAACATTCCCGAAACGTGTTGTTTGCGCTATTCCGCTATTTTTACCTGTAACCTGTCAGAAAAACCTGCAAAAAGATATTAAAAAAAAGGGGGCAAGAGCCCCACGGTGGGCGCCAAAAATGTGTATGTTTTTATTTGTAATCTAAATGAAAACAAAACACTCTAATGAAACATTAAACTAAAGAAATTGAAATAAAATTAAATAAACAAGATTTCTTCAGAGCCGTTCCATTTTCTCTATCTACAGTGATTTCTTTTGAAGCTGTTGCTCTCAGATTTGATGTAAGCTTTTCCAAATGGCTGCTGTAGAATGAGTATGCAAATGAAAACTTCTATTCTATATGCTGGTGGAATGAAACTGCTAACAGATATAAACAGGGGCTGTGAATTATGCACAGGGGCTGTAAATGAAAGATGCTATGGATTGAAAATATGTCATGATTCTATTGCTATAAAATGAAAATGCTATGAATACTATGAATGCTATGAATGCTATGAAATTTTCCTATAATTTACTTGCTAAAAACTTCTATATGATTTGGAGTTCCCGGCAGTCATATTTATAGATTTTTGCAGGCACAATCCCGGCTGGCAAGAATCTACGACTATGAGATTGTCTGGTAGGTTTGAATGGTGAAAGATGAAGAAGTTGAGAAGAAAATGGGAGAGGTTGAGAGGTTGGAGAGAATGATGGATTCCTGTCTTCAACCCACGGGAACAAGCCTGCACAGAAACAGAGAAAATTTAATTTTCTGTTTTGGCAGTTTGTTTCACGGGTGTTGAAGATAAATCCCAAAATTAATTAAATAAATAAATTTATTTAATTTCATTTATTGCATTTTGATTTTTGATTTTTATACTATGGAAGATTTAATTAAATATTTTAGAATATTTAATCATGATGTGACTTTAGAAGAATATAAAAATTTTTAGAAGAATTAATTAAATATTTTATGAATATTTAATTATAAATAGATATATGAATCGAATTAGAGGAATTAATTAAATATTTGAAATATTTAATTATAAATAGATATTTAGAAGAAGAAGAATATTTTAATCTTCATTTGAATAAGATATTCAAACTAAGATTATATAATAATTAATATAAATAAATCGTAATATTTATTTAATTAATTAAGAAATGAATACGAAAAGATGATTAAATAAACTTATTTATTTAATCAAAATAAAAGAATGAAGAAATATAAATAAATTATTTAAATTTATTTATACGCAGATAGAAATCGAAGATTTCAATTAAATATTAAAAATATTTAATTAATTACTAGACAATGTGATGTGACCATTTTTAAGTGTATACAGCACCATTCTGTTATGTTCGTTTCATTATCACTGTAGCTCTATGACTTCGGAGAAACATCACGTAGAATACCTGAAGTATTATCAAAAGTCATCACAATATTGTAGTGACACAATAGTATCTCATACCGACGTGCACCTTTGTTTCAATAACCTTTGCCATAGCACTGCGACGTCGGAGAGACCTCATATCGACACACAATGTCTCACCGAAAACCCTACCTGTCTCCCGTGCATCGCTGTGACCTATCACACTCGGGGAGATGTCATGTAGAATACTCCGTGTTACACCAAAAATCACCATCCATTGTGAATGTCGCCGAGACCCTTCATTTCTCTTACCGATATGCCTCTCTTTATGTTGTCAGTCGGTGAGACAATGGGAAGTCGTTATGATTTCATATCGAATACCCGCAGTCCGGTCGAAAGTCATCTAACTCAATCAAGTCGCCAATACAAAACAAAACTCTCGCCAAAAGCCATTTTGAACATAGTCGGCAAGACCCGATGGGCTTGCCAAGACCACCTAGTGAAACATAAGTCTCACCGAAGCACCCGAACTTACATTAGATCACCAGGAGAATCCCCTAGCTCGGCCGATAGACATCCACGTGCATCAGTTGGTAAAACATGACTTACTTGATGAGACCACATATCGACACAAATAAGTCACACCGAGCAGTGCCCTTTGTTATATTCGTCTTCACCAAGACATTTAGAATTTCTCACCGATTGAGCCTCTATTTGAAAAGTCAATGTGACACACTGGATTCGCCGAGACCATAGGCCGAAATTTATAACTCATACCGATAAGTTCCTTAACAACACTTGTCATTGGGACCCCAGAATTTGCCAGAACACTATACCGATGCACCAAACTCTTGCCGATGTGAAACCTCATTTGTGTCGTCGGCGAGACAAGAAAGACTCGTTATGACCATTCACCGAAACATATTTCTTTCATCGATATGAACACTTCCCGTCGTCGAAACGATGAAACTGTTATGTCGATAGCTGCCTGTGAATGAAATCAAGTCGCCACGACATTAAAACGTCTTGCCGATAGGCAACATAGACGTTTTGCTAGCAAAAGTCACAACAAGGGTCAGGGAGAGCCAAATGAGCTCACGCTGATAGGGACCAGAATGCAAAAGATGCGTGACTCAATGGATTTAATGGGCAACATGGGAAAAATATGAGCAAAATGATCTAAAAATAAACCCCTACGTTTATGAAAAGGATTCCAATTGAAAATTAGGGTTATGGCAAACATGTGAAAAAGACATAAATTTATAGTTCCAACAGTGGCTCCGTCTGGGGATGAATGATAGTCAAATCATTACAAGAATCAAGAATCTTGGGTGAGTAGACTAGACACAACACAAAAAGAGCAACATGGAAATGGACCAGAAGCATGATGGAATGAATGCAAAATGGATGCAAAATGGAGGTGAACCACCATCCTAAACTACTATGCATGGAAAATAATTTTAAAGAGAACAAGTAAGAGTTGTCCATGCACTGGCAACCCTCAATCCTCTATGTGTTAACTTCTCCTGTCTTGAGCTGTTACAATCTGAAACTCAAATCATACTTTCCCCTATCAAATACCTAGTTTTGTTTTGAATTCATCAAATTTCTCTTGAAGACACAGATGCAATCCTTCCTGTCACTGTTATTGCAAGTTTTGAGAAAATCATCATGCTCACCTTGGAACAACTTCCCAATTGTATTCAGTAGTTTATATTCTCTATCATCAGATAAAACTCTGTTATCTTCAACATACAAAATGCAAACATATTCAATACAACATTTTGTATTATCTTTCTCACTGTCATGTATTATGAAACATTCTCCCAGCTGTATTGAAAATTTATCATCGAAGTGCTTCACTTGAGAAACAAAATGTTCTGTTATATCAACACTGTCTGAAACACACAAATCTAAAACCTTTTGCACCTCTTTAGTATCATTAGTTGGAATCAACATTAGATCATGACTCATATCCTCAATATCATGCATATGTGAAATAAAATATGGACTTCTATCATCCTTGGTATGCAAACAAATGTTATTTCCACATGAGTTAGAAATTCCAGAATCACATACTTCCTCCCGAATGGAAGCAAACTTCTGATCAACACCAAAAGTATCACCATCATTCCAAGAAATACACAGGGAGTCATAAGAATCTTTACACAAAGATTTTTCACTGTCAAAACAAAAGTAAGCTGGAGACAGAACTTCAAGATCATCTTCATGTGCACATCCCTGGTATTCAGAAGTAAACAAATCTGCAATCTGTTCACAACTAAGTGAACAAGCCTCTATATTTTCATCACTACAGTCATACTCCTCATTTTTGTCATCATCAAACAGAAATCCAATACCATCAGAGAATGGGAAATCAGAAACATCATCAGTGCAGTTATTTATGCCATCATTCTGCTTGTCTGAAATTATTTCCTCCTTTTCATAGAACGGATTTGAAAATATATGAAACTTACTCATTGACACACCTTGGCAAAAAATCATCTGATCTTCATTTAACTCTTCATCATACAACGAGTTTGAAAAAAAATGGAAATCACTTTCCAATGTACAAACCTCATCATGATCAAATGTATCTTCATAACTTTCAACTGCAGCCAGAGGTATTATATACTTACTATCTGATGAATCATTATCTCCCACTGCCTCTTCATCCAGATCCTCATAAGGAGTAGAAGAATCCCTTAACTGCAGATCAAAATCCTCGGGTTCATCATCAGCATCAGAATATTCACAACAAACACTGCTCTTTGTGTGACAATCTGTTGTGCAAGAGATAAGCCCTACACCTTCATCTTCCTCAACCTGGTGCAAAGTATCTGAAGCCAGATATACTGTGTGATCTTCTTCATTGTTTTCCATCTGCATTCCCTCCTCCTGTATTCTTTGGGCTACAACACAATGATCTGGGGAATGTGGCTTATCACAAAAATCACAAAAGTAATTGTTACTTACCATATAGGTTCCTTTCTTGCTCAATGGATCAGAAGCTCCCTCACTTCGAGGCCTAGCTGTTATAGGTTTGTTGTCTTTCCAGTCTGTATTATAAGGCATGCCATGCAACCTCGGCCTTTCGTTCATGTATATGTTGCTTTGCTGAGAAACCCTATGAATATCTCTTTTACTAACTATCCCAGCAACCTTCCTATTGTTTTCAATTATTTGTGCCATCTGTGTTTTAGCCAAATCTCTTGGGAATTTATTTCTCAGCTCATACCCTGTCTTAGGTTCAAATGCATTCAAATAAATACTCAGTGCTACAGAATTTGGCAACTTTGATCTAGGAGGTATCCTATTCTGCAACTTATTGAATCTTCGATTGAAATCATAAATTGTATCACTTTGATCTTTTTGAATGTGCAATAATTCATGAAGAGCATAATCTGGTGCACCTAGATTCCCAAACTGCTCAAGGAATTGATCTTGAAATCCTTGGAGAGAATCAATAGAGACAGCTGGTAAGCTGTTGAACCAATCCCTAGCATCTTCAACAAGTGATATCATGAATAGCTTCATGCGTAAATCTTCGTAGGGCACATCCAAATCTTGGATGAAAGCATCGAAACTTCTTAAATGATCTTCAGCAGTGATTGCATCACACCCTGCAAACTTTGGAACAATACCCCTCCAACTGCCATCCATTGGATAAGGGGATAATGGAATCCCTGCCAAATCAAACTGTCTGATCATAGTTGTATGTTGATGAGGAGGGGCACTAGGCGGATACGAATGCTGGTACATCGGATCGTAGTACTGTGTATGATAATATGGCACATACTGCTGACCATGAAGAGCTCTAGCATGACCTCCCATGAACTGAAATCCTCATCCATTCATGTTTAAAAAACTGCAAAAATTCTTTCAGAGTCGCCACCTACTTTTCCAAAAGTAGGAAAATCATTATTTCTGATCTTTTCCCAGTGGAATCACCCTTTCTGAAATTTCTCAAATTACAACTTTTCCTCCAATGACTCTATAATGTGGTCTTCAACCGAATTTTCTACTATAATCCCCAGCAGAGTCGCCAATTTGTTAGCTCTCAAAAACGCAGGTTTGAACCACGAAAGGTTTCCAAGCTTTCACAATGTTTTAGGGTAACAAAACAAGGCTTGAAACAATCAAACCTTCTACTCTTCAGGTGCTGCTAAACCTAGGCGGGTGTACCTCTTTGAATTATGCAGAATTAACTTGTGATTATCCTTCTAAAATGCTTTGTCCACAATGGCAGATGACAGTGAACAAAATGAAATCAAACTTGATAACTATCTTATGATTTAAATCCTAGAATGCTTAGTTAACTAATAAAAAGATATTGAATGAATTCAAATAATGAAATTGCAAAGACAATGCCTTGTTGGGTATGCGGAGTCAAATGAAATAGAAGTGGGTAACTTATTCTGGCAGAAAATCAAATTGTAGGCATACGATCTGTCCATAACTTGTATAAACAATGCAAGATTATGACTACTGAGCTCTTCTTTAATAATCTAGATGAATCTTCTTGATTACTGTGATCAACAAAAAGGATTTAATCTTTACTTGAGAGAACCAGTTAATTAATCACACAAATACAGCAAATGTGCATTGACAAACTGAACATAAACTTGTTATGCCAATTTAAACAACCAGAAAGAATCAAATTGGAGACAGCTTCAGCAATACTTTTCAATAAACTCAACAGACAATTGATACCAAAAATAACCTGCCACACCAGCTGATTCCCATTAAATTCGCCATTTTAAAACATGCACATAGTCTCTGATAAGAGAAAATTATTCTACTGTAGCCATTCCTAATCTACTGTATGTGATCTAAAAATCTGCCCTTCAATTACAATCTGGGTGCATATAAATACACCAGCATTAGGAATCATATCGTTTTGGATTCATGTCGGCCCCCGTAGAAAACAAGCCCAAATCATGTCGGCCACAACAATATTTAGAATTTCACATGTCGGCCAACAACTTTTGAATTTCTATTTTATTCACCAACCAATCACCAAGACAGTCCTGAAGGTATGTCGAAGGCAAAATATCGCTAACCGCTGGTCACCCCGTGCTCCCCTGTTCTTCGTGCTTTACCATGACCACCAGAGTCTTGAAGACATCGTATCAAAAACCCCTGCCATACCGAGAGCACCATTCTATTATGTTTGTTTCATTATCGTTGTAGCTCTACGACTTTGGAGAAACATCACGTAGAATATCTGAAGTGTTATCAAAAGTCATCACAATATCGTTGTGACACAATAGTATCTCATACCGACGCGCGCCTTTGTTTCAATAACCTTCGCCATAGCACCGCAACGTCAGAGAGACCTCATATCGACACACAATGTCTCACCGAAAACCCTACCTGTCTCCTGTGCGTTGCTGTGACCTATCACACTCAGGGAGATGTCATGTAGAATACTCTGTGTTACACCGAAAATCACCATCCATTGTGAATGTCGTCGGGACCCTTCGTTTCTCTTACCGATATGCCCCTCTTTATATTGTCAGTCGGTGAGACAATGGGAAGTCGTTATGATTTCATATCAAATACCCCCAGTCCGGCCGAAAGTCATCTATCTCAATCAAGTCGCCAAGACAAAACAAAACTCTCGCCGAAAGCCATTTTGAACATAGTCGGCAAGACCCGATGGGCTCGCCAAGACCACATAGCGAAACATAAGTCTCACCGAAGCACTCGAACTTACATTAGATCGCCAGGAGAATCCCCTAGCTCGGCCGATAGACATCCACGTGCATCAGTCGGTAAAACATGACTTACTCGATGAGACCACATACCGACACAAATAAGTCACACCGAGCAGTTCCCTTTGTTATATTCATCTTCGCCAAGACATTCAGAATTTCTCACTGATTGAGCCTTCAATTGAAAAGTCGATATGACACACTGGATTCGCCGAGACCATAGGCCGAAAGTTATAACTCATACCGATAAGTTCCTTCACAGCACTTGTCGCTGAGACCCAAGAATTTTCTAGAACACTATACCGATGCACCAACTCTTGCCGATGTGAAACCTCATTTGTGTTGTTTGGCGAGACAAGAAAGACTCATTATGACCATTCACCGAAACATATTTCTTTTGTCGATATGAACACTTCCCGTCACCGAAACGATGAAACTGTTATGCTGATAGCTGCCAGTGAATGAAATCCAGTCGCCACGACATTAAAACGTCTTGCCGATAGGCAACACAGACGTTTTGCTAGCAGAAGTCACAACAAGGATCGGGGAGAGCCAAATGAACTCACGCCGATAGGGACCAGAATGCAAAAGATGCGTGACTCAATGGATTCAATGGGCAACATGGGAAAAATATGAGCAAAATGATATGAAAATAAACCCCTACGTTTATGAAAAGGATTCCAATTGAAACTTAGGGTTATGGCAAACATGTGAAAAAGCCAGAAATTTATAGTTCCAACACAACCCACCAAGAATTCCCCTCTTTGTCATGGTAAAATTCAAACATTACACAGGACTATTCTGGGACCCCATCCAACCAAAGAATATGTTGATCATCCCAAGAACTCAAGGTAGGAGATGTCGACTTCTCTCTTTAAATGGGATGTCATGAAAATCCATATATCACAAGGCCTCATGATTGAAGGAAAAATAATTGATATTGACAAAATTGATCGCCAATGACCCACATTCACAACTATATCAAGGAAAAATATTTATATATGTCAAACCTTTGCATACCAAAGATATGCACACATGAAAGATGGTCCATGTGTCGTATTATCAAAGCAAGAAGAGGATTGTTTACAAGCATTGTCAATTGGAAATAATTGAATAATCCTATTAGAGTATTAGCAAAATTATAATTATATCTGCACCAACCATATCAAGGGCATGTCTTTGTATATGGTCCATTGTCACATTGTAATGTTCCCTTTTGGGATATTCTTTAAAACAACAATATTTGCTCAAAATATGGCAATAGTTTTATCCAAGATTAATAAATTTATGATAATAATTAGATCAATAAATTATAGCACAATACCTAAGGAGTCAAATTATGAATTCCCTAGGCGAGGGCCCTAGCTCGGTTGGCTAAGTAATTCTATTGCGGCTCTGTTGGTCACGAGTTCTAGTCTCCCCCGTCCCGTGGTACCAGAGGGCATGTCGCGCCAGCGCCGCCGGTCACGTTAAAAAGTTTACCAGGCGCACTGCAGTTTATAGGGGGTCGTGCTACCCGATTCCTGCAGTCTAAAAATAAAAAATAAAAAAATTATGAATTCCCTAGCAATACTTTGCAAAATTGTTGAATTAAAGGACCTCGTCCCTAACTCAACAATACCAAGGACCCCGTCCCTAGCTTATCAAGGGCATTAAAAGACCCTGTCCTTTCAATCCTCATCCCACCCTGTTGGCTCAAACCCCACATGATTTGTAAATACTAACTAGAATTCACTATTTATAGCTTGATGTAATTGTTAGACTATTGTTGATTAATATTTCTTAATGGATTGACACTTCAATCCTTGAATAATAATTGTATTCTTTAATCAATGATTTTTTTTTAATCTATTACAATATATTTATTACTGCCTCAATTGCTATTGATTTCTCTTTTTCCACTTGACACACCCCTCCCCAATAATTTTCTCTCCCTTTTATATCTTCCATGGTGAGAAGAGTCATCTTTTCATTAATATTTTTATCTTAGCAAGGGATACATCCCTTAATAACCAAGTGTTGCCCCTTAAACCATTTTAATTATTAATTATATTCTTTCTTTTGGAATCTTTGCATTAACAACCTTTCATTAAATCTTAATCACCCTCTTTTGTGGAATCGTTGCCTCTTTATTTATCCGCCTAGGTTTACCAACATTGATCAAGGAATTCCATAAAGCATGTGACTACTTTAATTAGTATTGTGATTTGATCACCTCCTTAACAGGGGATATGCCAGAATATTCTTTAGAATTACTAGGAGTTTTACTTGCCTATTTTAGACTATGATTTTGTATTCCATGAGGCTATGATTTCCTCCTTGGCAGGGGCATGACAGTCCAACCTTCCCAAGATTGCTTTTCTATAAGCAATTTTAGATTGGGATGATAAAAAATTCTACTCCTTACCAAGTGGCATCCTTTATAGGTAGATTCTCCCATTTAACCAAATATTTTGGAATAACATTATTCCTTAATTTATTTTATCTCATGTCAATTATGGCCTCAAGTTCTAAAATTAATTTTCCTTCATCATCAAGCAGGGGCAACTTCGGAAATGGTGTAACATGTTGACCTAACACCTCCTTGAAGCAAGATACGTGAAAAAATTAAGAATCCTACTATTTGCGGGTAGCTCCAATTCATAAGCAACTTCATCGATTCATCTTATAATCGTATAAGGCCCATAGAATCGTGGCTTGAGTTTTTTTTCTCCACTTCCTTTGAGGGAGGATTGTTTATGTGGTTGTAGCCTTAGGAAAACTAAGTCTTCAACCTCAAATGTCCTTTTAGATCCACGACAACCAGCATACATCTTCTATTGATTTTGATCATGTTTCAAGTAGTCTTTAAGTGTGTTTAGAATATCTATACTTTTTTTATACTAAGTCTCCTCCCCAGGTACTTTGGTTCCTGTAAAGATCAAATCTCTAAATTATGTTGCCTCATACCCATAAAGTACTTTGAAAGGGCTCATCCCTATTGACATATGATGAGTAGTATTATAACAATATTCTATAAGATGTAGGCACTTAACCCAAACAATTTGATGTCATGTGACATAATCCACAAGTATCCTTCAAGCCATTTATTTACAATTTCAATTTTTCCATCTGTTTGTGGGTATTAGCTAGTGCTTGGGGTAAGTTTTGTTCTTGCCAACTTAAAGAGTTCTTACCAAAATGAGCTCAGGAATCTAATAACTCTATCACTAAAAATGTTCTTAGGTAGCCCATGTAGTTTGAATATTTCTCTAAAGAAGAGATCAACTACTTGTGGTGCCTTTATATTCAAAAGATATTGCATGAAAATGAGCATACTTAGTCAATCCGCCACCACAAATATGTAATCTTTCCCTTGTGCCTTTGGTAGTCTTGTAATGAAATCCCTTGAAATGCTCTCCCATTTTTTATTTCTCATTTCCAAAGCCTTTATGATCCCTTTCATTTTTAGAAGAAAAAAATATTGTAACAACCCCATTGGAAATGTTTGTTCTACCTTGTTTCTTTGACAAACCATACATTCCTTAATATGCTTCAAAATATCCCTTTTGACACCTTTCCATGAAAATATTTCCTACACTTTCTTGTATGTTTTGTAGTAACCTTGATGACCTGCTAATGGATTGTCATGGTATGCCCTCGTAATATCTTCGTTCATTTTTTATCCTGGGATAAGATATATTCTATCTTTATAAAGAATGAGCTCCTCCACCACCTTGTACTTATCATCTTGTAGTTTCCCTTCAATTATATTATTTTTTAATGTATTCTTGGCATATTATGCAAGTATTGAGTTTCTCCAATCTACGAAGATGTTCGTCATAGAACATAGGTGAGGTCTTCGTAATAAGGCATCAACCACAACATTATTCTTTCCCTTCATGTATTCAATATAAAATTCATAGGCTTGCAACTTGCTAACCCACTTTTGTTTTCTATCATTTAGATCCTTTTGGTTAAAAAATAATCTTAGATGGTTATGGTCTATTTTGACAATAAATCTTCCACAAACTAAGTATTGTCTAAACTTGGATAGGGCATGCATAATTGCTAGCATTTGTTTCTCATAAATAGATTAATTCATTTATGTCTCCATCTTGCGACTCTTGAAAGATATTGAGTATTTATTTTTTATAAATACAACAATACCTTCCCGGAAGCATCACATCTAACTCAAATGGAAGAGAGAAGTTTGGAATGGCTAACACCAAACAAGAACTCGTTATTTCTTTGAGCTTTTCAAAATCCTTTTGGGCCTCCTCACTCCATAAAAAAACACTTTTCTTAGTCAAATCTGTTAATGGAGCAGTTAACTTTGAAAATCCTTTGGAAAAACTTTTATAATAATTACAAAGCCCTAAAAAATCCCTTTAAATGAGTTAATGTCCTTGGTCATGGACAATCTACTATTGCCTTGATCTTGTCTTCATCCACATTAACTCTTTGGGCGTTGATCTTGTGCCCTAAATACAAAATTTCATCCATTCCAAATTCACATTTGGAAGCTTTAGAATAGGGAATATTGCTCAAGTATTCCCAAGACTTCATCAATATACCTCTAGTGATCCTCCCAAGTTTTATTGTACATCAATATATGGTCAAAGAACATCAAAAGAAATTTCCTCAACTATTTGTTGAATATGTGGTTCATGCAAGATTGAAATGTGGTTGGGGGGGGGGGGGTGGCATTGGTTAGTTCAAATGGTAAGACTAAAAATTTAAAATGCCCAAAGTGACACCTAAAGGTTGTTTTAGGAACATCTTCACTCTCCATTCTTATTTGATGGTATCCCGAACATAAATAAATCTTGGAAAAGTATATTACACCAAAAAATTCAACTATTAGCTCATCAACCCTAGGGATTGGACATTTATTATTAAGTTTTTTATTAAGATCCCTATAATCCACACATCCTCATAGTACCATCTTTCTTTTTCACCAAAACTATGGAAGAAGCAAAAGGGCTACAACTAGGTTGTATATGCCCCATCTCAAGTACCTCATTAATTGTCTTTCAATCTCTTCTTTATATTTCTTTGGGTGGCATTAAGGTGTAGTAATGACAAGTTTTTCCCCTTCTTCTAATTCAACGGTATGCTCAAAACCCCTCTTAGGAGGTAGTCCCAATGGAATATCACCAAAAACTTTCTCATGCTTGTATAGGATAGATTGAATATCAACATGTATATTTTTCCCTCCTCTGGATGAAGATCTATCAAGGATCATACATTGTGTTTCCCACTCTACTTGCCCATGCCTAAAATCTCTTTCCATCCTTTTTGATGTCACCACCCTTGGAGACTCATCTGATAAACCTTGTAAAATTACTTCCTTGTCATTATGTTGGAAGTATAATCCCATCTTTTAAAAATCTTGATAATACCTACCTAGAGAATGTAACCATTAAATGCACTTGAAACCACATCCATATATCCCATGTTTACAACATAGAAATCTTTGCTTATTTGGTGTCTTCCTAAAGTAATTTTTAGTTGTTAGATTTGTTGTGTGCATGAAGTAGTGAAACCATCTTCCACGACTACCCTAAAACCTTCAAAAAATCATCTTTTCACTTCATACTCATCACTAATCTTTCATCAATGAGGTTACCGCTATCCACTAAGATTGACACTTTTTGTCCTTGTAAGACACTACAAATTCTAAAGTGGTGATATTTGGGTTCCCTTGAAAGTGTGGATAATGTACCATTTGCACACTCTTCATCATCTTGTTTCCTCTTCTTTCTTTCGGGTTCAAATTTTCTTTCCTCAAATTCATCATTTGTTATTGCTTCTACGTGATGGGTGTGTCCCTTCTTAGGGCATTGATGACCCGTCTTCCATGGTCCTCTACCTTTGATGGTTTGAAGAAGGTCATTTCCCAAGCATGGGTCCAAAAATTTAATGGCTCGAGCAATGATCTTCATTGAACCATGAAAAGTGGAAAGAGTCATCTTACTTACTCTGTCATAAATCTTTGTTGGGATTCATGCCTTCTCTTCTTGAGGTATTTCTTGACGTTGCATTATAATATTATTTGAATGGAATATGTCTTCTAACGTCAAGATAAATTCTTGAATATGTTTCCACACATTCATCAATGTCATTTGCTGCCATATTGGGTTCTTCTTCTTCTCATGATTGCTCCTCTCTTGGTAAGAGTGTAGGGCTTGTCACTCTAGGTAAGATCTTAATGGAGTGCTATTGGTATTCTTAGAATGGTTTGAATTAATGTATTCCATTGGTTTGGTTAGGCCTAAGAGCATTGATTGTATTATTCATGTTTTGAATTGCTTGGAGAATCAATTGTATTGTTTGTTCTTGTCTCTCCATATAAGCTTTCAATTCATTTACTTGACTTGCCCGCAAAATCACCCATTTGATTATCTTCACTTGCTTCTATTTTTCTCCTTTTTCTTTCCAAGGATCTTTGAGCTCTTCAACTCAATTGCATACACTTAATTTTTTATCCTCAAGTTGGCAGGATCAAGGCTTTGGTACCAATTGTAATATCCCCTTTTGGAATATTCTTTAAACTAGCAATATTTTTTGAAAATATGGCAATAGTTTATCCAAGATTAAGAAATTTATGATAATAATCAAATCAGTAAATCATAAGACAATACCCAAGGAATCAAATTATAAATTCCCTAGCAATACTTTGCAAAAGTGTTGAATTAAAGGATCTTGTTCCTAACTCAACAATGGCAATACCAAGGACCTCATCCCTAGCTTGTCAAGGGCATGAAAAGACCTCGTCCTTCCAACCCTTAGCCTGCCCCATGAGCTCAAACCTCGTATGATTTGCAAATACTACCTAGAATTCACAATTGATAGCTTGATGTATTTGCTAGATTATTGTCAATTAATATTTCTTGATGGATTGACACTTCAATCCTTGAATAATAATTGTATGCTTTAATCAATGATTGGTGTTTGAATCTAATTTCTACAATATATTTATCATTGCCACAATTGCTTTTGATTTCTCTTTTTCCACTTGATGCCCCTCCCCAATAATTTGTTCTCCTTTTTATATCTTTCATGGAGGGGAGTGTCACATCTTTTCATTAATATTTTTATCTTGGCAAGGGACACCCCTTCATAACCAAATGTTGCCCCTTAAACCCTTTTAATTATTAATTGTATGTCTTTTGTGGAATTGTTGCATTAACAACTATTTAATCACCTATTCTACTTTAATAGGTTCACAGAGTAAACAAAGATACAAAATTACATAGCATAATATAAATTACTTACAATATTTCATGAAAGGTTTATATTTATTACCAATTCTCGGATATGCAATAAGTAGAGAATATCGAGAGTGTGGTTAAGGCTACAAACCACCAGCAACTACTACCCAATAATTAACATCTGATCAAGGACTAACAAACAAATACAAAACATAAGTATTTATTACATAGTTGACTATAACATATTTTCTTAATTCTCGGCCAACTACAAAATAAAGTCATCTTCGAAACAACACAACAAAATTGGGGGTTGTATACAAAATTGAAACATTGATTACTCATAAGAGGGAGGAAGAGAAGACATCCTTGGATGTACTGAGAACATAGGTGTGGATGTCACATAGGGCTATTGATGAAGTTGTTGTAGACGTTGGTTGGCCACCAGTTCACGCTCTCAAGCCACCTTCACCATGTGAGAAACCTCCATCAATTGTTTATTTTTCTTTTCTAGCTCTTGCTTCCTCTCCAACAACTTACTCGTCGTCTTCTCTAACTCCTACACCTTCTCCTATAGAAAACAATCCTTAACTATCTAAGCATATTTCTTAGCCATCTATTTGTCTCGCTCAAGCACGATCTTCTCTAGAGTTGTGACTCATGCATGCTCTACTATCGTAGCTTGAGCTAGTTGCTCCTGAGACTCCGGATATGATCAACCAACTTTTTATGGGTAGTCTCAGCCTGTGCAAGGGATCGATCTCTCGATTGAGTAGTTTCCTCAATCGAAGCCATATGTTGATGCAAATGGAGAAAGATATCTTAGTAGTAGATCTCCATACTGTGAAGTGTTGATAGTACTCGGTTGTCTCCCACCAATTGTGGGTCTAGGTGGATTCCATGCAGCCAACATCTTGGTCATCTCCACTCCTGGCCACCCATATGAAATAAAACATCTAAAAAACTCCCTCACACCCAATTTCCATGAATGTCACGATCCTCTTTTCCTCATGTGCTACCAATAGGTCATGGTTGATGTCAAGTTGTCGAGAGATCTCCCAAACTTCATACATAACCTTGGAGATAGACCGAAGCTCCCTAAGGTAACACTACACTGTGCCAAAGGGGTCGTATGTGTTTGGTTGACCAATTTCAATAAAAACCCCTTGTTACTCAGCCTCACTCAACCCCTCCTCTTCTGTTGACTCGACCGAATGTGGTAGTGGAGTTGTGTCTGGTACTGCAATGTTTATGGTTGGCTGAACCAATTGTGAGGGCTCTGAGGGGCTTAGTTGAGTGTCAAGTGTCATGGTTTTAGTCATTGTCTCTTGTGGCTCTAAACCCTCAATAAATAGCCCTAGTGAATCTAGTTGAGGGGCATCTGTTGGTACCCCCATCATGCCAAGCCAATCATTGATCTTGGTGGCTTCTTCAACCATCGTAGTGCCTTCAACCAAAGGTGTTGGTATGGCTGATGGAGGAACTACAACTGGTGGTGGCATTGCTACCACTGGTGGTAGTGTTGGCGATGGGGCTACAGTTGGTAATGCAACTGATGGTAATGGCAACTACATGGCGATGGCCTCCTCAATATCCTCTTGAGATTATGTCTCACCTGCTAGTGAGACCTCCTCTACACTCATCTTTATCGATGAAGATAGTTCTATCAACTCATAGTCGTCCCCACTCGATGAAATATCTCTTTGCTTCCTCTTCTTCACATGTGCTATCGTTGGTTGAGGTGTCTCCTCCCCAACTACTTGTACTCCTAAGCTCTCCCAATAGAATGGAGTTGGCCAAGAAGCATTCAATTTTCCTAATGGTTGGAGTCTTCCCCTCTTGTTTGAGGGTACTTGTGTGTAGATAACATCAAGTAGAAGTCTAATGGCATGTTGTGTCATATAAAATTCCTTGTGCTTCAAGCACAAGAACTCTTGGATCCTCTTAGACAACACACTAGCCCAATTATAAGCCCTCCCTATACTCAATGTGGCCATAAGGTTGATCATCCATACAACAATGTTTGATGCTTTGTTGGCTCCAATTAATCGACACTTGATCAAATCTAGAATGCACTTCCATTCGAGAGTGGTATGGAAATCTTTTGAGACCTCCAGTACCCACACTCCAAATATTTTCCTCTGATTGGGTAAGATATGAGTGGCACACTCTATAAGAGTGAATCCTTATATTGGCGTGACATCTTTCAAGAGGGCTTACCTGGTGATATTCCCCTGATAGGTATTCCAAACACTCTAGTAATTTTCATAGGTCCAAAAGATGTCATCACTAGGCAGCCTATGTAATCAATAACCGACTTGTGAGAGTGTCGATTGTAGTGCACTATCATTTGTTGTGGTCCTCTAGTGCTCCCTACCACCACGTTTGAAACTCACTGTAATTGAGGCTCTCCCTGTTAGATTTTATGATCAGATATAAAAGCAGAAATTTAATTTAAATCAGACACATAAACACAGCATAGACCCTGGGAAAACCCTCCACTTGAGGGAGAAAAAACCCAGCAACAAAAGATCTCTCTTATATATATAATAATGGCAACAATTCACTTTACAAAGAGGCCAATCACAAGGCCAATATCCAGCACCAACTCTAGATGCAATGACAGATAATAGTTTGCACTTCCTTGATATCTAAATCTGCACTTAGAGAAATTTGCACTTGAATGAAGGAATGAATCGAACTTGCTTGATGGATGAATGAATGGAAATGACCTTGTATAAATACAAAGTGAGAGAGAGGTCGCACCTCTTCATGTACAAGGTCGGCCACATATGGAAAATACAATTACAAATAAATGATGTGAAATACAAGGAAGTTCAACCCAATTAGAATTTACATCGTTGCCAAGTGAAGCGCCTCTTCACTTTTAATTATCTCAATAAAATAAATAGCTGATAGGCTATATGCAATTTTATATCTTGACTCAAGGTTGGAAGGATGAGCCCGAAGTTGCTATAACATCAACACTCCCTCTCAGAAAGGGAGGAATACTTCTAGCTGTACAAGACACATCACCTCATCATGATGTCAACCACCATTGCTACTCCCATATGTGGAAAAGGAACATATCATCTCATCGTGATATTAACCATCATGGTTGCTCCCATGTGTGGAAAAGGAACATATCACCTCATTGTGATATTAACCATCATGGTTGCTTCCATGTATGGCATATGTACACAAGTGCCCATCACAGAAACACTCAACGTGATGTTGTCACCTCATCGTGACATTCACCATGGCTACTCCCAGAGGGTTAAAAGCACAAGTACAAGAAAAATCATCACGGACTCTCTCACGTGATGTTGTCATGGAGTCACACACATGACATCCACCATGGCTACTCCCAGAGGGTGGAAACAAGGGCTTTCACCTCAAATCTCTCTCACAGAGAGCAATGCATTAAAGAAAATCACAGAAGATCACTGATACTGAGACTCCCTGTCAACTAGGGCTTCATTCTCCACAATACCAAGCTTGTCTCAAAAGTACAAAAACTTTACTCTGGCAAGAGGCTTGGTGAGAATTTTTGTCATCTACTCATCAATGCTAATATACTTCAACTGGATTGCTTTCCTCAATACCATACCTCTGATATAGTGGTATTTGATCTCAACATGTTTAGTTTTGTCATGAAACACTGGATTGACAAAAATCTTCACACAACTTTGATTATCACAATGAATGACAGTCGGCTCCAACGATTGTCCAAACAATCCTACGAGGAGCTTTCAAAGCCACACTGCTTCTTGAGATGCCACACATACTCGGCCTCTGTGGTGCTCAGTGCCACTGAAGACTGCTTCCTGCTACACAAGGAGATCATCGCAAACCCCAAACTGAAACAACATCCAAAGGTGCTCTTCCGATTAGTGACACACCCTGCCCAATCAGAATCAATATATCCATGCAGCTTCAAGTCCACACTAGAAGAATATCTCAAGCCATACCCAACTGTGCCACACAAGTATCTTAGGATATGCTTCACTACAACTAGATGTATTTGCCTAGGTTCACACATGAACTGACTAAGTGCACTCACTGCAGAGCAAATATCTGGTCTAGTATTGACTAGATACATCAACAATCCAATCAACTGTCTGCACATAGTAGGATCCACCAGATCTAAACTAGTTGCAGCCTCCTTAAGCTTCTGAAAATTGGTTTCCATAGGTGTAGACATGGATTTGCAATCCATCATACCAAATCTCTTCAAGATGTCTATAGTATACTTGCTTTGACTCAGAATGAACTCATCTGGCTTCTACCATACTTCTAAGCCAAGAAAGTAGTGCATGTGAGCAAGATCCTTCAATTTAAATTCAGAAGCTAACTCCTTGCATTTGATAATGAGGTGATCTTCTCCAGTAAAAATTAAATCAACATAGAGAACCAAGATTAATGCTCTGCCATCAATTACCTTGAAGTAAAGGTTTGAACCAACATCATTCTTGGAGAAGCACAAGCTCATCAGGTATCGATCAATTCTTTCGTACCAAGCACGAGGAGCCTGCTTAAGGCCATACAAAGCCTTCTTCAGCCTGCAAACATGAGACTCCTTCCCATGAACCTCAAAGCCACCAGGTTTCTCAATATATACCTCTTCCTCAATTACACCATTTAGAAATGTTGTCTTCACATCCATCTGGTGTATCTTCCATCCCTTAGATGCTGCAATAGCAATGATGGTCCTGACGGATGTATAACAACAACTGGAGCAAAGGTTTCCTCATAGTCTACTCCCTCTTTCTGAGAGAATCCTTTAGCCACAAACCTAGCCTTGTACTTCTCGATGCTCCCATCAGCCGCATGCTTGATCTTAAAGAGCCACTTAGAAGATACAACAAATTTACCTTTAGGTCTAGGTACGATGTCCCAAACATCATTCTTGAGGATGGATTGATACTCCTTAGTCATAGCATCTTTCCATACTTGTTAACTAGTAGCTTCCTCAACACTGAAAGGCTCAGACTCAATGATTTGACTCATTAATGCAACATAGCTTGAAAACTTGTGAGGCCTTTTGCTTTCTCTGAATGTTCCTCTTGGGGCCGCAAACCTTTCTACCTCCTGCATTGTTTTCCTAGCCCAAAGAGGTCTCTTTCTACCAATCACAATGTTAGTAGGCCCATCAGTAGGTTCCAAAGGCTCAACTGGATCATCATCTTCTTTAGGATTAGTAGCCTCCCTCTGAATCTTAGGAGTATGGTCAACTTCCATATCCTGAGGAGACTCATGGTCTTCATTGTCTATCTCCATATGAGTTCTCATAGATCTCTTGAATGCAACATCTTCTTCAAATGTAACATCCCTACTAATCTTAATCAACTTCTGACCTAGAATGTACACTCTGTAGGATTTTGAAGACTCATTGTAGCCCACAAAGATTCCCTTCTTGCCAAATGGTTCCAACTTTGTTCTTTTATCTTTAGGTACATGAACATACACTGGACAACCAAAGATCCTCAAATGACTTACTTTCGGCTTCACCCCTGTGAATGCTTCTTCGGGAGTCATGCTCTCCAAAATGCGGTGAGGGCTTCTATTTTGAACATAAACAGTTGTCCTAGATGCTTCAACCCAAAGGAAGCTTTACAAATCTTGATCACGAATCATAGCTCTAGCTGCTTCTACAATAGATATGTTCTTCCTTTCTGCAACACTGTTTTGTTGTGGATTGTAGGGAACACAAAACTCCCTCTTAATTCCTTCCTAAACACAAGTTACGAAAGCTTATGGAGATATATTCTCCTCCATTGTCAGATCTTAGAACTTTGATCCTCTTCCCGCAAAAGTTCTCTACCTGAGCTTTAAATTCCTTAAATCTCTCAAGTACTTCCTTAGATTCTTTAGACTTTAAGAAATAAATCCAAGCCTTTCTAGAGTAGTCATCGATGAAAATAATGTAATACAAGAAACCACTCAAAGAAGCAACAGACATTGGACCACATAAATCAGAATGAATAAGGTCTAGAATACATTTAGATCTACTTTCACTACTATGAAATGGACCTTTAGTATTCTTACCTAATGTGCAACCTCTGCAAGTGCCTTCATGCTCCTGGTTGAATTTAGGAAGGCCCGTGACCATCTTCTCCATGGTTGGTAGTGCTTGAAAGTGAAGGTGAGAAAGTCTTCTATGCCAAAGTTCACACAAACTTGAAGAATCATGCAACAAAGCCTGAAGTGGACGAGTGCAAAGTCTATAGAGACACTCATGTCAAACTCCAATCACCTGAGCAGTCTTGATACTTGAGTTCTTTGGCCATGCAAGAAATTTTCCTTCGGAGAATGCAACTTGATACCCCTTGTCCTCCAAGGTTGAGATAGAGACAAGGTTCCGCTTGATACTAGGAACAAATAGAACATCACTCAACTGTAAGGAAATGTCAGAATCCGAGTGAAGAGAGGAGGTCCCAACACCTTTCACAGAATAACTTGCATCATCACCAATAATGACTTGAACACTAGAATCTCTCTCCACCAAATCAGATAGATGCTCTCTAAATCCAGTGATGTGGCGCGAGGCACCACTATCAATCAACCAAGTGTTGATGTCGGTAGGCACATTGCTTGACAAAGCAGAATAGAATAGAAATTCACTTGTATCCTTCTGTGAAGAGATCTCACCCACATCTGCAAATGAAGCCTATCGCTTAGGTCTGGTTGGGAAATCCTTTGCATAGTGACTAAACTTGTCACATCTAAAACATTGAGCGCGACATATGTCCTTCTTAAATGCAAGGGCACCATTTGACCCTTTATCTCTATTCCTCTTGAAGTACCCTTTCTTTCCTTCTTTTCCTTTCTTCTTCGAGGATTGAGCGACAAGAACATGAATGTATTCATTTGTAGAGCTTTGACCAATGCCTCTCGCAACCAACCTTGATTCTTCTTGAATACAATCTGTTCTCAATCGATCAAACTTAGGAAGTTTTGATCTCACACTGATTCCTTGAATGAATGACTCCCGAGATGGAGGAAGACCATTGAGAGACAACATAGTCAAATCCTTGCTATCAACAATATGCCCAATGGTAGAGAGCTAATCTCTCAACTTGGTAATCTTCATGAAGTATGAGATGACAAAATCTCCTTTCGCCATCTTAATGTGATGAAGTTGTTGCTTTAATGCAAGAGCTAGACTAGTGTTGTTGAACTCGTACATCTCCTCTGAGGTATTGAACATATCTCTTGTTGTTTTCAACTTGGAGATGATTGGCACAATGTGATCTTTCACGGAATCAACCAATATCTTTTTCACCTTAGTGCCATTTCTCTTCCATTGAGGCTTCTCATTCTCATCGGTTGGTTCGGGAACTTCACTCTCCACAAACTCAGCTAACTCATTTTCTTCCAAAGCGAGCATGACTCTAAACTTCCAAGATGTGAAGTTTGATGCGCCCTCAAGTCTATCTTCAATCTTGAGCCCATTCACCATCTTGATGATAAGATAGATGCAAGAGAATGAGAATAAGAGAGGATGATAGTGCTGCTATATAATTCTGATCACGATCTTCTCAAACCCGCTCTGATACTATGTTAGATTTTATGATCAGATATAAAAGCAAAAATTTAATTTAAATCAGGCACATAATCACATCATATACCCTAGGAAAACCCTCCAATTGAGGGGGGAAAAACCCAACAACAAAAGATCTCTCTTATATATATAATAATGGCAACAAGTCACTTTACAAAGAGGTCAATCACAAGGCCAGTATCTAACACCAACTCTAGATGCAATGACAGATAATAATATGCACTTCCTTGATATCTAAATCGACACTTAGAGAAATTTGCAATCTGATCCTTGATGAAATTCACACTTGAATGAAGGAATGAATCGAACTTGCTTGATGGATGAATGAATGGAAATGACCTTGTATAAATACAAAGTGAGAGAGAGGTCGCACCTCTTCATGTACAAGGTCGTCCACATATGTAAAATACAATTACAAATAAATGATGTGAAATACAAGGAAGGTCGGCCCAATTAGAATTTACATTGTTGCCAAGTGAAGCACCTCTTCACTTTTAATTATCTCAATAAAATAAATAGTCGATAGGCTATATGCAATTTTATATCTTGACTCAAGGCTGGAAGGATGAGCCCAAAGCTACTATAACATCAACACTCCTAGGTGATTGTATCGACTGTGACAATGTTGTCTTTTCCTTTGGCTATTTTCCCCAACTCCATGCAGGGTCTAAAAGGTGGTGTCCTCTTTCCTTTACAACTGTTGGCAACCATTGTTTTTGAACTTTGAAATTGTTGAATAACTTGGAATTTTCTATATTGATGAATGGTAGGGAATATTTAACCTTTGTTCGTCATACAATGTTTAAACTTGTCTGCACTTTTACAGATTGTACAAGCATCCCATTCCTTACCTTATTTTCTCCTTGTATTGCCTAAGACCAGGTGTATTGTACCATCCCTGGGGTTAGCCCTACCGTGCTAGCTATTTTTAATTGTACAAGAGACTGTATTTTCCTTTATCGTACAGTGGAATCCCCTATTGACCATACATTTTTTCTACACCCTACTTCATTCACCTATGTGGTTCTCTATTGTGCCTTGTTGAATCGTACTCTATTCACCCATATGGTTCTTCATCATGTCTAGCAAAAATTTGATGATGGTCGGACGTACTTCCTTTGTACGAGTCTCCACCATGCCTTGCAGAAACTTGACGATGACTGTAAATCCTTCATATGAGTCTCCACCATATTGTGTGAGAATGTGATGTGAATCTTATGCCTCCTATCCATACCACCTTAATGTCGACCCTTCTCTATAACCGTCGTACGATGTCTCCTATTTGCCTATTTCGTAGGGTACTTAACCTTCTTTGGTCATATGTTGCACTTGTCCTTCCACCCTTGCTCCTCCATACAATGTGTGGGATTAATGGTTGTATGGTTTTGTTGAGAAGTAATTTATACTTTAGCCATTTTTTAATGGTTTTTAACTTTTTCACTTTGATTTTTTGTCTTTGTATAGTTTTCAACTATAGTATTTTAATATACCCTTCATTTACTCGCTGAGTGAATTAACCAATGAATTTAGAGTAAATGAAAATGAGTAATAACAGTAATAGAACATAACAATTACACATGAAATGCATAGAATATTGGATTAGTATTTTCATTCATCAGATAGAAATGCATTACATTAAATAACATCCATGATGTCCCCAACTACAAATGAATTTCCAATATATATAGTTGGTCAATGTTGGTTGAGGACACCAACCGTTGGTAACTACCCAGCCAACCTGCTTAACTATCAGGGATCAATTTCTCGATTATAACTTATACTAATTCCTTTTACTGTGCACAAAGTATTATTTCTTTATTTACTTACTATTTGGCTTAATAACATAATTAATTACTTACATGGACAACTACATCATCCCCCCAAAAAAAACAAGTCATCTCCCATATGACATTACAACAAAAATGGGGATTACAATAGAAAAATTAACTACTGGGAAGAGGGAGGGTGCAAGGACATCTCAGGATGGATGGATGACATCCTAGTATAAGTTGGTAATCGTAACTCTCACAGTCTATGAACCTCCTTCATGCGTAGCCCCAACTAATGCTCTGCATAATCTCTAGCCATCTTCACCATGTGTGTAGCCTCCATCACCTACTGTTTGGCCTAATCCACCTCCTTCGTGAGCAGGGCCTCCATGTCCCTCATCTTCTGCTTTTCCTCCCTCATCCTCTACTCTGCCTCCACCTCTAACACCTTGTCCTCTAAGGTTGATTCTTTGGCTCTCTCAGTGGTAGTAAGATGAGTCTGTTGAGCAAGTTGCACCTAGACTTTCTTCATATGCTCAACCCACTCCTCTTGTACCTTTTGTACCAGCTAGAGGGCCTCAATATTTCCCTGCACAGCTTCGTCTGTGGTTGCCATCTATCATTTCATCCTATACAAGACATCCCTGAAGGATGCCTTTATATTGAATAGGGATGAAATTAATTAGCCATCTCTCCCTGCCATCAAGGGTCTCACAACATGCCATGCCTTCCGCATCGTCAGGGTCTCTACTCCAAGTCATCCTCTCGTAGTAAAACATTGTTTGAACTCCTTCTCACACCTTTTCTAGACAAACACCAGTATCCTTTGAACCTCCTTCACTACTAATGTAAATTGGTCGATGTTAAGTTGCTTAGATATTTCTCCAACTTCGTGCATGACTGTTGCCATGGTCTACAGCTCTTGGATGTACCTCTACACCATCCCCAAAGGATCTAACGCATTCGGCTTAAAGATCTCAAGTACCAACCCCTTTGTTCCACTCAACTCATCCTCCTCTTTGCCCGATGGGTTGGGTAGTGTTAACTCCTATGTTGCCATGGGAAGCTCTTATCTCTGTGATGGTCCCCCAATCTCTTGTACTACTCTAGGTAGGTGTGTCTGTGCTAACCATGGCTTTGCATCGTCTAAACTCATGGTTGGGAGGTCTTGTTGTGCATCCTCTCCCTCCATCAACATGGTTGTAAAGCTCTGTTAAGGATCCACACCCTTAGTCACCATGGGTGTGCACTCCTAATCTAAACCCTCAACCAAAGTTCCTAAAGGGCTCAGTGATGGAAATGTTGGAATCTCCAATGGTAGGCCAAGTGTGTTCAACCAATTATCTATCTATGTTGGACATTGGTTAGTGTTGGGATATCTATTGGCAATCCATCTAAAGGTGTAGAAACTATGACTGATGCTACTCTTGGTGCATCTAGTGGACCCACTAGTGGTGTTGGCGGTCTAGCTGATGAGGCTGACAATCCTGCTAGTGGAGCTAGTGGTCCTGCCATTGAGACTAGCGGTCCTCCTGATGAGGTTGGAAGTGTTGCCAATGGTGCTAGCAGTTCTGAGGATGCAGTGGGAAAGCCTCTCAATGTACTTGGTAGTGATGTGTTTGGCGATGGTGCAACTAGTGCTGCCACTGATGGTGTAACCGATACTATCACCAATGGTGTAACTAATGTCGCCAATGGTGCAACTGATACTGGAACTGATGGTCAACTGGCATCGCCATCGATGGTGCAATTGATACTGCCATGGATGGTGCAACTGATACTCATGCAATAGCTAATACCACCGATTATGTAAGTGATACTGGTGCAATAGCTAATACCATGGATTGTGTAACTGGTATGACCATCAATGGTGCTAGCGATGTGAATGTCATTGATTGCAAGGGTGGTAATATGATGGAAATCATCACTGGGATTGCTTCATCTATGTCCATGTCGGGTGTTGATTGTGCATCCCCTACCAGCGATACCTCTTCTGTCAGTGGTGTGGTGGTCAATGTTGAGAAATGGGCTCTTCCTCTTCTGTACTGTCACCAAATTCCTCCCTTTCCACTGATACTTCCCTCTATTTCCTTTTCCTCCTTTGTTGAGATGACTCCTCTCCTTCGATGGTAATATCCAACGATGTATAGTAGAATGTCGTGGGAAGCAATGGGTTTATATGTGTCACCAGCTGAAACTTTCCCCATTTATTATCGGGGGCCTATGTATGGATGGCATCTAATAGAAGGGCTATCAAGTGTTGTGTCATATAAAACGCCTTATGCTTTTGTGATAAAAATCCCTGATTCTTTCTAATAGCAGTCTTGACCAATTATACACCTTCCCGATACTGAGCCCTACCATATAATCAACCATCCATATTGCAACGTCTATAGCTTGGTTGTCACTCGTTAGTCTACACTTCACCAAATCCATGATGCACTTCCACTTTGGTGTGGCCAGGAAGTTTTTTCTCAACCCTCAATCACTAGCATTCCAAATGCTATCTTTCTCTTGTTGGGTGAGGTATGTTCTGCAAACCCTCTTCACTGTTGCCTCCTTATGCTACTGGGTGAACTTGTCGATTGGTTTGCTCACCCCTGCACTTGATGTTGGAATTCCAAACACTCTCTCTGGAAGTTGGTTGGACAAAAAGAAACTATCATCGTGCATCATCTATAATCTATCACCAACTTGTGTGCATGCCTATAGTAATTGTTTACCATTGCTTTGAAGAGTGGCTCGAACTCCTAAGCATTAAAAAATGGAAGTAATATTGCTTTGTCTACTTGGGCATGCCGGAGGGCCACTTTGAGGACGTGATCGTCTTGTGTGCTTTGCCACCATTGTTTATGTTTTCTCCTTATTAAATTGTCCCAGGTAAGTGCGTCGACTCCAGTCTCCACATCCATCTTTTTTTTCTTTGTTTGGTCGATGCAATCTTTGGCCTATAATGCACAATTTTCTTCCCTTTGTTGATTGTGTCCATGGTTGTAGGCATTTTTTCATAGTGAATTCCCTGATGCAATTTAAATATATATCTTCTCAGAAGATGGTTGTTGCAATGGTCAACCGGTATTATGAAGTTTTGAAATCTGTATTGTGTGATTTTCTCCCAACTCTTTCCACTATACGATTTTTTTTGTTCCTCACTTTGACTTCTGTACAATCCTTGCACCTTGATCAGTCGTGTATTTTGCACCTATCTATGCTTAGTATGCTCAACCCAATCTGCACCATACGATGTATGGTCAATTTTAACTTCCTTCTGTATGGCCTTGCCTTTTGATCACCATCCGATTGCATCTTGCCTTCGCCATACGTCCCTGAGTGTAAATATCGTCGTATGATACTGCAGATAATGGTCGCATGTATGGTCTTCTTGTGTATTCCTTTCACGGCCTATCTCCAATACTCACCCCGTATAATCCTCGATTGCCTCCGTGTAGTGATGATCACTATGAAGTTTCGTCATTTGTACATTGATTGAATTTTGGAGTGCCGACTCAAATGATGTTGTACATTGCCTGCACGGGGTCCCAATTCTTCAAAAAAAAATCATATGAATTTTCTTCTCTGTCTTTGGTAGTCGTACGATGCAAGAGACTCCTGATGCAATTTTCCATAAGCTAATGTCTTTGGGAGGTCGTATGTTGTTTCCTCCGCGAATTTTTCCATGTGCGGCAATTCTAATCCGTCCTCCTTTTCGCATAGTAACCTTCAGATGATTTTCCCTTTGTACGCCCTTTGTGAATGCTTCCCTTGTTATTTTTTTACTTTTATTCCTCCATCCTTTATTATTTTTTATTTCAATAGGTACCTTTCCCTTTTATTTTAATATTTTTCTCTCCTTTGTATTTTAATGCTTTTTTTTCATTTTTGTCTACTTCTCTCGCTTTTTCCTTCATCATTTTTTTTTCTTTTTCATTTTTTCTCTTTCACCCCCTTATTTCATCATTTTTTTAACTTTTACCTCAAAGGCATATCTCCATTTACATGTAAAGGGAGGCTTTTTGTAACACTCCTCTTCACAATAGGTTCCCATATATTTCAAATCAAAAATATTGTCAACCAACAGAACAAGACCCATACCTTTGTAACTCATGTCCACATAGTGTCCATCATGTTGTTGGTACCACGTGATGTTTTCTTCGTCCATGATCAGTGGGCTTGTTGGATTTGGTACCACTTGCCACAATTTGTATGAGGCCATCAATGTAAGGGCCTCCCGATTGTTGTCTATAGCATATTTTGCTAATTCATCGTTATACCCGTATGTTTGAACCCCAACAAACATATCTTTTATCATCATTATCAATTTCAGGAATGGCCCAATTTTTTCTGGGTATTCATTCCAGTCTTTGTCCCACCATTCATCTTCATTGATTTCGGTATGCTCTGCTCTTTTTTTTCTCTCTTTTTGCTTCTCCTCTTTCTCCTTTTGCGCTTCTTCATCCAGTTCATATGACAAATATCCCCTACATTCTCCTTAATAAGGTGCATGTAATTTCTAGTGGCCCCATACTCTTTTCCAGATTGTCAGTGATCCAAACAAGGTGTTAGTTAAGTGTTTATGCACCTTGGGTACTATAATTCCCTTGACTCTTTTTCTTACCAATCTTTCTTCAATCATTTTCTCACCTCCTAGCGCAATCTAGTCTTACTCTAGTACATATTGACTTCTAGTTATCCCCCACTCTTGTTCTTCCATAGTTTTGTTCCCCCTTACTAGCCAATCCTCTTTGGTTGTGTATCCAAACATATTGATTCCAACTCGTTATTCCCTTCTCTCCTTGTATACTTTCAATTTGGACCCCTTGATAGGATCTTTTAACAGAGTTCCTTCTAATATCTCTAATTTGATGGTTTCGTTCTCCCTGACTTCTCAAATTTTAAATGGCCCCAACCACCTTGTTTCGAATTTACCAAGCTTCAATTCATTACGACTGTTATATTTGAGAACAAACTGCCCTAGCTGAAAATTTGCTTGTCAGAGGTGTTTGTCATGCCAATACTTTCTCCACTTTTGCATTGCCTTTGTAGCTCACTATGTGAGTAATTATCATTCATCAAGCTTGTTTAATTGGAACAACCACTCCTTCAAACTCTATGTATTGCCAAGTCTATTTTCCACTGCTATTCACAAGCTTGGTACCATGTACTCGATTGGAACTACCGCTTCCTAACCGTACATTAGCTGGAATGGTGTATGGTCAATGGTTACCTTGTAGGTCGTACAGTATGCCCATAGTACAAGTAACTTTTCTTCCCAATCCACCTCCTCAATGTCGCACCTGTGGATAACGGAGACAAGTACCTTGTTGGTGGACTCTGCTTGATTATTTTCTCTTGGGTAGCACAAGTTGGATAGGTTTTTGAAGGATTTTGAACTCTATCATCATCAATCGAATGACGTGATTAATGAAGTGTCCCCCTCTATCACTTGCAATTTGTATCAATATGTCGTACCTTGTGACGACTTGCTTATAAATAAATCTCACTATACTTAGTGCAGTATTATCTAGCAGTGCTCGAGCCTCCACCCACTTTGTTAAATATTCAGTGGCGATGACTATGTATCTACATTAGTGCAATTACTAACCTTCATTGGTCCGATGAACTCCAATCCCCATTGTTTGAACAACTCTTGTGACTGAGATGGAAAGAGTGGCATGAAATAACCTCTTCAGAGGTTTGTCGACTCTTTGACATGTGTCACATCCCACAACCCATTCTTGGGCATCTGTATGTATGGTCGGCCACCATAGTCTTGCCAACAAGATTTTTCACACTGTAACATCTTGCCTCATATGTCCTCCCGCCAGTTCTTCGTGTGCCTCCTTTAGTATGCCAGGAATTTCTTCCTCCATAACACATCGTCGAAGTACTTGGTTTGATCCCATCTTGTATAGTAACCCATTAATGAGTTGGAAAGTTTTACTTTTGAGCACTAGTTTCCTCCGTTCTATGGGTGGCATCTCTCTCGGAAACAATGATGTTGAGAGGTACTCCCCAATTTTCTCGTACCAATGGGATAGTATTGCTATCTAAAATAGGTGTGCATCTGGGAAGTCTTCATTCACTCCCGCGGGTGGCTCGCCAAACCGGATTCTTGATAGTTGGTCGGCAATGATGGGACCCTTCCCTAGTCATACTATTATGGTAAATGTAAACTCTTGTAGCAGCAAAAGCCATCGGCTTACTCTCCCCTAAATGATGGGCTTGTTAACCAGGTACTTGAGAGATTGATGGTCCACGTAGAATGTGAAGGGAGTTGCCAATAAATAATGTTTGAATTTTTGTATCACATACACCATCCTGAGAGCTCTTCCCTCTCGATTGTGTTGTAATTATTCTCTACCTTCAACAATAGCTGACTAGCAAAGAACACCAAGTGATCCAGCCCTTGTACACCCACTTGCACTGAAGTGTTGCTCCAATTGCATAATTTGAAGCATCGAGGTACACATGGAATTCCTTGTTCCAATCTAGGTATGCCAAGATCGACAAACTAATTAGTCGTACTTTGAGTTCCTTGAAGGCTTCTTGTGCATCTGTCCATTCAAGCGGTTGCCCCTTCCTAGTGAGTATGTCCAATGGATACGAATACTAAGAAAAATTCCTGATGAACCTTCTATAATACTCGACATGTCCAAGGAATGATTTTACACTGGTGATGTTCTAAGGTGGTTCCATCTATACGATCACTCAGATCTTATTTGGGTCGATCTTCATTTCAGCCCTACAGACTATGTGCCCAAGAAATTTTCCTTGATGCACCATGAACCGACACTTCTTTGGGTTTAGTGCTAGTCATGCCACTCTACACTACTCCATGCATTCTTGGAGAGCCTTGAGGTGTGTTTGTTCATCGCTGTAGATCGACTAATCATCCAAGAACATCTTAAAGTTCCCTACCGACATCTTGTCAAATATGTGTAGGATTATCCTTTGGAAGGTCATTAGAGTGTTGTGCACACCGAATGGCATTCAGTTGTATGCATACACTCTGTCTTCAACAACGAATTTCATCTTGAGTTTATCTTCTTCGGTTATGCTTATTTGGTTATAGCCTGAAAACCCATCCATGAATGAGTAGATTTCATGGCCTACCACTTCTAATATTGATTCGGTGAATGGGATCGGGAAGAGATCCTTTATGGTCATAACTGATGCTTTGAAAGTCCATACATATTCAAATCTATTCAGATTCTTTCTTTAATGATATCATGATTAGTGACACCTAGTCACTGACTTCAACTTTGAAGATGATCCCTACTTCTAACATCTTTTCAATCTCTTCTTCCACCTTTGCAGCACATAGTTTTTATTCATTCAATACGCTCTCTTCCATATGGGTTGTGCTCTAGGTACCAAGAGAATTTTGTGTACGCACAATTTGGGATGCATGCCCTTAAAATCCTTGTATTCTATAAAAAATTTAAATCATTCGAGGATTATCTTATTATCCCAAATTTACCTTCTTTATGTTTGATTCTTCATACTTGATCATCTTGACCTTTTCAAAGTTATGTGTTGGTGTGTCATCTACTTTAGCCACTCCTTTGTATTCACCGTATTTTGGAGGAAATTTTGGCTCATCAATGCTCTGTCTTCTTCTTCCCCTTCACTTTCTTTAATTTGTAGCATTTGCAATCTTGTTGAAATACTTCATAATCTTCCATCTACCAATGGAAGAGTCCATTGAGTGAACTTGCCTCATCCTCCAAGCATTCTTCAAGATCTAAGATTCCTTCATCATTCGGTTCTATAGTTCCCCTTTCTTCGTCCATTCATGATCCTTCATCAGTTCTGACGATGCTAATTCTTCACTGATTGCTTGGTTCCTCAAGTCTATTAAATATTTCCTTCTATTGCTCTCTATAAACAATGTGTTTCTTTTCCAATTTTGGTATGCTTACGCTACAACCAGCCACCCTCGTTTGAGCAATGCATCGTGTGCCTTTTTCTACAATGGAATGTACAAAGTTCAACAAGAATGGTTGTCCCAACCATCACCTTCTGTTCCATCAATGTTCCCAATAGCTTGATGTCATGCTAGTCGGCGCCCACCAATTGGAATGTCGGTGACCAAAGCATACGTTTCTCAAGACTCTTCCATGTGTCTTTGGGTAGTACGTTGACTCCCTATCCTCCATCAATGATCGTGTTTATTAGATTCTTCCCTCTGATCTCCATTTGAACGATCATCGGTCTCTTCCCAATGTTTATCATCAACAACATTGTCGATGACTTGTTCTCCCTCGAGTGGTGTTTTTGCTACTATCTCCTTCCTTTGGCCTTCTTTTTGTTGGAATTGTTTATCACCGACTATGTTTGCGATTTCCATTGCCAATTGTGGCATACTTTGGAGGTCGGTCACTTTGATGGGTACGACGGTTTGCAATACCTGTTGTACAATATTCTTTTCTAACTCTGATCGCCACAAGGTACTTGGGGTGTCTTGAGAGGTTCTTCATTCCTTAGCCATTGGCTATTCCACCTCTACTTTGGCTTCTTCCATTCGTTGCTTTTTTGTACGAGGGTATGGGTAGATGGCTTTCTTTGTTTATGCTCTCATGATCGCCAATACCTCTTTGTTCCAATCACATCTATCATATTGATGCCTTTCTACTTGGGGCAGTCGATGTCTTCATGGTCACTTGGTCCACACCATTTTCATAGTTTGTCTCTTGTACTTTGATTATTTTTCCATTCACTAGTGAAGTGACCCCATTCGTTGCACTTTTGACACTGTATCATAGGTCTACCTTTACTGTCATATTGCATTTTGCTTCTCGATCCACTGTTGTTGCCACTTATCTTGTTGCGATATCCACCAGGGGATGCATTGGTATTACTTTGAGTCTTCAATGGTTTGTTCAGAGGGGTTGATTGTTCCCCTTGTGTGAAGAGCACTTGTGTGCTTCTAGTTTTTAGATTGTATGGGCATTCCTTGACGGAATGTCCCATCACTTGGAAGATATCGCAAAATAAGTTTTTCGAACAATTTGGCTTTGTGTGACCTTCCCCCTTATAGTTAGTGTACCGCAACTCTCTATTTTCTCTTACATTTTCCTTCTCAATCTTCAACTCTTTCATCATTCTCATCATATCTTTTCTCAATGCTTGGATGGTCTTTGATTCACCATCGTTGTTGTCATCGATACTCTCATCATCGTTTGTCTTCCTTTTTCATCAAGAAGATGCCTTGTCTTCACTCTCTATGTACATTTCCTGATTATAGGCATCGACGTACAATCATGGAGGTACGACCTTCATTTTTTTCCTTAGTGAAGGAATTATCCCTTCGATGAGCCAACGCTTCTTCAATCTAGTCTATCGACTAAGTTTCCAATTTTACCAACGACTCCTTGAGCCTACAATTATAAGCTTGTACGTTCTCATGTTTTCCCTATTTAGTATTGTATATTTCGGCTACTATCTTGTTATCATCCCTAAGAAGCCTAAATTCTTCTTGGAATGCTCTCTTTAGTGCTCCCCACATGGCTTTTTGTGCTACTTCCAGTTTTGTGTACCAGTCTATGGCTATGCCTTTGAGAGTCATTGGAAACGCTCTCAACCAATAGTTTGTCTTCTTGCCCATTCCCTATCCATATCGATTCACAAGTTTTCCAATGTCTGACCAGATCCTCTGATCCGTTCCTCGTGAATTTCGGCAATTTCTACCTCTCAACGCTCGGACTGGTTGGTGGAGTTACCATCTTCCTTCCCTGATGTCCTCCTTGTGCATTGGACCTAATTAGATTGTTTCTCTCGACATGTTCCAGTGCCTCACTTGCACTCACAGCCATGTACAAGTCTTCCACATGTCCACTCTCAACATCCTCTACGTGTCGGGTATCCTGGGGGTCGTTCTTGTACTCCCTCCATCTAGGGGTCTTCAATTTAGATCCTCCAATTCTGGGTTCTTCTTCTAATATGGACAATTCTCAGAAACAACGTATACTATTTTCAATTTCCTTAGTTAATTCATTTTCAGCATCTTTATATTCTTCTTTGTTTGCTCGGAATGGTTGCCTAAAAGTAACTTGGTTTGTTTCTTCGACAAGGTTTGATTTATTTCAACAAGGTCTTCATTTATTTCAGCAAGGTCCTAATTTGTTTCTTTGACAATTTGTTTTAATCTTCTTCGTAGCTCTTCTTGTTCTCTTATTCTCAATGATCTTCATACCCATTCTTCAGATGATTCTAGTCCACTTGGGATTTGGCTCTTATCTTTGTTTGGACATACAAGCATTGATTTTAAGGAATACGCCTATGACTACTATCGTGTTCTTCCTCCCCCCATTTGTTTCACTCTTCATACCATTGTAGTATTTATTGTCACCTTTGCTCTCAATCTTTGTCAGCCTAAAAATCTTGTAGTATGAAGAAGTGACGTGCAAGAAATCTTGACAATTTGTTTAGGAGGTGATTGACCTTTGAGTTGGCACTCAGGTTGTCCTAGATGACTACCTGAGGTATCTCTCACCTGAGATCATCCCTTCATACGTGATCCCTCAATGAGATATCACACAACTTCACGAGATCCTCCATAAACTCGTCTTCTTTGTCTTCGTTAGCTTGCACGAGCTCGTCGACTGGGTAACCCATTACAATGCCATTATCTCACCTATGTGATGTGTATGAGGGTTCAATTCAACAATGGCACCAAATGTTTACTCGTTGAGTGACTTAACCAATGAATACAGAGTAAATGGATGAGTAATAACAGTAACAAAACATAGCAATTATACATGAAATGCATAAATATTGGATTGCTATTTTCATTCATCAAATAAAAATGCATTACATCATATAACATACGTGTTCTCCCCAACTACAAAATGAATTTCCAATATATATAGTTGGTCGATGTTGGTTGAGGACACCAACTATCAGCAACTACCCAACCAAACTAACCAACTGTCGAGGATTTATTTCTCAATTACAACTTATACTAATTCCTTTCACTGTGCACAAAGTATTATTTCTTTATTTACTTATTATTTGGCTGACTAACATAATGAATTACTTACATGGCCTACTACACCACTTTTTTAATTAACACCTTTTGATTTTATTTTAATTTTTTTTCTTTTTGAGGCTTTACTAATTTTCTTTGCCAATTTTTTTTAATTTTGCTTCTTATTTTGTTATTTGTTGTTTAATTTTCTCTTCTTCCTTTGATTACCTCTAGTGTTCATATTTTTACTTCTGAAGCATACCATCGTATACAAGTAAATGGGGGTCTTTTATAACAATCATTTTCACATGTCCCAAAATACTCTAAATCAAAATTTGTCTATGAGAGGAGAGGGTCCAATACATTTGTAGTTTTCATCGACATATCGCCCTCTATACTATTGATACTATTTGACATTCTCTCCTTCAACTGTCGATGGGCTTGTTGGATTAGGTATTAGTCGCCTTAGTCCATTCACAGTTGGCAATGGTGAGGGCTCCAAATTATGTTTGATGGCATATTTGCTCACATCTTCATTTTTCCTTGATCGCTTGGAAATGAACATATCCTCCACCATTATTGTGGCCCTAAGTCAAGGTCCTTCCCCCTCAGGATATTTATCCAAGTCAACTTCGTATTCGACTTCTTTCTTTCATTCATTCTCAGCTTCTTTGTCAAGCTCATAGGCCACAGATCCTCTTCTTTATCCTTTGTAAGGTGCATATAATTTCCAATGGCCCCATACTCTCCTCCACAATGCAGGTGTTCCGAACAGAGCATTTTTCAAATGTTTGTGGATGTATTGCAATTCCTTCTACTGTTTTCTTGACCAATCTCTCTTCCACGATTTTCTAATCTCCTCCCACTACCCAATCTTATTCTACAACAAATTGGTTCCCAATTATTACCTTGTCCTCTTCCATGGCTCCATTTTTTCTTATTGTCGAATCCTCTTATATTGCATAGCCCAACTTGTTTATTTCAATTGGTGCTTCCTTTCTTTCCTAGTACGATTTCATCTTTGATCTATTAATTGAGTCTTGTAGCAGGGTTTTGTCTAAATTTTCAACTTTGTCTTCTTCCTCATTCTCACTGATTTGTAGCATGTTGCACTCAGAGTGAAACACCTCACAGTCTTTCATCTACCAATGGAATAAACTGTTGAGAGATCTTATCTCGTCCTCAAAGAAATTCTTGAGATCAAGTACCCCTTTGTCATTAGGTTCCATGAATTTTCTTCCTTCATCTACCTTGATTCTCGTCCTTCATATTCTAACTCAAAGGATGTCAGTTCTTCACTCATTTCCTAGTTCTTTAGGTCAATGATGTACTTCCTCCTATTGCTCTCAATGGAAAGGGTTTTTCATTTCCAATTGTGGTCCACTTTGGTGGATACCAGCTAACCTCTCTCTAGTAGTGCATCATACGCCTTCTTTTGCAATGGGATGATGATACAAATCAACAAAAAATGTTGTGTTGATTGTCACCTTCTGCACCATCAATGTACCCATTGGTTTAATACCATGTTGATCGGCGCCTACTAAGTGAAATGTTGGTGGCCAGAAAGTTGGTTTCTTGAGACACTTCTAGGTCTCCTCTGGTAGTATGTTCACTCCTGAACCTCCATTAATGATGGTGTTTGTGAGTTTCTTTCCCCTGATTTTCATTTGTACGATGGTCAGCTTTCTCCCAATGTTCATCGTGAGCAACATTGGGTCAACAACTTGTTCACCTTCTGATGGAAGTTCTACTACATGTCCTTGCTTGGACCTTCCTATCGATTTGGTTGACATCGACTATGTTTGTGATTAGAACTCTCAGTTGCGACATTGTCTATAGGAGGTATGCCATCTTGATAGGTACGATTATCTGCATATGATGTTCTTTTCTAACTCTAACCACAATGATGTACTTGTTGCTTCAATGGAGGTTCTCCTTTCTTTGGCTATCGCCTGTTCTATTTCTGTTGTGACCTCTTGAAGTCTTTCCTTCTCCATACAAGGGTTTGGATAAACTACCTTCCTCGTTTGTGCTTTGGTAATTGCTAGAACTTCCTCATCCTCCACTTCTAGTATGTTGATACCTTTCTGTTTCATACAGCCAGTGCCTTCACAATCACCTGGTCCACACCATTTGCATAACATTCCTCCTTTGTTTTAGTTACTTTGGCACTCTCTAGCGAAGTGACCCCATTCGTTACATTTTTGAAACTGGATTATGGGTCTTCCTTTAGAATCATACTAGATTCAGCTTCTCAACCCACTGTTATTGTATTGGTCGTTATTTCTTCTTTTGTTGTGGTATTCACCAAGAGATGCATTATTGTTATTATTTTGTGGTTTAGGAGGTGTGGTTGAAGGGATTGATTGTTCCCCTTGGGTAAAGATCACTTGTGTGCTTTTTTTTAAATTGTACAGGAATTCCTTGATGGAATGTCCATTTACCTAACAGATGTTGTAGAATAATTTTTTTGGGCAATTAGTTTTAGTGTGACCTTCTACTTTAGAGTCGGTACACCATAGTTCTCTGATTTCTTTTGAGTTTTCTTTATTGGCTTTCAATTCTTTCATCATGTGCATCATGTCCCACCTTAAGGCTTGGACATTCTTTGATCTTCGTCACTACTTTCCTCCATTCTCTCATCAAAATCTATCTTTTTCTTCCCTCAGGAGGATGTTTTGATTTCACTTTTGATGTCCATCCCCTGATTGTAAGCATCAACATACAAGGATGGAGGTACCACTTTCATCTTTTTCTGCAATGAGGGGATCAATCCCTCAATGAACCATCGCTTCTTTATCCCATTGACTGGCTGGTTCTCCAATTTCACTAGTAGTTCTTTGAGCCTACGATTGTAAGCTTGTATGTTATCATGCTTTCCTTGTTTGGAGTTATAAATCTCAACGGCAATCTCATTGGCATCCCGTAATAATCTAAACTCTGCCTCAAATGTTTTTCTTAGTCCAACCCATGAAGCGGTATCTTATGTTGTCAATTCGGTGAACCAATCTATAGCTATTCCTCGTAATGTTGTTGGAAACGCTCTCAACCAAGTCTTTGTCTTCTTGGCCACTCGCTATCCATATGGTTTCACAAGTTTTACAATGTCTAATTGGATCCTCCAACCCATTCTCGGTAAATTTTGATAGTTTTTTCCTTTCCACGTTTGGATTGGTTAGCAGAGTCACTATCTTCCTTCCTCAATGTGCTCATTGTGTGTTGGACCTGTTTGGACTATTTCACTTAGTACGTTCTAGTACCTATCCTGCACTCACAACCACGTACGAGTCCTTCACTCATCCACCTTCAGCATCCTTTGCACTCAAGGTATTTTGGGGATCATTCTTGCACTCCCTTCGTTTGGGGGTCTTTGGTTCGGATCCTACGATTCTCGGCTCTTCTCCCGAGATGGATAGTTCTTAGATGTGACATATGTTATTCTCAAATGCTTCGGCCGATTCATATTCAGGGTCTCTTTCTCCTTCGTTGTCATCCAATGTCTCTACAAATGGTTGTCCTACTTGGTCGACAAGGTCTTGGTTTGTTTCGTCTGAGAGCAGTAAGTGTCTAGCAACTTCCTCCCACTCTCCCTTGGAAGGTTTGTCAACAAAAATTTCTTTTCTTCTCGACTTCAACTTCAACTGATGTTTCGGCTCTTGTCGATGGGCTTGGATCCTCGACAATTTTTCTTAATCGCCTTCATAATTCCTCTTGTTCTTGTACTCTAAGGGATCTCCGTACTCATTCTTCTAATGATTCTTGACTGCTTGGAATTCGTTTCCAATTTTTTTGGTCATACAAGAACTCATTTTTAAGAGTAGACCTACGACTAGAGTTACGTTCTTCCTCTTCTCATTTGTTCCTTCCCTTGTACCATTGTAGTATTTGTTTCCTTTGTTGCTCCATATCTTTCTCAACCCGAAGATCTTGCAATATGATGTAGTGACATGCAATCAATCTCGGCAGTCTCTTAAGAAAACGATCAACCTCTGGGTTGACAGTTAGATTGTCCCAAATGGCGGCCTAAGGGACATCTCTCCTGAGAGCTTCCCTCTATACATGTTCCTTTAGCGAAATGTTCCACAAATTTATCAAGTATTTTCTCAACATGTTCTCTCTTCGTTTTCCTCCACAAGTTCTTTGGTTGTTTGTCCCATTACATCGTCATGGTTCCCATCTATGTTTGTGTATTACCAATGTTCATATCGGCAATGATGCCAAAGGTTTACTCACCTATTCTACTTTAACAAGTTCACAAAGTAAATGGAGATACAGAATTACAAAATATAATATAAATTACTTGGAACATTTCATGAAAGGTATATCTTTATTACCAATTCTCAAATATTCAATAAGAACATAATATTGAGAGTGTGGTCCCTGACTATGAATAGCAAGTACGCATATATAGTACATACCGTTGTTGGTTAAGGCTACCAACTGTTGGTAACTACTACCCAACAACTAACAACCGGTCAGGGACTAACACACAAATACAAACATAATTATTTACTACATGGCCGACTATAACATATTTACTTAATTCTCGACTAACTACAACCACCTTTCTTTAAATCTTAATCATCCTCTTTTGTGGAATCGCTACCTCTTTATTTATCCACCTAGGTGTAAGAATAGCGATCAAGGAAGTCCATAAAGCATGTGACTATTGAAATGAAAGAGAAAATTTGAGATTGCACTCAAATTAAAATTTGGTCATTCACACTACACTAAAAACTATTACATAAAATTGGTTTTATAAGGCCATTCAACCAAAACCACCTAACAACTAACTAATAATTAATCTCTACTAACTAGTGTGATTATTACATAATCACTTACATTATATATTAAATATTAATCTATGTTATGCACTATTTTCCAACACCCCCTTTAATGCTAACATAAGAACCTCTTATTCCGTTCAAAGCCTTCCTTCCTCAACACCGAACACTTCCTTAATCAAATCCAAGTTGACATCCTTTCTTTCCATATCTTCTATTCTGTGCTTGTGAAAGTTCCTGTGGCACTCACACAACGCCAGTATTGAAGGTCGTCCCTCACCAATGGACATGTATTCAAGCGGCATTCATCGGCATTACCTGTCCAGCATTCGCTAATAGTTATTATGTATGTTCGTCTCCTTTATTTCCGCCCGTCTATATCCCGATACTAGTCGCCTTCAATAACATTCAATGCCAAATATACTTCTGTCTCAGCGCTTAATCCAATCTTTGATATATTTGCAAGCAATAACTGAATATAACTGTGCGTTCAATATTTCCGATTATTGTTTCGGATCCCCACCTATCTGGCGCGTATGTATCCCGTAATACACTACGAATGCCTTTCCTATAATGTATTCAACATCCATCCACGACAGCGTTGTATTGAAGAACGATATTATCTTTACACTGGTTTTCCCGTTCTTCCATAATATTTAACTCTCGTGTACATGAATCAATCAGGATGCCTCCCGCGTTCTTCCATAATATTCAACTTCCACTAATCAAACACGGGAATCCGCAAATGAGAAGATAGTTATAATATTATCTCTGAATGCCGAACATAGGACTGAAAGTCATTATTCATCAAACCATCACACCAATGTTGAACAAATCCATGATTTGCATATACAACATCCACAAAGACCAGACCTGCATATAATGGAATATCCTAATACTTCCAATATGAATATTGGTGAAACCCACTAAAGAGCAGAGAGAAGACTTTCAATAATCGCTTCCTAGAAATAACTTGCCACGGTGATGCAAATAACGCAGGAAACAAACTGCCAAAAAGATACAATACAGCCAGAGCCCGGTCAAGTCACTCAGATAGCATTCAGAGGTTAATAACGATGATTATAGAATGTGATTACCTCTTCACAGTTTCAGATGTATAAGGTAGCTCCCAAACGTTGGATTGTGGAATTTTAAAAAAAAAAGAATTGGGATGATAACAATGAACAGAATGGACTGGAAAACAATGGCAAAAATGAACACAATGGAGAGAAAGAGAAGAAATGCAGATGAATGATGGAGTCAAAAGGGTTTTGCACATGGTCTACATTGTTCACCTGTTGACGAATGCAAGAATGGAAGAAAACAATAGCAGTTGCACGTGGTCATCACTGCAGTACCATTGTAAACACCACTTTGGATTAAAAACAAACTAATGGAAGGAAATCAGAGAGAGGTCCATAAAGAAACCTACTCTGATACCATATTGAAATGAAAGAGAAAAATTGAAATTGTACTCAAATTAAAATTTGGTCATTTACACTACCCTAAAAAGTATTACATAAAATTGGCTTTATAAGGCCATTCAACCAAAACCACCTAACTAACTAATAACTAATCTCTACTAACTAATGTGATTATTACATAATAACTTATATTTAAATGTGATTATTACATAATAACTTACATTATATATATTAAATATTAATCTATGTTATACACTGTTTTCCAACAGTGACTACTTTAATTAGTATGGTGATTTGGTCACCTCTTTAACAAGGATATGACAAAATATTCTTTAGAATTGCTAGGAGTTTTACTTGCCTATTTTAGACTACGATTTTATTTTCCATTAGGTTGTGATTTCCTCCTTGGCAGTGGCATGACACACATACCAAAAATATGCATAGATGAAGGATTCTCCACATGGCAACTTGAGCTCGTAAAAGGAAAAAATGTGAAGAGCCTCTTAATAAAAGTTTAGGTCCATCATAATTTGCTAACTTTGCCACCTCTAAAGATTTTAAAGTTTTCAATTTGCAAAGCCATTTCAGAGTTGAGAGCTTCCCATTAGGTTAAGAATTTGTCTATGTTCTAGTCTAGTGTTTCATATGTTCGTTGCAAACTTGGAAGATCCAACCCACCTCGATTTAGTCCATTTCTTGTGTTTAACATAGTAAACTTGAAGGGTTAGGGGGACCATTGGACAAACTTGGAAGCATCTTAGGTCAATTTTTATATTGTTTGCATCAAAGATCTTAAAGCCATGAATTCATAGACAATAGCAAACCCAATTCTTTTGATCAATCAAATTATATTTGTTTCCTCATATTCAGTGAACTCGCAAATTGGTCACAAGACCACTAAAACTTGATAGAGCATTACGAATGTTTACCCACAATTCACTTAGGCCACAACCATGTCACTACCAAGTCACGCGTCAAACCCTGATTCACTAAAGCACCACAATAAAATCATGGACTTGAGAGTATAAATGCCATAGATCCAAGGCCACTCATAAAGCTCTATTGCATAAAGATTTTCAGTCCTATGGAGAACATGAGCATGAAGCAAAGCTAAATTCAAATGTACGACCCTCGTAGGACCACCAAATGTGGGCCCAACAAACTTCATATTGATATTTCAAACTTTAAATGTCTCTTCAGCTTAGTTATATAAAGTAGCTCGAGCTCGCAAGAAAAAAGACAAGTCAAAATGGACACATAAAGCCTTGTAGATTTCACTTATTAGAAGTCTACTCCAAATCTAGAAGGTTTGGGTGTCTATAGTCCTAGACTTTAAGTTAGTGAAGTTTATCAAGAGAAATGCATCCAATGATGTATTGCCTATTCGTTCGCAAACTTGGTCTCACATATATATAATAGCTCACCAACTAGCAATTTCAAGTCCACAGTGACAAGTGTGTTTCACATCTAGGGGTGCCCACAAGCCTAGCATTTTATTTCAAAGGAGTTTGGTGAGAAGTATCACATCCGATGGGAAGTTCAAGCCTTGAAGTCCAAAGGAGTTGACGTCAACCACGTGTCACCCTAGATCAATTTCATTAGTCCCATAAACAAATCTATAGGATCATAATGTTGGCACCATAATTCAACTCCTTGTTCTCTTACTTTTGTCTAGTGTGTTACATTCAAAAAGAAATAAAATATCTACATTTCTTTGAAATTTCATGGTTAGGTAAATTACACTGCACTAAATGAAAGTACCTATCAGCTTGCCTACTGCACATCAAGTGTGATTGCTAGTATTATTCTTTACCATTCAAACGATAGTACCATTTGGAGGGCATCGTGAAATTATGACCAACAGATATGGTAAGCTTATCATCTTGATTGTGCTCGGTCAAAGTAGAAAGCCATGTGCTTAATAAATGATGCTCCTTCCTCACATTAATGTTCACCGACATCAAGTAGCTGCAACACCTTGATTATTCCTAGTTGAACCAAGAAACTATTATGCCTTTAAGTCGTCAATGTCTTTAGTTTTGTTGTAGTGATAAAGGGTTGTTATGAAACGTCACGACGGTTGGTTGCTCAATCACCGCCGAGCGTTATATGTACTGAGTCCTTGTAGTTGGGATTACATGATTGGATAGTATAACATCTTTATGATTGTACATGTTGATATTTACTAGAAATGAATAGAAGCATTCCACATTTTAAGCATCCTATGTTTTCCGATATGTAGTTATGTTCTATGTTTTGTGCATAATCCAATTTAGTTTCGTAGTACATTGAATTACATCCAGTGAAGTAAACATTTGGCATCATTGCCTAAGCGGACTACAGAATCACTCGTGATGGTAGCGTAATGGGTCAAACGGCGGAAGAGCCTATGGACTCTAATGAAGAAAGGGAAGACCAGTTGACTGAAGATCTGGTAAATCTATGGAAGATATCCCTAATAGATCACATACGAAGGGAATCCCTCAAGCGATAGATCCCTGAGGAAGTTATCTGGGATAAACTGGAAGTGAACGACAAGGTGGACCACCTCCTTAATCGTATGCCAACATTGTTGGCCCGTCATTTCATCATCCTACAAAACCTTCGAGAGGAAGAGGATCAGGAACACCGAAGGCAAAAAATATTGTAGCGGTATGAAGAAAGAACCAAACAGGAAGAGGAGGAATGAGACACTAGCCAGAGACGTACTCCCGGTAACCAACAATGAACGCGTGAACATATTTTAATGCCCATACAGCCTAACAAAGACAAGAACCGAGTACCAAGCGGGCACGAAACTCAAGAGGAGAAGGTTCGGCGATCACTCAGGCTGCAAGAGCGAAAAAACCGACGACGAAGACTAAGGCAAGTTGATAAAGAATTTGATGAAGATCTAATTGAAATAAACCAAAGTATTTAAAGAACACACGAGAATCTTAAGAAAATAGACAAATCCATTGGTAGAGCACATCAAAGTTTAGTTGAAGGGAGGGACGAAGGACCCTTCAGCACTTCGTACGTAGTAAGGTATAATATTTGTGAAAATGAAGATGAATTAAGTGAAGAACTTGATAGTAGCATCAGACGCCTTTGGGAGTTGTCCATATCGGACAACAACGAACGGCTGACGAGTGGAAGATCTAAGCCCAGTACCCCAGGGTGGAGGGAGTACCGGAGGGAACCCCAGGAGACTCAAGGCATTGAGGACGTTAACGAAAAATGTGGGAGTGACTCGTACATGGCCGAGAGTGCAAGTGACGCACCAGAACGTAGTGGGGAAATAGGTCTAGTTGGATCTAATACACAAGGAGGACAACGGGTAAAGATGGTTATTCCAGCCGAGCGACGGAAGCTGCCGAGGTTTATGGGGAATGGATCAATAGATCCAGTACGGCATTGCAAAACATGTGAAACAATCTAGATCACAAATGGACAGGATGATCTGAATCACTAGCTGAAAGCATTTCTAGCGACACTCGGAGATAGTGCCATCGACTGGTACTCAGAATTGGACCAAGTAAACAAAGCTACATGGAGATTATTGAAGCAAGCATTTCAAGATGAATTCAGACTCCTGAGGGACGATAGCGAGATTGTAGCGGAGATCTATAATACCAAGCAAGAGAAGCACAAGAGTGTGCGGACCTATAACCGAAAATTGAAAGATTTGTTGAGGAAACTTGAGACAGCCAACAAATTGTCTGAAGAAGAGGTGGTTTATTGAGGGACTGCTTCCCTCGCTCCGGAAGAAAATGAAGGTGGTACCTCCATCCTCATACACTGAAGCATTTAACCGTGCGATAGACATCGAGAGCAAGAATGACATCTTCCAGAGGGATAAAGAAAGATGACAACAAAAGCAAGAGGGAGAGTGAAGATGAATAAAAAACTGTACAAGCTCTCCGTCGTGACATGTTGAAAATGATGAAAGAACTGAAAGCCGACAAGGAAGGGTCGAAGGAGGTGAACAAACTATGGTGTACCGAATTGTAACGTTCGAAAATCTCTCTTACCAATTATAACCCTTAATTTCCAAATTAATATAATAGAATAAAATAAATTATAAAAAAAAAGTGTGGAGGAAAGATAAAATTTACTTTCATCACTATATTCAAATGGAATAACATACATCAATGAATCAAAGTATATCGAACAAGGTTGTGCCTTCATTAGATTTAGCCATGTAGGCTTACACAAGGATTATCATCTCAACAATACATGTAAATTCAAATACTATAATACAAATTAAGGAAATAGCAAGATCATAATTGCATCCACAAAGAAACCATAACACAGAGATTTTCATGAGTGGAAAACCCTCGTAGGGATGAAAAACCACTCGTAAAAGTCTCACTGGCTTAATGAAATGTCTTACTAGCAGAGCCCTACTAGCTACAAAGTTTCAAGAGTTACAAGATGCCTCACTGGCAATGATCATATTGTCACACTGACATGACCATTCATTACACAAATTTTGGATATCATATATCGCACTTAACAAAGAACATATTGAAGTTCTTATACAGGTCACATGAATCTTCAAGTAACATTTTCAAGTTTCACCAAAGCTTCATCCTTGCATATGAGACTAAGGTAATGCCAACACTATCATGAATCGCTCTCAAGAATTTACTAATAAGACAATTTTACCTCCAATGACCTCTCAGATATCACAAAAGAACACTAAAAAGAATAACCAATCACGTAAAGTTGCATGAAAGTAATCCTAGTTCTATTAGAATGCACACATGCTTATGCAATTATAACCAAAATGCTTACTCCTAAACTCATTGATTCATAGAGAGTTCAACAATAAGAAAATAAAACTATAAAAGAGCTAAGATTGAACTAAAAACAACATTCACTCTGGAATATGGTATTTATACTCATAGAATAATGCTATTTTGCTTTGGAAGCCACTAGCACCATTCCAAATAACATACTCATTAGTTATACTTTTTGTGAACCACCAAGCACTAACGAACCAATTATAGATGTACAGATTTCAAGGTAGCTTTTGATAGTATAAGAATCCCATATATCAATTATCTTATGGAAAGGAAACACACATATGGTGGCAAGACGTCTATATGGTCCAAACTATAAAGTTGTGGCAATAGATTGAAGAACAAATAATAATTGTTTGGATTCTTGGTTACTTAGACTAACAATAATCCCTACACTTTATAAACATCATGGAGATCATCTTTCAACTAGAATTTTCTATCAGAGAAACCTATTAATAAAATAGTAAAATTCTAAATAGGCCAGAATGTTAAATCAACGAGATCTCATTCCATTCATTAAACATTCATTTCAAGAACATATCAAATAATCAAATGAATCTCCCCTCTTAATAGAATATATAATGCCTTCACTTCAGTATCTGACAAAGATACAAAGGGCCATGGATTAGAAGCAAGGTAGAAAATTTTCCATGACGATGAGCATGGTTGAAGTTCATCCAAGGCACAATATTCCACATAACCAAGGCAACATAAATGGGTCAACCTATTGAAAAAGTAGTTAAAATGAACCAAGAAAGGGAAAATCTCACAAGAGACTTCAAGTGTTTGTTGGGCCTATTTATATGTGAACACATCAGTGAAGAATTAGAAAGAAATCAAGTGTTGCAAGATCATATCTGGAATAATTGGGCAGTAATAGAAGAAATTGATCAATTCTTTGATCACTTACCTTGACTTCTTGCCAAGCACTACATTGTATTACAAAACTTTCGTGTTGAGTGTAATATGACAGAAAATCTTATAATGGTATGAGGAAAGGTGTTGCATGAAAAAGAAAGATATGAGTACCATCATTGAATCACAGGGGCTGCAAAAGACGGCCTTTTCTAGAAAAATTGACACAAGCACATGAATTTAGTGAAAGCTGAAGTGTGCGCAAAAGCTACAGCCAAAACTAGAATTGAGGAAGGGTTCATCCAATACTATAACACCATACACAACCTACAATTGTTGATTGGGTGGAGGTTGCGTGACAACTAACCTTCTAGAGGAAGTGCTTGTCTTGCCATTGGCAAGCCTGATAGTGCTTGAGGATCCAATGATGCCTTTTCATTTTCAAGAAATACATGCATGCAAAACCAAGTTCACACTATCTAAACATATCCACATTTATCCGGCAATATCCACAGCCTTTGGTACTGATGGAAATTTGATTTGCATAAATAAGAAAATGAACTTGAGTGATTAAGAATAAAATTAGAATAAACTATGATTCTAAGATTATTGTGCAAAGAATGTATGGTGTAAACTTTTGAAATAACCAATAGCTTCGAATGGATAATGTGAGACAAATGACACATAAATCGATGGAATGCACATATGTTATTTAGAATGGAAGGCAAAGATCAAATAAATTGTTTACAAAGCCTGTACCATTGAAAGGATTCAATTTTTCCAAAGCATTTCTATTTCAAGTGCTGCAACTATGATAGATTGTTAGAAGAATCAAGGAGGGTATTTAAATCGTTAAAACTTCCTATTATGTTCAAGCGCCGCAACTAAGATAGGTTGACAATGGAATCAGAGAGATTATTTAACCTCCGCAAAAATCTGTTGGCAGCCTCCCCATTGGGGAGGCACTGCCTACTCCCTGTGGAGGGCCGTGCCCTCCACAGCGTAGCCCTCTCCAATGGGGAGGGTGCGGCTGGAACAACTCCCCCCTTGTTTTTCCCGTGGGTTTCCAAACCAGAAACCAACAATTATGACGACTCAATAAAATGTGTTTTGATTTCATTTGTTTGATATATGAGTATTATATATAAAATATATACATCTATATACTTGGCAACAAGAGGCCAACGAACCCTCTATGGAGGTGTGTTGCCTGTGGAAGGCAGTGCCCTGGAGAGCAGCCATCCTCATAGAGGATGCACGGCTGGAGGGAAAGCCTTGCTACAATTTAAATGGGACTCCTTTTCAGGGTGTTTCCCAATTCTAAATGATTTTAAAACCAAACAGAGTATGATTCTTTTCTACATTCAAATATATGCATAATCCAGTATATATATAAATAAATAAATATACATATATAACAATATTGTTTGCATTACAGGAAATGAGTAGCATTCCATTCATTCATGGAAAGATAAATTTATATACATAAAGGGGGGTTTTAGTATGCGACAGATTGACAATATTCTATGTATATACAGACGTATAAGATACAGAATTTCATGCAAAAACCCACACATTTGAAGAGCAAAAATAATTCAATAGATGTAGCCATTTGGGGTTTTAGAAGAAGTTCAATTCTTTCCTCAAGCAAACATTCATCTACACATTCTGAAATTAAGAGCATTGGGGAAGAATTCAGGAACCTGAAATTTGCTTTCAGTTGATTACCCTCTTCTTATTGCATTTCCTCTTTTCTCCCACCATTCCTGTTTTGCTATATTTTCCAGAAAACTACTTCCCGAAGCCTATTTTCGGTTATAATTTTGCAGAAAAAACAAGAAAGATTGTGAAAACCATTTTGTGTATGTTTCTGCTAATGATTTTCCTCTTTTAAAGATTTATCCCATCTTCCGAATACCTAATCTTGAAATTAAAATTAATATTTCTTTCCATGCATAATGTTTATCCACCAATAGTAATAATAAAGAAATCCTATTTTTATCACTTACGAAATATTTATCTTCTAAAAATAATATGAAAGTCTTAATTTTTGCAATTTAAACATTTATTCTAAATAAGTATTAACGAAGTATCACTTGCTTGCACATAAAATAATTTTCCCGGATAACAAGGTATTTTCATTTAACTGCAATTCAATTAATTATTCTAAATAACAAGCATTATCAATTAATTGATAAATGAATTCTCTAATTAAAATATAATTAATTTATTTTGTTTCATTGCACTTTTATTTCACCACCAATTAATTTAATCAAACATTGTAAAATACGAGCCATAAAAATAGGGGTCGTGACACAAATGCAAAATAGGTCACACAAAGGCGAACTCTCCGAAGAAAATGTTTTGTGACATCTGCCAAGTAATGGGACACTCTGTCAAGGAGTGCCCATACAACTTAAAAACATGGAGTTCGCAAGTGTTCTTCACACAAAGGGAACCGTCAACACCGCCAAAGCCCCAGTACAATACCAATGATCCCTTGGAGGTTACCGAAGCAACAGAAGTCTGAGAAGCAAGATACAATACAATAGTAAAGGACGGCCCATGATCCAATGACGAAAGTGTAATGAATGGGGTCACTTTGCCAGGGATTGCCAGAGCGGTCAACATGCTGAGGGAAAGCTGTGCAAATGGTGTGGTCCTGGCAATCACAAAGACACCGACTGCCCGAAACAGAAAGGTATCAACATGCTGGAGGTAGCCGACAAAGAAGTCCTGGCAATTACAAAGGCACAAACGAAGAAGGCCAATTATTCGGACCCTCGTACGGAGAAAGAGAGACTCCGAGAAGCCAGGGCAGAAGTGGAAGAGGCAATGGCAAATGAACGAAGAACTTCCAAAGCGGCTAGTACGTCATTGTAGTTGGAGTCCGAGAAGAACATAGTACGGCAGGTGCTTCACACAACCATACCAATTAAGGTAACAAACCTTCTGCAAACGATGCTTGAACTAAGAGTAGCACTCACGAATGTCATTGAAGATAAAATTCAGAGGGGTTTGATCGAAAGTATGACAGAACTGACAGGAGAGGCCACGGATCCAATGCTACTCGCAGTAAGTGTCGGGAGGAAGCCGGCCATCGTACAGATGGAAATCCTAGGGAGGAAACTCTCCAACACCATCGTCGATGGAGGCTCTGGGGTGAACGTACTGCCAGAGGAGACATGGAAGTGCTTGGGTAAGCCAACTCTCTGGCCCCCGACATTCCACCTGGTAGGAGCAGATCAGCATGGCATCAAACCTCTCAGTACTTTAATGGCGCAGAAAGTTTTGATCGACACGCAACAGTTCTTGTTAAATTTCGTCGTCATCCCACTGGAGAAACAGGTGTACAATGCACTCTGGGGACGAGGATGGGTGATTGCCACCAAGGCGAACCATAATTGGAAGAGGAACACACTCTCGATCGATAGCCACAGGATGAAGTACACTATTGATTTGAAGAACCAGGCAATCAGTGAAGAACTGGCGTCTTCAGGATCAGAGTCAGACAGAGGATCGGATGTTGATGAATAAAGGAAGATAATGGAACCAAACGAGGAAGGTGCACTAGAAATTGGAAGTTGCTTGGAGGACTAGACTAGTCCACTGAACAGGCTATTTCACTGGCAGATGGAATATTATGAAGTTTTTCACCCCGATTGCAACATCTTACAAATTAGAGATGGGGGAAAGGAGAGAGAAGATGGAAGAAGTCAAAATATTAAAAACGGAGAAGATATGAAAAATCAAAAAATAAAGAAAAATGGAAGAGTGATAAAAAGCAAGAAAAATCGAAGAGAGAGGAGAGAGAAAATAAAAATAGAAGAAATGCAAAGAAGGAATTAAAAAAAAATTAAATTGAGGAGAAAAAATACAAAAGGAGAAAAAGAAAAAATTTTAAAAAGGCAAAAGGCAAGGCGACGAAGGTAATTAAAATAAAACTAAGAAAAATCAAATGCTGCCAAGTATACACGATGCAAATAAATAAAGAGTATGAGTAGGTGAAGGGTACAACCAAAGCAAAGAAACAAGGAGTTTGGCGAAAAAGTGAAAAGAGACAGTATTACATTACAAGTCGTACGACATTCAGGAGAGAACAAAGCATCGGCGAAAATCAACCAAGGTTATACACTGGCAAGAAGAGCCATACGGTATAAAGAAGGGCAATATAAGGCAAAGCAGGCCACAAAGCCAAGGCAAGAAGGCACCATGCAGAGCAGGGCGTACGGTGTACTAAGCATTGGCAACCCAAAGAACCTCGTACAACATATCAGAAAGAAGAACGAAGCATTGAAGGAGAACACTCGACGACCAAGGAAGAGCAGCGTACAGCTTAAGAAGTGCATTGTACGACTAAGGAACTTAATTGTACGACACTCACAAGGCTACAGGGTACGACATTCATAGCAGCATCGAACATCCTCCATCGTACGACATCCTCTGGCATGTTGCGGTGTACGTCCTAGATCCATCGTAGGGCCTAGACACAGTGGCGTAGTACGGCAAAATCACATAGTATAGCAATATCACATAGTACGACAATATCACATAGTACAGCAAGATCACATAGTACGACAAAATCACATAGTACAACAAAATCACATAGTACGGCAAAGCGACATAGTACGACATATGTCCTAGTGTATTGTATGGCCAACAGTTCACAACACACGGCCAAGCAAGTTTGTAGTACGACCAAGAAGACTTATAGTACGGCTGGCAGCAAGTTCTGAAGACACTACCAGGTTGATCGCCAGGTGCATGGTCAGGCTAACCACTAGGCCGACCGCCAGGCGCACTGTCGGACCGACCGCCAGGCACACCATCGGGTGCACCACCAAGACGACCGTCGAGCGCACTGCTAGGACGATTGTCAGACACATCGCCAAGACTTACACCACCAAGACAACCTTCGAGCGCACCACCAGGGCAACTATGGGGCGCACCACCTCGATCGCCAGACTTGGCACCGCCAGCTGCCACACTGCCGGGGTTGGCAGTTGTAGTTGGAGGAAGTACACCGCCAAGGTTGGCAATTGCAGTTGCAAGAAGTACACTGCCAGGTTCGACAGTTTCAGGGAATGCATTGTCAGGGTTGTCAGTTTTAGTTTTTGCCACACCGCTAGGGTTGGCAGGTGGCACACTGCTAGGTTCGGCAATTTCAGGAGAGGCACTGTCGAGTTCAGCAAATTCAGGGGAAGCATTGCCAGGGTCGGCAATTGGAGAGGGTTCGCCAGGTTCCGCAGCTTCAAAGGTTACACTGCCAGTCGTAGGGGATACACCGCTAGGAGCCTCAATGACTCGGCCAGTGACGACTTGGGGAACCGTTACAACGCAGGATCAAGTCAGCACAATGGAAACACCAGTTTCCCCTGATACACTGCCAAGAGCGCCCAAAGTAGCATAGATAGATGAATGGTTGGGATCTGTGGGGTTCACGTTGGAGGTGGTAGAGCTGCCAATACAGAGCCCTTCAAAGAGTTTGCTTGAGGGTACTGGCGAAGGGGAACCACTCCTTCAAACCCAACATAGCGATACCGCGAGGTTGACAGATGAGATACATGAGCAGCTGCCAGTGGCTGTAGGTGAGATGGAGATGGGAGGCGAGATACAAGAGCATGAGGGGATGGCATTGAGGGAGACCCCTACTGTAGAGGAGTCACCACTCACACCTAGCGGCGAGGAGGATGACTCAATGGGGTTCGACGGAATGGTTGTTGAGATGTCACAACCGGATCCATAAGATCTCGTCGAGACTGTGTAGCGATACGTAGAGGAGCTTGAGCATATGGGGTGATTGATGATTCAAGTAGGGCAGAGGTCTCTAAAGCACTCAAGGTTGGCCGCTCTCCCCTAGTGGGCCAGGAAGTGCAACGCATCCGTGGATTCGTGCCGATGGGGTGCGAGTTGGAGTTTACTCGTATCTTCACCAGAGAGGGATGACCGGTAGGCAAGACTCCAACAATGCTCAGGACATGGTGTGGTAAACCACCGAGGCTGGTGGGAAGGGATGTTAGGGTTCTTGAGAGTCTATTATATTGAGCTAACCTTCCGTGATGTTTTCTATAACTTGAAGCGGCAAATGTTGACCATTGAGTTCGCATTGGCACGGAAGGTAGAAGCATATAGACTAATGCAGAAGATCAAAGATGAGTCGGCAGTAGCCATGAAGAACCTTCAAACTCAGTTGGCGGAGCAAACTCAGTTGGCGGAGCAAACTCAGTTGGCGGAGCAAACTCAGATAGCCAGTGACAAGGAAACCCAGGTAGTGGCTTTGGAGGCCAGGGTGACCACTTTGGAGGAGACACAACAGAGGGAGCAGGCATGGGAACATAAAGTAGGGGAGTTGGAAGAACAAGTAAAGGAGTTGGAGAACCAGCTGGCGACTAAGAGCACAGAGGCAGACAAGGCCAGAAGTCAATTGATGGAGGCCACGCACATGGTTAAAGCCACTAGAGAACGGAAGATTCTAGTCAATCGCCAACTCCACGTGTGCTCGGAGGAAGTGAGGTGATTTGAGGGAGCAACACTCTTCGGCAACCACCCCGACGTCATCAGTCCATCCAAGGACGTCCTCACTTTCCCCTCATTAGATTCATATGCAGTATCATTCCCTTTTGGGTTATGTCGTCTAGAAGACGACTTCTTTTGTGGGGAGGATGATGTAAGCTATCAATGTCTTTAGTTTTGTTGTAGTCTGTCGTAGTCGGCTATAGCATAGTTGGTCGTAGTCAGCTAGTTACTTATGTTTATAAAACTATAGTTGTAGTGGGAATAATTAAATGTAATAAATGTCATGTAACTAAGTCCCGATTAGTGATAAAGGGTTGTTATGAAACGTCACGACGTTTGGTTGCTCAACCACCGCCAAGCGTTATATGTATTGAGTCCTTGTAGTTGAGAAGACATGATTGGATAGTATAGCATCTTTATGATTGTACATGTTGATATTTACTGGAAATGAATAGAAGCATTCCACATTTTAAGCATCCTATGTTTTCCGATATGTAGTTTTGTTCTATGTTTTGTGCATAATCCAGTTTACTTCCATAGTACGTTGAATTACATCCAGTGAAGTAAACATGCCTAAAGGTTCTCATTACTCTCGTACATGCTCACCAACATCACTCGTAGCTATAAGCCTACAAATACACATCAAAAGAAGATTCATCTTGAGGGGATTCCAAGATGAAAGCTACCATGAAAGAAAACTCTAGTTTAGAGCTAACAAAGCAATTTAACATTTAAAATAAATCTGAATTTACCAGTTAGCGAACCCCTGTCGCTGTTGAGATGTCTTCATCTTTTACCAAGCCAGATATACTTCCAATGATAACTTCAATATTTTTAATAATGTTGAATGAATTGTAGACATGCAGTTTGTCTCATTCTCAAGCACTATAGACTCCATGTTACATCTCATGCTTCATATATTTACATTTATGTTAGCCGACTTAATTGTTGTACGGTCCTGTTTAAGGGTTCTGCTGTTTCCAGTGAACCTCAGCTAAGTCGTAGAATGTTTCACTTTGTTATGTGCCATTCAGAATTCTGCTTCATGCCATGGGACCCCTTCCCCATATTGTAGGAACACTGGTGTGTAACATAAAAAAAGGGATACATTACGTATGTGGCAACATTTATCAAGATCAAAAGCTTGTGTCACTCTGCTTATAATCGGACATTTCAGTTTTATGCTTCACATCTTGGTCCATCAAGAATGCACCAAGGATGTTGAGCTATAAAACCTATTATTTGGAAACATACCATATATATTGGATTTGTTCTTTACAATATCTTCAAGAAACATATACAATTTGAATTACATTATTTATCACAACATTCGTATGTTTGTGGTCATTCATGCTATTAATACAGCATCATAGCATTTCAATAGGAATTACAAAGAACAGGAGCCAGACCATACAATGAGTTCAGGCTTCCCCCAACCTTCAAGGTACGTACAATCATTATGATTTCCAGGAATTGTACACTACAGATTAATAGAACATCTCCAGAAGAAATGCAGACAATGCATGATTCAACATTGGATATCAGAAAAAAAATACATTCCTTGAACGTTTTTCTTGATTGATAGGCAATATCTGGAAAACCAATGAAGACTCAAGTTTCCCTTCAACATTTTCAGCAGACTAATATTCTATTGTACAAGTCCTACCTGCGGTTCATCCACTGAAACATTAAGATCCATACAAAAGCTTAGGTTGTAGCATGCACAACAATGTTGGTTACGGTCCCCGACGCCATAAAGGGAACCATAATAAGAATGGTGCTTACAGATCAGCTTAAACAAAGCAGCTAGATCATATGCCCTCCTCCCTTGACCTATAGGGAGAGGACCTTAAGGAAATTTATCCCCCTCTCCCTGCCAAGGTCACTGGTTATAGGATTTGATGTAGGTGGAGTTATAGCTTCCAGCATCGTTAGTACAGACCCAAGGCACTGAACCTGAACTGCGTTTCTGATCACTAAAAAAAAAAGGAAAAACAAATTCAAGGCAGACAATAAAAGAATGCATTTCAAATATTCCTGAGCAGTGAGCTTGAAACTTCCCCCATCTTGTAGATGAACTTTTGAGGTCTCTTAACCTTGAAAGCTCAAGAAGGAATCTCCCCTGAGGAATTCTCAAGAATTGCTGCTTGTTTCGACATACACAGAATTTCTGTTTTTTGCAGTTCTGAAGCCAAGATCAGAAGTTCTACAAGCTCAAGTCCTGCAGATGAGACACAGTCCAGTCCACTAACTGTATGATCTTCTGTACCATCAGGTGCGATCTCTGATTCTGAGGGTTCAGGGGTATCTGAAGTGCTGTCTGCTGACCAGCTAACTGGAAGAGAGCTTCCAAGTGCTGTCTTTATATGCTGAGCTTCATTCACTATGCCATCAATTACTTCTAAAGCAGCTTCATTGGCAGATGATTTGAGCACATCTTCTTTTGCCTAAAGAAGGAAGATGACCTAGGGACATTTAAATTAACTGGCACTAGCAAGACAAAAAAAAAGCTAAAAGTAGGCTCAATCTGATGCACACTAAAAACTAAAGTTTACTTTGAGAAGAGCATGCCGAAGACGATGAATCGATGTAGTAAGATGTTCAATGTTTGCCATGCTTTCCTGTAGAGAAGCATTCTCAACCCTCATTCTGCCAAGGAAATCAGACGATTTACACCATTTATGAATTTACTCAACCAATGAAGAAAACAACGAAATTTGCAAAGAAACAGGAAAAGTAATGTCTAACCTAGCATAGTCCATGGCATCATTTGACTTGCTTGCTGTGGAACTACTATCATCTCCATCAAAACGACTATTAGCCTTAATCCCGGGAATGTCTATGCCCTTCAGCCAGTGCTTGAGATAAGTACGCTTCAGTAAACGTTTTACCCTCCAATCTTTATCATTTACAATAGCCATGGAACCAGATATGGAACTGTGCTGTTGCTTCAACACTGGAGTTATCTGTCTGCATAATTTATGTGACATTTTAAGAATTGATCTTTCTTATCAAAAAAACAATAATAAACTTCATAATGAACAATGTGGAAAAGAGCCTAAAACTCTAGCTTTGCACTAAAAGGATAATTTGATATCAGATAAAGAGAACAGGGCACCATTTGGCAATGTAGCTGTTCTGCAGTAAGAAAATCTCTTTAATTTGGAGAGGCAAAACACACTATTCAGCGTGAAAATTCTCGATTTGCTATGTGTATACTATACACAGTAATACATAACCACACATTTTTTCCTAAATTTATTGTAAACAGTGCACAAAAGAGCAATGGTGTTGTCAGTTTGCTGAATTTATAACCACTGAGAGATTGGTGTTGGCATATTATGTAATGTCCCCTTTTGGGATCACCTTATATTTTGCCCTGAAATCACAATTTCAAATGAAACCAATAGCAGATTGTAGTTAAAGATATAATTCCTACTTAAAATTGAGATGATGTAAGTCTGGTTATGGAAACCTGTAACCATGTTAGATGAATATGGCAGACATAATCCATAAAATACATTTAGTTCTAAGTCTAAGAAAGATTATATATATCAATACAACAAGTCCCAAGGACTACGTGGGCTCAACCATAACGAGGACACGATGAGGTGCCCCAACTATCCTCTACCCTAGGCCACAGAGGAGGTGGTCCTTCTGTTGGGCCTAGGGTAGAGAATACTTGGGGCACCTCATCATGTCCTCATTATGGTCGAGCCCACGCAGTCATTGGGACTTGTTGTATTGATATATATAATCTTTCTTCGACTTAGAACTAAATGTATTTCATGGATTATGTCTGTCATATTCATCTAACATGGTTGCAGTTTTCCATAACCAGACTTATATCATCTCAATTTTAAGTAGGAATTATATCTTTAACTACAATCTGCTATTGGTTTCATTTGGAATTGTGATTTCAGGGAAAAATATAAGGTGATCCCAAAAGGGTACATTACATATTAAGCAATGGTGTCGGCATATTTACAAAGATTGTTTAGTGTTTGCTTGACAAGCCTGATGTAAACAACTAGCAAAGATTGCATTAGAATTTGTCAATGCTCCCACAGAGGACTCTTGACTCTTGGTTGAGTTCTTGTAGGCATTTAAGACAAGTTCGACTATTTCAATAAGGATCATAAATACATGTTAGAACATTTTGTTGTACAAAAAATATGATGTTTATATAAAAATACAACTAAAGCACTCTAATTACAACCTGGCCTTGTGATAAAATTAATGTCATGAAAAAGTAATTTGAGGTGCACTTTAACTATGGTGAAGAATGCATTACACTTGTTTGCTTTAAAACACCTATAAGCAGCAGTAAACAATGTCTCCTAGTTATATACACTTTCATTGGTGCAGGCAATATGTGCATTCATGGAACTAAGCAATGCAATATTGGGGAAGTTAACAAAAGATTGAATTAGGTCTTGGTTGAAAGAAATGTAGGTAAGGAAGATAATAGATCACCAAACAATTCTTTTGTGAACTTATTTGTTATAGATGAGATTCAACTACTCCAAGTGGGTCATAAACATAGTAGCATTCCCTTTACACAGCAAACTATAAGTACAAATGTAATTCAATTACTCAAGTTGAAAACAGGAAAATCTCAGAAAAATAAGAAACAATGAAATATATAAAAAAAGGGGGAAACAAACTGTTACTGTTATTTCAAGCCAGATATAGTGCATAGAAACTTAAACAAACATCCTGTTAAAGGGTAAGAGAAATACAGCTAGCCAGGAAAAAGACGGCATGGCTCTGACCTCCAAAAGGCTATATCAAGCTGAATTTCAATGGTGCCTCTAGGGACAACCCAGGTAAAGCAGGGGATGTTGCCTCCATGATGCAGATACAAGGTTTGTTTAGAGGGACGTTCTCTGTTTTTGGAGAATCGCATGAATAATGAAGCAGAATGGGGAGTGGTGGTAGCAGGGGTTGTGCTTGCATCTCCCTGGGTGGTCAGTACCTAGTGATACAAAGGTGATTCTTTAGTGGAATTAATGGTCTATGCAAAGGATTTTTGCCTGAATTGAAATTATAGAAGGTTCTTAGAGGATGCTTGTTCCTTATGTCTCCCCTTGGAGGAAATTGTATTCTTACATTGTTTCTAGAAAGCAAATTCAGCAACAGACTTGCTGGCCATTCGTGGAGTGGAGCAAGATCTTCTAATGGCTCTTTATAGGGACCATACATCATCACGGTAAGGATAAGAGAAGAACTTGGTGTAAAAACCAGCTTAATTCTTTCTAGTCATAATTGTACTGGGCACATGCGCCATCCTTAGTGATCTTGTTGACATGATTTTAATTTAAGGTGGCTCAGGTGATGGATTTCTGAGTTTAGATTGGGCCATTATAAGTGGTCTCTTCTTAAATTCATTATATTACATTTAAGATTTTGTCAGCATTGCTTCTCCTACATAAGATTATTGGTATTATTTCTCTTCAAAAGCTCAGTGCAGTCACTAGTATTTACAATCTAATTGAAATGGTAATCAAGATAAACATGACACATGTAAAATCATCCCCTGCAAATAAGAGCCAGAAGAATCCTAGAAAATCATGAGAGTTGATCAATGATTTAAAAGTGAAAGGATAGTACATTGTAGAAACTAATGTTCCTCTAGTGTGTCAACACACTTCAACTAGAAAGAAAGTTGCATTTTGTGACAGAAACAATGAAAAAAATGAGTATTTCACTTCAAAAGAGAGAAACAAGGAATATAAGTAAATTGAGCATTCAGATTGACTTCAACATCACAAAACAATCCTCTAAAGATTGTACAAATTTTATACCTAGTAAAGGAAGACACACGTGGCAAATAATCTGATATCATGGTGTGTTCTTGACAAATATTTCATATATAGAAGTGTATTAGGTTTGCATTCTCTTATAAGACTATGAACAAGGTATATTGATATGATCTACAAATAGGCACTCTTGCACAAGCAGGCTATGTTCTAGATATTATGTATTCAATATTGACATTCACATGATTTAACATCTGTATAAATCATTCTTTCACATAAAATGAAAATATTTTTAAATTAACAATGATTATTATTGCAGCATGGTAGCAAAAAAGAAAAAGAAAAAGAAAACTTAGTCCTTAACTACAAAGTAGCTGAATCCCTTTAAACTAGCATCCTCTCAATGCAAAGCCTCTGTCTTGTTGAAGCAAGGACGAGAACAAATGAAATCTCTATAGCAATCAAAACAACAGGAATCTGTAGCAGGAAATTAGATAGAAAAATCTTTCCCTTCTTTTATCCAAATATGTTTTGCATTTTCTAAGCAGGAATCTGTAACAGGAAATTAGACAGAAAAATCTTTCCCTTCTTTTATCCAGATATATTTTGCATTTTCTAACATATAATACAGTAGTTAAGAGAAGGCTCAACTTAGGTATTTAGATTTAAACACACATATAGCCAGCTCTCCCTGGTTAATACATTTCATGCCTTCTTTTAATCTAAACAATGTATTCAAAGGAACTTATCCATACAGAGCAATCACTCTGAGAAAAAGGTAACAGCTGACCAAGCATATCAAAACATGGAACGGGTTTCTGTTGACATCTAATCTGCATTGTGTGATATAATTTAATCCCTTGAAGTTCAATTGCTTCTCTATAGCACAATATATAACAAATGCAGAGCCTTTCTACCAAGCAGATGACCAAGTTCAACTTCTAACTTCTTTGTCATAGCTCTTTAATGGATTATGTAATTAGTGAAAATCAAATTGCCTACACGTCTCTATTTGTGAAAGAAAAAAAGTAAAAATTCTTATATGCAATAAATAATATACAATACCTCCGGTGCTCTCCTAGGTGCTGGCATTCATGTCTCAGCCGTGCTAACTCCATTAGTGCTGATACTTTTTCATTTGTGACCTTGTTATCATGTACCACAAATTTCTCTGTCATTTTTATTTTCAAGCTTGAGCCAAAAAAGCTAACAAAATTAAGAAATAATTCTAAATAAGCAAAACAACTACCTCAAGTCAAATATGACTTTTAAATTACACTCAAATAACTCCATTGAGATTTGTTTTATAAAGACAGAGACTGTCGATCTCATTATCCCATAGTTTCATCTTTCATGGTATACAAACAGTAATCTACATTAACTCAAGTCATTTTATAGTTGTATGTGCTACTTATCATTCACAACAACCATCAAAGCATACTAAGAGATGACATCAAAACAAAATAGTTTGTCAAAATCCAGCACAGAACATTAGAAACAGGCAGACCAAGACTAGTAGAAGTATTCTCAGAGTTTCTGGTACATAGCAACTCGAAAATGAGGGTGCAGATTTTTGGGATGTCAAGAGAAAACCCTCATCACAGGGTACACAGACCTAATACACAGGCATAAATAGATTTTTTAGATTTTTGGGATGTCGAGAGAAAACCCTCATCACAGGGTACACAGACCTAATACACAGGCATAAATAAATTTTTTAAATATTATTTTTACACAACACAATTAGTTTTAAACTTATTACATGGATCTGTCTAAATGCATTAAGGTATCACATTCCAATACCTAATTCAATTTAACAACACATTGCATAAATGCACACGAGACAATGTAAATACAATAAGTGTTTGTCATTGTGCTACAGATTTCTGAGCTGAGTTTCAACTTCTAATTCCTTATTGCAATGACAAAATGAAGTACAATGTAATTATCAAGAGTAAACATTCAAAAATGAAGCAACAAGTTTATTTGCAATAGCTACTAGAAAATAACAAGTACAAACTGACTCTCAATGTAGCAACCTTGTGTTGTGTCGTTAGCTTCTATGCACCTTAAATGCACTTCATTATCATCATCTGCCAAGTCATGGCTTTGGACACCATCAATGTCATTGTTATCAAAATCATGGTTCGGAACTGCACAATTCTGGAGTTTATTAGGAGACACGGTGAGCTTTTGCTACTTACATATTATATTATAAAACTAGTAGGATGTTAAAATTATATCTTAATAATATAGTATATATTAAAATTTAATAAATACTCCCTGGTCTCTGGACTGTCGACTCTCCTCACTATCAAAAGAAAAATAGATTAATATTTATACAAATGTTAATATAGTTATTACTAATATAATCTTGATCTCAAGCACTGGGTGGTGTGTATTTTGGAGCTACAAAGGATCTCAACGAAGCTCCCTGCATTAATAAACTCAACTCTATAGGACAGATGTGACATGATAGACTTGGGTCTTTCTACACTACTTTCTCAACTTTGAGACCACTCAGTCCAATTCCATGATAAGTCTAGCCCAACCTAAGCATGCTCTTGATCTTTACAGTGTAGATAGAATAAAATGTAGATTAGTTATTAGTCATGTTGTAATTTTGGTTAGTCAGTGAGAATGGTTGTCTTATCGGCTGATTGAATTAGTTTTGGGTAGTTGGCCAAAGATTTGGAATTCCTTGGCAACCGTCTGCAAGTTTATATACTTCTTCTGTAGTGGAGAAAAGGGATCATGCTGTTGGAAAATCATTCCCTTGACTGTTTTTGTATAAGAGAATTGGAGCATTGAATGAATAAAGAAACAACTGTCATATATTTTAAAATACTCTGTTGTTCTCATATGAATCAATAACGTATGTATAGACCAGTTTACTATGCTTAAATCATTGCTTATTTTTAAATTCGCACCTCTGGTATGCGTATATGAAACGGACAGCTATGCACAGATAAACTGCTCTTCAAATTAGGAGGGGAAGCTCCCTCTTGCTGATGGTGTTTGAAAGAAAGTAAACTAGAACTAAGTTGCCTATCTTTTTGATCAGCTGAGAGCACAAGGTTTATTAAACACAAACGCCGCAGCTGAGATTTTCTGTTTTAAGACCTTCAACTACAACTAACTTAAACTAAAGACATTCCTAACCTCTCAAGTAATATACAGAGCGAGAGAAGCTAGAAATTAACAAGGTAGATTTCTGACAGAATACTTCAATGAACCATCTCTCAACAAACACCTACACACTTCAATGCGAGTTGAAATCAAGATCATGAAAGTAAAACATAAATAACGGAAACTTGAGATTTTATATCAAGGCAAAGGAGGCTCGTGATTTTATTACTCAAATCTCTAGAACAAGCTCACTTCTAACATGCCTAGAACAAGAAATTGCAGCTAAAGAGGCTTGCAATCTTGCTCTTCACACAATAGAAACAGCAATCACATTAACTCCTTGTTGGCTAAAGAGGCTCAACAATTTGCTATCACAACACAATTTGAACAATACTTGAGTAACAAATAGAAGGCACAATAGGCTCAGCGTTTTGTTCTCACTAGCACGGTTAAAAAAACTAAATGAGCAAAGGCTCTTATTTATAGAGAAGCAGAGGAGTAGGGAACCCTAAAATCTCCTTGCTTTCACAATCTAGGGCTTGCTCAACAAGTAAGCTTTATTACTAAATTTAGAAAGAAGATAACATCTAAAACCCTAGAAAGCAAAAAAAGCGGGAAACGCCAACTATTACATCTTATCTTCTTTCTCTTCTCAAAGAATGGATAAGGATCATTCCAAGAATAGAAAGAAGGCGGGAAAGAAAGCTTCTAGAAGAAAACTACTTTAAAGCTCGATCACATCCGCTAGGAAATTAGAAACTGTGTCCCGGTTCGGTGCATCTATGCCTTCAATAGCAAAACACCGCTTTTCTAGAATATCTTCAGCATCTGCGATAGATCTCAAGAAATCTTCGACCTCATTGGCCGCTTTCTCGAACTTTGCTGACATCATTGAAATATGGCCTATCCTTCCGCCAATTGGATTGCAACTGCGAACAACACTCTGGAATTGATCCTGCACTTCGTCAAGCCCGACGTAGGAACCATCTTCCAGACTATACCGAGAAGGAATCTCTATGATAAACTCACTGATGAAAAGGAGAGCTTCAATCACCCTTTGTCTGTAGGCGATGAATTCTTCGGATATCCTCTCATAGGTTTTAACTTTGAAAACATGACGCTGCTGCGAGGAGTCCAGAATGTCCCAGGTTCTTGATTGAAGTGTTGCCTGCTCTCCCCAAGGCATGTAGATCGAACACTGGTTTGATATGATGCAAGTTTGTCTCAGCTGTTTTGATAAAATCGTGATAGAGAGCTGATTCAGTCTTGAAAACATTGGGAGTGTACTCTATTTCAGAAAACTTGAAGAATGACTGTAAACTCGCCTAGGTTCAGACAAGTCTTGAGCAATTTCAATTTTTAGAATGCTGATTTTCTTGCTCCAATGGACAAATTTTTTGAAAATTTTTCTGAGATATGGGTTTTGCTCATAAATTCATTGCAAGACAACCCAAATCGTCCGTTTTGGAAAATTTTGAATTTTGCCTAAAAAAAAGCAGCAAACCATAATTTCTTCAATTTTTCCCGAAAAAAGTTGGCACCTGGGTTTTGTTCAGAACAAGATTAGAAATGGACCCAGTTGATTAGATTTGCAAAACCCTGACAGTTGATCAAAAAAGCAGCCAACCCTAGGTTTTGAAATTTTCTTGAAAAAAGCTGTGATATGGGTTTTCTTTAGAAGACTAATTGGAAAGGACCCAGATGGTTGAAATTTGAATGCACTGAGGTTTTCACTGACATGCAAAATAAAAGCACTTGCTGCAACTTGATGAAGTTCTTGAAAAAGTCTTCAGAAGATTGAGACAAAAAGACCTAGATGACTGAAAAATGGAATGCCTTGGCCTTTCCTTTGAAAAATTCGATCTTCTGGATGACAGCTTGAAAAAGCAAGGGTTTATGCTTGCCGATTTGAAAAATCTGATGTAAAACCAGCAACTATGGATTCTTGAATCACAAAAATTCTTCAAACTTGCTGCTCCAACTTTCTCCTCTGGATGCTACCTGCAAAAATAATGAAAAATACATGAAAGAATGATGTTAAATAGACTTTAGGGCTTTGGATTAGGTTTTGCTTTCTTTACTTTTATTTCCAAAACCCTAAAACTCAGCTTCATTGAACTTGGACGCCATCCTTCACTTGGTAATTTTGAAACTTTTTGAAAATCTCAAAAAAATCTCTAAGGCATGAGAATTTGGGCGCCCTTCTTCACCTGGGGTGCCCACTTCCTCCAGTGTCAGTTTATTTTTTGATATTTTCAACTTTTCACCATTTTGACATGCTACTTCACCTCTGATTTCCCGTTGACAAATTGATCCGACAGGCGAGCTGAAGGTTTCACGGTGGAGCTTGACTGATTCTGAGAAAGATGTTCTGGAGGCACCTCTGGCAAAATCCTTCATTTCGACCTCTGAAATCATAGGTGCCTTTTCCTTCCAGGGGCGCCCATTTTGTTCAGAGTTAGCCATTTTCATGACCTTCAAATTTCTTCATTAGCTTCTCTTCTATAGATGATCTCTTTGAATCTGGAGCTCCGGGCCTTCAAAAGTTTGGGCGCCCATCTTGGCTGGGGGCGCCCACTTTCACCAAACTTAGTTTATTTTTTGATTTTTCTGTGTTTGCTTCTGAATCTTGGTTTTCAGCCTTCGTCGAACCTTACTTTCAGCTCTTCGTATCTGGTGACTGCGGACTCCGATTGACAAGTTGGATATCTCGTTGGAAAGCTGGATCAATTGTGAAGAGATCTCATTAGACACTCGTCTGCGGATTCATCCGTTAGATACCTTGAAAACTTGGGCGCCCTTCTTCACCAGGGGCGCCCAAACTTACCAGACTTAGCCATTTTTCTTTTGACTTTCTTTAGAGTTTGAAACTTGCATTTTGTACGTTCCTCGTTGATCTAAATCTACTGGAGTTTGGACAATCGGATGATTTGACGGAGACAGTCACGTCGAAGCTGGTTGAGCACTGAAAAGAACAAGCATATTCTTCAACCCTCAAAGCTGAATTAGCCCCTTCAAAAAGCCAGGCACCCTTCTTCACTAGGGGCGCCCACTTTGCTAACACTTAGTCAAATTTTGATATTTTTCATTTCCTCTCATTCTGACTTCAGTTTGGATACCCCCGTTCGGCGTCGAATTCCGGATGACTGAGTAATCTGATAACTGCACCGTCGAATTCGTCGCGGAGCTGACAGAGAACAACACAAGTTTGACTGGGGGCTTAAACCCTAATTTTGACATCTGATGCTCTAAAAAGATGGGCGCCCTTTCTTCACTGGGGCGCCCAAGTCTGGTAGTGTTAGAAAATTTTCATCATTTTTTCAACTTCTTCCTCGTTCTTTGTGCATGTTCATCATCTTGCCTTCTGCTGAAAGTTTGAATGCTGAAACTGTCGCCTGGCAGCCGACTGACCTCCATTGATGACCTCAGAACTCCTGATACACTTCTGAAAAGCAGAATAGACCCAGTAGGGCAAAACTGATTTTTTTAAGACTCTGACTGCACCAGCGTGATATGTATGTATTTTGAGCCAATCAAAATCAGTTCGGACCCTATCGGACCAACTTTCTATTTTTAGAAAGTTTTGCCAGTATCCATTTCCAAAGAAACCCAGAAAAACCCAGAAAATGTTACTATTTTTAGAAAATTTCTAAAATAGCAATTTTCTAAAATTTAGGGATGAAAAACTGAGATCTGGGTTTTGTTGATTAAGCTGCTCTTAGCAGACCCAGATCGTCAGATTTTGAAAATTTTGCGTTTTAACCCCTCATGCAAGACATGCATACCCAAATTTTGACCTTTTTGACTAATTTAACAAGACTTTTACTCATTTCTTCAAAATGTCTAAGTATAACAGAATTTTAATTTTGGGGTACAACACTTATCTAGATAACCAGTAAACACACACATGATTTCACATTGTTAATTACAAGTGTGGACCCACTCCCTTTCTTTCTAAAGCCAAGCTTGATGCTAAGTGTTCTACCAATTGGGTGATAGGACTTCATATCATGATCTTTTTGGAAGCCACATTTGCTTGACTCACACACATCCCAACATTTCTTATGTCATTGGTATGGTTTCTCACTTTATTCAAGAACCAATAAGTTACATTAGAAAGCTACTAAACAAATATTGCACTATGTCAAGGGCACACATAGATATGGAATATACTACACAGCAAACATAGATACAGATTCAGTGGGTTACAAAAATTCAAACTATGCTAGCAATCCTAATGATCATAACTCTACCTCAAGTTACAATTTTCATTTTGGTTTTTGCCCCATTTGTTGGCTGAGAAAAGAAACATGTTATTGCTCTATCTTCTACAAAGGCTGAGTATAAGGGGTTGTTAATGCTGCCATAGAGGCCATTTGGCTTCAACAAATCCTTACGGAGTTTGGTATTCCTTTTCATCTACTTTCAATCATCCATTGTGATAATCAAAGTGTCATCCAAATCTCAAGGAACCCAATCCACCATCAAAGGACCAAACACATCAACATTCAGTCATCCTGAACTTGTCTATGACTGTTTTGGCATACTTAGTTTTGTGACACAAAATTAGCATGATCAAGTTTGCAAAAATTCTATGTCTACGAAAATAATGAAAGAGGTCAAGACCGATCATGCCAAAAATAGAATGAATATCAAATTTTCTCATATTGAATATTTTTCACCCCACTTCTATTAATGGCAAGATCATCGACACAGAGGCTATTTGGCTTCAACAACTCCTTACGGAGTTTGGTATTCCTTTTCATCTACCTTCAATCATCCATTGTGATAATCAAAGTGTCGTCCAAATCTCAAGGAACCAGATCCACCATCAAAGGACCAAACACATCAGTGTTCAGTCATGCTGAACTTGTCTATGACTGTTTTGGCATACTTAGCTTTGTGACACAAAACTAGCATGATCAAGTTTGCAAAAATTCTATGTCTAAGAAAATAATGAAAGAGGTCAAGACCTATCATGCCAAAAATAGAATGAATATCAAATTTCACATATTGAATATTTTTCACCCCACTTCTATTAATGGCAAGATCATCGACATAAAGAATCTGGATCACATTGTCATTAGCACTAATTTTCATAAAGAAATTGGAATCAAAATAGCTTCTTTGGAATCTTGTATCTCAAGATATTGATCAATTTAAAATACCAGCCTTGGCAACCTACTTAAGCCCATACAAGGACTTAATCAGCCTACAAACCAAATGTTCTTTTCCAAGAACCTAGATTTTTTCGGTTGCACCAAGTAGACCCCATTTATGAAGATTTTGTTCAAGAAGGCACTTTTAACATCCATTTGCTATATCCTACATCCAAATTGAGCGACAACTAAGATAACTAGCCATAAGCTTAGCATCCAAGTAGTTGGTTCTGGTACGAGGTTTTGGATATATATATATATACAAAACAAATTACAATATATAGGATTGCAAATACATTTGGTATATCATATAATATTATATTTTATAATAATGACATTTGAATCTTTCATAGTATGATACTTCATAATTGATCAATGATATTATGATAGTCATAAAGATAATTGTCTAAGTTGTCAATTTTGGTCTTCAATCCCAAACCCCCTCATTGTAATCAAGTTTCTTATGTGACAAGAGATCGCAGTAACTAGTGGGGTTTGAGAGTGGAGACCCCAATGGGGTTGATAGGCAACACCCCTCATGGGAGTTTGGGGGCAACGCCCCTCGTGGGAGCATGGGGGCAATGAACCTAATGAGGTCGAGGGGCAATGCCCTTCTTGCATGTCTGGGGGCAACACCCACAACGGCATCAAGGAGTGGCACCCTTGATGAGTGGTGGAACTTATTTAGTTCCTAGGGTTTTCTTTTGAGTTTTTAGGAGGGTTTTGTTTGCCTAAATCTAAAACCCTAGGCATTAGTCTGGCGTTGTCACCTTTTTCTTATGTTTTGGCGTGGACCTAATGTTCCCGTGGCCAATTCCTTGAGTGTACTCTTTGAGCCCTTTTATTCATTCAATAACTGGCCCCTTTATCCTAATAACCTGCTCTCCCATTTAACACTCATGCTTTAAGAAATCATTTAAAGTGTGTTGGAAATATTGTCATTGATGTCAAAGGTGTATGGACGAGATTGTTGTCATTGATGTCAAAGAGAAAATTGTAATGTCCCCTCTCAAAATATGACGGTAAATGTTTTAATTAATTTAACACTAAAGTTACTAAGTTAAAATTATTATTTAATTTAGTGTTAAATTAATTGTTGCAGAAAGGGAGTTATAGAGCGAGTTCATTAAAAGGTGAATAAAAATAATATTTTTGGAGAACTCTTAGTGAAATGAATTTTAAATCAAAAGAATAAAGAAGAAAAGGGGAATTTCAAGAAAGGTGGGCAGTTACATCTAGAAAGAGGCAAAAAGCAAAGTTTGGCTTTCTTTTGCATATGTTGGAATTTTTCACTGGAGAGGAATTTTTACAATTTGAACACAACTTTTTGGAGACAAAAACCTCCCATAAGAATAACACCTTCGACACTGGAAGATGTTTCTTGGGTGTTAGAGTCATGTTTTGAAGATTTACAATTTTACCTGGCTGGCCTGAGCATTTCCAGGAAGTGCCATATCCTTGCATTTTAATTCACAAAAGTTATTTGAAGGCCAATTTGAATATGGGTATGTTTTTAATGGATAATAATTGACTGTACAATGGATTATATCAATTAAAATTATTTTAAAACAAAGTCCATTAATTTTCATTAGGAGGTCGTACATCTTCAGGCCATACATTGAGTTAAGTGAGTCATCGGACCCAGGTATTATTGAAAGCACTTTAAACTTTGTTGAAGGAGTTATTTCATAACATCTGTACTAGGAGTGATACAGGTTGTATTGCATTTTTGCATGAATCTGTTAAATGGAAGGTGAGTTGATTTTGGGTGTTTGCACAATGATTTCTGTTGACCTGGCAAATACAAATGAGCATTAAAACCCAAGCTTGCAATGATTAATGATTTTATGGATGCATCTGTACTTCCTAGCTAAGTTATCGATTCGCCACCTGTAGCCTCTGGATACGATTTGATTTGTACCAGATTCACAATTCGCATACGATATTGTTGGTGTACGTTTTATCATCCACCGAACATACAATAAAATGTCCAAAGACCCTCTATCCTCTCTTGAACAAAGTCACCACGTATGCTAAGATTGCAAAAAGATCATATGGCGACTCCAAGGTTTCTTTCGTCAGGTCATGACATGTGGATAAGCTCAATGGGCGGTGTGATATGTTGGTAATACACAAAGGGACTTACGTTTAAGAATTCCTTACAAGTTCGGGACTTAGACGAATTTATCATTAAAAGCTTCTTTGATTGAGACTTTTAGTTTGGATATCAAAAAAAATGCAAAAAGATAAGGGTTTAGAGAATCTATTCTATGCCTAGGAATTCAACAGACAGTAAAGATCAAGTGAAACGGGTAACCACGCTTTGTTTCGCCTCCCTAGGACAACTACGCAAAGTGGGTGCAATCTTCAAAGGGTGTGATTATAATTTTCAAGCCTCAAATAAGACCGAAGTTAAGCATCCACAATCACAAGCTCAGGCTAACTTTACGCATCGAATGAAAATCATCCATCCGAAGAAAGTATAAGCAATATTTCACCATTTAATCTATACAATCAAATCTTGCATTCACTTAACAAACATTCAAAGCAAATTCTACTTAATTGTAATCTAATTCTAATCTATGGTAGAAGAAGTTATGCAACCTTGCTCGCTACTTGACAATAAAAGTGATTCAAAGCAAATCATGCATAAGAGTTTTTATTATCGGAAATAGTCTAATGCAACAATTTCATACATTGTCTCCACACAAAATAAGTAGCTTCATAACCATAAAGAGCCATGAAAGGTGACATCTTAATTGATATGTGATAAGAAGAGTTATAACAATGCTCTCCTAAATGAAGCCATTTAATCCAAGCTCTTTGCTGTCCTGAAACATAGTTTCTTAGGTAGCCCTCTAACCATTTGTTAACAATTTCTGATTGCCCATCTGTTTGTGGGTGATAACTAGCGCTTGGAGTAAGTACTGTCCCACTCAATCTGAAGATCTCTTGCCAAAAAACACTTAGGAACTTGCTGTCCCTATCACTGACAATAGTTTTAGGCAATCCATGCAAACAGAAGACCTCTCTAAAAAACAACTCAGCCACTTGAGCTGTTGTAAAAGAAGTGGTGACAGCAAAGAAATGAGCAAATTTTGTTAGTCTATCAACCACAACAAAAATACAATCACCTCCTTGCACCTTGGGCAACCCCGTGATGAAATCCATGGCAATAATTTCCCATTTTTTATTCGGAATGGGCAAGGGCTGTAGCAGACTAGCTGGATAAGAGTGTTCATTTTTATTTCTTTGACAAATCGGACACTCTCTAATGTAGTTCAAGACTTCTTCTTTCAACCCTTTCCAAGTGAATCTTTCACGAATCTGCTTATAAGTCTTGAAAATCCCTTGATGACCAGCAAAGGGAACATCATGAAAAAATTGTAGAATCTTCTTTTTAAGCTTAGATTCATGCACTAAAAAGATTATATCTTTATAGTAAATTATCCCATCAACCAACTTATACCTTTTATCAACCAAATGACCTTCTAGCAAACTGGTTGCAAACTGATTTTCAACATAATCAGCAGCAATTAACTCCTTCCAATCTGCTGATAACTCACAAAGTGACTGCAAATGAGGCCTTCTTGAAAGAGCATCAGCCACTACATTATTTTTCCCTTTGACATATTCAATGTCAAAGTCATATGCTTGGAGCTTACTTACCCACTTCTGCTGCCTTTCATTCAAATCCTTTTGGCGCATAAAATGTTTAAGACTATTGTGGTCAGTCTTAACAACAAATTTACTTCCCACCAAGTATTGACGGAATTTAGACAAAGCATGCATGATGGCAAGCATCTCTTTGTCATAAATGGAGTAAGTTTTTTCTGCTCCTCTCAACTTTCGGCTTTCAAAGACAATGGGATGTTTGTCTTGCATTAGAACAGCTCCAACACCTTCACCTAAAGCATCACACTATAATTCAAAAGATTTTGTAAAATCCGGAAGAGCCAACACTGGACATGTACTCATGATTTGCTTAAACTTATCAAAAACTTCTTGTGCCTTCTTCGTCCAAAGAAAAGCTCCTTTCTTTGTAAGATCTGTGAGAGGTGCTGCTTGATGAGAATATCCTTTCACAAATCTTCTATAGAATCCACATAACCCTAAAAATCCTCTCAAATGAGAAATATTCTTTGGAGTTGGCCAATCAAGAATGGCTCTTATCTTTTCAGGATCAACTTTCACACCCTTTGAACTGATAATGTGGCCAAGATATAAGAGTTCTGTCATCCCGAACTCACACTTTGATTCTTTGGCGAACAAACATTCCGCCTCTAAAATACTAAGCACTTCTTCCAAATGCTTAAGGTGCTCTTCCCATGACTTACTGAAAATGAGAATGTCGTCGAAGAAGATGAGCACAAACTTCCTCAACTGCTGTCTAAAAATCTTGTTCATACAAGATTGGAATGTAGCTGGAGCATTTGTCAAACCAAAAGGCATGACAAGAAATTCAAAATGCCCAAAATGGCATCTAAATGCTATCTTCTCTATATCCGCCTCCCTCATTCTGATTTGATGATAGCCTGAAACGAAGATCAATCTTTGAGAAGAACATAGCCCCATGGAGCTCATCAATAAGCTCATCAATCCTAGGGATTGGATATCTATTCTTGATGGTCTTCTGATTTAATGCACGGTAGTCAACACACATACGCATTGTGCCATCTTTCTTTTTGACCAGCACCACTGTAGAAGCAAAAGGACTCTTGCTTGGTCTAATGAAACCACTCTCCAAAAGCTCCTTGATGGATTTTTCAATCTCATCTTTCTGCTTCTTTGGATAACGGTAAGGTGTAGTCAGGACAGGCTTTGCTCCCTCTTCTAACTCAATTACATGCTCAGAACCTCTTTCAGGAGGTCTTCCAGGAGGTAGGCTTCCAAAGACTTTGCTCTTCTTTGAAAGTAAGGCTTGAATATCAGGGTGATATTGCCTTTTCTCTTCCACCGGATCAGCTGGTAGAACCAAACATTCAACAGCCCATTCAACCTGATCGTGATGGATCAGCCTTTCCATCCTCTTCAAAGACACAATTCGAGAGCCCCCATTTGACATCCCTCTTAGAACAACCTTCCTTCCATTAGACTGAAATTTAAGCTCCATAGTTTGCAAATCCAATGTGATCTCACCAAGAGATCGCAGCCATTGTATGCCTAGTACAGCATCAGTGTCTCCAATTCCCACCACATAAAAATCATCTTTAATCTCATAATTTCCCAATTGCATAGAGAGGTTAGGAATCTTCCTCGTGCAAGACATAGTAAAACCATCTGCAACCATTACCTTGAAGCCATCAAATTCCTCAGTCTTCAAGCCCTTTTTAGCAACTAAACCTTCATCAATGAAATTGTGAGTTGCTCCAGTGTCAATTAGAGCAACTATCCTTTGTGAATTCACAACTCCATGAACCCGAAAGGACTCATTTTTTTGAAAACTTGATAGTTGTGCAAAAGCACTACCATCTCCCACCTCATCGGACTTCTCTTCTGGAGCTTCTTCACCTTCACTACCTGCTGATTCGTATTGCTGATCAAACGAATCAGATTCTGATTCAAAATCAGAATAGCCCTCCATTAGGTTTGCTTTGCCTCTTCCATAGCAACGGTGACCCTTAACCCAAGACTCACGGCAAGTGTAACAAACTCCATCTTTTCTAAGCTGTTCTTTGAGCTCTTCTGACAACCTTGGTGGAAACTTCTTGGGCAGATTTGAAGAATGTTTTTTGTCTTTCTTATGGCTGAATGGTTTTGAATGAAACTTAGGCCTTGGGGCTGCCAACTCCATGCTCCTAGCTTTCTTGATAGCTTCATCTAACGTTGGTGGATCAAAAGCTTTGACCCAACCCTTCAAAGGCTCCATTAAACCTTCAGCAAAAAGAACCACTAGTCTTCTTTCAGTAATATTAGGCACCATTACTGACAACCTGTGAAAATCAGCCACATAGTTTTCTAAAGATCCTTGCTGTTTCAATTGTGCCAATTCTCTGAATCTCAATTCTGGATCTTTGGTATCAAATCTTTCAATCAACTTATTGGTAAACTCACCATATGTGCGAATGAGGTTATGGCCAAGAGTGACCAAACCATGAGTCCACCATTCATGAGCTATCCCATCCAAACACAAAGTAGCAAATTTGATAGCATCTTCTTCCGGCATGGGTCTAAGAGAGAGGTAGTTATCTAACTTCTGCACCCATGATCTGGCTGTACACTTATTACTACCATCAAAATGCTCCATAGTAATCTTTCCCAATGCTTGGTAGAAATCATTTCTAGGTGCCATAGGAGGACGTTGTTCAGTCCTTCCTCCATTTCTTCGACTCCTTTGATTCATGTATTGATCAAAGGTCCAAGTACCTCTCAAGTCAAGAGGTAAGGAAACATACTCCATGTAAGCTTGACGTGCATCATCAGCAAAAGTTGGTGCAGCTTCAACCGGTTGTTGCTCTTCCCTTGGTGTGAAGACGGGAAAAAGGGGTCTAGAGGATGACCCACTAGGAATTGCAGCATGCTGACCCACAATTCTATCTCTTGTATTCACCTCAGGACTGCCACTATTGTTATTCCCATTAACTCCACTGCTTTCTCCAGTTGAGTTATTTTGGGGCTGAATGATATTCTGAGCTGCTTGCTGGTCCAACTTGGACAATAATCGGGACATCATGTCTATCATCCCATCAAACTTCTTCTCAACTCTGTCCCTCTCGTCATTAGCTTGCCTTACAGCGTCTAACATTATTTCAACTGTCTGTTCAACTTCTTCCACTGACTTTTCTGAACCTTCCACTGTTTTGCCAAGATCTCTTAAGACTTCTGAAAAGGTCTCTGCTTCTGGAACAGGTGGAAACTGATGCTGAGGTCTAGCTTGACTTCTGGTGAATGGCCTAGTGCCTCTATCACTCATCAGACAACCACTGCAAAACTGCCACAGGATGGTAGGGTCTTCTGCTCTGATACCACTGAAATATGCTAACCAATTTTTTTCGATAAATTAACACAACATAACCAGCACTCAGCCAACTTGATTAGCGTTAGCTCCAAATGGAAAACCAAACTTGAAAGAACTCACACCAAGAATGCACACTCAATCCCAATGAAGGATAGGTGTTGTCATATGGCGGAGGAGCTAAATGAAAGTACTTGAAATAAACTACTCAACGTCAAGAATGTGCACTCAAGATCCCACTAAGGGCAAGGTGCTAACATATGACGGAGTATTTAATTGAAAGCTAGAAATTAATAGGCGGATAACCAGCCATGAAACTATTACATACTAATTCATCCGCTGCGGCGGGCATCCACAAAGTTGTGGGGATTCACCACTATGAAAGTGGGTACAAGAGTGTTACAATCAAATTATCCACACTGGCGGTAAACCATCCAGGGGTACTTATGTGAGAAGAATAAGAATTAATTGCAGCAATTAGAACTGGAACAGTACTACTGTTTACAGTCTTTACAAATAAGAAATAAGTTGCAAATTACATATGAATTACAATAGTCTTCAAACACAAGAGTTATAGATGATCTCATACAATTATTTAACTCTCTAACTATTGATAATGAGTCAAAAATCAGAACTTCAAAGGTCTGATACAGAAAACAGTAAACTGGAAATGTCAATCAGCAACTGTGAAAATCAATGAAAAGTTCATAACTCACTTAATTCACCTCCAAATCGAATGTCATCTTTTGTTGTGTCATCTTAGAAGGTAGGCGAACAATTTCTGATCATCAAACAGCAACCAAACTGCACCTTTATTTCTGGCACAAATTCCAAAGCTTCCATGAATGGTACGGCCCTCTTCAAGGGCAATTTTGGCATTAAAAATCAGAAACTTCGAATTTTAATCTCAAACTTTGCGAGGGGCGCCTTGGCTTAGCAAACACTCGGCAAAAATACCCATAATCATAATAAATTTATTCTAGGAGTTGCATTCAAATTTTCACTTTCAGCTATGTGAATCAGCAACTCAAAAACTGGAATTATCATCAAAACTTCTTCTGTTGAGCACAATCTGCTAGTCTGGATGAGAAGCAGCAAATTCCAACTAGGTGTTGTATTTCAAACACGAAATTGGTTAAAGGCTAGGAGGTAGCATCCTCGAAGCAAGGTTCAATTGTCATTCCAACAGCATAACAGTATGATAACATGAATGGATACCAATGCTGGAACAAAGCCTTCATTTTATAGAAGAGTAGAAGACTCTTCAATCCCTCAAGAAAAGACGCCAACAGTCACAGAGACTCTTCAAATTTCCAGAAACCAATCAGCTTCTCAAAAAGGCGTCCACATTACAAGGCACTATAAAATCTTTATTTTAAAATAATAACTCCTTCAAAAAGGCGTCCACTTTATTTCCCAAGGCATTAATCTTTATTAATAAATAAATCACCTTTATGATAGCATACCCCTTCCAAGTCCCCTTTTTAAACACAACTTAAGTTGTCTTACTAGGCCAAGGGGGTCAACTGCAAATAATAACCTCAATGCCTTTATTCAACATAAAAATGCCTTAAGAAATCAGACATGAATTGCAAATAAATGCTCCAACTGGAAATGATGTTCTGAAAGCTGACAAACTCCATACTGCTAAAAAAATAGAATTTACTATAAATAGTAAACTCTCAGAAATGCCAAATAACCTCCGAACTGGAAACCCTAATTTTACCTCACACACGCCTACAGGCTTCCGGAATAGGCTGATGAGTGTCGAACAGATTACTGATGAGAAGGGGACATAACAAATGAAAATCATCCATCCAAAGAAAGTATGAGCAATATTTCACCATTTAATCTATACAATCAAATCTTGCATTCACTTAACAAACATTCAAAGCAAATTCTACTTAATTGTAATCTAATTCTAATCTATGGTAGAAGAAGTTATGCAACCTTGCTCACTACTTGACAATAAAAGTGATTCAAAGCAAATCATGCATAAGAGCTTTTATTATCGGAAATAGTCTAATGCAACAATTTCATACATTGTCTCCACACAAATGAAAGTGAGAGATCACCAGTTTATATAGAGTTTTCAAAATCAAATGAAAGGCCAAGATTAAAACAACATCAACAGCCAAGATTAATACAATTCAACCCTAATTAGGGTTACCCAAAATAACATCAGTTCACAACTCGTAAACAAGCAGTGAAGTGGCAGTTAGAGCTATCTTCAAGGGAAAGCATCTCTATCCGCCTGGGCAGCATTGTGCTCGACGAATCTGGACAAGATCATGACGACTTCCTCCATTGTGACTGGCGGCAGCATGCTTATCTTGAATTCAAGCCCGTCCAAATCCTCAGCACATTTGGCAAAGTTGTTCTCCCAATCTGTTTCCTGTCTCACAAAATCATCTTGGATGGACAAGAGGTTCGCCACTTTTGTGAAATCCTGTCTTAGAATTGGTCTAGTAGTAGAGAAGAAAACTTCCTGAACCTTATGCTTCAACCTTTCCAGCTGCATGTCATTCTCCCAGACAATCTCTCTGTCAAACACATCTGCAGCTATCATATAAATCTTCCTCTGGATTTCTTTAACTTTCTCCTCAACTATGAGCTCATCTGCCTTTGCCTTTTCCAGAACCTCGTTTCATATTGTCAGTACCCAAAACCAATGATGAAAATCATAAGTCGCTCCCGCAGCAATCACCTTTCCCTCGACCAATTCTTCCTTTGGAACGCCCTTCAATACTCTGAGGCATGTAATGAGCCTCTCTTGAATATCTGGGAGGTTGTCCCAAGTTTCCGCCATGTTAGCCAATCTGAAAAGGAAAGAAGTTTGTTCGTAAGCAAGCGTCAATCTCTCCATGAACAAAGCCGCTTTCGTGCCCTTGCTTGCCATCCATTCCTAGGCCTCCTTGGCTGTGACCATACCTTCTTCCACATCGTTGGCCATCTCCTATGAGGAATTGAGAAGAGGAGGAGCTACTGCATCACCCTGATTGAGTGGTTGGGTCAGATGTCGTATATACTCCTTCAGGCGCTCAACCTCCCTTTTGTACTCTTTCTTTTTCACCACTTCCTTTTCCAATCTCGCCTTGATAGTTGAGACGGAGTTATCCAGTTCTTCCACCTCCTGGCCTTTTGTTGTTGGGCCAAGGTCTATAGTGGTTATGGCGTATTCCTGGGGAGTGATCTCATCTTGTGCTTTATCAACTGTTGGTACTGTGATCTGTATGGAACGGCCGTCAGCTTCGTCCCTTTGAATTGTGGAAAACTTCTTAGCAGGTTTCTTAGTAGCAACTTGTTCCAACCTCGCCAAGAAGTCTGCAGTATCATCTTCTTCTTGGACCTCAACTGCCTAAATTTTCATCCTCTCCTTCAGCCAATCCGGAATGGTAGGCTGCTCGATACTATCCTCCTCCTGAATGTTCCCTTCATTTGGAATATCCAAGACTCCTTTGAGGGCGGAAATCATTCCCTCTTCGAAATCATCATTTTGGACTTCCATTTTATTATCCGAACCCAGTACTTTTGTGCCTGTAGGAGATGGGGGCTCATCGTCATCCAACTGGATCGGCTCATTGTTCTTCTCCTAAACGGTAGAAGGTCTCATCATCTCAGCCAAGGATTCATCTATGGTAGCTACTAGCTCGTTAATGTTCCTAGACGTCACAGAACGAGTTGGCTCCATCTTCTATCTTTTCTGGACAGGCTCAATGTTTGCAATCACTTCTTTCCTCTTTTTAGCAATATCAACCAAATCATCATTGTGGGATGCGTCGGCATTGGAGGAGTATGACTCTGTCTCGCTCAGTAAATCATACGTGAGCGTCACTCTTTTCTACCTCAACTCCTGGACCTAATGGTCGACCCACCACTGAGAATACTTAATCACTGGCCTCATCAACATCGCCAAATCTGAATGCTCAGGCTCCGACCAATTCACGGAAGGAAGAGGTCGGCTCTCATTGAAGCTCGGCTGGACATAATTTCCATCGTCCTACAACTGATCAGGCACTCGGCAAATTTCAGTTGCTCTTATCAAATCCAGTGGCACTCTAGACCATAACCTCTTTCCGACTTCATACTCATTAGCGGCGTTCGCCCAGAAGTCCTCCAAGTCTACTCTGTGTTTGTATCTTCTCCCATCCACAGTCTGAATGTGATGATGCGGGTCAAAATTGGCCCTGGACCAATAAGCTGTGAATGGGTACCATTGGATTTCTAGTCTGGCGCTCTCGGCTGCTTGTGCTCACGGACAGGACTCTTAACATATTCTCAATAAAGAATGGGAAAGTAACAACCGCCTTCTTACTTGGCCTCTGAATGTTCTAATAATCTTCCAGCTATCTCAGGACTTCAAGCAAAATCATCCAATTTGTTGGATAGATAGGCAGCTTGTAAGGATTTCCAATGAATCCCTAGATCCTAACATACGTAAACTTGGGAAACTGGATAAACCAGGATCCATATCTACTGATCAAGCTCTTGGCTTCGTGACTCAGCCTCTAGTGCGTTCCTCCTTGAAGTATTCTTGTGATATACATTAGGAAAGCATCGTGCACCCGCCTGAAATGAGATTTCTCCCTGAGTTGAAGTTGCGGGTATCAGTCATAAGACTTGAGTTCATTCTCCCCATTGCCAACTTTGCCTTTGCAAATCAGTCCTGAGTATCTGTATGTTCTGGCCAACAAATAGACAATGTACAAGCTAATATGAAAAGACTTGGTCTTTTCCAACTTGGTCAGCTGCTCATGAAGATTGTCGCTTATCATTCGGGACCAGTTGAACATCTTCACACCGGAAGTGATTTCATCTATAAAATAATACATCCACGTCTCAAAATATGCACCTTGCAGATTGTTGGCTATCCTATTCAACATCAGAATGATATCTCCATAATCCTCTTTAAAATCTGTCTAGCACGGCTTCTTAGGCATCTTCTTTGTGGATGGTCTAGGCTTCTCCAACCATGAATTATTAACATTTGTGGCACACAATTCAGACTGGCTATCATACAATCTCTTGGCGTCCTCCTTGGTTTTGTAGATGGTTTGGTGATGTGTTGGGATGCCAAATGCCTCCTGTATTGCCACTTCGCCAAGGTGAGCCAGAATCCTTCTGTCAGAGGCAACAATTTGTCTTTCCTGAGCATCATAATGAATGGCGCATTTTACCATCAACTCGGCACAGTCTATTGTAGGCGGGAATCCGGCTGCTTGGAAATTTCCATTCCTCATCATCCATCTGGCAATTGGTGTTGGTAATCCAACATGTCCATATACTCTCTTTTTGAACTCCACGAAGTCTACATGTCCCAGATCAGTGTCTACAACATTTTTCCATTTGGAATTTATCTTTCACTCTCGTTGTACCCCTTTACTGGAGAACTTCATCGGCACCTTCTTTGACGATTCTCCCGCCGTGGTCATTAACCTGTAGTAAAAATATAAACATTAATATGGAGACTTTAAAATATGATTTATTTCCGTGCCTTTTATTCGAAAATTTTACTTTCAGCTTATTAAAATATTAAATTTCTGCGAAAAAGCAAAGCTGAAAGTAAATGAATTTTCTTGACATTTGCCAGAACTTAGCCAGAATGAAAAAGACAGAAGAAGAATTGATGAATTTAGCCAACCGAACTCCAAACCTCAAGAAAAATCCTCTGGCTGCGAATGAGATTCAAATTTCAAGAATTGAATCAAAAATTAAATGACAAAGTACGCCAATCTTGCTAAGAGGTTCGGCTTTCAGCCAAGAAATTCTTCACTTCAAAAAAATTACTTCTTCAGCAATAAAAATTATTCCTTCCTCTGAGAAAATCAACCTTTCTTGCAAAAGAATTGATCTTGTTTCAACTTTCTTACAATTTCGAGAGATTAACTTCTCTTCAGCTAAGTCTGTGAAAAATGAGTTGCTAAAACTCATTATAATGCTGAAGAATTTGATTTGTTTTAGCAACTGCATCTTTTTCTCTCGATTTCGATTTGTTTTCTCCTCTTCAAACAGGCAAGTTTCCATTCCTTTCGAAAAATCTCTATGGCGAGCTTATCCAAGCAAATCCCTTTGATTTTCCAAAATTCGATTTTTTGCTAGATATTTATCTTTGATTTTCGAAATTTTGGAAAAAACATTAAATTTCCAATTAAATTCAATTTTTCCAAGTTTTAATTCATGGCGAATTTAATTTTGCTCATGGATTTCTCTTTTTCCGGTGTAATTTATTTTCTTCCAAGAATTTCTTTTCTTCCAAGGCATCTCTGGCGAATTTTATTTTTGTTTGAGGCATTTTATATTTCTAAGTGTTGGAAATAAATTGTCCAAAGTATTAAAATATTTAATTTATTTCCAACCTGTTCATTTTTTACCCATGGCTATTTTAATTTTTTTTTTTTCTTTGGCTAAATATTTATTTTCCAAGTTATTTCAATTTTCGTCTAGCCAAGTTGAAAATTTAGGCATCTTGCCAATAAATATTACACCAGATCCTCATTTTCTTCTGCCATGGCGGACTTCAATTTGTGTCGGACACATTTTCTTATGCCGAAATCAAATTTTTCTCTTGCTTGGACGATTTTCTCTGGGCAAAGTATGTGTTTGGACGTTTTTCCTAGGCAAATTTCCATGATACTTAGACAAATTTCATCCTTTTTGGCCAGGGGCGAACTTTCTAACAACTTTGCCATATGTATTTTCCTCTATGCACTTAGCCAACTTCATAAATTTTTCCCTAGGCATCCATACTTAGGCGAAATTTCAATTTCTTCTCCCTTCCTTATGCTAGGAGGACTTCATCAAATTCTTTCCATGGTGGGCCGGACGTCCTAAACTTCTTTCCATTCCTCTCTCAAGGCATGGCGGACTTTGGAGGTGTCTTGACATTTCCCCTTTGCTAGCCAAGGGCGGACTTGGCTTACACTTGGACGTCCCTCATTTCTCTCTACTTGATGGCGAACTTTTTTTATCTCTTTCTTCCCATACTCTGCCAAATTTCAAAAAAAAAAATTCCTTCCTCTAGGCTGGGGCGGACTTCAAAGAGGTCTTGCCATCTTTCATCTAAGGCTAGGCAGACTTCATTGCCTCTATGCCATGCTGGGGCGGACTTCAAAGAGGTCTTGCCATTCCTTCCAACTGTTGGGGCGGACTTCCAAGAGTCTTTGCCATTGCCTCATCTAAGGCATGGCGGACTTTGAAGGTGTCTTGCCATTTTATGGCGGACTTCAAAAACTTCTCGCCATCCTCATCTTCATGGCAAGGGCAGACTTTATCAATGCCTTAGCCATTTTCATTGCCATTTTCTCCTCCATGGGCAAGCTTCAGACTTAGGCGAGTTTCTCCATGGACTTCATGCTTTTAGGTTGATTTTTCGGTGATTTTCAACTGATTTTTCCAGATTTTCCCTTTTCTTTTCCATGCTTTTCCTGATTATTACTTGATTTTTTGCTTGATTTTTTCAATTTTACTTTGATTTTTCAGTGATTTTTCAATTTTTTGGCTGATTTTGGTTCTAAAAGTGGAAAGTTGACTTGTTTGACCAGGGTTGACTTTCTAAAAATAGAAAAAGCAAAATCCCTAAAAAATAGGGAACCCAGTTTGGTCCAAAAATACCAAAAATGAAAAAGCGAAAAAGCAAAAAAGTAGATTCCCTAAAAAGTAGGAAGTGTCAGAATTGGCCAAAAGCATAAGTGATCCTGGTCTCCCAGACCTTCTGAGCCCTTCCATGACGTTTATGCACTGATTCAGGCATGGATTATCAACTTGGCTCAACTGACTCTCAAAAGATTGACTTGAAACTCTCAAAACAATGACCTCATGAAACCATTGCGCAGAGGCAAAACCCTAAAAACTAGCAAACTACTGGGGGTCCCCATTTGCAATGGGGCGATGTGTGAGAAGGTCACAACAGGTAATACAAATTTGGGCAGATTTGCTCTGTGGATTCTCCTTGGATTCGATTCGCCACTGCGGATTCGACCAAGATACGCCATGATGAAATCTATGACGAATCCGCGACGAATCCATGTTAATGGGATATAGCTTCGGTCAAATATAAATGATGATTACTAAATAGCATCATCATCATTTGTATGTGATCGAATTTAATCCTTAAACATATTTCTGGAAAATAAGTAAAATCGAATCTATATGCATGCATAAATTCGATATAATAAAATGATGTTCAAATTCTGCATTGAATAAACTCATATAACCATATCCGCCATGTATGAGGGCTTATATATATTAAACTTGTTAAACCGAGTGTTAGTCGGTTGACTTTGAGACCCGCACGCCCAAAGGGACACGTCCCATGAGCGGACATGTCTCCACTTGTGGAGAAACGTCCACTCATGATACACATCCCTTAGAGTTGAGTCTCCAAAAGGTATTTTTATCATTGTTCCTTCATTGATATGCAGTCATCGAAATCATTAATGTTCTGCAATCAGCACATTCTGCACCAGTAAAATAAAATCTGTCTTAGAATACAAAGTAGAATTCTTACACGTAGAATTTCCTTAGTTTTAGGCTCCTTGTCTGATCAGATTTGGTTATAATTACATGGTATCAGAGCCACGTTGTGTGAATCCAAATCAAATCTAGATATCAGATTGCTCTAGAAAATTCGCATTTTAAAAAAAAAATTCGAATTCACATCACAGTCTTCATAATGTCAAGTGTGATCAGATTTGAAGATCATCTTGCAGGAGCAGACAACTTCACATCATGGAAATTTAGAATCATGATGATCCTTAAAGAGAATAAATTAGACTCACTTGTGAGAGAAAATAAAAAAGAACCAGAGGCTGATTTTGAGAAAACTCAATGGATTGAAAACAATGAAAAAGCCATGAAAATCTTAGTAGATGCAGTTAGGGATCATATAGTGCCCATCCTAGCAAAACATGAAACTGCATATCATATGTTCAAATCTCTTGAGAGTACCTATGAGATCAACAACACCAGTAGGACTCTTGCATTAAAGAGGCAAATCAACAATGCTGAAATAAACAAAGGAGAGTCCATTAATGCATACTTCATGAGGATCATTGAACTAAGGGATCAATTATCCACAATTGGATATCAGATTGATAGCAAAGAGTAAACTCTAATTGCACTAGGAGGCCTACCAAACTCATGGGAGTCATTTGTTCAAGGAATAAGTGCAAGATCTAAACTCCCTAAGTTTGGCAGGCTAAGAACTACTGCCTTCAAGAAGAAACAAGACTCTCCTCAAAAGAAAATAAACAGAAAAACATAGATGAAGACATTCATGTACTCAACATATCGTCTAATAAAAAGAATAAGAAAAACTCCTACAAGAAAGGATCTTTTAAAAGAAAGAGAAATTCCAATGGAAAGGGATCTTCTAAGAAGAAAGACATATCTCAAGTGCAATGCTTTAGATGTGATCAATATGGGCACTATGCAATGAAGTGCCCTGACAGATCAAAACAACAAGCATCATTTGCTAAAGTAGGAAACCCAAATTTAGACCATGATTCTGAGAAATTTGTATTCTATTCAGCCTTAACAAGTCAAGTACCTAACAATATCAACAATTGGGTGATTGATAGTGGCTCTTCAAGGCACATCACAGGGTTTAGAGAACACTTAGACACTATGACTGAAGAATCTAATGAAGAAGTAACAATTGGTGATGATTCTGCACATCAAGTAAAAGGGATTGGAACTTGCTCCATCACATTGAAATCTGGTCTCTCCCTTCAACTCATTGGAGTTTTATTCGTACCTGGAATAAAGAGGAATCTAATATCCATCTCTGCTCTTGAAGACAATGGATATAGGGTTACATTTATGGATGGGAAAGTTCTAGCATGGCCTAAAAACTCAACTATAAAGAAAGCTCTAACCATAGGTGTAAGACAAGGTTATCTTTATAAACTATGCACTGAAGTCAAGCAAGCCCTTACTCTTGATACTTCTGATTCAAATGAAATTTGGCATAGAAGATTAGGACACCTTCATTTCCTTGCCCTACCTTCCGTAGAAAAACTTGTAACAGGATTACCTAAGTTAAAACCTATCCATGAAGGAACTTGTAAAGGTTGTGCCCTAGGTAAGAATACAAAGGGATCTTTTCACACTAGCTTGAGCAAAACTCAAAATGTATTAGAATTGGTGCACTCTGATTTATGTGGACCCATGTCTGTACCCTCCAAGGCAGGCTTCCTATACTATGTCATATTTGTAGATGACTTCTCTAGAAAGACTTGGATTTACTTTCTTAAGTGTAAAGAGTCAATAGAAATCCTTAAAAGGTTCAAGGAGTTCAAAGCTCTTACTGAAAACTTCTCTGGGAAGAAAATAAAAATATTAAGGATAGACAATGGGAAAGAATATACCTTTGAAATCTTTAAGGAATTTTGCATGAATGCTGGGATTAAGAGGGAGTTTATAGTAGCCTACAACCCTCAACAAAATGGAGTTGCTGAAAGGAAAAATAGAACATTGTAGAAGCTGCAAAAGCAATGTTACTTGACCAGAACATTGAAACCTCTTTCTGGGCAGAAGCCTCTAGGACTACTGTCTATATTCAAAATAGATGTCCTCATTCTCATCTTGATAACAAAACTCTTGAAGAAGCCTTTACTAGCATAAAACCTGACATTAGTCATTTTAGGATCTTTGGTTGCCCAGTCTATATTCATGTGCCCAAAGAGAAGAGATTCAAACTAGAACCTTCCGGAAAGAAAGGGATATTTATGGGATATAGTGAAACCTCCAAAGCTTACAGGATTTTCATACCCGAGCAGGAACAAATTGAATTGAGCAGAGATGTCATCTTTGAAGAAGACATTGCATTCAAAAGGGCAAGAAGTTCAAATGAGATAGAAACTTATTCACCTAGAATCTTATACGAGGATTCTACCCATGAGACTGAGAAGGAGCATCCTAAGGAAATGCCACATGAAATTCCTTCTACTTCAGATGAGAATACAAATGTCAACGACAGAAAGAGGCCACTTTGGGCTAGAAAGATGATCAAAGAAGTCGAGGATCATGCAGCACCCAAAGGAACATTCAAGGAAAGTAAAAGACCCAAAAGGTTCTCTAGCTATGTTGCTCTAATGAATAACATCATAAATTCAGAACCCTCCAGTGTCTCAGAAGCCTTCAGACATCAAGTATGGAAGGATGCAATGACAGAAGAGTATCAGTCCATTCTAAAAAATGATGTATGGGATATAGTGGCTAGACCAAAAGGGAAATCTGTTGTCTCTTCTAAATGGCTCTTCAAAATCAAACATGCTGCTAATGGAAGTATAGAAAAATACAAGGCATGTTTTGTGGCAAGAGGTTTCTCACAGAAGGACGGCATTGATTATGAAGAAACATTTGCACCTGTTGCCCGTTACAAATCTGTGAGAGTTGTGATAGCCATTGCAGCAGCTAAAGGCTGGAAGATTCACCAAATGGATGTAAAACCGAACACTTCGTGGGACGGCTTCAAAATATGACCCGTTTCGGAAACGGGGACGTCCCAGGGACGGGGGGACGGGTACTTGGCGTCCCCCGCCGTCCCGCCACCGCCACCAAAGCGCCGCCGAAGACGGGGAGACGGGGAGACGTCTCCAAGTCTCCAAGTCTCCTTGGGAGACGCCCAGGAGTTTCCTGGGAGACTAGGAGACGCCCAGGAGTTTCTTGGGAGACGCCCAGGAGTTTCCTGGGAGACTAGGAGACGCCCAGGAGTTTCGAGACGAGCTCGAGACCAGGAGATGTTCCATGAAGGTTTGTCCGGCTTCGATGTATTCTAATTTGGCTTTATTAAGAATAATGCAAAATGATGTACACCATGAAGGTTTGTGGGGCTTGGGAGGTCTTAATTTGCTTATTGATGGGGTTCACTGACCTCTCAGATCACATTGGGGAGCGGTCAGCCTTGGTGCTGCCTCGATCTCGTGGGAGGGGCCGCTCTCGACTTCATGGGCCGGCCTGATTCACTTGATCCTTAATGGGCCGCATTCTCGTATTCTCGAAGGAGCGCCTTTGACCTCTGCCGGGCCGCCTCTAGGATCTCGGAGGGCCGGCCTCTCTTGATCTCGATGGGGCTGCTGTCTCTCAGACTTCAGAGGCACCTACTCGATCTCACTCAAGGGCTTAACCCTCAAACCCATTGGGGGCATTTCCCACAAACTCCCATTGAATTCATTTGATTTTCTAGGTACTCTCCACTAGTTACCTTCAATTTTACAAAAACAATTTCATTTGTCAAATTTTATTTAGCAATTAGCATTCAAGATATCTTCGTATTTAGATTTAGTATTTCAAATTTCGCTATGTTATAATTTTACTAATTAGTAATTTGAGTAATTTCCTATAGTTTCATTTGAATTGTAATTCTTATACTGTTATACTGTTATACATCCTTTCAAAACTAGTTTTTCAAGTACTATAAGTATATTTATAACTATATCAGCACCACCACCCCACCACCCCGCCGCCGCCGTCCCCCCGCCGTCCCCAAACTTAGGCCCTTTGTCCCCCCGTCTCCGAAACGCGTTTCCCCGTCCCCCCGTTTCCCCGTCCCCCAGGCCCGTGGAACACTGGTAAAAACTGCCTTCCTAAATGGAACCATTGAAGAGGAAGTCTATCTAGAACAGCCCGAAGGTTTTGTGATGTATAAACCTGACTCACATGTATGCAGACTAAAGAAAGCACTGTATGGACTTAAACAGGCTCGCAGGGCTTGGTATGAAAGAATTGACAGCTACCTCTTGGGACTAGGATTCTCCAAGAATGATGCAGACCCTAATCTTTACTTTAAGGTAATTAAAGGTGATATGTTCATAATTATTTTATATGTTGATGACCTACTGATAATAGGAGAAGATCATCTCATTGCTCAAGGAAAGAAGGATCTAACTTCAGAATTTGACATGAAAGACTTGGGCATTTTACACTACTTTCTAGGTTTGGAAGTCTGGCAGAAACCAGATGGCATCATACTAAACCAAGGAAAGTATACCATTGATATTCTGAAGAGATTTGGAATGCTGGATTGTAGACCCATGTCTACACCTATGGAAACCAATCTTCACAAACTCAAAGAAGCAGCTGCAGAGTCCAAGTGTGCAGATTCAACTCTATATACACAAATGATTGGATCATTGATGTACCTGGTTAACACCAGACCTGATATTTGCTATGCAATGAATGCTCTAAGCCAGTTCATGTGTGAGCCAAAGGAAATTCACCTTATGGCAGTGAAACATATTATGAGATATCTTCAAGGCACTATTGGATATGGTCTTCTTTACAAAAATAATCAACTAGATCTACATGGATTCTCTGATTCAGACTGGGTCGGAAGTGTAACCGATCGGAAAAGCACATCAGGATGTTGCTTCAGTTTGGGATCGACTATGATCTCTTGGATCTGTAGAAAACCGTCTTCAATTGCACAGAGCTCAACAGAAGCTGAATACATCGCAGCCTCTATGGGAGCAAAAGAAGCAGTTTGGCTTCGTAAATTGCTTGTGGGACTCTTTGGTGAGCCCTTGAATCCTACGATTATTCATTGTGATAATCAGAGTTGCATCAAACTCTCTGTAAATCCTGTCTTCCATGATAGATCTAAACACATTGAGATCCCCTATCATTATGTAAGAGATATGGTAGAAAGGAAAGTAATCCAGTCGGAGTATGTTAGTACAAATGATCAAACTACAGACATTCTCACCAAGCCTCTCTCCCGAATCAAGGTAGAGCACTTCAGGAAGAAACTTGGTATGGTTGAAATGTAATTTGATATTTATGTCTGAAATTCAAATTGTTTATAAGTTGTACTAATATATAAAGATGTTTAATGTGTAAACTCTTTTGTCATGTGTGTGACTCCATGACCTTATGGGCCTTCTCCCCTGTGTACATTATTGAAAGGTGACGATCTTTCTAATAATGAACACTTGTATTTGTCATTGTAAAGTGACAACTCTACAATGATGAGTTGAACTGTCATGATAGATATCATGTGTCTTGATATATGTGGACATGTCATGATAGTATCTCTTGGACACTTTTGATGAATATCATGGGACTTGATATCATTTGAAGATCATTGTGATCCTTAAGAGATAATCATGGTGGATAATTATATATCCGTGGATATGCCATGAATTATGGTAGACATCATGTGACTTGATGTTAGTGCACATACCATAATGAAGATGTGTTATGAAGAATGTCATGTGACTTGACAATATTGAGAAAACATATCATATCTTCGATATCACGTGTGAAGGTGATATCTCCACTTATTTGATTTGAAATATCTTCCCTAGCTAAGAGGGAGTGTTAATGGGATATAGCTTCGGTCATATATAAATGATGATTGCTAAATAGCATCATCATCATTTGTATGTGATCGAATTTAATCCTTAAACATATTTCTGGAAAATAAGTAAAATCGAATCTACATGCATGCATAAATTCGATATAATAAAATGATGTTCAAATTCTGCATTGAATGAACTCATATAACCATATCCGCCATGTATGAGGGCTTATATATATTAAACTTGTTAAACCGAGTGTTAGTCGGTTGACTTTGAGACCCACATGCCCAAAAGGACACGTCCCATGAGCGGACGTGTCTCCACTTGTGGAGACACGTCCTCTCATGCGACGCATCCCTTAGAGGTGAGTCTCCAAAAGGTATTTATCATTGTTCCTTCATTGATATGCAGTCATCGAAATCATTAATGTTCTGCAATCAGCACATTCTGCACCAGTAAAATAAAATCTGTCTTAGAATATAAAGTAGAATTCTTACACTTAGAATTTTCTTAGTTTTAGGCTCCTTGTCTGATCAGATTTGGTTACAATTACAATCCAGGCGTCAAAACGCCTAGGCCACGGAAAAAGTTCGCTTTTTTGCATTTTTTAATTATTTTTTTGACCAACAGTTGACTTAACAAAGCATAATCCATCATTGTGCAAGGCAGATTTAAGTTGGATGAGGCCTTTGTTTGTGTGCAAAGATGGTTTTCATTCCAAATATCTTTCCAAAGTCTGACCTAGTTACTTTTTTTTTTTCATGTCATTAGCCCCTGAGAAACATTGCCTCCCTTATTTGCTTGAATAGAGCTGCACCTTGCATGGCCAAGTTAGGTTACTATATTGTATCGAATTCCCAAACATTAAGATATACTTTCATTGGATTCTTTAACTCCATGGTGTAGGTGGATCTGTATGCAACTTCCGTGTCAATTTCATGACCAAAGCCTGATTGCATAAATGGAGATTTTTTTAACTTTAACCCTCATGCTTTTTGTGGCCATGTGATTTTGGACCACAGTAAAAAGCAAAATCTAATGTAGCATCTAATGTGCTGATTTGTTTGATGACCCATATGATTCAGATTGATCAATGATTAATAATGGCTGATTGTAAACACTTGACATTTTATGTTTGAAATTTAATTTATAATTTTATATCATGACATTCAAGTAATCACCAATATTTTAATATTTGACTTAGTGACTATGAAAGTGGTGATGTATTTTTGCTATGTTATTAGACTATTAATATGGTGGTGTATTCTAAACTTAATTACTGCTGCAACTATGTATATATTTCTGATTTTTATATGTTTTTTGCATTGCTGTACCCAAGCCGTACCCAACCCCAAAAAAATTTTTGACCGAATCCCGTACCGGATTCGCATACCCGTACCCAAATCCAAAAACGAATCGGTAACTTAGCTTCCTAGCTGAGTGTGGTTGTGGGTATTGGTTTATACTCAATTTGCCATTCAATCAGGACTGTAACTTAAAATCCTTAAGATTTGGCAAAGGAAATTTCAAAATCCATGCCATACTGTAGCAGACAGCTGTACTGCTCAATCATGCTTAGAAGAGTTTTTTTATGAACATTGGACTGAATATGTTATTGGGGTTTGATTACATCAGCTCGGTGATATGTTGTTGAGTATTCAAAACTGGGAGTATAAAGTCAAACACTGAAAAGTGCAGATTTAATCTAGCCGGCTGTGCATTCACAGTGAATAATAGTCTCCTAAGGGTGCCGTATTATGTCTGAAGGGTCAGTATTCTTGAGACTGAAGTCATCAAGTTAATGCCAGTTAGTACAGGTGAAAATAGATAATCAACATTACTCAGGAGTTTCTGGTGAAGTGGTGACAAACATTGAACTTGTAGCAGACTGTGCTTAGTTTGGAGGTATCTGTGGAGTTTCCTGTGCGTGAAGAACTACCATTAATAGCTGGAACTGCATCACAAGTTCATAAAGAATGTCTGAATGCAGATGCATATTTCAGGTCAGCCCCTTTAGTAAATTTATTATTCTGAACTGAATTATGTTTTGTAATAATCAGGAATCTATAAAGTTATAATTCAGTTATATTACTCTACAATTGTGAGTTTCCAAACTGTCATTCAAACTGAAAGTTATTACAAAGTTCAATTCCGAAATCTGTGCATAAACTCAACAAATGGTTGGAATTTAAGAAGGGGTGAAATGCATTGATTTAAACTTTAAAAAAATTGGGAGTGAAAAGTTCCAAATCAGGGTAGCCCATTATAAAAATCATTGGTTCAAAAAGAAAATAAATGATTGCGGTTATAGCCAAAGGCCACTAATCGATTATATGTTCAAAGGAATATATATGTTCAAGGACATATATTTATATATATTAATCAAGTTAATGAGATCAATCTATGTGAATTGGCAGCGATCAGGAATAACAAGAAATTTATGATGTCTAAGGCAGCAATGAAATGAAGTTAGAGACATAAGGATAATAACGGTCAATCACCTTTGCTAACACCCAAGTATTGGCGCCTTTGTCCTTGTGATTTATCCAGTTTCAAATTTAAATTTATGCCTATACTGGCCGACCCTCTTTGCACTATGGAAATTACAAATTCAATTTATACTCTTTCCTGGCCGACCACAATGTGTTCCAAGACATATTTAAGTGACTTAATTGCCCAACTTAATGTGTGTCCAAGCAATGATGATCAAAACAAGAGCAGCGATTACTATATCTATGAGGAGCAGCGAATATCATGAAGGGCGACGATTCATAAAGATCATTGATCTTATCACTTGCAGCGACTAAGTTTATACTTAGCAGCAATTCATTATTAGAAGGGCAGCAATTATTATTAATATCAAACGATTCCTAGAGCAGCAATTCATAAAGATTATCAATTCTATTATGCAGTGATTATGTTTAGGCAGAGATTATCTTTAAGGCAGCAATTGAGGATAACTAAAGGTGTTAAGAAGGCAGCAATCATCATAAGGGATAGTTAACAAAAGGTGATGTCTTTTCAAAGGGTAATCACTTTTCTAAGAGATGCCTCTCTTCATGGAGGCATAAGGATATAAAAAGAAATAAGATTTTGTGGAGACGAGAGTGAAGAGAGATGAGTGAGAAATAAACAGAAAGTTTTATTATTCAAGAGAGGGTGATGTGATGAGATAAAAGGATATATCATTCAAACTGTCATTCCCCCAAGATTGCAACACTAAAGTATAAAGTATTGAAATCCAAATAAATAAATAAAATAAATATTAAAAAATATAAATATAAATATTAACAACTTAAATATTAATTATATTATTATAATATAATACTATAAATATATATATATATATATATATATATATATATATATATATATATATCTGTGTTCCACGGGGCTTCGGTGACGGGGACAGGGGGACGGGGGGGACGGCAGGGTGCTGAAATACATATAGTACTTGAAAAAATAGTTATAAAAAGATGTATAAATATAAGAATTATAGATCTTGGAGACAACTAAGAGGCCCCTAGACGTCTTGAGGACACCCCAACATCCTCAAAGTCCTAGTGGCGTCTTAGAGACAACGACACTGATGGTGGGATGGTGGCGCTGGGGGTGCGCTGGTAGGGGGACGTTCCCCCCAAGTCCCCAAGTCTCCGAGACGTCCCCCTCTAGGAAACGCAGGTTTTTTTTTGGGGGGGGGGGACGCGTCCCCGTGGAACACTGATATATATATATATATAGAAACATATAATATATTAATATAAAATGGGTAAACAACAACAATTATAAGAAGACAGTGATTGGAAAAGCTGACTATGAATTAAAATTGTATCATACTGAAATTTGAAAAGCTAAATGATTTAAACTATAAACCCCAAATCAAAATTCCAGCGTAACATCAATGGAGCAATTTCTTCAATGAAAACACATGCAAAATGAAACTAAACTATGAAAACTAAAAAAAAACATGAGCATTCAAAAGAAATCAAACTCCATTGTTATCCTATCTACAAGATTTTGTCTTTGCTCTCAGATTTTTGCAGCACAAGCACAAGAGGCTATGTAGAATGAATTTGATCAAAATGAGATTAGAGTTGTTGTTTGAAAAGTGAGGAGAAAGTGAGCTTATATAGATGTCCTCATGGGTGAATCCACATTTCGGGAAGAATATGGGATAAAAGAATGAGATGGAGAAATGATAATTATCCCATTTTAATTAAATGTAATTTGTGATATGTTGGAGATTAAGGATAATGAATTTATTAAATGATATACATAGGAGAAGGATAAATGATTATTTAAATTGTTTAATGAAATTGGTTTATGAAATGGACAAATGCTCATGCAAATGTATTTATGAAATGCATTTATGATTATGGAAATATGATTATTTATGGATATAATGATTATGTATAAAATGTGTAACGGATGTATTTAAATGATTATGGGTTAATGATTAATGAAATGGATGAATTAATGATTATGCAAATGGTTAAATGATTTATGCAGGTGACTAAATGAAATATGCAATGGATAAAAATGATTATGAGGACATTTTTATGAGTCTACAAAAATTAATATATTAAAGGCAGCATTATAAAAGAGCATATATTGGGAAAGCAGCGATTACATTATGCAGTGATTCCCTATACAAGTAGCACGAATATAATACAGACTTTAATTTAATTAAAAAACAGTAATCATGGTATTAACAGCCATTAAGGGGCAGTGCTGGGTTTGAAGGGATATGTCCCTTGTTTACTCCAGTAATGGTAATTCAATACGCTATAGAAGTAAACTAGAAACACAATATCATTGAGTATGTAAAGCATTCATAGAACAGAACAGATGTATATGAAGCATTGGAGTCCTTATTCATGTACTTGCAGCATTACATTATCATATCAACATACTCCCCGACTACAAACCAACAGCAACATAAATAGTTAACCGGCGTCGATTGAGAGCACCAACCGTCGGCAACTGATGTAGAAACCCCTTGTTTCCCTTTTTCTAAAACTGATGATTTTTTGTGTTTTCCTGAAGTTTTGATGTTTTTTGACGTTTTTTGGGGTTTTTGAGCAATACAAGAAAATTGCGATTTTGCTAATAAATGATAATAAATTCCAATAAAATAAATGAACACTGAAAGCTACAGATTCTATAGCAAATACTTATGCCAGACCATTCATTATTCTTCCGGAATGATTACAATAAATACCCAGTTACATGCAAAGTAAAAAGCAGTGAATTTTATGAAAACCTAGTTTCTTCCTTGCTACAATAAATGATTGCTCGAATGGTACAGCTGCAATGATGAAAGCTCTTTCTCCTCTGCCAGATGCGACACACAGACACCCTTGATATTTGCGCCTCTCTTGATGAAGTCAAATGATGAAGAAGGAAGGCGTTGTGCTCTGGAAACAAAAAGACGACTTTGCTGATATGGTACGGCTAGGTAAAGAATGGTACGGCCTGGTAAACAGCAGCAGCAAACAACAAAGTACGGCTCTTCAAGAATCTCTGGATATAAAGAATATATGCACCTAGATAGCAAGTTGTCTTCTGGATAAAAAACTTCTCTGAAAACCCTGAATATAAATATCTCTGAAGTTCTGTGATTCCTCCTGAATGAAGAAATCTCTCAGCTGCAACAGATCAGGTGTTATTTCACACCCTCTGAACTGCTTCCAATGGAGATGGCTCATTCCCCAAGGAATTCGAGACTGAAACCCTAAAGCTTCTTGCTCAGACAAAACTTGACCAATTTCCAAAATCAATAATCTCATAATGGCTCAAAAACCAATGCAAATGCACTATATTCCTCAAAAGTGCGATTTCCTCAAAAATAGGGAATATTAAAATAATTCGAACTTTTGCATTTAATTCTTCAATAGTCTCAGCTCAAATATTTTATAATAATTTTAATTGTCAATTTGGCCCCTTTTGATGATGGCGACCCCCTTAATCAAAATCACTTAAGTTATAATATAATATTATAACTTTATATTAAAATCTTCAATTAATTAATATTTAATTAATACAATTAAATATTAATATCTCTCTCGTTATTCATCCGATGACTGATCCGTCTGAAGCTGACGAACACTGAAGTGATTCTGAACACTGCCAAATCCATACTGCAAAAAATAGCAGGGGTCCCACGCTGACTGCCAGGAACTGCTAAAAATAGCAACTTCTGCAAGAAGTCTCCGAATGAGCCCGAACGAAAGCCAACTGATCAAGAAATGCTAACTGAAGCTGAGCCAAGCTCCAACGTGACCCTCTATCCAAATTTTATCAAATTTCTACGAGAGAGGGTCAGAGGATAGGCTAATCCCTGCGGTTCGAGAGATGTCACCGAGAAGGACATGACAGCCTCACTCGGGAATTGCTTGTCCTCGCTAACTTCAATGCCTGATGCCGCTAATATCCTCGCCTCCCACGAGCATCCCTACCAGTAAATCTCTCCATTTCACCGTGATATTCCCCGATAGTCCTCCCACGCGAATCGCTCTCCCTATACTCCGTGATGGACTCGTGTACTAAACGCCTTTCTCATCATCTAAGGGAGGTAGAATCAGCAGACGACATACCACACGATGTCCCAACGCTTCTTCGTTTGATACATGAAACATACGAAAATTTTCGCCTTTTAAAGGAAGTCTCGCTCGTGGCCACCTCGCCAACTCTCCCGTGATCCCGAAAGACCGTAATGTGGCGAGCTGACCCACTTTTCCTAAGAGTGGGACTGACGATGGCTGCAGTGATGAGGTAAACTATGTCACCAACTCAAATGCCTCCGCCCTTCTTTCTCTCATCCGTGATATCGCTTTTGCCGGATTCAGGTTTTGCGATATTCTCCTTGAGAGCCTTCAGAGTATCCTGACTCTCCTGCAATAAGTCTCCAGCACTCGGCACTCTGCTGTCGCTCAGTAGCAGATCTAGAAAACTCGGCGCCTCATACCCATACAACGCCATAAAAGGAGACATCTGAATAGTCATGTGGTAGGTCGTATTATAACAATACTCGCACAAGTGAATCCACTTGACCCATGCCTTCTGCTGCCCTGCTATATAGTTTCTGAGGTATCCTTCCACCCACTTGTTTACTATCTCCGTCTGCCCATCAGTATGCGGGTGGTAACTAGTGCTCGAAGTGAGCTCGGTCCCACAAAGCCTGAATACCTCCTGCTAGAAGTGACTCAAGAACCGACTATCCCTGTCGCTCACAATGCTCCGAGGCAATCCGTGTAGTCTGAACACCTCCCGAAAGAACACCTCTGCTACCTGTGTAGCTGTGTAGGTCGTGGTGATTGGAAAGAAGTGGGCATACCGTAGTCGCATCTCAATAACCACGCATATGCACTCTTTGGCTTGTGCAAGCCCAGACAGTCCATCGACAGTATCTCTACTTCCCCGTCAGAATCGAAAGTATGTACAACTCCTACCGTATGTGTTCTCCTCGCTTGTTCTCACGATGTAGACACTTTATCAAGACGATCGAAGAACATTCCGCTTTGAACCTCCGTGAATCTCTCCCGAATCTGTCTATAGGTCTTGAAGTACCCGGGATGTCCTGCAGTCGGTACATCATGAAAGGCTCGCATGATTATGTTCTTCACTTCTGAACCTGGGATCAAATATATCATGTTCTTATAAATGATCAAGTCATTCACAAGTGTATACCTGGTATCAACTGTCGATCCCTCAACAATGCTGGAGGCCCAAGTATCCTTGGCATACTCTGCCACTATCATATGCCTCCAGTCCTCTGAAATGTGAACCATAGCACTCGAATATGGTCTACGTGAAAGTGCATCAGCCACTACGTTCTGTGTACCTTTGATATATGAAATATCAAAGTCATAAGCCTGCAACTTACTGACCCACTTCTGTTGTCTATCATTGAGATCTCGCTGCCCCAAGAAGTGTCTCAAACTGTTATGATCAGTTTTAATGCAAAATTTGCTGCCAACAAGATATTGTCGAAATTTTGCCAAGGCATGCATAATCGCGAGCATCTCCTTATCATATATGCTATACAAATTTCTCTCGTCCTCCTGAGCTGCTGCCTTCATACACAACGGGTGCTTATCCCGCGATAAGCACCAAGACCAATGTCTCACCGGATGCATCGCGACATTCGAAGGTTTCAGAAAGCTCCGTAGTGCTAAACAGGGCACATGTGGTCATCAACTCCCTTGGAACTCAAAACACTCCCCTGCGCCTCGTAAGTCCAAAACAAATGCCCCTTCTTCAATAAATCACATTTGTTGCATGTCGAATAACCATTTCTCCATCAATCACGGAAACCATAAACCAGAAACTCCTCAAGAATCAGGTCGCTTGCCGTAGGCTAATCAACAATGTATGCTGGATCTTTTCAGGATCCATCCGCACTCCATCTGTACTGATAATGTGACCTAGATATAGCAATTCGGTCATCCCCAAGTCACACTTGGATTCCTTGGCGTACAAGGACTCCCTCTCCAAGATACTCAACACGGTCTCCAGGTGAGCCAGATGCTCCTGCCAAGTCTTGCTGTATATAAGGATGTCATCGAAAAAGACCAACACAAACCTCCTCAGTAATGAATGAAAAACCCTGTTCATCGTAGACTGAAAAGTAGCTGGTGCATTAGTGAGCCCAAATGGCATCACTACGAACTCGAAGTGCCCACAATGACATCGGAAGGCAGTCTTCTCTATGTCCTGCTCACGGACTCTGATCTGATGATACCCCAACCGTAAATCAATTTTGGTAAAGTAACAGGCACCGTGGAGCTCATCAATAAGCTCGTCAATCCTCGGTATCAGATACCTGTTCTTAATCGTCCTCTTATTCAGGACCCTGTAATCAATGCACATGCGCAAGGTTCCATCCTTCTTAACCAAGACAACCAAAGAAGCGAATGGCGACTTGCTAGGACGAATGTGACCCATAGCAAGTAACTCCTTTATTGTCTTCTCTATCTCATCCTTTAATCTTTTAGGATGCCTGTAAGGAGTTATCATAACAGGCTTAGCACCCTCCTCGAGCTCAATAATGTGCTCTATGCCCCTGTCTGGAGGTCTACCTGGCGGAATATCACTGAACACCTTATCATGCTCGACTCTCAACTGCTGAATGTCCGGATGATATTCTGTCTTTTGCTGTCCCTCCTGTATAGGTGCCAAAGTGCACTCGGCAGCCCACTCTACCATGTCGTGACGCATGAGCCTCTCCATCCGGCGAAAAGAAATTGTTTTGAGGTCGCTGTCCCGAATTGCTTTAAGTATGTGAGTCTTCTCGTCGACATCAAAACGGATCTCCATGTCCTTGAGACGAAGAGTGACTTCCTCCAATGAATGAAGCCACTTCATTCCCAAGACCAAATCTATGTCTCCCATGTTAACCACATAGTAATCAGCCTTGAACTCATAATTGTTCAGGCGTAAAGGGAGATCCTTTATCATGCGTTCACATCTCAAAGTGTATCCATCGGCCACCTTGACTCTAATGCCCTCGAACTCCTCAGTAATGAGTTCGCGTTTCTCAACGAATCTGGCATCTATGAAATTATGTGTGGCTCCTGTATCAAGTAGGGTAATGACCCTCTGTCCCGCCAACACACCACGAATCCTGAAAGAGCCCTCCTGCTGTATGCTAGATAAGCGTGCCTCCTGTAACTGAAGCTCTGGCTCTATCTCAGCTCTAGGCTCTGGAGCCTCTTACTCTGAATCCTCAGAACTCTCCTGCTGTTCGGACTTTTCTGATTCTGAGTCCTTGTAGTACGCCCACATCACACGATTTGCCTTGCCCTTAGGTCTTAGAGGACAATCGTGATTGGCGTCATAGGGTCCTTTGCAGTAGAAGCAAAGCTTCTTCCTGCGTAGGTCATTAAGGGCCTCCTGATCCAAAGGTGGAGCTGCTGATTTACCTTTTGAATCGTTCCTAAAGTCTGATTTTTCTTTGTTAAAATCAAATTTGTCCCTGTTTTTGTTAAAGCCCTTATTATCCCTGAATGAAGAATTACCTTTGGAGTTAAATCTACTAGACGGTGCTGCTAACTCCATGCTTCGTGCTTTCTTCATTGCCTCCTGTAATGAAGGAGGATCAAAGGCTTTGATCCAGCCTCTCAGTGGCTCTGTCAAACCCTCCATAAAGAGTACTACCAATCTCCTCTCAGAAATGTTCAGAACCATGACTGATAACTTCTGAAAGTCACCAATGTAGGATTCCAAACTGCCACTCTGCCTCAACTGAGCTAGGTCTCTGAAGTAGGATTCTGGATCCTTCCTATCAAACCGCTCAACCAATCTGTCTACGAACTCCTGGTATGAAGTGATCCTGTCATGCTGTAACGTCACCATCCCGTGGTGCCACCAGTCGTACGCTACTCCCTCAAGATGCAGTGTTGCATATCGAATGGCATCTCTCTCAGCCATCGGACGTAATGTGAGGAAGGTGTCTAACTTGCTAATCCATGCCATGGCTGTCACCTTGCCACTACCATCGAACATAGCTAGGTTGAGTCTGTTTGTTGCATGTTTTAGGTCATTATTTTGCTGTCTAGGTCTCCAATCCTGTCAACCTCTATGGTGCTCTCTCCTCTGAGTGATAAAACGGTCGAAGGTAATCCTCTCTCTGACCGCAGGCGGTACCAACTCCCATTCCTCGTTCGCTGCCATAAGATTGTCAGCGAACAACTCATCCTGCTCCTCACCTAGTATAGCCTCATCGGGCTCCTGTCTCATGAAAGTAGGCCTAGTAGGCCTATCTGCTGTCCGTGACACTGTCCTAGGAGCTCTCCGTGATCCTGCATCACTCCTGTCATCGTCACGATGTGGTGACGATCTCCTCGAGGTACCCAATCTCTGAAGTGCCACCGCCACCTGTTGTAATACATCATCGGACCGCCGTTGACCTGCACGAAGATCTCTAAGTGCATGCAAAACCTCGGCATCGTCCTGATCTCTGTTATTATGTGGGATCTCTGTCCTAGGTATATCTGTTCTGTCAGCCCTGTCATTCCTGTCAGCCATGTTTCCTGGCTGCCTGCTCAAACTCCGTTGCCTGTCAATCAAGGCACGTCTGCGTGTATAATACCTATATGGCTCAAACTCTTCTGGCTGCATAAGATGGCTAAACCCTCAGGATGGCAGGATTTAGCTCTGATACCAATGTAGAAACCCCTTGTTTCCCTTTTTCTAAATCTGATGATTTTTTGTGTTTTTCTGAAGTTTTGATGTTTTTCGACATTTTTTGGGGTTTTTGAGCAATACAAGAAAATTGCGATTTTGCTAATAAATGATAATAAATTCCAATAAAATAAATGAACACTGAAAGCTACAGATTCTATAGCAAATACTTATGCCAGACCATTCATTATTCTTCCGGAATGATTACAATAAATACCCAGTTACATGCAAAGTAAAAAGCAGTGAATTTTATGAAAACCTGGTTTCTTCCTTGCTGCAATAAATGATTGCTCGAATGGTACGGCTGCAATGATGAAAGCTCTTTCTCCTCTGCCAGATGCGACACACAGACACCCTTGATATTTGTGCCTCTCCTGATGAAGTCAAATGATGAAGAAGGAAGGCGTTGTGCTCTGGAAACAAAAAACGACTTTGCTGATATGGTACGGCCAGGTATAGAATGGTACGGCCTGGTAAACAGCAGCAGCAAACAACAAAGTACGGCTCTTCAAGAATCTCTGGATATAAAGAATATATGCGCCTAGATAGCAAGTTGTCTTCTGGATAAAAAAACTTCTCTGAAAACCCTGAATATAAATATCTCTGAAGTTCTGTGATTCCTCTAGAATGAAGAAATCTCTCAGCTGCAATAGATCAGGTGTTATTTCACACCCTCTGAACTGCTTCCAATGGAGATGGCTCATTCCCCAAGGAATTCGAGACTGAAACCCTAAAGCTTCTTGCTCAGACAAAACTTGACCAATTTCCAAAATCAATAATCTCATAATGGCTCAAAAACCAATGCAAATGCACTATATTCCTCAAAAGTGCGATTTCCTCAAAAATAGGGAATATTAAAATAATTCGAACTTTTGCATTTAATTCTTCAATAGTCTCAGCTCAAATATTTTATAATAATTTTAATTGTCAATTTGGCCCCTTCTGATGATGGTGACCCCCTTAATCAAAATCACTTAAGTTATAATATAATATTATAACTTTATATTAAAATCTTCAATTAATTAATATTTAATTAATACAATTAAATATTAATATCTCTCTCGTTATTCATCCGATGACTGATCCGTCTGAAGCTGACGAACACTGAAGTGATTCTGAACACTGCCAAATCCATACTGCAAAAAATAGCAGGGGTCCCACGCTGACTGCCAGGAACTGCTAAAAATAGCAACTTCTGCAAGAAGTCTCCGAATGAGCCCGAACGAAAGCCAACTGATCAAGAAATGTTAACTGAAGCTGAGCCAAGCTCCAACGTGGCCCTCTATCCAGTCTATCAGCCTACGAGGGTCGTATGATAGGCTAATCCTGTGCTCCGAGAGATGTCACTGAGAAGGGGACATGACAACTGACAAGTACCAACTAATCCTGAGTGCTAACTAATCCCAAGGACTAACATTATTTATTTAAACTATTATTATCTATTCCCAGTACGACCGACTACAACATTTATTTAATTAGTACGGTCGATTACAATATAATTATTTATTAATATGGCCGTCTACATCATCCCCCCTACAAAGTAGTCGTCTTCCAGATGACTGAAAACAAAAAGTGTCAACTCCTCGTAGTTTTCCTGTAATTGATTCTCCCTCTGTGTTGAAAGTCGTTGTGCATCGGCCACCTGGGTATCCTTCTCTATCAACTTCTCCTCAAGAGTTGCCACTCTTGTTTGCTCGGCTGCCAACTGCTTTTGTAACTGTACTATGATGGCTGGTTGCACTGCAAATTGGCAATTCCAATAAATCTTATGGGGGTCTGGGGGCAGCGCCCCCAGCGGGGTCAAGGGGCAACGCCCCTTGCGGGGGTCTAGGGGCACCATTTAACACTTCTTAAACCACTCGAAACTACATCGCGCGCCTCATTTCCATGATTTCTCCACAGGTTCCGAATAGTGCTGAAGAAAGCCGAAAAATACAGATTTTCCATTGCTTTTCTTAGACTTTACTTTCTCCAGGTCGATGTTTGGTATAGTGCTTCTTGTTCTAATGCGTACGGTCTCCTCCTGATTTGGGCGTACAGAGTTTTTACTTTTGCTGAGTCGTACGGCCTTCTCATGATTGTTCTTCAGTACAGGATTTTGAACGCTTCTAACTTGCCACCGTACGGCCTTCTTGAAGTGGATGACTCGTGCGTTCTTTAGTTTCTTGACCCGTACGGCTTGCTTCCTCTCTCTCCACCGTACAGCTCCCCTCTCTTCCAATCGTACGGTGCCTTGATCTTGGCGTATAGTTTTCTCCTGCCTTTTGTGTACGGCTTTGCCAGTGAGGAGGTTGATATCTAACATGATCTTATTCTGGCGACTTGGCACTTGCAACTTTATTTTTCTTTTCACGTGGAACCGTACGGTGTTCTCCTTTTGAAATCGTACAACCTCTTCTTGGGGCCGTACAACCTTCTCTTCTTGCACCCGTACGGCCTTTCTTTCCC
>VDFB02000008.1:221719613-221824074 GCA_007258455.2 Sequoia sempervirens
ATGAAAATTAGTGTTCTAAAATGAAAATATAAACAACTTCGTGAAGTAGTGTTGATCAAACACTAAAGTGTTTAAAAACACATTGTGTTTTCAAAAAAAAATTCCCCTCCTTTCATTTTTCGTTTGATAACTTTCTCTTTCGCTTTGCACCTATTCGCCTTTGCTTTTCCTTTGTACCTATTAAACAAGAAGCAAGCATGTGAGGATCAACAATTTATTTTAATCCTTGATTTTAAAAGAACAATTTCAAACAATTATTGATAAAAGATTGATCTTAAATAATAAAGACTTAACAATTGATAAAAGATTGATCTTGAATAATAAAGACTCAAGGATAAAGAAGAGATTTTTATTTTTTATTTTTAACAAGAATCCCCTATGTTTTAAAGAAAACTTTAGTCAAAACAAGATTCTTGCATAAGAAAAAAGTTTCTTTAAAGATTAAATCAATGAAATCCACTCCCTATATCCTTATTTCTATTGGACAAAGCTAGGTATGAAGTTTTAATGATCAAGGTTGTCAATCATACTTCATTCAATACTTCAAGTGTCCTCAAAAGAAAATTTCAAACTTTAAAGCATAAGAAAAATAAATATGGTATTTATTTCGAAGCAGCTCAATCAGACTTTAACTCACCCATACTTCGTACTAATTTCAAGGTACCTCTTTCTCACTTTTATTGATCTACCATAGTGGCCATGAAATTGATTAGAATGTGTGCTTGAGAGGGGCTGACTAAGGTAAATCTTTGACTATCGATGCCAAGGTTGATACAAGTTGGCCCATACAAGATTTTTGCATTTAATATGTTGACTTTAACCTCACCTACATCTAGCAATTTTTAAGAGAGGCGCCATCAAATACAAAGAGTAGATACCTGACTCCCTACAGCATTGAAGTGTTTCTGTATGGGTTCCAGTGCAGTTTGGGATGAACACAAGCATGTTAAGAATCAGAACAAAAGACTTTCAAATTCATTTAGAAATTTCAATAGCTTTGTGGCAGGTTTGTTCTTTATTAGCGTATCTTTTCAACAAATATTTAAATCGTCAACTTTACTTAAAGCGGTGGGATCTGAGCTATCAAACAACCTACTCTTGGTAAAGGTGCACATCTGTATAGTAAAGGCATGTGATTAGTTTAACAAAATTTTGCATAGTTTGTATCACGTTTCCAGAGTTTTGCTGAGAGCCCACATGGAAAACTGCTTCCTCTCCCCTCTGTAGTGTCATCAATACTGGGTTGTATAGAGTTAGCGACCATGAATGTTTATATGAAAACCTCCAAGTTAGCGTGTTAGCAGAAAAGAAAGCAATGTAACTAGCAGGTGTAAAGATAAATCCCTTACACATCCGTCCTACCTGCGCAATATAGCAAAAGTCAATAATAACGAGCAGGGTAAATAGAGATCTTCTAAAGTTAGATACTCCGATAACCAGAGAAATTGCATGGTGGAATTGAAACAGAGAAAGAGCAACCCAGATGGAAAGATGTGGAGACAACAACCAGAGAGATTAAGCATAAACAACAGAACTGTGATGGTTGCTGGACTCTCTTGGAGGAAACGACAGAACTGTGATGGTTGCATGTGTTAGTACTACCGACACAAATGCAGAAGAAACTCTAAATACTCTGAAGTATGCAAATCAGGCCCGCAACATTCATAATAAGGCTATTGTCAATCGTAACCCAATGGCTACTGAAATGTAAAGAATGCGACATCAACTAGAGTATTTGCAAGCTGAACTTCTTTGTTCTCGTAATGGAGTTGCTTCGTCTGACGAGCTGCAGGTTCTCAACCATAACATCTCACGGCTTAAAGCAAGCAATGCAGAGCTCTTCGACAGGAACATTCTCACTATTTAAACCTGGCTCGACCATTGGTAAAATTCCTATATTCGTCAAATTTAAATCTGTGTTATATACTTTATATTTGCTGGCAGAACAACAGGTATGGGCCAACATCATCAAATTCAAATGCTAGCTTTGATTATGGGCATGGTGTTAACGCCATACTACTTATATTGTATACTTGGAACAAACCAAATGGCTTGGGATCAATGAATATTTAAAAGGCCAAGGACTACGACCATTGTCAAAAAAAGTGTAGCTCATACTTCAGAGACTGTGGTAGTGACGAAATGACAGAATTAACCTATGCAGGTTGAGAACTTCAAAAAGCGTAAAGCGTGCTCTACCAGACTGAGGATTTTCTTTTTCTTTTTTTTTTTTTTAGAAAATGTTAAACCAAATCATAAGAAGGGTGATCATACGTACAATTTTATAATAGTATGGTTACAGAATAGTGACAAAGACATAAAAGCAAGCTTCTAAAATAAAATGTGCAAATGAACAAGCTGGATTTCAAAGATCATAATGCCTTACTATGCCTGCAAGTGTCACACATTTGTGACCAGCCTTTAAATCAATAAATGATGTTTAACAAAAAAAAAGAACAAAACAAAGAAACATTAGTTAGATTTAGAAATATCAGAAATATATGAAAGCAAGATGTGATTAGAGGTGCCCTCCTTCTAGCGCCAAATGTAGGCATCCATTAAAATCTGCAAACAACTAAACTTCAAGCATAGGTTAGTGTTATGCAAACTCTATAAAAATGCCTCTATGAAATACCTTGTGAATGCTTCCAAATGCAACAAATGATATTAGAAAGACTAAAGCATTTATGAAAACAAAAGAAAGTTACCTATTCCATAATGGATTGGTGTCACATGTGCTAGTGACCCTTTCCCAATCCTTGATCAATGCTCAAGATGATAAAATGCAAATGGATATGATGGAGTGAAATGGACAAGATCAAATCTTAAATGCAGAGAGTAACCTTGCATAAAATTGTGGATCCTATGAATGAGGATTAAGCCTTCTTTTATAGATTTTGTTGATGAGAGATTGGCCAAGATGGTGAATGTGGGAATAAAGATCCTCCAATGAGAAGATGACACTTGTCAAGTGGTGAGTGGTCAATGGTTGTGCAAGATTTGGGAAGAGTGCCCATGAGAGGGAAAATTTGAATTCAAATTTGAGAGTAAATGTTAAGTGGGGGACAAGAAAAATAACAATAAATGCAATGTTTGACTTGTCATGTTGAGGGAAAATGAGTGTTTTAATAAATCAATAAATTGATTTATATGTGCAAGTGGCTAGATCTAGATAATGCAAGTGGGATGGGATTAACATTTAATCAAGGTTAGATTAAATAGATGATGATTATGCTGATTTAATGCTGATTAGGTGATTTGATTTTTAAGACTTTGATAATTGATTTATTTAAATCAGAAAAGGATGGAAGATGCATGTTTGAGATTTTAATTAAATAAAGCTTGATTTATTTAATTAAACTATGATTGAGCTTTTGATGATAAGAACCTGGTTTACTAGGTGAATGGATGTGATGCATTTGATTTATTTATTGAGCGGATGAATATGCATAATGCAAATTTGACGTGTCTACAGGATGAACTATGAAATTAACATCTGCTAATGCCTAAGTATAGTTTTGGTTAAGCACATTAATCGCATTCTTCACACTCTGTCTGATTTTTCTCTTGAAACTCTGTCTGCTTCAATTCAGATTACAAATCTTCTTTATGCTCAAATGAAACTGTGCACAAACGATCTATAATCCTTTTAACTTTCGCATCTTATCGCAACACACGCCAAAATGATATGAACAATCGCTTATATATATCCACGACTAGGAATTACATCAACTACAAATCGGCTTTTACAAAACATAAAATATGTATAAACTGTTGGCCCAATCCATAAATAATTATCAATGTGAATCAACCAATGTCGCCACAACATAGTGAGGACCCAGAACAACATCCTCGAACATGAAACACCTTAAAAAATTATGTCTCGAAGATCCACATCACGCTACACTCATCGAGTCGGCCTTTTTGCATTGTTAGACAAAAAATCAATCAATCGAATCTTCTAACTTGTACACCAATCAATACGAGGCCCGATGATTCAAAGATAGGATAGATCATACATTGAAAAACCTTCCCTGAGATCCATGACACAAAATGATAACATGAAATTTGCATATGAATTTATATACACAACTCTATCTGATGCTCTGTTCTAACTTTGGCAGTTAATCACAAAACTTCAATTTGACTTCCGGTATGAGCAAATGCTGATGTGCTTATCAGATCACTAACTAGGGTTGCCATCAATGACAACACTAGATGACTTGTGCAGTGTCTCTTGCCAACAATCTCCCCCTTTAGCATTGATGGCAATACTTAGTGAAAAATGACTAAGTGTCGAATTCAGTACCAACATGAATACATTGCAATCTCCAAAACTTCAAAACACAACTCCCCCTGAGATGAATATGAAAATTTTCACTGTCCCACTCTCCCTCTTTGACATCAATGGCAAAGATGGGAATCCACATACCAAAAATCAAACAAAATTGCTATGAACAAACTACATATGTACAAACATGCTTTTACAACTTACATGAACTTGAATATATCTACAAAATTGTTCTTCAACAGGCTTAAGCTAGTGTCCCAACCCTTTTTGAGACTCTCCAAAATAGTCATGTGACCACATAACAGATAGGATTGCATCTCTGCTAATTCAAGATTTGTTGGATCACTGACAACCATAACATCCTGTGCTTCCTTCAATGCACTAAGCATTGTCTCCATCTTAGGACCAATTAGTCCTCTCAGCTCACATACCCTTTCAACAATTCTGTCTTTTTCATCCTTCAAACTTTTAATTTTTTCAAGCAGGGATATGACTTGACCGTCTTGCTTATTCACATAAACGGTTAGAGGATCAAAGGCTTGACAAATATCTGCTAACTGTTTCTCATATTCCTTAATTTTCTTTTCAGTGACCTTAGTGAATTTAGACAAAGATAAGCATGACTTGCAAATATTTCCACCTTTAGATAAAGCACCTTGAATGTTCTTCACACATGTAGCTAACAAATTTTTATCATTAGCAATCATACCCTTCAATCTACTGAACCTGTTCGCATCAAATTATTTTTGAACCTTATTCTCAGCTGACTTTTCAAGAGACTCAAAGTGAGTACTTACAGAGTTGATAACCTTCTTCAGCTGACCGAAGGGAGAATCAAATGAGTCCTTGACATATGTAGGCATGATCTTCTCCAAGATATCGGATGCAAGACTTAGTAGTTCACTGTCCTCAATGTGAGATTTTAGTATCTCCTCCCTTGCCTTGGCTTGAGCAAATGATGCTACTTTCAGCTTCTAAATAGGAGATAGAGTGGCCAAGTTGATAGGACCTTCAACCAATTCAAGGTCAAACTCCTCTTGTTGTTCTTATAAAAACTCCTTTACTACCTTTGTAGTGTCTCTTGCTTCCATAGCAACCTCCTTTGCCTCAACCTTCTTTTCTTCAACTACAGATTCTTGCTTGGCTTTGGGAATCTCAATTTCTTCAACAAATACATCTTTAGGAGCTTCAATCTCCATAGGGATTTCAATATCTTGCATATCTTGAGGATTCAGAGTATCCTCACTTGTGTCTTCTTTCACCTCTTCAATTTTTGAACCAGATGGAACATCTTCATCATGAATTTCTTTAGAAACAACATTATATATGTTCTTCAAAAGAACTGCCTTAAGAATTTTCTCAGTTTCTTTTGCCACTTCTTTAGTCTGCCCGATCATAAGCTTGTTCACCCTTGTTTTGCTCTTAAAATATCTTTTTGCTTCATTGAGGATCTTCTTCATTTCTTCTATAGACATTACCAAACATAGATTGACAAGTATGCATTATCTCATTTGTTCTTCTTCAGTTCTTGCATTCACTCTCCTCATTTCTAAGACTTCATATAGCCCTTTAGGTAAGTCTCACATTATTTCTGAGTCATATTGAAAATATTCAAATATTTTATTGTAGCTTCTTCAAGGGTTCTTTGACCAACACTATCAAAAGTGTCATACCATTCAGAAAGTGGTCTAAGATTACCATCCTTAATCAAAGCTTTTTCCACTTCCTCTACAGACATACTTGATTTTTTAGTTTTCACCTTTTTCTTTGCTTTCTCTTCACTGGAGGGCTTGTCTTTAGACACTTTTGATGCCTTGGTTCCCTTAGGCTTGATTTCTCTTACCTCTTCATCAAATTTAGTTTCTTCATCCTCTTCAACAACAACATAGACTCTTGTGCTTTTATCCTTCTTCCTCTTTCCTTCTCTCCCGGATGTCTTGACTTGAGCTTTTATTGGGATTTATTTCTTTGTAGGACCAGTTATTCCATTGATTTTCTCTTGATCTACATTGGTTAGCAATATGGCCAAATCTATTGCAGGCATAACATCTGACATTTCTATTGAAAAAGTTGTTCATCATATTTCTGCATTCAATTGACTTATGATCATACTTATTGCAATTGAAACACTGACCTGAGAATGATGGACCACTTGGATTCATTCTACTTCTACATTGAGCAACCATATGACCAAATTTGTTGCAAAAAAAATAGTGTCCATTGAAATTTTGAGCATTAGATTGTCTTACCAAATACCTTCTAGTTTTGCTTGTCTGATTTCCTTGCCTAAATCTTCTTTGACCATATCCAGAGCTTTCTCTTTTCTCATATCCAAGACCTCACTTGTCACTTCCAGTCCTCTAACTTTGAATCAGTTCATCAAGCTTGGCTGAGCTAGTCCTGAACTTCTCTTTGTATTCATTTGCAGTAGCAAGTTCATCCATGAGGATAATAATCTGTCTTTCAAGCTCTTCTTCATTGTTTCTGGATTGTTCCAATTCAAGCTCCAACTGATTGAATTCATCATTAATTTTGTTGCATTCTTCAGATTTTTCTTTCAAAGACTGAGTAAGATTATCTTCTTTCTTCTTTTTCTCTCCAGTCTCCTTGGTCATCCTCATCACAATAGATTCCATCTCATGCTTTAGGACAACATTATCTCTAGTGAGCTTTTCACATTCTTTTGTCTTTTCCTTCGGGGCTTGACTTAGGTGTTCATCTTCCTTGCTTTTACTCTCTTTCTGCTTGATCTGATCATAGAGTTCCTTTCTCTTTTCCCTGGACTTATTGATTTGATTGTTCAATGATTGCATAAATTTCTCAGCATTCATGAGGCTTGCTTGCAATTCCCGGACTTCAGATTTGGACTGATCAAGATCATCTAGTGCCACCAAAAGTTGTTGTTGAAGACTACCAAAATCTATTGAATCACCTTCTCGGATCTTCCCCAAGCTATTAAAATTCTTCTGAGGAACTAGGCTCTGATACCAATTGTTGGAATCAAGGAACACTGAGAGGGGGGGGTGAATCAGTTTTCTGCAAAATTTAAATTTATTAACCTGATCTTTAATCCACTTATAGCATTGAAGCAAAAGAAAGATGAAAGAACACAAACCAATCAACCACAACACCATAACACAAGGATTTTTTTTTCGTGGAAACCCTGTTAGGGGAGAAACCATGGTGGAGGTCAATCCACAATATGATTATACTCAATATAAGTGTTTACAAAATGGGGAATGCACATGCATTTAGGCGCACTGCCTAGAGCTCACTGCTCAAATACAAAAAGGCTTACTGCCCAAAAGAAGACTCACTGTCTTATAGAATAGATAGAAAATATGGAATGGATGAACTATGAAATTAGCATATGCTAATCCCTGACTATAGTTTCAGTTAAGCACATTAATCGCATTCATCACACACTGTCTGATTCTTCTCTTGAAACTCTGTCTGCTTCAATTCATATCACAAATCTTCTTTCTGCTCAAATGAAACTGCACACAAATGATCTATAATCCTTCTAACTTTTGCATCTTATCGCAACACACGCCGAAATGATATGAACAATCGCTTATATATATATCCGCGACTAGGAATTACATCAACTACAAATCAACTTTTACAAAACATAAAATATGTATAAACTGTTGGCCCAATCCATAAATAATTATCAATGTGAATCAACCAATGTTGCCACAACATAGTGAGGACCCAAAACAACATCCTCGAACATGAAACACCTTAAACAATTATGTCTCGAAGATCCACATCACGCTACACTCATCGAGTCGGCCTTTTCACATTGTTAGACAAAAAATTAATCAATCGGATCTTCTAACTTGCACACAAATCAATACGAGGCCCTATGATTCAAAGATAGGATAGATCATACATTGAAAAACCTTCCCTGAGATCCATGACACAAAATGATAACATGAAATTTGCATATGAATTGATATACACAACTCTGTCTGATGCTCTGTTCTAACTTTGGCATTTAATCACAAAACTTCAATTTGACTTCTGGTACGAGAAAATGTTGATGCGCGGATTGGATCACTAACTAGGGTTGCCATCAATGACAACACTAGATGACTTGTGCAATGTCTCTTGCCAACAAGGATAACCCCTACAAAACTTGTCTATTTTGTAGCCCACATACTCCAAGCATGTAAAACCAGACAAATTGTGCTGGTCCTCGTGTGTGGTCACCCATCCTCAAAAATTCATTATGAGCATTAACTTTTGTTAGTTCATCAAAATTCACTTTTTAAATCAAGTTGTGAAAATTCAATTTTGGGAGTTAGAAAATTTTCTGCACATGTAGGAGCGGGTATTTTTAGCGCTTTTACATATTACATGTAGGAGTGGGGATTTTTAGCGCTTTTATATATTTTCCCACATGTAGGAGCGTTTATTTTTAGCGCTCTTGCATATTTCATGCCTTAGTCATTTTCTGGCACATGTAGGAGCGGGGATTTTTAGCGCTTTTACATATTTTCCCACATGTAGGAGTGTTGATTTTTAGCGCTCTTACATATTTCATGCCTTAGTCATTTTCTGGCACATGCAGGAGTGGGAATTTTTAGCGCTTTTGCATATTACTTGTAGGAGCGCTGATTTTTAGCGGTCTTGCATATTTCATGCCTTAGTCATTTTCTGGCACATATAGGAGCGAGGTTTTTAGCGCTTTTGCATATTTCATGCAAAAGCTTTATTTTTCACCGCTCTTACATATTTCATGTAGAAGCTTTGTTTTTCACCACTCTTACATATTTCATGCAGAAGGTTCATTTTTCACCACTCTTACATGAAACTACCCAAGTCCTAAGATATGTTGAAGCACTGATTTTTATCACTTTTACATATGATGTGTAAAAGCTCTAATTCAAATATCATCAAAGGAGTCAATCTCAAGAATCCTCGTCATCTCCAAAGTACACTCCAATGCTAGACAGTGATGAAGTGCACGTCATCATGAAGTTTTCATGGAGAAAAATCTTGAAGAAGGCTAAATTTTGCCTTAGATTAGATTTCCCAGTTTTAGCATTTTTCATGCTTTATGTAAATAAGTTTCGACATTTTACATGTCATTTCGAAAAATGTAATTACATGTAAACAAATATGTTCTCCTATAATTGTGGACAACATTTCTGAATAAGTCAATTAGTTAGGCAGGATTTTCCTAGATTTTCTCTCCTAATTTTCCTAGATTTGCTCTCCTCTCCCATCTATAAATAAGAGAGGATTCTATTGTAATGATTACCTTTCATCTTTTGCAACGAAGTGCTGCCCACTTGTGAAACAAATATTGAAACTTTGAGTTCAATTTTGTGAATCTAATTTTGATCAATAAAGAAGTGAAGTTGCATACCAAACTTTGTGTTGGGAACAATTATCTTATGGTTTGATCGAATTGGTAGTGATTAGTAATTGAGGTTGAAAAGGATTTGAGTAAATTTGTGTAAACTTTGAGTTACACCTATTACTCGAAATTGTGATATTGTTGAATACTATTGGTGAATTCTCTATAATACTTTGTGCTTATATTTACTCATGTTGTTCGTGGGATTAATGTGAAGTATATAGAAGACTTTGTGCTTCTCATACAACACTTGTTACTATTTTGAAGGATTCTTTATCGAAATCTACGGAACAACTTTGTGCCTCTATGAGCTTTTTCTTATTTATTGTTTATCATTATCATGCTGGTATTCCTAGGCTTTGCTTTGACAAGATAGGAATATTGGAATTACTGCTTAGTTTTAGTTTGATGTTGTATTGCATCAGGAACCTAAAATCGTGAAACATTGTAAAACATATTCTCTGAAAAAAGAGAGAATCATGAATGTGACACTGCCCATATCGTTATTGTAAATATTTAATTAGTTTTCCTTAGTTTCAATAAGCAGTAAGAAGGGCGCCACCCCTTTCCAAGAGGAGAGACTTTATCTCACATAGCTATGGTTGAAATCAAGGTTTTGTAATTTGTTAAAAGGGATTACATAATTTTCACCCAACAACATTTAGAAAAAGTGATCTACAATGGAATAGACCACCCTATAGCTCATCTAAAAAACTAAGTCACCAAGTCATCCTATATGCAACCACTCCTTTACCAAAGTATCATTTCTTTAACTTTTAATTATAATTTGTTATGGTCAATCCTTCTCAATGTTAAGGGTCTATACCACTCAAATATTAGCAAAAATATAGGTGAAATATGTCCATTTATTATGTTTTTCTATCTCTTTAATCTAACAATACTTTAAAACTAGCAGTTGCATGCAGTGACATGCAATGATGAGCCGATAGGCAGAGGAGAAGTCCAAATGGCAGGGATTTGTACATGCATAGAAGGAATTAGAGAGGGGGATGCTAAAAACAATCAGGGAGAGAACATAGCAGTTGAAAACGAATGCACAATTGCTATCATGACCATATAGAAAATTATGTAGGCAAGAAAACGGTGCTTTGAAAGAATACGTAAGTGCATAAAAGGGAAATTTAAAGAATTTGGGAGCAGTTTATTGACAACCAATAGATAAAATTAATGCAAACAATAGCCATTGAGGGAAGATAAATTTGAATTGAGTTTTTCAATACAACTACGCATAGGAGAATATTTTGAAGTTATTTGAAATCCCAAAAATATTCCATGATAATCGAGAACAACCATAGTCAATGTTATAAATGAAGAGCAACATTTCTATCAAATGGAAGTGTGAAGAATTTAACAAATATAAACAACCCATATTGGAAATCACTAGTTGTAGGTTGCTTATTTGATGATATGATCATTATCATTATGTCCATTATAGTATTTTTCTTATCGCTGAATTTGTTTGTCTTGAGTATGTTCTACAAAAATCAAAGGAAAATGTGAAGTTTAGTGCAATGAACATGTGTCATTGTTAGACAATATCTAAATTAGGAAACATAAATAGTTTTATAATTTATAACAAATAATATGCAATGCACCTATAATAGAAGAGATAAAATAAATAAGATGTAGGTATACCTTTTGCACGTAGTGGGATGCAGTATATTTACGATTATAAGTCCCATATAATTTTGTTCTAGTACCTATGAATTTTGTTGAGTTGAAATCAATGTTATACATTTTTAAAAGTATATACAGTTGTATCATTTATGACAAAGAATTTGAAATGAAGTTGTGAAATAAGAGATGGAATTAATGACATATAACCTTACCTTGTATATAAATGGAATGTAGTCAAATTCCAAACATGCCATCGCGAAGCTATTTAGCATTGTGGAGATCTATAGTTACAGCTGAGAATGTTTGCAATCTAAAATGGTTTCAATCAGATATAGTTACACAAATGGTTTGAAGGCGAGAGCACTAGCAGTGGCATCATTGAATGAAGATCAAAACAACTTTGGGTTGTGTGGGTGTAAGAATCCTAAAAAATTGGTTGAGACATTTTAGTGTGATCTATACAAGAAATTACAAAATTAAATATAAATGTTATATGGTCAACCAAAGAAGAGGAAGGAATTCAGGTTTGTCATTGGAGGAGAGGAGAAGCATAATGAAAGAATTGAACAACAACTTCTCTTAGTAATCACCATAGAAGCAAAACTATGGCTAGCTTGGCGGGAGTGGTTGCAACTGCACTATGGAGGGAACGACAAGGAATCAATGAGTCAACTTACATATGGAATCGAACAATTAGAAATGGTGGAAATTCTATATGCATTGAAATGAAGAGGGAAAGGAGAAGTGATATATTTACTGAAAAGAACAAAAACATTTCATCATGTTGGCAATGCACATAGTTGTTGGAGGCGGTCCTCTTCTTTGATTTGAAGTGCATTGTATTTGTTGGCACATAATCAGGAGTATCTATCAAAAGAGAAAGGCGGATCTATGCATATTCTTGTAACTGATTTTGCATGGGAAAGAGTTGTGAACATTATTCCTTGTCTTTCTTTAGTTCCAATATCTATTGTAGCTTTCTCCAATGTCAAGCCTTGAGATTTATGTATTGTTACTACCCAAGAAATTGTCAAAGGGAGTTGTGTTCAACTGCCCCGTGTGATCAGGGGAATAGGGGTGGCTTTTGGGTTGTCTTGATCCCATGTTGGCTATTATAGTTTGGGAAGTGCACAACAACATATTGAGGCGGTAAGGGTGGTTTAGTACCCCTAGCATTTACAATAGACTTGACAATACCCAATGATCCATTGACCAAGGTAGTTGCCACCCAAAGATTTGTTGTTAACATTACTTGTTCGCCAATTGCAAGTAAGAGCTCTGTTTGAATTTGCTCATCATCGCCATAATTAGGTGTGTTTTGTTGAGTAGTTTCAACAATACTAATTGCAATGGGAACATTTAACTGTTTAAGCATTTTTCTATTATGCAAGGTGACCAAGCTATTTGTTGGGAATAAGTGAATAGCTACATCAAACTCTTGGTTTTGTTGAGCTGAACGCATGGCGTTTGTTCAATTCATGAGAGTTTTCCAATCAGCTTGAGATGACTGAAAATTTTTAATATTCAAAAGGATTCTACGAAGCTCTTGTTGTGCATCAGACTATCCATGTTGGTGGAAGACTGTTGATCATGACAACAACATTAAAAGTGTGTCAAAGAGCCAAGGCTGTGTAGCGAGAAGCATAGACAAGCCTGTCCAAAATAGGTGGCAACTGTGTGAGGTCACCCATGAGTATAACAGAGGCACCACCAAATGGTTGCATATGTCTACCAGGAAAATCTTGCCACAACCGACTATCTGTTTTGAGTAACAACTTGGGTCCCAAGAAGCTCATTTCATCAATTAAGATGTACTTAATATGTTTAAATTCCTCTTGAAATATGGTTAATGGTTGTCCTTGAAATAGATTCATATCTCTAATTGGTATCCAAAGAGTTGTATGCACTGTAGAGGCACATATATTGTAAGTGGTCACCCTCGTTGGTGCCAAAGCAAGCAAAGGATTCATTCTTTGATTTGGTGATGTATTTAGTGTTCTCTGGATGTTGTCTATAAGAAATGATTTACCCGTACCTGCAATACCTTGAATAATCATACACAATGGTGATGATGAAAATGGGCCAAGGTGGTGTTGTTTAATGATATTTAGAGCAAGCTTTTGCTTAGGAGATAGCTGATGACAAAGTGCAGTTGCAACAAGTGGGAAAAGGCTATCTTTAGCTGTATGCAATTTACATGTTGAGATGAACTCTACAACAACGTTATGTATATTTTCAGGAACATGGTGTGTGTCCCACATGTGATTTAAATCGAAGTTTCGTCTACTTAATAGTTGTAGTTGGTCCAAGTAGACACTGTTTGTAACACCAAGGCGAGAAAGAAATTCCCATTTGTATTCATCTACAGGAGGTAGAGAATGGGTGTTGTCGGTATCACTATCACCTTCTTCTTGACTGGTGGGGGGAGCAATAACCCTATTGACATGCCAAGGGTGATAGCCAACAACATGAAATAGCCTCTATTTCTGTGTTATACTATCTTTGGTGAGGCCTATATCTTCTTCAAAATTTTGGAAAGGCTTGTATAGTAGCAATTCTGACCAACAAAATGTTTCAAAGGTATCACAATGCTTAGGAGGGGCAGACTTGAATAGTGGGTAAACAATTATCACAGTAGGGTGTGGTCGCAAACGCCAAGCCCCGCCTTTGCGATTTTTACGATGTGTATACAATAGTACAAATTGAATAAGGGATATAATGTCCATCTTAGCTGGTCTTTGCATGTAACAATGAATATAACTACTTGCAAGCTCTTCACCATTATCAGTTGTTTTGAAATGGTGGAAGGTTTGCCTATTCACATTTAAAGATAGGAAATTTCAGCTTGACATGACAAGGGGAAACTTTTGTAGCATATGGCATGTTTCTTGTGCACTAATGTCACAATCTGCAACCAAATTCATCATAACTTTTGATAGGAAAGCATCGCTTTATCCCCAAATAAATTTGTATTTGCAAGCCTTTGCAAGATATCAATATAGCTTTCATACTTTTTTTTCAGAATTTGATGCATATTTGGAAATGTAGTTTAGCAAAATTTGTCTTGAAAAGACTGGCTCGAAATCAACCTTTTCTCACCAGATCACAAGCATCTCAAGGTTGTGGATATTAAGGCGCTCATCATTTCTTGCTGGTTTATAGAATTTGTTTGATTCATTGTCAATTTCCAATGTCGATGATGGTTGTGCATTCTATGGAGCTTTGTAGGGACATTGTAATTGTTGGCCTTTTTTCCTAAGGCATGTGTACTAAGTACATTTGGTATGCCTCTGCATCGTATTCACCAGCTGTTCATAATCCACCATTGAGTCCATGCAAGTAATTTTCAAAGTGTCAAGCAAACATGGGTCCTCCAGAGAAGAGTGGTGGACTCTTGATATTAGCTATTTTGGGGAACGAGGATTCCATTATGAAACATAGCAATCAAAGAATCTTTTTTCCTGTTGAATTTCATGTGGGTTGGACCAGTCAAGCATGTCCATATTTAGGGCACCTAGAAGCCACAAGAAACCATGGACATGTCCTGATCTACGGTGTTTCCACTCATACCTATGCCAGTAATCATTTGTATGGAAAAGCCTCTCAAGAACCTCCTCATGGAAAATGGTGAACTGCAAGTGCATGTACAAGGCCGTTATATGCTGGTTCTGGACAACATTGTCCATGAAGTGTCTTCAGGAGTATGGCATATGTGACTGAGCACCAGGATCAAGTACCTTGTGCAAATCAAGCCATTTTGTGTCTGTGGAGCTCAAAGTGAAAAAAAGAGTCGGTGTTCCAAGCTGGTGGATCATTACAACAAGCTCTTGCCGACACTTGCCCCAATATGAGTGTCTCCCTCACAAGGATTCACCAAAGCGAACAAGCTGGTTTGCTATCTAGGTGTCTGATGCATCTCAAATTAGTTGTCGTAGTGCAACCACAGACTTTGGAATCCTTTCTTCCAAGTTTGTTTTCATGAAAATGGAAGTTGACTGCTGGCTTTGATGTCTCATTATTAAATTATAAAGGTAATATCTAAATCTTGCATGCCTCCCAAATCTATTATCATAGTGTATCATCAAGTGCAATGCATATTCATGTAGGTGAATTTGTATGCTTCTCAACTGTAGGGGCATCATTGTTATAGTGGGGAACAATGTTGGAAAAGTCATGTTTAATAACCCTTTTGTATTGTATTCATTGATAGGGTTAGAATTTATCTTAGGCCAAGGAAAAGTGTCTTGACTAATATCTTCAATCTGCAAAGTGTATTTGATTGCCTGCAATTCCCAGGGAGGGTTGGGCATCAATGGAATAAATGATGATGAGTCCTCAAGCTTAGCTTCCTCATCAGTAACAATTTCAGAAGTTGCTACTAGTTCAACTATGTTCTGTATTGGTTCTTTCATTGTGTGTAAAAGATTGGAGATGTCAGTACTTGTTGCAGGCAACAAATTTTAAAGCATCACAATCAATTGCAACATCACTATAGTATGGATCATTTTTAATTTTGTTTATCAATGCAGCCATGACATTATGTTTGTCAACATAGTAATCATAGTTCGTTCCCTGAATGCCAATTCTTCTAACAATCACCACTTCAACATCATGTAGGTGACGTGGCAACAAAATTGCAATGGTCGTGATGTCTTGAAGGAAGCTTATAGTATGGCCACTATATTTGTATTGGCCTCCTCTAGCATGGGTCACTTGTAAAACTGGAGCAACTCTAGCTATAAGCATTTCTTCAACCTGAGTCAGCCTTGCAAGGACAAGAGGTTGTGGTCCTGAGTCCATCTTGTAAATTGAACTAAATCAGTGGATGCTCTTTTCAGAAGCACAACGTAGGAAAACAACATTTGGGTTGGATGCTCGCACTTTCATGCCGACGTAGCTTTCCTTGCAAATACTACAAACTTTCAAATCGGACAAAGCATCAATGCGTTGGTAGAAGGACTACATTGCAGTGCAAAAAGGATCTCCAAACATACTGTTAAAATGGTGATGGGCTGATGAAGCAAACGACAAGCCATGCCTGGCAAGGTTGTGCTGAGATCCACAACTACCCATTGTCGAGGCACCTTCATTGGGAAGGTTATGTGCAAGATGCCAAGGGATGGAGGGTGCGGGACTATAGAAGCCAGCATGTGTTTCTAACAAGCTCAGAAATAATTACTGTGCGGTCTCTTGATTAGGCAGGGCCAAGTAAGGACGAACTATGGTGACTCTTTGTTCCAAGTATTTGTCTTGACAACTTATATAGATCTGGTCTCTATGCTGCACATAATAGAGTTGATTTCTTTGGAATTTTGCTGCCTTTTTTTAGTCCACACTTGATGTAGGACTGGAACTTGAATAGGATTGAGGAGCCTACAACCATAATATAAGGGAAACAATAAAGTTCTTGCAAACATCAACTTAAAGAACAATGGTATAGCTAAAGAGATTAAGCCAACTCAAAAAAAACATCACAATTGTTTATTAGCATGGTGGAAAACAAGAACTAAGAGGAGAAGTTCTAAACACAGCTGCATATGGGTGTGATGGACATGAAGCAAGGAAAGCATAAGTTGCAAAGATGTATATATATATATATCAACAAGTTTAAATGTAGATGTATATGAATGTTGTTTGTAACTAATTTCACATACATACATGTCCACATATAAAAAAAATTGGTCAAATATTAAAAAATAGAGTATGTTGTCTCAATGTATAACCACTTCTATAAGTAGCAAAGCAACAGGATTAGGAACAAAAGTTGTTTTGATGTGACAGACATTGGGAAAAAGGGAAAAGAAAACAAATGTCCAGCTAACAAAAATTGTAAAAAAGTGCATCTAAATTGAGAAACATATATTCCAGTATAGATTTTGTTTCATAAGTATATATATATATGCATTGCATGCCTTGCATGCATAATAGGAAAGACTATATATAAACGTTGACTACATCTAATTTCACATACATAGATATCTACACCTAGGAAAAATAAAATCAAACACACTAAAAGAAGGCTTGCTCTCCACCCTACCATATTGTGTCATGGATCCTTGAGGGCTCTCAGGAAACCCTTGAGCAAGAACATAAATTGTCTAGCACTATAATCAATGTTGAGATCAATGTTTAATTTTACACTTAATATACAACCTATCATACATATGAATGTTGTTTGCATCTAATCTCACAAACATACACATCTACACATAGGAAATATGAAATGAAACACAACAAAAGAAGGTTTGCTCTCCACCCTACCATATTTGGTCATGGAGCCTCATGGGGTCTCACCAAACCCTCAAACAAGAACATACATTTTCCACCACTTTGATCAATGGTGAAACCAATGTTTCTTATTACACTTAATATACAACCTATCATTCTAACAACTCATTTTTGAGGCTCAAAGAAGTATAACTAAAAAGGTCCATCTAACTTTAGATACCTATATATCAGTGTAGATTTTTTTTTGCAAGCACATATATAGGCATTACATGACTTGGATGCATTTGTAGGGATCTATTGCTCGGATATATATACACACAAAAAGTATGTGTGGAAAATCTATGTATGTGGAATCACATGTAGAAAATAGGTATACTATCTACCATTGTAATAAATACAAAGATCAATGTTTAATATTACACTTAATATACAACCTATCATACATATGAATGTTATCTACATCTAATCTCACAGACATACATAACTGCACATAGGAAAAATAAAATGAAACACACTAAAAGAAGGCATGCTCTCCACCCTACCATATTGGGTCACAGAGCCTCATGGGCTCTCACCAAACCCCTGAGCAAGGACATGCATTGTCCACCACTGTGATCAATGGTAAAACTAATGTTCCTTATTACACCTAATATAGAGCCTATCATTCTAACAATTCCTTTTTGAGGCTCAAAGAAATAATAACTAAAAAGGTGCATCTAACTTCAGATACCTATATATCAGTATAGATTTTGTTTTGCAAGTACATATATAGGCATTGCATGAATTGGATGCATATGTAGGTATTTGTTCACAAAACATGGGCACATATAACAAGCAATAACCAGAAAGAAAAAAAATGTAGATATGTACAACATGAAAACCAAGCCAACCATAACATTGAAAATGGTTTTGTTGAATGGAGCAACATACACCATTGTCATATGCTTGCAGGGATAAACAATGTGTTGCAACCAAAAAATTGTTTTTCCTCTCACAAGCACATGACAGCGGTGTGTGGTTGTCCTCCATAATCACATAAACCACAATCTGCAATGGTTATAAAAGGGAAAATCATAAATGGCAATTTTTTTTGTGGGAAAGGAATATGTTTTCTCAAGTTTTAAATGGAAGGTGTTATTACAACCATCGCCACTATATAGAAACCATATAGCAATTAATGTTGAAGCACCAAGCCCTGCCAACCGACATTTGATTTCGCTGGCCTTGTCTATGGACATGCCAAATGCTTTTAATTTTTTTGGTGGATAAATCGATGGTCAAGGAAGAGATATATATAAAGATGATGGAGGGTAACCAAATTAATGTCTTTTTAATTACATTAATACTCATTTCTATTATTTGTTGCAATAGATAGCACCCAAGTCCCAATGTTTCATTTGATAAAGGAGAATTATTTTGACCACTTCGTAATCAATGTTGAGGTCAATGTTTAATATTACACTTAATATACAACCTATCATACATATGAATATTGTCTGCATCCAATTTCACAAGCATACATATATGTGCATAGGAAATATAAAATGAAACACAACAAAAGAAGGCCTACTCTCCACCCTACCATATTGGGTCATGGAGCCTCATAGGGTCTCACCAAACCCCTAAGCAAGAACATACAGTATTCACCACTGTGTTCAATGGTTAGATCAATGTTTCATATTATAGTTAATATACATCCTATCATTCTAAGAATTCCATGGGAAATATAAAATGAAACATAATAAAAGAAATCTTGCTCTCCACTATGTTCAATGGTTAGATCAAAGTTTCATATTACACTTAATATATAGCCTACCATTCTAAGAATTCCTTTTTGAGGCTCAAAGAAATAATAACTAAAAAGGTGCATCTAACTTCAGATACATATATATCTGTATAGATTTTTTTTGCAACTACATATTTTTGCATTGCATGTGTTGGATGCATATATAGGAATCTGTTGGTTGGATATATATACACACAAAAAGTATGTGTAGAAATGTATGTATGTGGAATTAGATGTAGACAATATACATATATAGATGGATGCAAACTTATATATATGTATGTATTTGCACATAGGAAAAATGAAATGAATCACAAAAAAACAAGGCTTGCTCTCCACCCTACCATATTGGGTCATGGAGCCTCATAGGCTCTCACCAAACCCTCGAGAAAGAACATGCATTATCTACCCTTGTGTTCAATGGTTAGATCAAAGTTTCATATTACAGTTAATATACAACCTATCATTCTAAGAATTCCTTTTTGACACTCAAAGAAATAATAACTAAAAAGGTGCATCTAACTTCAGGTACATATATATCGGTATAGATTTTGTTTTGCAATTGCATATATCTGCATTGCATGCTTTGAATGCATATGTAGATATCTATTTCTTGGATATATAAACACAAAAAAAGTATGTGTAGAAATGTGTGTATGTGGGATAAGATGTAGACAATATACATATATAGATAGATGCAAACTTATATATATATATATATATATGTACATATTTGCACATAGGGAAAATAAAATGAAACACAACAAAAGAAGGCATGCTCTCCACCCTACCATATTGGGTCATGGAGCCTCATATGCTCTCACCAAACCCCTAAGCAAAAACATACATTATCCACCACTGTGATCAATGGTGAGATCAATGTTTCATATTACACTTAATATATAACCTATCATTCTAAAAATTAGCCAAACAAGGATGAGCTACTATGGTTCTTTGTTGTAAGTATTGGGCTCGACAATTTTCACAGATGTATTCTCTATGCTACGGATAATAGAATTGGGTTCTTTGGTGTTTTGCTGCCTTTTTTTTTCCACACTTGATGTAGGACTATAACTTGAACATTTTTGAAGAGCCTAGAACCATAATATGAGGAAGACAATAAAGTGCTTGCAAACACCAACTTAAAGAGAAATAGTGTAGCTAAAGAGATTAAGCCAAGTCAAAAAGTCACAATTGTTTAGTAGCATGATGGATGAGAAGAACCAAGAGGAAAAATTCTAAACACATGTGCATATGGGCATGACAGACAAGAAGCAAGGAAAGAAGAACTTTCAAATATGTATATATATATATGTGTGTGTGTGTGTGTGTATCAACAAATTTAAATGTAGATAAATATGAATGTTGCCTGGAGCTAATTTCGCATACATACATGTCCACATATAAAAAAATTTTGTTAAAGACTATAAAATAGAGCATCTTGCCTCAAAAGGTGCATCTAACTTCAGATACATATATATCAGTATAGATTTTGTTTTGTAAGTATATATATATGTCTTGCATTCCTTGCATGCATAATAGGCAGTACTATATATGAATGTCAACTGGTTGCATCTAATTTCACATATGTATTGAGACAATTACTTCACACAAGAACATGTAAAACATGTTTCAGTTAACAAGAGCAATTTGAATAAATGTACAATGCTACTCTCGAACATGAAAATTGTAACTGTCAATTGAAACATATATACCTGTTCTTCTGTCAAATGTTTTGAATTTTTTTGGATGAATGGACACAGGGCCAAGTTGTGCCAAGTAGCAATTAATTTTTGTGGAGAATTTTTAGTATAGACCTACAAAAAAAACAGCAACTATCTTATGAAAATAATAAACATAGGAAGGAGTATATATGAATGTTTTCTACGTTTGATTTCACATACATACATATTAGCACATAGGGATGAATGTTGTCTATGTCTAATTTTACAAACATACATATTTGCACATAGGGAAAGTAAAATGAAACACAACAAAAGAAGGCCTGCTCTCCACCCTACCATATTGGGTCATGGAGCCTCATAGGATCTCACCAAACCCCCGAGCAAGAACATACATTGTCCACTCTTGTGATCAATGGTGAAACCAATATTTATTATTACACTTAATATAAAGCCTATTATTCCAAGAATTCTTTTTTGAGGATGAAACAAATAACAACTACTTCCCAAAACAATAAACATGGGGAGGAGTATATATGAATGTTGTCTACATCTAATTTCACATACATACATATCTACACATAGGAAAAGAAAAATGAAACACAACAAAAGAAGGCATGCTCTCCACCCTACCATATTGGGTCATGGAGCCTCATTGGCTTTCACCAAACCCCCGAGAAAGAACATACATTGTCCACCATCGTAATTAATGGTGAGATCAATCTTTCATATAACACTTAATATAGAGCCTCTCATTCTAAGAACATCTTCCAACAAGCGACTCCCAACCAAAAAAATGGATTAAATTGATAATCCCAAAAGAATAAATATACGAAGGAGTATATATGAATGTTGCATGCATCTAATTTCACACACATACATATTTTTACATAGGGAAAATAAAATTAAACACAACAAAAGAAGGTGTACTCTCCACCCTACCATATTGGGTCATACAGCCTCATAGAGTCTCACCAAACCCCCAAGCAAACATATGTAGTCTTCCACTATGATCAATGGTGAGACCAATGATTCATCTTACACTTAATATACAGCCTGTGATTCTAAGAAATCCTTATTGAGGCTCAAACAAATAACAACTATCCTTCGAAAATAATAAACATAGGAGGGAGTTGATACACACACATTGTTGATTGTTGTTCAATAGCTTCAAAAATATTATTTCATTTATGATTTCCATGTAGTGGCGATGGTTGCAAAGCAATAAAACAATCCGCATATACGCTTACAAAGCAAAACCTATACAGATATATATGCATCTAAAGTTATATGTAGACAACACACATATATATCCATAGGTGGACTTGTCAATAGAGAAATCACCACGAAAGAAAAGGAATAAACATCACTTGACACAGCCTGGCATGGAAACATTGTTTCATGTATGGTTTCCATATAGTGCCAACAACCACAATAATATTTAGCATTCTAAACTTACCAAAGCAATTGAACAGTTTATGTTATTTTCAATAAGGCATTGTTGACTATTATTCTATAGCTTCAACTACTATCAAGACTGTGAGCCACCACTATGACAAGTGTTTTTGCAAACAACATACATAGATATCCACACCTAAACTTGTCAATACATGTGAGAACATATATAGATAAGTTTAAATGTAGGTATATATGTATGTTGCCTAAGCATAGGAAATAAACATCACTTGGCACAACTTGTCACAGTAACATTGTTTCATGTATGGGTTCCATATACTGGCGATGGTTGCAATAATAGCTTGTATTTAAAACTTACCAAATTAATTGAGCAGTTTATGTTATTTTCAATAAGGCATTGTTCACTGTTGTGTTGTAACTTGAGCTGCACAACATACATAGATATCCACACCTATACTTGTCAATACATGTGAGAACATATATATGTATAATTTTAAATGTAATTACATGTATCAACAAGTATAAATGTAGATATATATGTATGTTGTGTGCATCTTAGTTTAGATACATATATATGTGCACTTTTTTTTTGTTGTATGTGTATTTCAATGCAATAGACAATTTTCTCTTTTGTCAAGTGTTTGTTTTATTGCTTTGAGTAACATCGATTTTGCTTTAGAAGCAAGTTCAAGTCTAGGAATTTGAAATTGTAACCATTTTCACTATTTTCATTGTTTTGAGAATTCCTATGGAACTACAATATTATTTCATGTATGGTTTCCATGTAGTGGTGGTGGCTGCAATGACACCTACCATCTAAAACTTAGCAAACCAATAAAACAATTTATGTTATTTTCAATTAGGCATTGTTGACTGTTGTTTTGTAGCATCAACTGCTATTAGGATTGTGAGCAACCACTGTGGCAAGGTTTTTTGCACATAGCAAACATATATATCCATACCCAAACTTGTGAATACATGTAGGCACATATATATATAAGTTTAAATGTAGATATATATCTATGTTGGGTGCATCTAATTTCATATACACACATATGTGCAGACATTTTTTTGTGTATATATGTGTGCAAGAAAGAGATATCTAAGTATGCATGGAAGGCATGGAGCGCATATATATACACTTAAAAAAGTAAATCTCTACAACTATATATATATATATATATGCATATGAAGTTAGATATAGAGAACATAACCATTCACCCATACGTAATCTTGTTAATACATGCAAGTACACATATATACTTGCATGTATATATATATATACATACATATATACATACATACATACATATATATATACATGCATATACATACATACATACATATAGATACATACATACATACATACATACATATATACATACATACATATATATATATATATATATACATATTTGCATGTACCAACAAGTTTAAATGTAGACATATATGCATATTGTGTGCAACTTACTTTAGATAAACATATATTTGCAGATATTTTTTCCTTGTATGTGTATATCCAAGCAATAGATATCTAGATATGTGAACATATTTTTTTTTGTATAGATGTATATGCATGGTACAGATGCCTTAAATAATCAATGAGACTTGACAAGATTACTATACAATATACAAATTATTAATTCTCATAATGATACAAGAAACAATACATTTTTCCAGGATGGATTTTAATAAGCTAGACTTAAGCAAAATCACAAAAGTATTGAGCAGTCAGTAGAGGATAGTCATCATTGAACATTACATAGGAAATATGATAGCAAAAATGAAGTTATGAAACTCTAATAAAATAAAAGATAACCATATGTGACATGGCTTTATGAATGGAGAGCCATGACCCATATATTCAACATCTAACCAACATTAAAAGATTAAAAGCACAGTCATGAGATTGAAATAATTATGGGTTCAAGGGAACATACATTATAGTCGAGAACCATACGATATCCATATGCAACATGACTTTATGAATGGACATGCCAAAGCAATAGAGAAAAAATTTAAGCAACATCAGAAGATTATAAATCACATATATGAGAATATTCTACACTCAGCCAACACAAGAAAATTAAAACCACAAAATCAAATAACAAAATTTTGATTACATTTTGCATTTTAATCATGTGCAATGTTGGATTTTAATAACCTAGACTCAAACAAAATCACAAAAGTATTGCGCAGTCGGTAGAGGACAGTCATCTTTGAACATTACATAGGAAATATGATACAAAAATGAAGTTATGTAAATATAATAAAATCAAAGATAACCATATGTGACATGGCTTTATGAATGCAGAGCCAGGACCAATATATTCAACATTCAACTAGAATTAGAAGATTAAAAGCATAGTCATGAGATTGAAATAAGTATGGGTTCAAGGGAACAAACATTATAGTCGAGAACCATGTGACATGGCTTTATGAATGCAGATGTAGAACCAATATATTCAACATTCAACCAACATTAGAAGATTATAAGCATAGTCATGAGATTGAAATAAGTATGGGTTCAAGGTAACAAACATTATAGACAAGAACCATATGATATCCATATGCAACATGACTTTATGAATGGACATGCCAAAGCAGTAGAAAAAACATTTAAGCAGCATGGGAAGATTATAAAGCACATATGAGAATATTCTACACTTAGCCAACACAAGAAGATTAAAACCAGAGAAATCAAATGACAAAATTTTGATTACATTCTACATTTTAATCATGTGCAACGATCGAATGTGAAATAACCATGGGTTCAACAGAGCCAAAATTATAACCAACAACAATTGTGTAGAGATAAAAGTATGTGGCAATCAGAACAGTCAAGAAGTAAATAACTATATTGATATTAAAAACTAGACATATCTATATATAGATAAACACATGACCTCATAGATACATGTGAAAAATGAAAATACACACATACACACACATACATATAAACATTCAAATATGCATGCATATACACATATAAATTCATTACAAACACATATATCTACACACATCTATATCAAGATGTTGTATGCACTCAGAAAATTCAATTGCATGCATATAGGTTTATGTATATGCATATGTAGATGTATAAATGCATAAAACCATGTCCACAAGTATATATAAGAATAGTTGTAAATACTGATACATGTGTTGAATAGTACAACATAAGTTTATAACCAAACAAAATAAAATTAAATGAGGGACATACACTGAAAGGGAAACAAAACTATAAGCAACATAAACAATACAAAACAAAAGAAGTGTATCTTTTTTTGTTAAACATTATAAGTTATAGTGCATTGTCTCAATATATAACCAATTCTACAAGTAGCAAAGCAACATGATCAGAAAGAATAGGTGTTATGATGTGATGGGCATGCCAAAAAAGGAAAAGGAAATAGATGTCCAGTCAACCCAAACTGCAAAAAAAATAGCTATTGATTATCTCTGCAAAGACTTGCCTAGCAGAGGATATTGCAAACAAATCTGAGAGCAGCAACTTGCACTCGACTTCAAACTTAATTCTTGCAACTTTGACTATTGTTGTTTTAAGCCTTGTTTTTGAATTATAGGTCTGAGTTTTAATAAGAACAGTGAAAAAAGAAGAAGTGTAGATGGCACCATTGATCACAAACTGAGTAGTCATTGCAACAGAAGACTCATATTGCAACATAAAAAGCTCTTTTGCTGACATCTGCAATAAGCTTGTTGCAACCTCATCAAAAGAAGTAGCCCAAATCTTGCTCGTGTGGTCTTCCATCTTTAGCTGCAACAAATATCAGAAGTCACAATCAAACACGGTTGTCTAGAATTCAGGGCAGTACCACATATTATTGGTAGACTCTTCACACTTTTTCTTGCATTGTCTGCCATTGACCTGCAAGGGACATGCAACATAACAAAATGCATCAGTTTTAATAAATTTTACTGTTGCCTTGACAGTAGCCTGCAAAGTTTCTGGCAAGGCAATACAATGGTCAAAGATATATCCAATAGTGACTCTTCCATTGGCCAAAGCAACCTTTCGAGGCACTGTCCAGGAGGGCTCAATGGCAGGTGGCTCAACATGTCCTCGTTGCATCAAGGCCTGTGCTTCCGGAATGTCAGGATTTATGTATAGAACAGTCCCTACAGATGTATTCACAACAAATCCATTGAAATATCCAACACGACTATTTCTAACAGCAAGTATGACAACCAAATCAGGAATGCACAACATTTCCAACTCATCACCCTTTGCTTCCCAATTTCGACCCCACAAATTAACGTCAATGTAAGAGGATGAAAAATCATTAAGTTTTGCAGTTCTTCGAATTGTTTCAAATTGATCCTTTCTTTGAATAGTTGATACCTTTCCTACATGCACCACAACCCCAATAATATCAATCAAAGTGTTATTGTTGCAGTTTGCAATTTCATTTATTGGGATAAATTTAAATACTTTGTTCGACACAAAGGTCTCATCATCATAACACTTCAATATTGAGTTTTGATCCAAAATAATTTCCATGTGGTTGTTCAACTTATTAAATTTCTTATCCGCTTGTTTGACTGAGCCTTTTGACACACAATAAGTGCAACCCACCTAAACCCTATCATAATGCAATTATGCTATGTCACTAAAGCAAGTGATTCATATTTCTATTCCCTCACTGTCAATAATGTCAAAGTTGAATACATGGCCCTCACGTCCTTGTTTATTGTAATGGTACATATCCCTTTTAGTTGTCACCTGACCTTTTATTGTCCATCTAGTTTGGTAAAATATTTAAACCTTTAATAGGACTGATATTTGAAGGAGCACTATGTTGTGTTGGGGATGTATGAATCCAAAAAAATTGGGCTCATTTGGATGGGGAAGGCGACTCCAAGCCCACCATTTTCTCTTCTTGATCTTTAAATAAATATCTAGGCACGTTCTAATTAACTGACAATCTGACATTTTGACATCTAAGGACAATATAGAAATCGCCCTAGAACCAGACCAAGATCAAATATTAAAAAAGGTGGTCCCCACAAATAGGAAAGCATACAACAAAAATTCCAAGTAGTGCAAAACAATATCCAACCTTGATTCTCGTAGCTTCCTACACACATAGTTTGTCAAGCACAAGATGGAACCTATTTTCAACGTCCCTGCAAACAAAAGGTCATTGTATCTCGTAGGAAAAGTGCCTATCTGCATGTGGGTTCCATTAGAGAGGACAACTTTGTAACGGTCAACTCGGCTTTGATCACCACCTATTTTTTGAAAAGACGTCAGCTGAAGAACCGAAGATGGGATGACATATCTAGCATTACTAGATCAGATCGCATACCCTGTCAAGGCTAGCTATACATTTGAATCCTACAAGGTAGTTTTGCTCAGCTAAGCCAAAGCAATGAGATGTTCAAGACTAGGACACGGCCCTAGAAGAAAAAGTGGGGGAAAGAGGCAACACAAAACGAATCAATTATTGGTATCTGACATGCAGACACAGATAATTATACATGGATACAAGATCACAGTGACTTCAAAAATCCATATAATAAATGAATATGAAAGGAGGGAAAGGTCGAGCAAGATGCAAACAATACTATATTTTTCGTTGAATATAAACAAGGAAGAACATAGCAATGTTGACACATCTCAAAACTACAACCCTTTTTTTTCTAACACATAGGCCACTCCCAAATGGCCAAAAAACCAAAAGGAAAAGGAAACATAAAGAGCTCAAATATAAATTACTTAGATTGTATATTACAAGGATTGTTAATTCAAATGAAGCATATCCACAATTCATTGGATGCGCATGGCAAAGAGCCAATACAATTCTCAGTAGCAAAAAGGAAATAAGGAATAGACTTATGGGATTGGTGTTTGACAGTTGTTTAGTAGCCTGGGGAGAACTAGATTCCACCAACATTGTTGGGGTTGCTCTTTAAAAAGCTGAGAGTTGCAATGTCAGCAGCTGACTACGAGCTCTATGCCACAACAACATGAGGGCTGATTGTTCAATTAAAGCAACAAAGGTTGACGAGAACCTCAACCAAAACACATACAGGAAATATAGAACACCAATAAAATAACAACCATCAAGATCTTCAAAACACAACATGATCTCTCAATTTTTTTGTAGAGACATAAACAATATAAGGGAAAAGAAATAATAAAAAAAGGGTTCAATATTTCATATAACACTTAATATATAGCTTATCATTCCAAGAATGCCCTATTGAGGCTCAAACAAATAACAAGTATTTTCCCAAAAGAATAAACATAGGGAGGAGTATGTATGAACGTTGTTTACATCTACTTTGACATACATACATATCTACATAGGAAAATAAAATGAAACACAACAAAACAAGGCATGCTATCCACCCAACCATATTGGGTCATGGAGCATCATAGGCTCTCACCAAACTTTGGTAGGAAAGAGAGAAAGCCCCCTTTTCTTGTCACTCATTTTATTTTCCCTATGTGCAGATATCTATGTATGTGAAATTAGATGCATAAAATATTATTATATATAGACAATATTCATATCCAACATGCAACCCGTTTTTTTTTGCATGGGTTTGTTACTGTGAATTCTTTTGTTTTCTGGATTTTTTCCTCTCAAACAATTTTTTTGGCTTTTTATAGTGGTTGGACAAAGAAGGCAACTAAAAGAAAGCAAGCAGGAAGAGGCACATTTGGAAAACCCTTTGTAGAGAATTTCAAAAACAGTCTATGTTCTTGCAAAACCATCAACCAAGAACATACATTGTCCATCACGGTGATCAATGGTGACATCAATGTTCCATATAACACTTAGTATACAACTTATCATTCCAAGAATGTCCCAAAAGAATAAACATAGGGATCAATATGTATGAATGTTGTTTGCATCTACTATGACATACATACATATCTACACATAGGGAAAATAAAATGAAACACAACAAAACAAGGCATGCTATCCACCCAACCATATTGGATCATGGAGCATCATAGGCTCTCACCAAACTATGGCATGATGGAGAGAAAGCCCTATTTTCTTGTCTTTCATTTTATTTTCCCTACGTGCAAATATTAATGTATGTGAAATTAGATGCAGAAAACATTCATATATACAGACAATATTCATATCTAGCATGAAACCCATTCTTTTTTTTTTTCCATGGGTTTGTCACTATGAATTCTTCTATTTTGTGTTTTTTTCCTCTTTGCCAATTTTTTTTTCTTTTTACAATGGCTGGAAAAAGAAGGCAGCTAAAAGAAAGAAAGCAAGAAGAGGCACGCTTGGGAAAGCCTTTGTAGATAATTTCGAGAACAATCTATGTTCTCACAAAACAACCAACTAAGAACATACATTTTCCATCACTGCGATCAATGGTGACATCAATGTTCCATATAACACTTAATATATAGCTTATCACTCCAAGAATGCCCTATTGAGGCTCAAATAAATAACAACTATTTTTCCCAAAAGAATAAACATAGGGAGGAGTATGTATGAATGTTGTTTTGCATCTAATATGACATACATACATATCTGAACATAGCAAAAATAAAATGAAACACAATAAAAAAAGGCTTTCTATCCACTAAGCTTTAACAAAAAAATTAAAAGTGTTTGGCATGTCGATAGAGAAGGCCAGCGAAACTAAACAACAGTTGGCAGGGCTTGGCACTTCAACTTTAATTGTTGTATGGTTTTCTGTATAGTGGCAATGGTTGTAATAACACCTGCCATTTAAAACTTGAGAAAACATAGCAATGCAATAAGACAGTATATTGTTGGAGCTAGAAAACAACAATCGACAATGGCTTATGGAAGATAACATAAAGTGTAATTGTTTCATTGCTTTGCAACCATTGCCAACACACGAAAGCTATAAATGAACTATGGGGAAACCATACATAAAATCAAATTGCCATGCTGTAGGAATTCTCAAAACAACAAGTAAAACTAAACAGGGGAACCCTAGCCATAGGGGCGACTCACAATGTTGATAGTAGCTGAAGCTACACAATAACAATCAACAATGCCAGCCAGTACACGAAAACCATAAGTGGGACAACATTGCTAAAGCTAGAGAGCAACCATGAATAATGGCTTATGGATGAAACCATAAATTGTAACTATTTTTTTGCTTTGCAACCACCGCCAGCACACAAAATCCATAAATGAACTACAAAGAATCCATACATGGAATATTGGTAAAGCCATAGAACAACAATCAACAATTCCCTATGGAAAATAACATAAACTATTTTTGAAATACTGTTTTTGAAATCCTCTACAAATGGTTTTTCCAAATGTACCTCTTCCTGCTTGCTTTAAAGGGGTTTCCTAAATGCACCTCTTCCCGCTTGCTTTCTCTCAGTTCCATTCTTTCTCCAACCACTGCAAAAATGGGGAAAATTAATCAGAACTGAGACTTTTGTATTTATTTTGCAACCATCGCCACTGCATGCAAACCATAAATGAGAAAATATACCTTAAGCTACATAACAACAGTCAACAATGTACAAAGGGTTTTTCCAGATGCACCTCTTCCTGCTTGCTTTCTTTCAACTTCCTTCTTTCTCGAACCACTGCTAAAAGCAAAGGAAACTATCAAACACTAAAAAAACCACAAAACAGAAGAATTCACAGTAACAAACCCATCCAAAAAACACAAAATAACCTCCAACCTTCACAAAACCTCCGCCATTGATCGAACTTGCACCTTTATAGAAGCTCGCCAACGGATGATCAAACTTGCACCTTCACAAAAGCTCGCTAATGAAAACCCTAGTCATAGTCTTGGCTCACAACTCTCATAGTAGGTAAAGCCACAGAATGACACTCAAAAATGCCATATCAAAAATTTCGTAGACTATTTAATTGTTTCACTATGTTTTCTCAAGTTTTAAATGGAAGGTGTTATTAAAACCATCGCCACTATACGGAAACCATACAAAAATTAATCTTGATGCCAACTGGAATTTATGCTTGCTTTCTTTTAGCTTCTTTCTTTCTCGAACCACTACTTAAAGCAAAGGAAACTATCAAACACTAAAACAACCACAAAACAAAAAAATTCACAATAACGAACCCATACAAAAAACACAAAATAACCTCCAACCTTTACAAAACCTTTGCCACTGATCGAACTTGCACCTTCACAAAAGCTTGCCAATGAAAACCCCAGTCACAGTCCCGGTTCATAGCTCTCATAGCAGGTAAAGCCACAAAACAACACCCAACAATTCCTTATCGAAAATTGTGCAGACTATTTAATTGCTTCGCTATGTTTTCTCAAGTTTTAAATGGGGGGTGTTATTACAACCATCGCCACTATATGGAAACCATACAACAATTAATGTTGATGCCAACCGGCGCTTAATTTCGTTAGCCTTCTCTATCGACGTGCCAAACACTTTTAATAAAAATCTGCCACCTTTTTTCTGATCGGGAGCCAGACGCCGAAAGGGTAAAAAACCGGGAAGGCTGACGGAAATTTTGGCCAAGTGCACATAGTAAGCCTATTGGCTTTCTCAAGTTTTAAATGGCAAGTGTTATTACGACCATCGCCACTATACGGAAGCCATACAAAAATTATGTTAATTCCAACCAGCGTTTAATTTCGTTGGCCTTCTCTATCGACGTTCCAAACGCTTTTAATAAAAATCCACCACCTTTTTTTCAATCGGGAGCCAGACGCCGGAAGGGTTAAAAACCGAGAAGGCTGACAAAAATTCCAGCCAAAGTGCACACAATAAGCCTATCGGCTAATAATTATTTAATTATTATTTATCTAAAAATTAAATATATTTACTAAAAATAATTAATATTTTTAAATATATGACAATTTTTTTAATAAGTTTTAAATCCAGATGTATAATTTAGGTTAGCAGTAATAGATATATTAGTAAGTGTGAAGAGGCATTTCTTATAAAAATGACACTTGATAAGTACAAATAAAATAACTTTAAATAATTTTAAAGATAAATAAAATAATTCTTTAACTAATTAAATTTTTAAATAATTTAAAATAAAATAAATTTTTCATTCAAATAAATATAATATTTTTTATAATTTTTAAGATATATTTGTACTAATTATTAAGCTCAATAACTTACCAGTTAAAACTTTTAAATTAAATTCTAAAAACATATATTAATAAACTAAAAACTATGGTTATGTTTAAATCTTTAACATTAATGTTGCCAAGATGGTGGCTTGGTAGACTTGTGGGAAATTTCAAAGTATTTAACTGAATTTTACTTGTCATTAATAGCCCTGTCCATCATTGGGCACAAAGGGCAACTTCTTGTTTGATGGCAACACAAGGTGATATGGAGGTAATATGCTACAGACTTGTCGGATGCACTGAATAATGTATAGGCATAGAGTACTAACTAACATTGTCGTTAGATTGCAATATGACAGGCACAACCATTCGATGCCCATGGTGCATCTTGATGGTTAGATAGCCATTTCCAAGGGTTGAAGGGTATACATTCTATCAAATTCATCTGAGGTAGAGCTTGACTTCATACCTTATGGTGTTGGGGCCTTGCACTCATCAAGATTTGATTACTAGTGGGCTCATTCAAACCATTCAACTTTGCAGTAGATGAAGGGTTCATTAATGATTTATCTATTTTTGCATCCAATATCTTTTCCTTGTTGAACATTTTAAAATTTATATTTCTTTGGAGTTGTTAGGAATATTGCCATTTGTTTGTTTGAAGCCTATTTTTTAATTATTGTGTGTTTTCTTAGAGGAAGGTTCCATATAATTACTTAGCTTTATTTTCTCAAGTCGTTTTTATTATTTTGCATAGAATTTTTAAAGGAATGTATCATACAACTACTTAATTTTTTTTTCTTGAAGTCATTTTTGAGTATTTTGTGTGATACTTTTAAGAGGAAGGAACCATATCATTACTTAGTTTTATTTTCTTGAAGTCTTTTTTATTATTTTGTGTAGCACTTGAGAGGAAGGTCTCATATGACTAAGCTTATTTTGTTTAGCTTTAAGAATTTTTTTGTGGAGCTAGTGGTTCCATTTTTATTTTTATTTAAATTTAAATTTAAGCAATTGTTAAATGCATGGAAGATATTTGTATTTATTTGTGTAAAAAAATAAAATTTTGAAGGTAAAATCTAAAAAATAAAAGAGGATTCCACCATTTCTAAATACTTCAAAAACACTTGGTGAGCATTTAGGTCAATTCAGTCAAATTTAATTCACTACTTCGAATCTTGAAAACAATAACATGCAACAATAATGGAGTGAGTTCTACTTTTCAAAGACCATATCACTTGTGGAATACAAGGGCTGGCATTGGGGATATGCATCATTTAGTTGGTAATAAAAAACCTTCCATAAGCTAAAATTCTATAATGAATTTGGTAGATTTAGCCTTACTAAATTGGTGCAAGGTGTGTACAACAACTCAACTTAGAGAGAAGCATTATCTAGATAATTTAAAATGATAGTTGATATTCTATAGAAAAATGGAGAACCTTAAGCTTTTCTCAAATGAAGTTCTTATTATCTAGTTAGATAAAATATTCAAAATTGTATTGGTTCTAGAAACCTGTACATTCCTTAGTGAACTAGAGAATGAGCTAGAGGATGATGTTCAATAAGTACATAATTTTTAGTAGTTCCAAAAAAATTATTACTCATTGAGAAGTAAAATGAAGTCTCCTCTAACCTCCTCCATTCCTCTAAATGTTGGAAATACTCCTCTAAATCCTAGTCCAAGTAATAATCATCACGTATGCTCTTAGAAAGTTCAAAGTTGATTTAACATTATTAAATATTCAGAAAGACTAAATATAACATATCCTTGTACAAGTTATCTCAATTAAGACATCAAAAAGATTTGATTGATTGAATGGATTATCATCACGTATGCTCTTAGAAAGTTCAAAGTTGAAAAAAAATTATTAAATATTTAAAGACTAAAGACAACATATCCTTATACAAGTTATCTCAATTAAGACATCAAAAAGATTTGATTGTCAAAGAATTTCCAAGAAAAGAGAATAAAGTTACATGTACAACACATGCAAACATAAAATTATATAATGAGAAGAGCATAGTGCCACATTCTTATGAATAATTAAAATATTTGGTAAGATCATAATAATTTCTTGATCAATTCTAGAGCATCCAATAATTTTATTTCTTACTTATTGTGCTAAAATTTGGGTCTTTTGATGAGTCCAAATAATGACTCATTTTTGTTAGGGTTAATCATATATTTGTTATTGTTACTATGGGGTTTTAGCACCTGGTTACTAATACTTTCTATGTTATTTCCCTAAACTTATGAACTTTGGGCATGAACTTATCCCTGTAACTTTTGATGGTATTAACTTGCTATGTGATATATGTATATTAATTTTGCATGTGATTGAATGAATGTTATTCTAAGGTGATTATGGATATACAATTGTCTTGTGCATGCTAATGTCATAATGCAGGTTCACATTAAGATGCAGATATAAATGAAGCTTGCAAGGTGGAAGAAGTTCATGCCAGCTGGCCAGTTACTAAAGGAGTCAAAGAGATGGACATTAAAGAGGTCAATGGAGGGAAATCTTCTAGCTCATGTGGAAGTTATAACTTACCTTTAAATGATCATGTATATTAGTTGAGTAGATTTAGGAGGTGTTGCTATGTTGGATCCTCATTGAGGCAAGACTGGTTTGACTAAATTTGGCACATGCATAACCTCCTTCGTCTTTTTTATGCTTTCAATAAATGGCATCCTCCTAGTCTATTGGAGTCGACTGCTCGATTAGTTAGGGTTAGTTAGAAGCTTTCCTTCTATAACTAATGATAAGATGTTCCTCTTCACAAGGTTGGATGTTTTGATATTGTACTTTTATTTTTCAATTTCAAGGAATACAGTCATGTTGTTGTTATGATGTAACAATGTTTGTAATGAATAAAATGATACTTTGATTTGCTGCATCTGAGTTAGTTTAGGGAACTCATTCAAGGGGGGCCACTTGGTGAGAATTCCATCCATTCAGTTTAGTAGTTACTTTTCTATTCAGTAATTAGTTATGGTCTTAGCAGTTGTCTATTCCTGTAGCCATTGGAACTTCGTTTTGTGTATGTTCCTACAGCCAAGGCAAACAGATTAACTTCTTGTTTGTTTGCTGAGATTTGTGTTTTTGTCATTCATTTTAGTTCAGTTTAGTTGTTGATTCATGGTCAGTACTTATGCTAATTCCTTTCAAGCATTTTACTTTCAGTACTATTTCCTTTCTAGTTATAGGATAAGGATGGATACAATTGAGCCCTAGTGCACTGAAAGTGTTGACCCATTTCAAATTCACATCCCTAGGTTGATAATGAAATGAACCTTCATAATGAGCAAGATAACTACTTAGTGTAGATATCTAATCTCTAAGTTATAGCTTTAAGGGCTAAGTTATTGAACCATTAGAGGAGGAAAACATTTTTGGTGTCGTTGTTGGGGATGGTGTCAAACTAGGAAGTTCTTCTAAGTCATTTCTAGTTCCTCTCTTGTTTTTAGTATCTTTGAAGTTTTTTTTAGCATACCATTCATTTGAATAAAGTAATGATCTGTTATTCTTTCACCAATTCTTTTTGTGAGTTGGTTGATATTGAGTTAATACTGCATGCATAGAGGCATGAGAAGAGATTCTCTAGGGAGATTCATTCCTAATGACCCTAATCTTGATAACCAGCTAGTTGAGTTTCAAAATTTTCCAAGAGATGAAGAAGAAGAGGAGGAAAATCCTTTTGCTGATGCATTTCCCAATTTGACCAGTTTTGAAACTTCCTCTAAGGAGCAAGCTTCCCAAAACCTAATTGAGAATTCATTTACTTTGACAATCCATCAAGCAATTATGACTGGCCAAAGCTAAAATAGACCTAAGCAACCATCTTTTCCGTTCCCTATCACTCACTAGAATGAAGTTGATAACCTCAAGAACATCCCTGCTTCAGTCTTTCCTAAATTCTATGGGTTGGTAACAAAGGACCCTGACACTTTCTTGTTTGAGTTTGATATCCTCTGTGGAAGTTATGATTACAGTACTGATGCTCGTAGGCTTAAATTGTTTCCTACTACCTTGAAGGAAGTTGGATTAAGATGGTTTATGGACTTGGGTAAGAGTACTGTATAGACTTGGGATGATATGAAAATAAAGTTTCTTGAGAAGTATAAAGAATACTGTAGAGGCAGTGATATGAGAGGAGATTATATCTTCAGGATGCAGCAGAAGGAGGATGAAAGTTTGTAGGACTATATTTCAAGGTTCTTGTTTTGTCTGCAAAAATCCCCACATCATGCACTCAATGAAGAGTCTCAAAATTTTCTCATCCTTAGGGGGATCAATGAAAATTGCACTGATGCTCTAGAATTGATAGGAGGAGGAGATATCACCCAAGTTCCCTATGTTGAAAAATGGAGGTAATTATGTAGCTTTAGAACTTGTAAAAATATTATACTATAGATCTAAATAAGTGTTCTTTGTTACAATTTCTTTGTGGATGATTATGTGTTTAGATTTATTTTACCATTTGTAGAAATAGATAGAAGATTGTAGAAGAATAAGACCAAAAGAAAGAAGTTACACATCATATACCGTGAAGAAACCCTTTCAAGAAAAAACTCCACCAATAATCAATGTATTATTTAATCTCATAATAAGATTACAATAATTCCAATCCTTGCTTGAGATGCTTCTTTTTCCTTCAACAATTCTTCTTCGCAACCTGCAATAAAATATGATAAACTCTCTTCAACTTGCTGCAATAAATAGACAATAATGAGCCTTGTAAACTCCAAAGAGTTTACAATTACAAAGCACAAAGCTTATCTCACAAAACCTATGCCTATGCTTTGCAAGTAGAGTTCTACCATGAAGAACAATGTCAAAACAAGTCCTTCATCCATTTGGGCATCCCAAATTGAAGTCATAACTCAACGTTGATTATGAAGATATCTTGTAAACTTCTCCTCAAAGTTGGTGCCCAAGAATGGGCCCACTTAACTCAGCCTTATAAAATATCTTATCGTGCAAAAGTGTTAACTCCAATATCTCAACTTGGGCACCCAAGGTGGGTCCAAGTCAATCTTTGTTAACTGAAACATATCTCTCCACCATTCATGCAAACATCATGCATGATTGATCATCCTCACTTAACTGAATGTATCACCTGTTATTTGTCATGCAACTCAAGTCATTAGTCATGCATTGCAAGTCAACTTAAGTCAACTAGCATTTAACTGAAACTAACTACATGTAACTGAAGATAAGTGAACCATAACTGAACTGAACTGAACTGAACTGAACTGATACTGAACTAAACTGATATTGAACTGAACTAAACTAAACTAAACTCCATGCATGTAAACATCAATCCCTAACTTCTAGGATCTTTACATGCATCACTGAAGTGAGATCTTTTACTCCAAACAGTTAACTTAACTCAAGGTGAGTTCCACCTTCCAAGTGGGTGACCCATGTGCTCCTATTATTTAGGAACTCATCTTGGACACCTTCACATATTCCTATCATTTAGAATTAATTACAAATGTCAATTAACATGATTATTTCATTCAAAATTGATCTCTTTCTAATCCTAGTGTTGGGGAACACATTCCAAGGACTTAGGATATACATGAAATGATGTTTAGGATTGAAATTAAATGGCATCCTATTCCCAACACCCTATGATGATATTAAGAAGATATATCAGAATTACTCCAAGGTAGCTATGAAGAAAGGAAAGTTTACCAATAGTCTATGGGTAAATCCTCCACTAATGGAGTTTCAAGGATGGAAATTACTCATTTGTTGGAAAATTTCAAGTAGGATATCATAAACAATATGGCCACCCATTTGGATACACTTCAAGCAAAGAAGAAACATGAGGAGGTAGAGGCAATGTTGGCAGAATATTGTCCTCAGTGCAGGAAAAAGAAGAAAGACTGCAAATGCAAAATGGTAGCCAACATTGAAAGCAAGCAAATTCCACCATAATTCAGGCCAATTCAAGGTGATGATGATCAATTTTTCTACATTGCACAAAGAAGGCCATGGGATCCAAGACAAGGTATGCCACCAAATCCATTATCTTTTAGTGGACCTTATTTGAATTCTTATGCATCCGGTAATCAATAGTGACCCCCATACCCATCAAACTTTGGAGACTATCCACCTTAGCCTTGGAACAATCTTCCAAATACTTGGCCCAATTACCAAAAATCTCAACTTCAGTGGCAGTAATTTTAGGGGAATTGGTAGAAACCTCCAGGAAATTGGCAACAAACATTCCAATGGAGAGGAGGACAACAATGGCCAAACCAGGCAATTGGTTACATGCAACCACCTCCACAGCCTCAACAGCTTGCCATAATGCCTCCTCCTAACTCAAACTCTAGCACACCTAAACCTAATCAGTTACCAGCTCAATCCACACCTAACCCAAATAAAAAATCACAACAGTAGCCAATTTACTCTACAAATCCCAAATAATTTCTTACATATGATGTGAGTGTGAGTGATATTCATCTGCATTCAGGAACCAATTTTTCATCTCCTTCCACTCATATTATAACAGATCTTCTTGTGGAAGAGGAGCATCTAAATTTATTTGATATCCCTGCTCATTCAAGTGTTCCAAGAATCCTAAACCAGTTCAACAACCTGATCAAGACCCACCATTTCCTCAAAGGTTAGAACTTGTTAAACAAAAGGAAGAAAATGAAGAAACAACCTTTGATATTGTGGATCAGTTGAAACACATATGTGTCAAGATACCTTTGTTCCAAGCCATAAAAGATGTTCCCATATATAGTAAGGCAATTAAGGAAGCATGTCTCAAAAAGCCAGGGAGGAAAAATGACCCCACCACCATTCATGTGGTGGGGCAGTTGGCAGATATCATGCTTGGGAAAGTAATTGTTCCTAAATAAACTGACCCAACTAATCCTGTAGTTGGATTCATTATAAATGGAATCCAAGTAAAGAATGCTCTAATATACTTGGGGGCAGCTATCAATGTGATGACTAAGGATATCCCGCAACAACTAAATGTTTCAAATATGAGACCTACTGCTACTGTCTTGTAGCTTGTTGATAGTTCCACTATCAAACCAGATGGTATAGTAGAAGACCTTGTTGTTACTCTAGACTCTTGGGAATATCTAACAGACTTCATGATCCTTTCCCCTAAAGCTACATTAGGAGGGTATCCCATTATTCTAGGAAGGTTGTGGTTAGCTACAATAGATGCTTACACTGGATGTCGGTCAGGGGGCATGACTATTTGTAATAGGAGAAGCACTAAAAATCTTATCCTTTATCCTCCTACTCAACCATCCCATGATATGGACAACCCTATTTGACCACATGTTGGAGAAGAGGCCGAGGAGGTCAATGCAGTGGCACAACTCATGATGATAGGAAGAAGTCCTTTTATGCAGCCTCAGGAAGAAGATGAAATATTATCCCATATAATTTAGAACCATTGTGAAGTGCATGAAGAACCACCCACTCATGAATCTAGTTTTGCATGTCCATTGCAGATACTTTTTCCAGCTTCTCCTGCACCTAAATTTCCTGCAGCAACAGATATGCTTCATACACTGTTACTGCATGAATTAAAAATGTCAAGCATCAGTGAAACATTCATGATTGAGTTGACCACACAAGTACAATTTTTTGAGGGGAAACATTTGAATATTAATAACAAGCTTAGTCAAGAGCAATAGTTGTCCTTGAAAAACTTGTTAAAGTTGCATCAACATGCATTTGCATGGGATTACCATGACATGAAAGGATTAGGTCCCAAATTTTGTACTAATAGGATCTACATCAGAGATGACTGCACACCAGTAAGGCAACCACAAAGGAGGATCAACCCTGCATTAAGGGAGATTGTGAAAGGAGAACTAAAAAAGTTATTGGATGGAGGATTTATCTACCCTATCTCAGATAGCCAATGGGTGTTCCCTTTGGTAATTGTGCCTAAAAAGGGAGGTGAATGGAGAGTTTGTGTTGACTATAGAGAACTAAACTCTGCCATTAAAAAGGATCACTTCCCCTTCCTTTTGTAGACCAAGTATTGGATTCACTTATAGGTAAGCAATATTTTTCCTTCTTAGATGGATTCAGTGGTTATAATCAGATACAAATTGCACCTGAAGATTAGGAGAAGACAACTTTAACCTTTCCTTGGGGGAATTATGCCTATTTTTTACTCCCATTTGGTTTATGCAATGCACCTACAACCTTCCAATGAGCAGTTATTAGTATATTCTTAGATATTTCACATGATTGTATGGAGATCTACATGGATGATTTCACTACTTATGGTACCAATTTTGTAGTAGCATTAGAAAACCTAAGAAAGGTTTTGCAGAGATGCGAGGACCGTAATTTGTCCTTGAACAGTGAGAAATGCTTTATGATGATGCAGGAAGGAGTGGTCCTTGGCCATTATATCTCTCAGAAAGGAATTCAAGTGGACCTAGCCAAAATTGAGGTAATTATCAATCTTTTTATTGCTTTCAAGAAAAAAGATGTCAGAAGTTTCCTAGGACATGCAAGATACTATAGATGCTTCATAAAATATTTTAGTAAGATGGAAGCACCACTTTATAATATTTTAACTAAAGATGTTGAGTTCTAGTGGATAGAGGATTGTGATAAAGTATTCTTTGATTTAAAAATAACATTAACCCAAGCTCATGTGCTCAAAGGCCCTAATTGGGGACTCCCTTTCCATATTCACACAAATGCATCTAATTATGCTATAGGGGTTGTCTTAGGACAAAAAGAGGGAGCAATAGAGAATACAATCTACTTTGTTAGCAAGAACCTACAAGGGGCTGAGTTTAACTACACAGTGACAGAGAAGGAGATGTTGGCAGTCAATTATGCTCTCAACAAGTTCAAGCATTATATCACAGGATACCATATCTTTGTCCATATAGACCATGCAGCCATAAAATACCTTATGAACAAGCCATTGATCATAGGAAGGTTAGCAAGGTGGTTGTTGTTAATGCAAGAATTTGATATCACCATTATAGACAAGCCAGGTAAGGAAAATGTTGTGGCAGATTTTCTCTCCAGATTGACTACATTAGAGGACACTCAAGTCATTGATGACTCCTTTCCTGATGAAAATTTGTTCTCCATAAGTGTGCATAAACTTTGGTATGTAGATATAGCCAATTATTTGGTTACAGGAAGAGTTCCCCCTCATTTCTCTCCAAAAGAGCGAAGGGTTCTTATTGAGAAAACTTTTCCATTCTCATGGATTGCACGTTGTTTATTCTATAATAGACTAGATCATGTGATAAGAAGATGTGTAAGAGAGGATGAAACTTATGATATACTACATGCATGCCATAATGAACCATGTGGGGGACACTTTGCAGCTAAGAGAACAACCATGAAGATTCTCAATACAGGGTACTACTGGCCTACACTTCATAAGGATGCAGGAAATACACTACAAAATGTGATAGGTGTCAAAGGATAGGCCAACCAAATAAATTAGATGAGATGCCTCTATACCCTCAAGTAGTTATCACACCATTTGTTAAATGGGGACTTGATTTTGTAGGCCCAATTGATCCACCATCAAATGGAAAATCTTACATCTTGGTTTGTACTGATTATGTGACTAAATGGGTTGAGTTCAAAGCCATGAAACATGCTAGGGACAATAAAGTTGTAGAATTCCTCTATGAAGAAATCTTCACACACTATAGAGTTCCTAGAGAAATAGTCGTAGATCAAGGGGCTCAGTTCACATCCACTCTTGCCACAACATTGGTGAATGAGTATAATGTCAGGCATAGAAAATATACACCCAGTCACCCTCAAGCCAATGGATAGTCTGAGGTAACAAATAGGGAAATAGAATCTATTCTAACCAAAATAGTAGCAATCCACAAAAAAATATTGGGAAAATAGGTTGCCAGAAGTTGTTTCGGCCTATAGAACCACTTGGAAAACCACCACTAGTTTTGTTAGGATTTAGGTGCCATCAATCTTGTAAATCCTTTAATTATTTATTCTCCTAAAGTGTTTTCAACATTTACCCATAAGAGGTGAAATCGTTTAACCAACGGTGGTGAAAGAGACAATGTAAATGTAGTGTTACCATTACCATTTGTCATTTAGGAAAAGGAAAAAATAGCTAGGCGTCCCACTTGGAATCTTCTAGAATGAGGTTGTTAGGATGTTGTAAGAGCATCTATGACATGTATGATAGTTGTCATAAGATGCTATGACAATATGACAGATTCCTATGACAAGTATGATAGATTCCTATGATAGAATATGCTATCTTTGACCCCAGGTGCTCATGCATAAGTTATGCCTTATGATAGCTGTAAGAGCATCTGTAAGAGGCTATTTTTAGGATGTCATGACCATTTCATGAAGGGAGGCATGGGTTTTTCTAGGTGGTATTTCTGCCTATTGTTTGGTGAAACCATGGTGGTTTTCATCCTCACAAATCTCTTTAAATAGGGGCCTTGAGCTAGAGTTATTCAATTCAATTTTGCAGGTTTGCAAGGTAACAGGGTGTTGCAGGATTTTACAGGGATGATAAGAGAAGTCTATTGCTGCATGTAATATTTCATAATATTAGTAATATAATTGCCTCTCTTTTGGTGGTGGATTTTTTTTCCCTTCAAGGTTTCTCCACGTAAATTTGTTGTTGCATGTGTTATGATTCTTCTATCTCTCTCTCTCTCTCATTCTTTCTTCACACTAAGGCTAAAGGTTAATCTACATATTTCAGATTTGCATTCAGCTATTTAAGTTCATATTGCAAGCTTTCTTCACCTTGATAATCAACATTTGGTATCAGAGCTAACGATTTTGGTAAGGAAGGGACACTTTCCTTTTAAAGTGTTGAAGGTTTTTACTATAGTGGGAGCTGTTGTGTTGTGAATTTTGCAGATTTCTGAAATATTGTATACCATGGCCTCCACCTCTCGTCAAGATATTGAGAAGTTCAATGGCACTGGTTACGAGATGTGGAAGTTGAAAGTGGAGGATCTCCTTGAGGAGAGAGATCAATGGTTACCATTTTCAGTTGATAAGAAACCATCTACTTCAACCTTGTTGGATGAAGATTGGAAGAAGTTAGACAAGAAGGATCGAGGTACCATTCGGTTGTGTCTCACTAATTTTGTCCTCCTGAATGTCTCTTCAAAAGACATAGCATACAAGCTTTGTAGGAAGATAGGTGAAATCTATCAAACTATGAGTTTGTCTAACAAGTTGTATCTCAAAAGATGTTTATATTCATTAAAGATGAAGAATAGTGATTCTATTGTTGAACATTTGAATGCTTTTAATTTGATTATAAGTCAGCTTGCATATATTGATGTTAAAATAGAAGATGAGGATAAATTTATTCTATTGATTTGCTCTTTGCCGGAATCTTGGGAAAATTTAATTATGGTTATAACAAGTGGTGGTGCAGAACCTAAGATGGATAATGTTATTCCCATACTTCTTTCAGAGGAGATGAGGAGGAAGACAATGCATAGTGGCTCCCAAGATGCCTTGCATGTGCGAGGTAGGCCTAAGGAGAAAGGGCCTAAAGGGGATAAGAAGAAGGATAAGTCTAAAGGATGATCTAAGACCCCTAGAAAGAGAAAAGTGAAGTGTTGGAACTGTGGTAAACGGGGACATGTGAAGAAGGAATGTAGAAATAAGAAAATGAATGCAGATTCCTTCACGGAAAATTCCTCTGATAACAGTGATTCTGATGCTTTGATTATTTCAGCTAAGACAGTTTGCAATGATGCTTGGCTTATTGATTTAGGTGCTTCCTTCCATATGACTCCTCACAAGGAGTGGTTTTCTACATACAAAGAATGTGATGGAGGAGAGTTCTTCACGGGTGACAACTCACAAAAGATTGTCGGTAAAGGAAAGGTAAAGTTTTGTTTCAGTGATGGGAGGTTTAAAATCCTTGATGATGTTTTACATATTCTAGGACTTACAAAAAGTTTAATTTTGGTTTCCAAGTTGAATGATTCTGGAATGAATGTCACATTTGACAAGTCTGGTTGCAGGATGGTGAGGGGAAGTTTGGTGGTTGCTAAAGGATCTCAGACAGGGAATCTGTTTACGTTACATGCCTCTACTTTTTGTAACTCCTCTTTTGTAACTAGCACTGAAAATGCATTTATGTTGTGGCACCATAGATTGGGTCACATTGGTGAAAAAGGTCTTAGGACCATACATGATAAGAAACTAGTAGATGGTATTTCTGATTATTTTGTTGGTAAAAATGATTTATGTGAGGATTGTGTGTTTGGTAAACAAAATAGGTCATCATTTCCTAAAGGAACTAATAAAGCTAATGGATTGTTATAACTAATTCATTCGGATGTATGTGGTCCAGTGGATACAGATTCTTTGAGTAGATCATGTTATTATGTTTCCTTCATTGATGATTACTCAAGATATACTTGGATTTATTTTATGCATATAAAATCTAAAGTTTTCACCAAATTTAAGGAATTTAAGGCATTGGTTGAAAAGCAAACAGATTATAAGATAAAAGTATTGAGATCTAACAATGGGGGTGAATATTGTTCTAAGGAATTTGATGAGTTTTGCAAACATGCAGGAATTGTTAGGCAAAATACTACACCTTATACACCCCAACAAAATGGGGTAGCAGAAAGAATGAACCGTACATTAATGGAAGGAGCTAGGAGCATGATAAGTAGTGCTAAGTTAGATAAATGTTTTTGGGCAGAAGTTGTTGGTACTACTTGTTATTTAATTAACAGATCTCCTTGTAAAGCTCTTGTTGATAAAACACCTTATGAAATGTGGGTAGGTAAAAAGCCTTTAGTTTCACATTTAAGGTTCTTTGGTTGTGAGGCTTTTGTTCATGTGCCTAAAGAGAAGCAAACTAAATTGGATCCCAAATCTCAGAAATGCATCTTTGTAGGTTATGGTGAAAATATTAAAGGTTATAAACTTTGGAATCCACTAACATGAAAGATGGTATTTTCTAGAGATGTTATTTTTAGGGAATTTAGAGCTAACTCTAAAGATGAGCAACCAAAGGAAAAATAAAAAACAATGCATTTTGAAACTAAGCAAGAAGATGCACATGTGGAAGAACAGAGAGATGGAAAAGATGGAGAAGAAGAAGAGTGTTCTGAAGAATCTGTTGTAATAGAAGAAGTTGAAAACAATGAGGATGAACATGAGGAGGAATCTCTTACTCCACCTTTGAGAAGGTCCACAAGACAACGAAATCTAGTTGACAGGTATATCCCACCTGATTTTCGTTGTAAATTTTCTTTGATATGTACTGATGATGAACCTAGATCTTTTAGGGAGGCTCTCTCTTCAGAAGAATGTGAGTCTTGGATGCAGGCCATGCAGGATGAGATGATGTCTTTGAAAAACTGTGACACCTGGGATCTTTTTAGTTTGACCAAAGGAAGAAAGGCCATTGGTTATAAGTGGGTATATAAAAATAAGTTTGGTGCAAATGGTAAGTTGGAATGGTACAAGGCCAGATTAGTGGCCAAGGGCTACTCCTAGAGAGAGGGAGTTGATTTTGGTGAAATATTCTCTCTTGTTGCTAAGTTAACTTCTATTAGATTCCTTTTATCCATTGTTGTTGCTTATGATTTAGAAATAGAACAAATGGATGTTAGAACTGCTTTCTTGCATGGGGATCTCGAGGAAGAAATTTATATGCAACAACCTAACGGTTTTGTTGTGAAAGGAAAAGAACACTTAGTTTGCAGGTTAAAACAGTCTCTATATGGATTGAAACAGTCACCTAGGATGTGGTACCATAATTTTGATGCTTTTGCATTAAAGATGGGTTTTGTTAGAAGTGAAGAGGATCACTGTGTTTATTTTAAAGTTATTGATGATCAGATACTGATTATTGTCTTATATGTGGATGATATGTTGTTCATTGGTAACAATAAGGCAATGATTAGGGAACTTAAAACTCAGCTTTCTGAAACATTTGATATGAAAGATTTAGGAGCTGCTAAATATATTCTTGGGATGGAAATCATTAGGGATCGAGTTCATAGAAAGCTTTGGTTAAGTCAGAGTAAGTATGTTAACACTATTTTGCAGAGGTTTAATATGCAGGACTGTAAACCAGTAAATATTCCATTTCCTGTTGGTACTAAGTTAAGTTTAGACATGTGTCCTGAATTGGATGATGATATTGATGAAATGTCTAAAGTTCCTTATGCTAGTGTTGTTGGTAGTTTAATGTATGCAATGGTTTGTACTAGACCAGAAATAGCCCAAGCAGTGGGAGTTCTAAGCAGGTTTATGTCTAACCCTGGTAAAGAACATTGGAATTTTGTTAAAAGGGTATTTAGATATTTGCGAGACACTTTTGATTACTTTTTGGTTTATCATGGTACTGACAATGTTGATAAGTCATTGGACATACAGGGTTTTGTTGATTCAGATTGGGCAAGTGACTTGGATAGTTGAAGGTCAACTAGTGGCTATGTGTTTACTTTGTTTGGAGGTGTAGTAAGTTGGATGAGTAAAAGACAACCAACAGTTGCTTTGTTCACAACTGAAGCAGAGTATATGGCTGCTACACATGCCTCTAAGGAGGTTGTTTGGTTACAGAGACTTAGTAATGGTATTGGTTTTGATTGCAGGATAGTGAGGATTAGATGTGATAGTTAGAGTTCCATATGTTTGGCTAAAAATCCTATGTATCATGCTCATACTAAGCATGTTGATGTTCAGTATCACTTTGTGAGAAATGGTTGAGAATGGACAGGTCTTGATTGAAAAAGTTGACACTTTGGATAATGTTGTAGGTTCTCTCACGAAGCTAGTCACCACGGAAAAGTTCTCTTGGTGCAGAAAGGCCATGGGCCTTAATCACTGTACTTAATTCTAGGTAATTGTATCTCTATGGGTGTAATTTAAAATGTATGATGTCAAGTGGGAGAATGTTAGGATTTAGGTGTCATCAACCTTGTAAATTCTTTAATTAATTATTCTCCTAAAGTTTTTTCAACATTTACCCATAAGAGGTGAAACTGTTTAACCAATGGTGGTGAAAGAGACAATGTAAATGTAGTGTTACCCTTACCGTTTGTCATTTAGGAAAAGGAAAAAATAGCTAGGCGTCCCACTTGGAATCTTCTAGAATGAGGTTGTTAGGATGTTGTAAGAGCATCTATGACATGTATGAAAATTTTCATAAGATGCTATGACAGTATGACAGATTCCTATGACAAGTATGATAGATTCCTATGATAGAATATGCTATCTTTGACCCCAGGTGCTCATGCATAAGTTATGCCTTATGATAGCTGCAAGAGCATCTATAAGAGGCTATTTTTAGGATGTCATGACCATTTCATGAAGGGAGGCGTGGGTTTTTCTAGGTGGTATTTCTGCCTATTGTTTGGTGAAACCATGGTGGTTTTCATCCTCACAAATCTCTTTAAATAGGGGCCTTGAGCTAGAGTTATTCAATTCAGTTTTTCAGGTTTACAAGGTAACAGGGTGTTGTAGGATTTTACAGGGATGATAAGAGAAGTCTATTGTTGCATGTAATATTTCATAATATTAGTAATATACTTGCCTCTCTTTCGGTGGTGGATTTTTTTTCCCTTCGAGGTTTCTCCACGTAAATCTATTGTTGCATGTGTTATGATTCTTCTATCTATCTCTCTCATTCTTTCTTCACACTAAGGCTAAAGGTTAATCTACATATTTCAGATTTGCATTCAGCTATTTAAGTTCATATTGCAAGCTTTCTTCACCTTAATAATCAACAGTTTTTACTCACTTTGAACTATTATATGGAAAAATAGAAATGATGCCTATAGAGTTTTAACACAAAACTCTTCAAACAACACTAGACCTTGGAATAAATATATTTGAGGCATATAAGGACAGGGTTATGCAACTAAATTCCTTAGATGAGATGAGGAAATCAACTCTCCATCATACTGAGATGGTGCAGAACCAGAGAGTTAGATGGCATGATAAATACATTAAAAAAAAGTTCTAGCTAGGTGACAGGGCACTTCTTTATGATTCTAGGTATAAAGACAACTTAGGAAAACTTCAAACTGTTGGAAAGAGACACTGCAAATTTTTTCTAGTGTTTTCATTGATGGCAACCATAATCAGTGATTGGATCTACATGTCATCATTTGCTCCTACCGATAGATTGAAGATAGTTAGGAAGAACAGAGCATCTGACAGTTTTAAGTTCATCGATTCTCATGTAGATTTTCTATCATTATTTTGAGTTGTGGATCTTATGGGAGGTTGATCAATGTGTGTCTTGTGTTATCCGAAATTATCAGTGCCTCGTATCATGTTGTATGCAATTTTGGAGATCTGGTTGGATATCTTTTTGTTCATCAGTGTTTTAGTGGCCGACCCAGATGATATATCATGTTGCGGATATTTGAGGAGTGTTTATTCAAATGTTTTTGTGTTCGATCATCTTGATTTGGGTCCGATCTAAGTTGTGACCAACTGTTGTGGGTGTGCATTGAATATCATTCATGATTTGAGCTGACAGTTGTAAATACTCTGAAGTTTTATTGAAGCCGACAGGTTGCGATTAAATTCTCGGTTTCAAATATATATAGATGATCAATTATATCATTTTGGTGTATCAAGAAGGTGTGTTGATGTGTGTTGCGAATATCAGAAGGATGATTAAGTGATTATGCATAGTTTCACTTTTGTAATAAAGATTTTGTAATGTGAGTTAGAGCTGAGCAGAGCAAAAGTGCAGAATCAGTCAGAAGGATAGAAGATCGACTACTGAGCCTAACTGGAACAATAATCAAGCATTTGTAGATGTTATTCCTTCAGTTCATTCTCTTGGATCTAATCAAAATCCTTGTATGGAAATGTGCCTTTCTATTTTGAGCAATGAGCTCTAGGTAGTGAGCCTGAATGCAAGTGCATTCCCATATTGTAAACTTATTTTTGAGTATACTCAGATCATATTGTGGTTTGGCCATCCACCGTGGTTTTTCCCCTAACAGGGTTTCCATGTAAAAATCCTTGTGTTATGGTGTTGTGGTTGTTTTTTTATGTTTCTGCATATTTCTCTTGGTTGAATTTTTTAAGTGGGTTAAAGATCAAAATAATAAATTTAATTTTTGCACAACACTGATTCACCCCCTCCCCCCTCTTAGTGTTGCTTGTTTCCAACAATTGGTATTAGAGATAGTTCCTCGAAAGAAGTCTAATAGCTTGGGGAGATCTTGGAAAGTATTTTCAATGGATACAAGCAATCTTCAAGAACAACTTTTGGTGGCTCTAGATGATCTTGACTAGTCTAAATATGAGAACCGGGAATTGCAAGAAAATGTTGAGAATGCAGAGAAATTCATTCAATCATTGAAAGACAAAATCAATGAATCAAGGGAGAAAAGAAAAGAATTGTCTGATCAGCTTAAGTAGAAGAATAGAAGCATGGAAGATGAACAACTGAGTCATGCCTTGAAGAAGAAAACAGAAGAATGTGAAAAGTTTTCCAAAGAAAATGTTTCCCTAAAGCGTGAGATGGAATCTATCATGATGAAAATGACCAAGGAGATTGAAGATAGAAAGAAGAATGAAGAAAAGCTTGCTCAATCCTTGAAAGAAAAATATGAACAATGCAGCCGATTGGACAATGAATTGGAAAAATCTAAAAACAATGAGGAAGTGCTTGAAAAATAGCTTGATGATCTCAAAAATGAACTTACTGTTGCAAATGAGTACAAGGAGAAATTCAAAGCAAGTTCAGCCAAGCTTGATGAACTGATTAAAGGTCAAAGGACTGATGGTGACAAGCGAGGTCTTGGATATGAAGAAGGAGAAAGTTTCAGATGTGGACAAAGGAAATCCGAACAAGGAATATTCAGGCAAGGAAATCAGATGAATGGAGCTAGAAGGAATCTAGTAAGACAACCAAATTCTTAGAGATTCAATGGTTACTATTTTGCTTGCAATAAATTTGGTCATATGGCTTCTTAATGTGGAAGCATGATGAATCCAAGAGGACCATCATTCTCAGGTCAGTGCTTTAATTGTAATAAGTTTGGTCATAATTCAAATGAATGCAGAAATGTGATGAACAACTTCCATAGAAATGTCAGATGTTATGCATGCAATAGACTTGGGCATATTGTTAAGCAATGTAGATCAAGAAAAAATTAGTGGAACAGTTGGTCTAGATAGAGAAATGATGTGTGTTACAATTGCAACAAATTTGGCCACACTGGTAGATTATGTTGGAATAGAAGAGGTCCGGTAAAACAAAACATGCAACAAGATGTTAAGGGAAAAGGTAAAATCACTATTGATGTGATCAAGAGACAAATGCAAAAGAAATGGGTGAAGAAAGATGCCTCTGTTGAAGGAAATGTACCAACACCATAATTTTCTTCTGATAATTCCTCCGGGAGTTAATTTTAGGGCTTTGGCCTAGGGGGAGCCGTCAAGAAAATATCGTAACCCCCTGCTAGTAACAAATACAGGAATTTAGATAATTCCAGTAAGTGCATAGACACCTTTCAGATGTTGTTCAACCAATTGGAGAAAGTATTATACAGTGTTGGAGATCCGCAAAAGAATTATCTGTCTCAGTGCATGGAAACAAGATAACTTGATGAATTAGGGTAAAAGCATTTATTGTAACAAAAAGGGTTAGTTGTGCGAACGATAAAAAGTCATTTTTATCTTTCATTTGTCACTTCACATTTTGGAGAAAAGAAGTTTGGAGAGCCCTAGAGCAAACTTTGCTGATCTATGGTGAGATTCAAGTGTGAAGAAGATTGAGTGATCAAAACTTCGATCCGACGAAAAGGTATTTATCGACTCCATTGGTAGTGAAGTCAAGGACATACCCCATCCAAAGTTCAAGTGGCATCCTTATAAGTCTGTTGAGACCGAGCCCCTAGGTGTGTTTTCGTCTGTACCGTATGGAGTCTTGCACACTGAAGTCATTAGGGCTTACATACATGCCAATATTGAAGAGTTAGGGATCTCACAAATGTTGAATTTGTATTCCAACCATATAATTGGAGAGGACTTCACTGTTAAGCCAGAATACAAAACCCTAGAAGTGAAGAAGTTCACACAATTTGTGAAATTTCCCATATTTGAGGAAAGTGAATGGGTGCGATATATTTTGAGCCAAGTTCATGCTAAGTTCATGTGGCTGAATATACCTTTCAAGATTACGAAAGAGGCTATAAGCGCCGTCGCAGGTCTAAATTCCTCTAGTGGACTGCCAATTTTGAAATTTGTAAAGAATCAGAAGGTCACTGATGCAACAGGTGCTCAATTTGATAGAAGGGAAATGACAATCAAAGATATTGCCGAAGTGGATGTGAAATTTGCATTGATGGTCATTGGCTACAAGATCTATCACTCTAGTCGGGATAATTCAATATCTAGTATGACCATTTATGCAGCCTATCAGATGGTAAGAGAAAATGCAAATTATGACTTGTGTGAGTTGCCTAGAAGTCAGCTGATGGAGATCTGGGTAAGATTAAGAAATACAAGAACTCCTTTAAATATCGTAATTTGCTATTGTGTATATTCTTTTATTTCATGAGTGAGGTTCCGGGTGTTGGGAAAATTCATTGGCAAAGTAACCAGCCTATAGTTGTGCAAATAAGAGATATATTGTTTGGAATTGGTGATCGTCAGACCATAAATATTACCCTTTGGGGGTACTTCAAAAAAATTTAGAATATGATACATGCAAGAGAAAGAATACCTACCTCAATTGTAGAGAAGTACAAAGATACAATTTGTTTCATGGTAGATATTGATCAATGCCATATGGAAGCCATTGATCCCATAACAATATGGATTATGCCTATGGGGTATGAAGTCAAGGAGAACATCTTGAAGATGTATGCAGAAAATTTGTTGAGAACACCTCTGGATTCGACAGAAGAAAGGTTTGGATCTTATGCAAAAAAGAGAATGCAAGTCCATAATCAATTACAAAAGCCAAAGATAGTTAGAAGAGTAAGGAAAGAAGTGGAAGTCTTTGCAGAGAGCATGGGCTTACTTGTAGAAGCGTTGAAAGAAGCTAGAAGGAAAAGAGATGAAGTTGAAGTAGGAAAAGAGCCAGCAAGAACTGAATCTGCTAGTCCAGCAACATCCTCTACCTGTACTAGATTAGCAAGGAGTTCCCCATCCCTATCCGCTCATGCAGCCAAGCCAATTCCTGTGCAAAATCAAGAAAAGGCTTCTGGTAAGAGGAGGAAGAACAAGAGCACAAGAACCTATGAAGTCATCTTAGAAGACGAGAAGACTGAGTCAGATGAAGTTGTGAAAGAAATGAAGGCTACCGGCACTCAGGCTACCAAGATTAGCAAGAGAAAATCCTTTGGTGAGGAAGAAAAGGAAAAGAAGGAGGAAAAAATTGACAAACCAGGTATGGCAATTGAAGAAGTTGAGAATGTTGTTGTCAAGGATGGAAATCTCAAGCCCCTCTGTGAATGGTATGAAATGTTTGATGAATCAGGTCAAGGAATTCTTGAAGAGGCAACAATAAAACATCTAAATACTTTCAATAAAGTTCTTGTTGAAATTATGTTTGGTTTACCTAAGAGTCTGTATGATGTTTTGTAGATGAGAAGAATAAGTGCTAAGACAGAAGAAGAGAATTCTTGTAGAATTATTTCTGGAAATGTCTATTGAGAAGATGAATTCACTCCTGGACAAAGCCAAGAAGGAATTCAAAATAAAAATAAGGGTGAATAAACTTATGATCGATGAAACTGGTGTTGTTGCTGATGAAACCAAGAAAATACTGGAAGCATTTCTGTCAAGAAACAAGATCAATGTTGAAGAAGTGAATGTTGAAGATGTTGTAGCTGAACTGGTAAATGAGAAGGTGAATGCAGATACTGAGGATAATTAGATTCCTCATGATGTGGATAATCCAGAAGCACCTATGGAGACTGAAGTTCCTAAGGTGTATTAGCTGAAGAAAAGGATATGCCAAATGAAGAAGTTGAAGCTCCTAAATACAATCAAGAAATAATTACTGTAGAACCAAAAGTTGAAGAAGAAGAAAAGGTTCAAGTTAAGGAAGTCCCAGTGGAAGAAAAAGACACTGCCGAGGTAGTGAAGAAATCACTGGTGGAACAATAGGAAGAATTTGATCTTGAATTGGTTGAAGGCCTGATCAATCTATCCACCTTGTCCCCAATTCAGATAATGAAGGTCGCATCAATTGCACAAGTTAAAGCCAGTGAGAAGATTCTGAAATCTCACATTGACGACAATGAATTATTGAATCTTGCATCTGGAGTTCTGGAGAAAATTATGCCAAATCATGTTAAGGATCCATCTGGTTCCTCTTCCGATGAACTAAAGAAGCTCATAAATTTTGTAAGTACTCATTTTGAGTCTCTTGAAAAATCAGCCATGGTTAAAGTGCGAAAGGAGTTTGATGGAAAAAGATTTGGTTGGTTGAAAGAAGTGATTGCTAAGGATAAAACTCTGTTAGCCACCTCTATGAAGAATATTCAAGATTCTATATCTGACGGTGGAAAGGCCTATAAGTCATGTTTAGTTTTGTCTAAATTCACTGAAGACAATGATAAGAGGGTGAAGGATCTTGAAAAACAATTGGCTACCCTTTCTAATGCTTTTGATCTGTTAGCTGGTGATGTTGGTAAGAAAGAAGGTCAAGTAATATCTTACTTGAAAAAATAAGGAGCTTCAATCATGAAAATGACAGGATCATAGGAAGAGCATGTGAACCTAGAGGACTAATTGGTCCAAAGATTGAAATAATGGTGAATGCATTAAAGGAAGCCAAAGATGCTATGACAATTAGTGACCCAATAAATATTGTGACTGCAGAAACTCAAATCTTATTTAGTTTGTGGTCACATAACAATTCTTGAGAGTTTCAAAATGGTTTGGGACACAAATTTGAGGGTGTTGAAGAGAGACTTTGCAGATATTTTCAAATCTGTGTAAGTTACCAGATCATGCCTGTACAGTTTTGAAATTTTGTTTCCCCAATTTTTGCATTGATGTCAAAGAGGGTGAGTTGTACAGTGAAAAATGTATATTCATCTTTGGGGGAGTTGCATTTCTGAGCTGAGATTGAATATTTTTTTTGAAGTTTTGAAGTGGCAGTGTAATTCATGTTGGTACTGATCTGACACTTAGTAATTTTGCACTAAGTGTTGCCATCAATGCCAAAGGGGGAGATTGTTGGCAAGAGACACTGCAAACTTTTTCTAGTGTTGTCATTGATGGCAACCCTAGTCAGTGATTGGATCCGCACGTCATCATTTGCTCCTACTAGCAATCAGATTGAAGATAGTCAGGAAGAACAAAGCATCTGATAGTTTTGAGTTCATCGATTCTCATGTAGATTTCCCGTCATTTTTTTGAGTTGTGGATCTTATGGGAGGTTGATCAATGTGTGTCTTGTGTTATCCAAAATTATCATGGCCTCGTATCAAGTTGTATGCAAGTTTGGAGATCTGGTTGGATATCTTTTTGTTCATCAGTGTTTTGTGGCTGACTCAGATGATATATCGTGTTGTGGATATTCGAGGAGTGTTTATTCAAATGTTTTTGTGTTCGATCATCTTGATTTGGGTCTGAGCTAAGTTGTGACCAACCGTTGTGGGTGCGCATTGAATATCATTCATGATTTGAGCCAATAGTTGTAAATACTCTTAAGTTTTATTGAAGCAGATACGTTGCGATTAAATTCTTGGTCGCAGATATATATAGATGATCAATTATATCATTTTGGTGTGTCAAGAAGGTGTGTCGATGTGTGTTGTGAATATTAGAAGGATGATGAAGCGATTATGCATAGTTTCACTTGTGCAATAAAGATTTTGTAATGCAAGTTAGAGCATAGCAAAGCAGAAGTGCAGAATCAATCAGAGCGATAGAATATCGACTATTGAGCCTAACTGGAACTGTAATCAAGCATTTGTAGATGCTATTCCTTCAGTTCATTCTCTTGGATCTAATCCAAATCCTTGTATGGCAGTGTGCATTTCTATTTTGAGCAGTGAGCTCTAGGCAGTGAGCCTGAATGCAAGTGCATTTCCATATTGTAAACTTTTTGAGTATACTTAGATCATATTGTGGATTGGCCATCCACTGTGGTTTTTCCCCTAACAGGGTTTCCACATAAAAATCCTTGTGTTATGGTGTTATGGTTGTTTGCTTTTTGTTTCTGCATATTTCTCTTGGTTGAATTTTTTAAGTGGGTTAAAGATCAAAATAATAAATTTAATTTTTGCACAACACTGATTCACCCCCCTCTCAGTGTTGCTTGTTTCCAACACAAACCCGGTGGTTGGGACCATATGAGGTTGCAGAGGTCTTCCCCAATGGTGTTGTTCAACTTACAACTATTGATGTTGTCAGGTTCAAGCTCCTGGTCAATGGTCATCGTCTCAGGCTATACAATAAACCTGCCTCAAAACATGAATTCATGCAGCAATTTATTGAATACCAGAATTCCAAAGTTCTTGTAGCCAAAGGAAGTGGACCTAGTGTCCAACCTTCTGGCTAGTCAAAGGTATGCATGCAACCATAATAAAAATTTCCAATTTTTGTGGGAATCAATTTCTCCATCAATAAAACTACCTGCCCATTCATCTCCATTTTCTCTCTTCCGCATCACTCCACCATCACTTCACTCCATCATCACTTCATTTAAAAGCTCAATCGTACTTTTATGGTGACCGGTACTTCCTTCCACATTTTTTGGAAAAGACATTCCAACTTTTCGGGTACGTGCATAATGACTTAATGTATATTAATTACCTTACATGCATTTGTTTGATTACTATACTTTAATATTGATATTTCACATAGAAAATCTTGTTAGTATACCCTGGTAAATCATAATTCCATTCCATCCTGTGCGAACAAATGCTTTTATTTAGGTTGGAGGGGGGAAGTGTGAACCTAGGTGTCATACATGTCATAAATCATATTTCTTGCACCAGCATGGAAGCAAATTTGAAATGATGTAGTTGAAGTGACATTTAGCATGCATGATATGACATTAAGCTGCCGCAATTTTCTTTGATAATACCCCTCCTTTATGTCTTCTTTACTGCCGCAATTTTCTTTGATAATACCCCTCCTTTATGTCTTCTTTACTGCCTTATTTAGAATCATAATACCACTCAAAAAGGTAAATTGAAGAGGTCATACAACATTGGTGTTAGTATTGGTGGGAATTGCAGGAAGTGGAAGAGAATTTGCATTTTCAAAAGAAGGATTACAGGGAAGAAATCTTTACAGAGATGTTTTCCAAAGTGTGAGTTGAGGCAATGGGAGGTTAGTTAATCAGAAATGAACCAACGGTTCACCAGGTAATCCTACAGGATGCACTCTGTGAGCCTGAATTCAGAAATTATCGTTGGCTAGATTACTTTCTGAAGCTAAGTAGTTTTAATAATGAAATTGTATTAGAATTTGCACAAACATTTTCTAATGGTAAGGCAATGGTGAAAGGATTAAAATTTATAGCCACCGAAGAAAGGATTGCTGAAATGTTAGGTTTTCCCATTGAAGGACAACCCTACCCTGCTTCTAGGGATGCTAGATCAGCTAGAGTATAATTCACCGAGCCTAGTGATCCTCCACTTGTTATAGACAAACAAGGAACAAGAAGAACTTCTCTGTTGAAAACATGGAAGCAAGTTGTTGTTTATGTTATCAAATACATTACCTACGAGGGTCACTAATCCTATCTCCATTTTGTGCATTTCAGGATTTTGAATCACATGAGACATGGTAGGAGGATGAATGTGCCAAATTTCTTGTACAATCTTCTTGCAATCATGGTTGTTGAGACATAGAAAGGTAGGGAAAACTCTGTTTCCCATCATTATTTGATTAAATTGTTGGTTGAAAATTCTTTGCAAGATGTGTCCAATATGTCATGGGATGAATTTTTTAAAATTAAGAAGTTCATATTAGAAAATGTGGGTCCTAGAGGTCAACCCCTAACTCATAGGGTTAGTGGGGATGAGGGGGTTATTAAATTCACTCCTGAAGCTTCAACTTTTGAGGCAATTCCTAGTACAAACCCTCCTGCAGTAGAACCTGCAGTAGAAATTAATTCCTCTGAATCTGAGCATGCAAATGAAGATAGTTCATCTTTGAACCCCAATGTCGATGTTTTCCTTAAAACCATAGTTCACACTAGGGCTGCTATTCAAAAGGAGGAAGAAAAAATGAGAAAATAAAAAATTAGCAAAGGGGAGGCTAAGAAGCAAAAACTAGAAAAGGTAAACCCTAGCCCTAGGAAGCAGAAAACTGAAGAAACTGAGCATCCTCCACCTGCTGGGAAAAATAAAATTCCTCCAAAGAAATCAAAACAGACTGAGTTTGCTACTAGTGTGTTGTTTTTTTTCTAGTACACCCTTAGAACTCTCTAAAGAGTAGCCAGCTCCTATAATAAGGAATTCCCAAGAGGAATGGCCAACTTAACGAATGAAAGCTTTGCAAATTTTCACTCCTTCAATTCAAGCTCTGTGGGACCTAGGAGGGTGCTCCTAATTGTGTTCCATTTTGGTTAATTCAGTTCAGAACATGTCAATTCATAGATTTGTTCTTATTAAGGGTAAATAACATAATTCACCAAAAGGTTGGCTAATCTTTAAGCAAATAATTGTTAATTCACCAGGAACAGGGAAATACTTCAAATACATTTCTCATCGTTAACAAATTTTAAGTGATTTATGTCCTAATCTTGAATCCATGATCTAGTACACTATATTTATCCTTCACATTGCAAATACTATTAACAAATAGATCAGTTTCTCATCGATTGGGCAATGGAGTCACACATTTGACAATCAGTAATCTATAAATTCTTTATTTTTGACAATTTTGGACTATTTTCATAATGCATTACATTATGAGAACTCATTGTACCTAAAGCATTACTCCTTAACATATCCTTTATAAATCCTCACAAATTCATGACCTCATTAAAGCATTTAATTTTTTCTTTGAACCAAAGCAGAAACACGGTCATACATTCAAACAAAGTATTTGAAGGTGAACAAAATATTCTTGATATTTCATTCAAAATTTGCAAAATGATTTACAGAAGGATAGTAGATGATTTATGCATAAGATTTGTTTCGATGTCAATAATTTCTATAGAACTATTTAAGATTTACATATGCATAACTTAAATCCAAGACAATTTGACTATTCTATTTACTAGTATTCTTCCTAATTTCTACCCTTTTGTATATTGGACTCAAAGATTCAAAAAACCAGAACCTCTCCAAATGAGCCCAAATATCCCTTTTATAATGCAAGGGAGCAAATAAGCGTTCAGATCAAAATTGCAAATTACATTTCAAAAAAAAAATTATTTCAACTCGAATTTGGGTTACATTTCAAAATTCCCCACATGACAATTCGTAGTTACTTGGTGAAAAAGGGGAGGAAAAACTTGCAACCACCAACAAGAGGGAAATGAAAACTACTGCCAGAATTCCATGCCACTAGCTATGCCATATATCCATTGTCCATGTTGCCAAGAAGCTTCACAATCAGAATGAAGACCCCCAAAAAATAGTACCACCCATAGAGAACAAGAGAGACCAACACAATAATTATCAAACAACACAAAAAATTGCAAAACCCACATACCAGTTCACTTAACTAGAGGCACTACCAGTACTAGCACCGAACCCACGATACACGCGCCCACTTCACGTCATTGCAAGATATGGAGAAGAAATTTCTACTCCCTCCATGTACTTGTCCTTGTCCTTTCCAGTTACAAAACCATCTCACCCACTTGGAATCTTGATAGCCAACGGTGGGATGAACATTACATCCACTCCATGGACCTCAATTTGGTTGAGTGTCATGAGATATTGCATATAACTAGATTCAGTCTCAGTAGTGCTCTTGGATGGGCTATCAGTGACATCAATTGGTGAATTCTGTCGACCAAAGGAACCACGTCCATACCTAACTTTCCTATAGGCTCCAAAGGAAAACTGTGTAGGTTCCTCACCCTTCTCCATTTTCTCAGCAACATTTTCTTGGTATTGTAACCTCCTGCTACACCTAGAGGGAACACTCACGGGCCTTTTAACAGGGGATTTCTTGTATGCACTCATAGCACATTCACTTGTCTCATGCCCAGAAGCGTCGCCAGGAAACTTTTATGTGTTGAGCCTAAAAGACCTCCTTACCGGTACCTTGAACTTAACTAATTTACTCATTTTCTATGCATGGTAATCTCTCAAGCTCACAATTGAGAACTCCTCGCTCTGCACAAACTTAAAAGGATGCCAAATACTAAATTTGAGAGTGACAACCACTTCATATGTATTTATTGAGCAATTCCGATGATGTTTGCTCCTCAGTGTTGGCATCACACGCTCAAGAGATTAATTAATGGCTGGCATCAATCTCTTCACCGTTAATAACCCAAGTACTTGGAGATTTGAAAATCACTATGCATAATGGATGGGAATTAATTCATCACCCAAACAAGGAATCAATTTGATCATTTCTGAAGAGAGCACACCATTAATCCTTCAATGGTTGTAGAACAAAAATGGCTATCACATGTGTGCATTGTTGATTTTGAATATACGTCGTTGATCTAGGAGTGAGATGGACAATTGAGTGGCCTAGATATGGTCAAATCAAGTTTGAAAATCTAGAACCACAACTCATCACCTTTCAGCCAATAAGAAAAATCTAATTGGGTGCCAAGTCACTCGGCCCACGGGATCAGCTTTGCTTCGCACTGCAGTTGAGAACACTACATGTCACCATTTCGCACACCTCACAAGTTGTTAGGCAGGAATTAATCATGTACCATGAGGTGTGTGATGAACGACAAGGATTAAATCTTAGTCTGTCATTACAGCCACCGATTTCATCGCCATCAGTTATCGGGCGCTGGTACAAGGGTTAGGCTCCATACAACAAGCATACGTGTCAGCATCTCGCAAACCTCACACGCTTCAAGATGGATCTTCATTAAATCCCATGCAGTGTGCGATGGCAGCGGGGATTGAATCCTTAGATCTAATGGTCCCTATCCCTGCACACACTTAACATTAGTCATAAAAGGGGTCGCAACTAGGCTGATGATGACAAGACCCTTAAGGGTGCCGACTTAAAAGTTTTAAAATATTACTTTCCCAACTTAGGAAAAATTTGGCGCGGGAGGAAATGCATGGTGACCCTTTTTCCTAAATGAAGGGTTCGGTAACCCGACATGTTCAAGGGCTTAGGTTATGACTTACATAACCAGCAACTGGTAGGAACAAGTCATTGAAAAATTAGAACAACAAAGGGTTTTGGAAAATGATGCTCATGAAGTTAAGGCTTGCAAACCAAAACAAATGGCCCAACCTATCTTACAAGACATTGGAAAATCATGATCCAAGTATGAATTTCTCATAATCCTACAATATTTTTAAAAGCTCCATCAGTGGCTCATGATCGAGGACATATACCCCCAGTGGGTATAGCGAGAATCCAGATCTCAGGTTGAAGTAGACTAGGGCAGAAAAACAAAAACCAAGAGCTTGCCCGGACAAAGAAAGCAGACACAACAAGAAGCAAACACACCCAGCCAAACCTATGTACACTATTTACAAAATTATACAATGCCATTTATTCTTAGAAGCCCCTTTAAAACAATTGGATTTGATCTTTAAATTGGAGGCCCCTGGCCCCCAAAATTCAGGACTGGCTATTTCGTCTGTCAAAAACTTTGTCCTGTTGTGTTGGCAATAGATCACCCTATTCATTGTGTAATTCCAGGCAACTAGCATCATTTGTTCCACGTACTGTAATTTTTCCCCGTTCATTAGCCTTTTCCACCAGAGGCTCATCAAATTGAATCAGGAAAATAACACATTCATACTCCCTATGATCATGACTTGCAGTATCACATTCAATTTGTTCATTAAAATGGAATCCTTCATAAACACTTTGGTTCATACTTGGCCAATCCTTGACAAGATTAGGGAAGAAAAATACAAAATCAAGCATACCTTCAGTTTGCTTGTCATGAGTGTTATCCTCATGGGATGAAAGAAGTTCCATGATAAGATCCAGGAGATAGGGAGTATCCACAAAGAACTCAAGTGCAGCTTCATACTGATTAACATCATACCTCTGGTTGTCCACACCTTTGAATTGCTCTTCACATGGAGAAAACAATTTTGCAATGCTAACATGCTCTACAAATTCATCAAATGGATCCCTCTCATCAATACACAATGATGTTATTCCAATACCAATGCATTCATCTTGGTGTACCATTTGACCACCCAAGAATGGGCTTCCTTGTCTATCAGTGCAAATATCATCATGTGGAACATGGGTGTTTGACACTGCAACCACCTTTTCAAGCACATGACCAGGTACCATTGGAGAATTAGCATACTCATCCACATCTCTTTCAATAGTAGTGTTGCATTCAAAACTACTATTATGGCCTTCGACTTCATCATGTGAACAGTTTTCATGTTCAAATATCAACAAATCTGACTTACACACTTGGTACACTTCAAATATGAATTTCTTATCCATTTTTGGCCAACTAATTCACCATTAATTTTGTCATTACATCTTTCATGTGGTTGAGGGGCTATAGAATCAAAGTTTCCCTCTTCAACAGAAAATCCATAAGTTTCAATGTTAAGTTGGTCCTCATTTGTATCATCTCCAATATATTCACCACTAGTATTTGCCACAAATTTATCAGAATCTTCCTCAAAAATTTGATTGCTCCTACACTAGTAAGAGTAATCATTTATAACCTCACTTTCTAATACAAGTTCATCAAATAAAGGATTTTGCTATATCTTCATGGTTGTCACATATACCCCCGCCTTGTCAACATGAGGATCACAACCCCTAAGATGATTAGTGCTTTCAAAATCAGTATAGTCACTTGAGGAGCAGAGAGAGACATTTGCAACATCCTCTTCATCATTTGTATTCAAAACTATTGATCTGCATTCAGATAATTCTTCACATAAAGAGAACTGTTCACTGCCAAGCAAGTGCATTCTTTCAAAGTTATCAATATGTCCTCTACTAGACGCAAGAGACTCAACTTCAATGTCATAAGAGGAATTGTAATCAATAGAGGATCGACCGAGTTCAATTTCATCACCTTGGTCATGAATTTGTGCATCATCATCACTACTTACAGGAGGATGTGGTATTCCTCTCTACACTCCTTGTGTTTTTTTGTGGTATAGGACATCCCAAGGGAAAAAATATGCACTATTTCCTTGTTTTCATACTTTGCATCTTCATCCCCATCACTTCTGCAAGAATCTCCTTCTATGTTACTTGTGAAATGACAACAGTCATTAACCAGTTGTTGACACTTTGATACATCCCTTTGATTTTCTAATACTGACCTTTGCTCTTCCTCATCACGAAAACTACCAGTAGCACTCTAAAGTGACACTTGTCTTGTGTATTCATCCTTAGCCTCCTCTACAACCCTTATCCAGTTAACTACTTGGCTCAAGTTGTGAAGTTTCAATTCCTTTGGTAAAGTGCTTAATCCTGATTGATACATGTCACAAAACAAATCAATACATATGGAGTCATTTGGCTTGAGGTCCTTAGGTATCTCTAATAAGGTGTCCACAAATTTGGAGAACAAATCATAAGGTGATTCCCCTTTATACCTCTTCATTTCATATAAGCTCTTATCCGAGGATACCTGATCAACTTTACCTTGCTCCTATAGAGTTCTAGCTTGGGTCTTTGAATATTTCCCACAAATTGATAATGGGGAAACTAGTGTGATAGGATGCTTGTCCTCTTGATTCACACTTCCACTAATTAATCTATAAGTTGCACTGGCATGAGAATGATTAGAATTATCAACTTTAGTCGCTGCAAATCCTTTCATCATTGAATACTTCAAATTGTTTTCAATATCTATTGCCATTTAGTATGCTTGATGCAATTTGTTAGGCTCTTTGTCTATCAAGAGGTAACTCATCCTTTTATCAAAAGCACCCAGATACACTACTAAACAATCTGCATCATTTGGTCTTATGCTTGTAGGAATCTCTCTAATCACTTTGGAGAATTAGAGATTGAAAGAAGGAACCAATCGATCCTCTACCTTTTCCATGCTCATGAATTTTTGTCTAATTAAGACTGGGTCAACTCTTTCTCCAAATTGTTCCATGAACATTGCCTTAAATTATTCCCATGAATGGATAGAGGAAGGGGGCAGATAAGAGAACCAATCTCTTGCATCTCCCCTTAGGGATTGAACAAAAAATTTCATGAAAACATCTTTGAAGTCCACTTCATAATCTCCCATCATATCAACAAACTCTTTCACATGTTTGTTTGTTGATTCAAATTTATCACCATTGAACTTTGGTATCATGTCTCTGACCTTTGGTGGCATAAAATTTAGATAACCACAAATGTTATAAAAAATAATGGATTTGTACCTCTCAATACTGAAGTTCCCTTGTTGTGACAAAGGTTTTCCATTATGCATGGTTGGATTTACATCTGCACCATAAATTATAGCTTGAAAATCCATCTTTACTCCTTAAAAGAGAGTTGAAAGATTTACTGTACAACTACACAATGTTACACCAACTCCTCTAGAAACTGTGATCCTAAGCCTTTATAATGCATAATTTATACAAATTTTGCTTAAGATCTCACAACATTTACATGCTTATAACTCACATTTTGAAAGGCATGCTAAATTTTCACTAATATTCCCTCATCTAGTACTAATTTACTTAGTAGGGAATCATTTACAAGTCAATTGTGGAAAATTTATGATAAATTTCTATAAACATGATGAATTCTCCTTTAATTTTATGAGAGTACATGGAATTTTGTAATAGTTTCCTATCCTCTTCCTTTAAATCTATGGATTTGAACATTTGATATAAGCTTTATTAGGTTCTTTAGTCAGAGTCGCCACCTCCTGTCATGGAGGAATGAACTTCAACTTAGATGGAGTTTCTTCATAAATAGAATATGCTCTGGGTTGTCTTCCACATCGAAGTCATTTCCAGATCTTTCAAACTTTGCTATAATCGAGTCTTCTACCAGGTTCAAGAATTTATCAATATCTGAACAAGATATTCAGATTTACATCACCATTTGACTCTGCAATACAAGTATCTAAATTTGGAGAGTGGAGAATTTCCCCAGCAGAGTCACCATTTTGTTGGTGTTTTTTCTAGTACACCCTTAGAACTCTCTAAAGAGTATCCAACTCCTATAATTAAGAATTCCCAAGAGGAATGGCCAACTTAACGAGTGAAATCTTTACAGATTTTCACTCCTTCACTTCAGGCTCTATGGGACCTAGGAGGGTGCTCCTAATTGTGTTCCATTTTGGTTAATTCAATTCAGAACACATCAATTCACAGATTGGTTCCTATGAAGGGTAAATAACATAATTCACCAAAAGGGTTGCTAATCTTTAAGCAAATAACTGTTATTCACCAGGAACAGGGAAATACTTCAAATAAATTCCTCATGGTTAACAAATTTTAAGTGATTTATGTCCTAATCCTGAATCCATGATCTGGTACACTATATTTATCCTTCACATTGCAAATACTATTAACATATAGATCAGTGTCTCATCGATTGGGAAATGGATTCACACATCTAACAATCAGTAATATAGAAATTCTTTATTTTTGACAATTTTGGACTATTTTCATAATGCATTACATTATGAGAACTCACTGTACCTAAAGAATTACTCCTTACCAGATCATTTATAAATCCTCACAAATTCATGACCTCATTAAAGCATTTAATTGATTCTTTGAACCAAAGCAAAAATAAGGGCATACATTCAAACAAAGTATTTAACAATGAACAGAATATTCTTGATATTTCATTCAAAATTTGCAAAATGATTTACAGAAGGAGATTAGATGCTTTATACATAAGATTTATTTCGATATCAGTATTTTCTTTAGAACTATTTAATATTTGCATATGCATAACTCAAATCCAAGACAATTCAACTATTCTATTTACTAGTATTCTTCCTAATTTCTATCCTTTTATATATTGGACTCAAAGATTCAAAAAACCAGAACCTCTCCAAAGGAGCCCATATATCCCTTTTATAATGCAAGGGAGAAAACAAGCGTCCAACTCAAAATTGCAAATTACATTTCAAAAAATGTTTCATTTTAGGTCGAATTTGGGTTGCATTTCAAAATTCCCCACATGAAAATTTGCAATTACTCGATGAACAAGGGGAGGCAAAACTTGCAACCACCAAATAAAAGGGAAATGCAAAGTGCCGCCAAAATTCTTTGTAGCTGCCAACTAGGCCATATATCCATCGTCCATGTTGCCAAGAAGCTACACAATTAGCATGAAGACCCCCAAAAAATAGTACCACCCATGGAGAACAGGAGCAACCACCACAATAATTATCAAACAACACAAAAAATTGCAAAACCCACAGACTAGTTCACTTAACTAGAGGCACTACCAGCACCAGCACCCAACCCACGATACACCCACCCACTTCACGTCGCTGCAAGACATGGAGAAGAAACTTCTACTCCCTCCTCGTCCTTGTCCTTGTCCTTTCCAGGCACAAAACCATCTCACCCACTTGAAGTCCTGACAGCCAATGGTGGGACGAACATTACCTCCACTCCATGGACCTTGGTTTGGTTGAGTGTCATGAGATATTGTATATAACCAGATTCAGTCTCAAAAGTGCTCTTGGATGGGCTATCAGTGACATCAATTGGTGAATTTTGTCAACCAAAGGAACTGCGTCCATACCTAACTTTCCTGCAAGCTCCAGAGGAAAACTGTGTAGGTTCCTCACCCTTCTCCTCCATTTTCTCAACAACATTTCCTTGGTATTGTAACCTCCTGCTACACCTTGAGGGAACACTCACGGGCCTTTTAAATGGGGATTTCTCATCTTCACTCGAAGCATGTTCACTTGTCTCATGCCCAGAAGCATCGCTAGGAAACTTCAGTGTGTTGAGCCTAGACGACCTCCTTACTAGTACCTTAGACTTGACTGATTTACTCATTTTCGATGCTTGGTAATCTCTTGAGCTCACAATTGATAACTCATCAGTCTACACAAACTTAGAAGGATGCCAAATACTGAATGCGAGAGTGACAACCACTTCATCCATATTTATTGAGAAATTTTGGTGATGTTTGCTCCTTAGCGTTGGTGTCACACGCTCAAGAGATTAATTAATGGTTGGCATCAATCTCTTCACAGTTAACAAACCAAGTACTTGGAGATTTTCAAATCATTGTGCATAATGGATTGGAATTAATTCATCACACACACAAGGAATCAATTTGATCATTTCTGAAGAGAGCACACCATTAATGTTTCAATGGTTGTAGAACAAAAACGGCTATCACATGTGTGCGTTGTTGATTTTGAATATACGCCATCGATCTATGAGTGAGATGGAAAATTGAGCAGCCTAGATATGGTTAAATTGGGTTTGAAAATCCAAAACCACAACTCGTCACCTTTCAGCCAATAAGAAAAATCTGACTGGGCGCTAAGTCACTCGACCCATGGGATCAGCTTTGCTTCGCACTACAACCAAGAACACTACGTGTCACCATTTCATGCACCTCACAAGTTGTTAGGAAGGCATTAATCATGTACCACGAGGTGTGCAATGAATGACAAGGATTAAATCTTTATCCATCATTATAGTCGTCGATTTCACCGCCATCGGCTATCGGGCGTCGGTACAAGGGTTAGGCTCCATACATAAAGCATATGGGTTAGCATCTCGCAGACCTCACACACTTCAGGACGACTCTTCATTAAAGCCTGTGCGGTGTGCGATGGGTGGCGGGGATTGAATCCTTAGATCCAATAGTCCCTGTCCCTAGTCATAAAAGGGGCCGCAACTAGGCCAATGATGACAAGACCCTTAAGGGAGCCGACTTAAAAGCTTTAAAATATTACTTTCCCCTCTTAGGAAAAATTTGGCACGGGAGGAAATGCAAGGTGACCATTTGTCCTAACTGAAGGGGTCGGTAACCTGACGTGTTCAAGGGCTTAGGTTATGACTAACATAACCGACAACCAGTAGGAACAGGTCACTACAAAATTAGAACAATGGAGGGTTTTGGAATACAGTCATGTTGCTATTATGATGTAATAATGTTTGCAATGAATAAAATGATACTTTGATTTGTTGCATCTGAGTTAGTTTAGGGAAGACTCATTCAAGGGGGCCCACTTGGTGAGAATTCCATCCATTCAATTTAGTAGTTACTTTTATGTTCATTAATTAGTTACGGTCTTAGTAGTTGTTTGTTCCTGCAGCCATTGGAACTTCATTCTATGTCTGTTCCTACAGCCAAGGCAGACAGAGTAACTTCTTGTTTGTTTGTTGAGATTTTTGTTTCTATCATTCATTTTAGTTCAGTTTAGTTGTTCATTCATGCTTAGTACTTATGCTAATTCCTTTCAAGAATTTTACTTTTAGTATTGTTTCCTTTCTAGTTATAGGATAAGGATGACTACAATTGAGCCTTAGTCCATAGACAGTGCTGATCCATTTCAAGTTCGCGTCCCTAGGTTGATAATGAAATGAACCTTCATGATGAGCAAGATAACTACTTAGTGTAGATATCTAATCTCTAAGTTATAGCTTTAAGGGCTAAGCTATTGAACCATTAGAGGAGGCCAACATCTTTCACTAGCTAATTCAAATAAAAAGGTGGTATTGTTGGACAAGATTGAAGTTGGTGTGGCTAGAGAATTAAACAACATCCACATATAGTTAGCATCAAATCCTAAGGTACAACAATTTATTAATATCCAATTTGTTGATATTCCACAAACATATGGATGCTATTAAGTAGGGACTAGTGTAAAACATTGAATGACTAATATGATTAATATTTTTTTCACATGTGGTTTCCATGGAGGGGAATAGCCAATCAAAATAGGATTGACTAAGAGCCTCGATTGAAATTTCTAATCACTGAATACAATCAATCTAATGAAGTTCAATATGCTAAATTAGAGTTGGGAATGTACACTTTGAATGTGTTGAATAAAAATAAAGGATAGAGGATTCAATGGTAGAAGCAACTAGTTAAGTAAAAAAAAAATAGCTTGTGGATCCTTAGATTTTAAAAAATCTAAATCCAATTAGGGAGTTGACACTAAGATATAATTAGTAAATCTTTATGTAACAATTTTTTGGTAGCCTTCAAATTCTAGTTTACCTATATTAACAATATAAAATAATATAAGTGTTCATTCATAAATTATAATTTATTGTTGGCATTAAGAAAGAAAGTAAAATATTTAAAGGTCTTTGGAGATCTTGAGTTGGCGATTAAGTGGGAAAGAAGCATCTTGTGAGACCCCATTTGTGTTGACTCTTGCATAATGTTTTATTTATATGATTGGACTATTCAAGAGTTTTGTAGAGGATAGTTTATTTCATATATGTGAGATCCCACCTTTTTCACATTCTTGATTTTCTTTGTGTTCCTTATTTTCATCATGACTCGTATTGGATGATTTCATGTGTTTAATGTTGAACATTATATTCATGATCTTTATGGATGACACTTGTTTCCTAATGCATAGATGTTATTCTTATTTTCATATGGATCTCTTGACTATCTTGATTATTACTAGATAATGTATTTACATATTATTTATTAGATGGTTTTATCAATTGATTTTATTAAGTAGTTATGTGAGTGGATATTGAAAAGATGAGAATTATATAATGTTATGGTTATTAGACTTTATTTCCTAATTGATTATTGTTTTTAAATGTTATCTTAATTCATAATAGTTGCTTTGGCTATACTTATTTATGTGATGTACTGACACCTTTTTATTAAGAGAACAGGTAAATTTTTCCAATGGTGGATGGGGTCGCATAGCTACTTCCATTGTTTTACCCTTGTGAATTACTGACCTAGTCTCATATGGAGAAATAAAGTCATGCAATATGTTGTTGTGAAACATTTTTTTATGTGTTGTGTGCTCATGTGTATATGTGAGAAGTTTATTTTATTAATTTTTTGAGTTATTTTTTAGCATGATTATTTCTTTTATGATTTATAGAGTTCTTATATGGTTTAAATTATGTTTTTATAGGCTAAAAATTTCCCTATGTGATAGACTTATAGGTTAGGGGTTATTTAATCTTAGAAAATACAATTATTAGTGTTTAGAACCCATTCAAAATTCTCATTTCTTAAAGTGGTGAAATTTGAAGTTGGTTGGATTGGTTTAGGTGGTTATGGAGGTAGCTTTTTTTCCTCTTTCTATTTATTATTTCTTCTTGAGTGGAGAATGGATTTTTCCCTCTTGGTTTTTCTTGATTTACTCTTAGGATTTTCAATTTGTAGAAGCAAGTTCAATGGTGATGAAAGAGAGAAAGAAGGATAGAGGAAGGAAGATTGGGATGAGAGGGCTTGGTGAGTCTTCCTCTATTTGGATATAAATTATTATGGTAGGGTCTAAACCCTTTGTTAGATCTTTATTTTGATGTGTAAAAGAATGTTTAAATTTTTTTTCTTTGTTTGTGAAACCTATGTGAAAATAGATGGTGAATCCTTATGTCTTTTGTTGTGAATTATGCATGAGTTTATTCTTGGGTATGAGTACCTACCTTGTTTAAATTTGAGCATAAGTAACATATATATGTTTTAGTGAAGGAAAATAGGATGTGAATGAAATTTTTGTAATGTGCAATGGACAATAATGTGAATGTTCAATATCTTATATTAAATAGAGTGTCAACCATAAAATCCAAGATCACAAGAAATTTGTAATCATGGAAAAGTGGAAGCGACTAAGGTAATAATCAAATATTTGAGAATCCTCGACTGGTGTGAAATTTGAATATGCACACGACCCTTTACAGAGAACTCACTTCCCCGTGACCTTGCAAAAATATGAGCATGACAAAACCTTGCCAAAATTTGACACCCTCCGACTTTGCAGAAATCTAACCAAGGTCAAAATTTACACATTAATCCCAAAAATGCAACCAAACTCAAAATCAAGCAAGCACCAACTTGAAAAAATAAAACTAACCTAAAACCCAAAAAGCAAGAAAAGCGAGTAAAAAAAGAGAGGGTCCTCGCTTTCAACAAGGCGTGTGTACAAAAGACACAACATTATGTACTAAAGAAAGAGTATATGTAATGTGTAAATTTTTATTTTAATTCTAGTATGTGAAAAGGAGAGTATATATACATTGTACACAATATTGTTTACCTCTTTTAGTTAAAAAATAATAAGTATCTAAAATTTACTTTAATATTTTGAGATGGAAAATTTTTAAAATATATTGTTGATATTTATTAGGATTAAGGCATCATTTACATTGAAATCCTATGTATATTTTATGTATCTCCAACACTCTTGAAAAGTGTCTTTGTACCCTTAGGGTATAATTAGAAATTCATTCGTAATATATATTCTTTGATAACCTTGGGATTAGTTGTTATATGCTTTCATGAAGGAGGTGGAGTTGGTAGTGGTAATTATAAAGTTATTTATAGCACTTTTTTAAACTTAGGCATGATAGGGAAGTATCTTGAATATTCTTGGTGGGTCTCATATGACTTGGGGTGATGATTTTGCATTCCTAATTTGGGATATAGACCATTATGGAGGAGTTACAAGTCAAAGATGTCATCCATTATTTTTGTCAAGGTTATTTTTGCTATTCATGTCTCATTTGGAGTTATATTTACTATTCTTGAAAGAGCCTCTTCATTTTGTATGTGGGAGTCCTTAAAGGCCACGATTTGATGGTATATTATTTTAGGAAACCGTTTGTGGTATTCCTCTTCTATTTCTTCACAAATTGAAGGCATGAGATACTAGTTTCATAAGTTTATTTTATAAGTACACATGTGTTGTTGGAGTGCTATCAAAGTGAAGAAAGTGTTAGTGTGTTGGATTTATCACTTTGTTGAATATTAATACATAACTGTCTTCTTTCTCATGTAGAGTGTTTACTAAAAGAGTTTATCCATGTAAATCATGTGTTCATATGGTTTGCTGAGTTTATTCTTCTTATTAGTTTAATGTAATCACATAATCATCATTTGGTAATTAAATTGTTATATTTTATATTTGTATGCACTTGTAAGAGATTTTATTGTAGTAGGTTTATCTTGTTTCTCAACAATATTTACCATTATTGCTCTATTGCTTGTAGAAGGAACTTTGGTTAAAATATTGTCATTTTATAGAAAGTGTGTGTGGATAGATTTTTTCACTTTTATAATAGAAAAATTCATTTTTTATTTATATTTATTGAAATGGTTAGTTGATACTTTGCAAAAAAAAATTACATTAGATTCTTTTGCTTAATAATTTATCCTTACTCTTGAAAAATAATAATACTCTATAAATATATTTGGGTAAAAGTACAAAGCTATGTCACACTTTTATAAAGGAAACAACCAACATTGATCCAAATTTTAAACTTGAATCACTAAAATTTAAAAATTATTTGAATATAGATTTTAATAAATTGACACTATAATTTAGTTGTTGATAAAATGTTGAAAAATGAAGTTACATGTGTCGATCTTTATATAGTAAATTTTGTTTTTCTCTTCAATTTTTTTGTGTAGTTATAACTTGAAACTTTAGTGCATGGACATATTTTTTCTCCAATTTTGATAAATATATATTTAATTATATATTAAAAAATGTGTATTAAAACACAATTATTTTCATTCAATATCAACTTTCATATTAACTATTTGTCTAAAATAGAAAAAAAATACCATCTTGATATAGATTCTTTTATCTAGTGCATCATATAAAAGTTTTAGTATTTTTTCCTGACATGGTAATCAACCTAATTTTTTTTATGATGATAACCTATTTTAGTAAAAATAAAATATAAAATATAAATAATAATTAAACTATTAAAACATATAGTTTTAAAAGCTACACTTACAGATCTACAAAAAGGTAATTTTTATATTTTTAAAAATGTTAATTACATGAATATGAGTTGTTGAAACATCAAGTTTTTCAAATAATTTTATTTTTTTGGTAAATTGGCCTCAAAGTGGTGCTACATATGCATTTAGCCAACAATTTTAGTTATAAAAATTGTGGACATATCTAATTAGCTAGAATGAATCTTATTAGATCATATGTTTGACCAAATTTGATTTTTAGTTAGAAATACTTAAATTTACTTGTATTGATAAATTGGCCAAAAGTGTGACACAACTTTGTACTTTTACCCACTTACATATACAAATATATTATAAATATGTATTATTTCTCTTATCTATTAATATTATCTTTACAAATAATATTTTTCTAAATTTATATGCTAAAAGTATGTTAAATACACTCACATAGATGTATATAAATAAATAAATGCATATGTATCTACATATACATACATATACACATATAGGTACATACATAAATATATACATACAAACATAAAAACATATTGTTACCTCTTTATATTTTGTATGCGAGAGGGATTGTTTATATATATATATATATATATATATATATATATATATAACACGATAAATAATTTGAAAAAAAAAACAAAAAAAATATGTTTGAGCCATTTTGGGTGGTGGGAGTAGTGGACTCCCCATGTTGTTGCAACTACTACTACAACAAGATGGGCAATAAAGTTCTCACCCTTTCTACAAAATTAATTGCAACATTGAGGTCTTAACCCCCCAAGGGAGCCAATGCCCCACATAGGGTTTTTCCCCCTTTGAGGTGACACCAACCCCCTTGCACTCATCTTTAAAATTATATTTTTTCAAAATATATAACCTATATATTTTTAATGTAATCTTTATTTTTAGAGGATTGAAAAATATACACACATTTAGATATGAATTAACAAAAAAAAAACATATATTGAAGTCTATAACACGATTTGAATGGAGGTGCGAGTAGGAGCGAGTGGGTTTAGGCATGAAGGTGGAGTTTTGAAATTTGTAGATGAAGAAGATGGAGATTCAAATGACGATAATGATTTTATGATTTTTTGGTGGCTTCTCTTCCTGTTTTTCCATTGGGGAAGATTAGTTGGCTCTTTTCCTTCGCTATTTTTTAGGGTGGAAGTTCCTATTTTGCTGCTAGCAGCGTGCGTTGTTGTTGGGGTTGGTGTTTCTAGTGCAAATCTCGCTCTCCTTCTTATGTTCAAGGGGTAGTTTGGTGTTGTGGTTGTTGGTGTGGGTGGAGACAGTCATTCTCTCCTTTTCATGGTTTGGCTATGTGTGACCTTTCTTCCTATTCTTCTTTCTTGTTGCTTTTCTTGCAATCAATGAGTGTGTGCTTTGGGTTCTCTGAGGAGGATTGGTTGAAGGATGGGATTATTTCTACTCCTATTCGGCATAATAGGAAGGCTTGGGTGTTCTTTATGTTGGCTTGTTCTCTAACTTGTTGCTTCTTGGTCCCCCTTAGCCCCTTCCTGTTGTTTGTTTGGTGGCACTCTTTTGGGGGTTCTTGCTCTTGGAGTGTTTTGGTTGCTTTTGTTTTCCCTCTTGTGGAGTGGTTGTGTCTCCCTCTAGTTGGTTATGTAGATTTTTGGCCTATTTTTGGCTTTAACCAACATGTTGGGGTAGCTGGGTGGTTTTTTTGTTTGTCCTTCTCCATGTTTCCTTCTTGTTTGGGGTCCCCTTTTCCTCTTGGGGCCTATTTGCTTCCACTCACTTTGGGGTCGGGTCTTTGCACTTGGTGGTCTTTTGGCATGTGCTTCTATTTGCAGTTGTGTCTTGCCTCCTCATGGTCTTCTGAGGAGTTGTTGTCTAGGTTTCTCCTCTTGCTATTTTTATATACCCAACTGTGTTTTTTTGTGTTTGGTGTTTTGCTGGCCTTTTGGCTTGAATTTTCTATAGCCCTTTTTGATAGAGGGTTGGGTCTTCACAAGCAGTGTTTGGGGTTGCATATTTTTATTTGTATGAGTTGTCTTTTGAAGTTTAAGAGAGCTATGTCTGGGTTGTGCACAGAATGTGTCCATTTGGCGGGGCAATTTTCAATATTTTATCTCAAAGCCTAGATGTTGTTGGTTCCTTTGGTAGCACTTTTTTCTCCAAGAGTGTTTTGCCTTCTTTTTTGGAAAAATATCTCTTATTTTTGGTGGCATTTTTGGTTGAGAGCTTGGTTTCATTTCATGCTATTATTGAATACCCAGATGGAGTTCTACTATTGGAGGGTATGTTTTGCTCTCTTTTTGGCTCTTTGGTGGTTAGATGGGTTTTTTTTCTTGCATATTCTTAAGATGCAGATGATTATGTTGTTCTCATTCACTCTCCTTAAGCCCTTTTTCCAGTTTTTGGTTCTCTTGCTTCTAAAGGATGATGTGTTAGCCTTCTCTATTGGTCTGGAGTCCTTCTGTTGATTACTATAGTTTTTGTCTTCTATTGAGGTGAAGATTGCTCCCATTGAGGTGGAGCCCTCTCCTTTTGAGGTGGAGTTGGTGGGAAGTGCTCTACTCTATTGATGGTTCCTTTTGAGGTGTATTTGTTGGGTGCATAAGAGTGGTGTTTCTGATAGTTTTGGTTGTCACATTGTCCTCTCCTATAGAGGGGCACTCTCTCCTTTTGAGGTAAAGTTTGGGTTGGTGTTGCTGGATAGTTGGTATTGGTTAAAGGTTGGGGATCCCCAATGCTTCCTCTTGTCTAATGGGGAGTCTTATTTCCCTCTTATTGGTGGTTCAGTGATGTTGTTACTGAGCATATGGTTTGATGCAACTAAGTTGCTTTGTTGCCTGACTATTTCAGGTGGTTCAGTGATGTTACTGAGCAGATGGTTTGATGCAGCTTGGCTGCTTTGTTGCTTAACTATTTCAGGTGGTTGTGTGTTAGTTTTGTATGGTTTTTGGTCCCTGGTAAAACTTGGTTGTTAAGGGTTCAAGGTCCCTTCAAACTTGTTTGTTGTAGCGTGTGTTGTTTTTTATATCTATGTTTGGTTGTTGTCGATGGGCTGCAGATTAGTTATCTGATTATTTTTCTTGCAGCATATTTTCCTTGTAAAGGATTTTATGTCCCTTCAAAACCTTCTTGTAATGAGTTTCAAGTCCCATCAAAACCTTCTTTTCCCTATCAAAAATAAAACAAAACATATATATTTTATTATCTATTGATTAAAAAAAAGAGTTATGCTTTATGGCTAGAACACTAGACCAACTATAGTAAAAATGTTATACAGTTTATATAATCTTTTTTTTTATTGTTTTTGTCTTTGTGGTTGGAACATTGGACCTTTATGTTGCATTTGTGGTTGGTTTTATGGTTGTACAACTATTCACTTCAGCTACCTTTCATAGCTTTATTCTTGTAATTCAATTTTGCTTTATTCAATATAAAAAAAAGAGTTATACAAAGGCTTCCCCCTTTAGATATTATTGTTGCTTAAAATTATTAGAAAATATTTTTTAAAAATAAGAAAGAAAACAATTTAAAATGATAGTGTTATAATATATATAGAAAATAAATAGATAAACTATTTTACCTAAAGAGAAAGATGACGAGAAGGAAATATGGAGAAATTCTTTTGGATAATGATTTGAAGCGTCTTCAACTTGCACCAATATGGGAGTGGAATGTTGGCCTTTGAAACTTCCTCTTTTTCTTCATCCTACATTTTCAAAATAAAGAGAGGATATTTTAGGGTTTTCCTTTGTAAATGAAAGTTAGGGTTTCCTAACCTAATTTTTAGATTGTAAAATTTAATTTGAAAATGAATGAATTTAGTGGAATATAAACTTTATTATTTTTGCCTTATTTTGTTGTAGATTAGGAAATGAAATTCTTTGTTTGATAGCATTAAGTAAAGCATTAGAAATTGTAACGCCCTGCCACAGAACCCCAAAGGACAACACATCTAAACCACAATAATGGCACAACAATTTTTTTTTAAATGAAATAACAAAGAAATGTATAACTTAACATAACATATAAACTAAGCTAAGTCCTCTAAGGTTCCATGACTGCATTACTAACACAACTAATAACAAGAACTAAACTTTGATCATGATTTAAATAACAATCAATAGTTCATTTTAATCCATCACATTAAATTATTTAACAACATACATTTTCATAACATATCATCAGATAACTAATCATTAAAGACCATATATATAGAACCAACAAGTACATATACAAATTTGAATACATGAGAGTATATCACAACTCGTTACATCATTACATTGGTTACAATTATGCTACCCTGAATATAATTGGGAAATATATATCAATATTACAGTATATAATACATCTGATATACAAGTCCAATACATATACAAGAAACTCTCCCTGAACTGGAATCTGTTACACGAGGTTCCTCCTTCACGCACACGAACAACAAGGGAAACCCAATGGAGGAAAAAAGTACAAACCTCCCAACCATATGGAACCCTAAGGTCCACCCCCTGTGATAGGAGATAACATAAGGTCCCACTACAAGAAAATAGTCAAGAGGACATAAGGCTAACATAACAAGGCTAAACATGACTCCAACACAACACTGCAACAACCTTAATATCGCATGCAATAGAGACACAACTTTTGGAGGCACACACACAACAGTAGGGGAACACAAGACTAGGGAATGCTAGATTGCAATAGGGAAGAGTGTCATCGCATGGTTTGGGCATGGGTTACCCTAGCAATCTCTCACTACACACTGGCCCCCATCTATGGTTACCCTAGCAGTCTCTCACTAGACACCGGCCCCATAGGGTGACACATGCGGAACCAACTTTCCTTTCGTGAGGACAAGGAAGTTGATCTTGCCAACCAGACCTTCTCAACCCATCCTTAGCCTAAATGATCATTACGGGCCTGGGTGAGGCATCCAATTATCTTGATTAATGTGAAATTTACCTAACCCCCTAATTTATTAATTAGGTTATCACTAGATTAAGGAACTCTCAAATGGGTTACACTGGACACCACTTTGGGTTTTGACCCCTATTGAGAGCCACTCTCCCTACATGCAACTAGAGACCCAATACAACAAGCAGAGTAAAGTCATCTTGCACACTAAACAAAACCACAAGAAAAACATACACAGAGCAAGGCATGGACCATCTCGCTCACAATCACAACCATAATAATGAATAAGAAGTGCATGGCACAAACCCTATTGCACACATCACAAGTTCATTACAAACCACTTCAAAATGAAGCAAGCATAAAACCCAACATATAAGGTGTAATGTCACAGAATTGCACCTAGGGGCAATTCCACATTTTTGCATTTTTTCCTAGCATTTATGACACCTTAGAGCATTAATGACAAAAATACAATGAGTCATAATTTCATGATTTTGACTCCATGTGGACTTGTGGCAAAGCAACAGAAGCCTGATGACACATTTCCCAAAAATCTATATTTTGGATGCCTATGCGGTACGCTAGCATCCTGGTAGTTTTTCAAGTTTGAAGCAGGGAATCTGGAATCTTGACTCTTTTGACGTGTGTCCTAGCAGTTGGATTCTGGATGTAACGCCTCTTTGTCACCCTTGCATGCATTAAAAACCCCTTTCTTGCTCTCATTTTGGGTTGGAAGTCATTCATTCAAGCTCTCTTACTATTTGCTCCATCTTTGAGTTATCTTCATCCTTGATAGCAACACTCTCACAAGTGAAGCCATGTCGGACTGAGGTCCTTCCAACAGCAATAGCTCTCAAGCAAGCACTCAACAATGTGTCTGTGTGCTCCAGAGATCATCTAGGCCCATGGGTAACACTCTCTCTCTCTCCTTGAGAGTTTGAAAGGTTGACTGACACTATTCTGACCAAATGAACTTCTTCCCTTTCCTCTGAAGAGAAGTGATAGGATGAGCTATCCTCGAAAAACCCTATACAAACCATCGATAGTAACCTGCTAAGCCCATAAAACTATGAACCTCTAAAACATTAGTGGGCTATGGCCAATTTATGATGGCTTGGATCTTCGAAGGATCCACAGAAATTCCTTCTCCTAAGATAACATGTCCCAAATATCTCACCTCTATCTAGAAGAATTCACACTTAGCCAAGTTTGCATATAACTGATTCTCCCTTAGACACTACAATACCTACCGTAAATGCTCCTCATGCTCCTCCATAGTCCTCGAATAAATCAAAATGTCATCCAAGAACACAAGAAAAAATCTATCAAGATAAGTGTGGAACACTCCATTCATCAAACTCATGGACACATAAGGTGCATTCATCAACCTGAACGACACAACGGTGAACTCATAGTGCCTGTAATGAGTGTGAAATGTGGTGTTATGAATGTCTACCTTAGATATACAATTGATGCTACCCCAACTTAAGATCAATCTTTGAAAACACCTTGGCTCCCTTAATTTGATCAAAGAGATCATCAATTCTTGGTAAAGTATGTATGTTCTTCATTGTCACCTTATTTAACTGTCGATAATCGATACACAATCGAAGGGATATGTCCTTCTTCACAAATATGACTGGTGCTCCCCAAGGAGAAACACTAGGAAAAATGAACCCCTTTGCCAACAACTCATCCAACTGCAACCGAAGATCCTTAAGCTCCTAGGTGGTCATATGATATGGAGCTTGAGAAATAGGTTTTGCTCCAGGAACAAGGATTATCCTAAAATCAATATCACACTTAGGTGGCATCCCCAGAATCTCACTGGGAAAGACATCTGCATACTCTCTAAGGATAAGATAATCATCAAGGGACACCTCTCGACTCTCCCCTAACTCCAAATCATTAACCGTCATAGCAAATAACTGGCAACCTTGACGCATACATCTCCTCAATTGCATAGCAGAAATCATTTGTAAGGAGATGGACCTCTGAATGCCAACTACCTCTACCTCTTTTCCTGAATCATCCACAAACCATACTAACTTACGTGAGCAATCTATTACTACTCAATGAGCATCCAACCAATCCATACCCAACACTACATCATAAGATCTTAGGTGTATGATGCAGAGATCCATCATGCTAAAGAGAGAACCAATCCTCAGTCCACATGCATGCACAAGGGATTATATCACTACCTTAGCTTGAGAGGCCAATTCGACCTGCCACCTAACACCTTGCTTTGTTGCCACCAATCCACATCGCTCCACTAAAGAAGGGGAAATAAAGAATTTGGAAGCACCATAATAAAAAGAATAGAGATACCAATACCCTGCAACACACATATAGCCTCCACCACTGTGCCCTGATGCTCTTCCTGGTAGTTATCAACCACTGCAAACACTCTATGAGACCTACCTGCATCACCCACTGTCGGCTTTGAATCTACCGGCCTCTGACTGAATCCTTTTTTGTTCTTTTGAGGATAATGTCTAGCTATGTGGCCCTGCTGGCCACAAGAAAAACATCTTGTACCTCTGCCATATCCTCTGCCACCTGGGGGTGCACTAGACTGCTGGAAACTACCTCTACTGGCTACAGTCTATGTGCTCTAAACTAGCTAATTAGAACGATTACACTTGTTTCACCGCCAATTTTGATTTCTCCCAGACTGAGAACCATTACCCTGCTATGACTGAGAGTTCTTAGGTTTTGACTGATTTCTCCCAGACTGAGAACCATTACACTTGCTTGAGATTGACCACCTCGAGAACCAAAACCTGTTGGAGGTGCACTACCATTCTATACTCCTGTATGACCTCCTAACGCCATAGCCAAATTCCCCTCTAGAAAATGAGCTTTCTCTACTGCCACTTCCATGGTCTATGGTTCGAAGACACAAGCTCCCCCACTGATACGCGCATTAAAACCCCTAATGAAGTGTTGAACCAACATGACCTCATCATCACCAATACCTACATACTGCTTAAGCTAATAAAACCTACACTCATACTGCTCCACTTACATAGCCATCTACCTCAACTCATGAAACTCATCAGCACGACATTGTCTCGAGTGATCTGATAGAAAACGAGATCTAAACCTCTCCAAAAACATCTCCCAACAAACTGAACCAATATCCAAATGCAATTTTTGTTCCTCCAAATGCCACCATGTAGAAGCAAAACCTCTAAGGTGCATGATGGCACATCTCGCCTTGGTGTTGCTACCATACAGATGCATGGAAAAACACATGTCCAAATCTATCAATCAAGTCTCTACCTCCAAACCACCACTAGAACCATCGAAAGTAGGAGGACGACCCCTCAAGAGATCCCTCATATGATCTATTGAAATAGCCTCCTGTTGTGCTGACACATCTCTCCTCCAAGGACACCTTTCTCTTTCCTTGACCACCTGTTGACTACCCTCTTGTCTAGGGCCTAGGTGGGAAAGAACCTCCTCAAACAAATGATGCAACTGAGCCCCCTCTAATTCAGAATTACCCAGATTCTGACTCTCGCTTTCTTGATCATTCTAGAAGCCCTGTTGTTCCTCACGTTCACTCTCATGGGAACTCTGAGAAGGGGTGTTCTGGCAGTTAGCCCCACGACCACCACTATGACCTCTACCACGACCCCTACCTCAACCTTTAGGAATCTTCCTACACAACACCACCAGGGACAAGTCTCATATTATTAAGTGAAGATGACAAAAAGGGTAAAACATAAGCTCAAGATTCTAAGCACTAGGACAACATAATGGGCTCATATAAAACCAAAGTACCCAGTGTTAGAACTTGCGCTCTAATACCAGGTGTAACGCCCCGCCACGGAACCCCAGATTACAACACATCTAAACTACAATAATGGCACAACAACAAAAAATTAAAATGAAATAACAAAGGAATGTATAACTGAACATAACATATAAACTAAGCTAAGTCCTCTAAGGTTCCATGACTGCATTACTAACACAACTAATAACAAGAACTAAATTTTGATCATGATTTAACTAACAATCAAGAGTTAATGTTAATCCATCACATTAAATGATTTAACAACATACATTTCCATAACATATCATCAGATAACTAATCATTAAAGATCATACATGTAGAACCAACAAGTACATATACAAATTCCAATACATGAGAGTATATCACAACTCGTTACATCATTACATTGGTTACAATAATGCTTCCCTGAATACAATTGGGATGTATATATTAATATTACAATTCATGATACATGATTTACAAGTCTAATACAAATACAAGAAATTGTCTCCCCGAATTGGAACATGAATTGTAATCTGTTACACAAGATTCCTCCTTCATGCACACGAACAAAAGAAATGGAAACCCAATGGAGGAAAAAAGAACAAACCTCCTGACCATGTGGAACCCTAAGGTCCACCCCCATGCTAGGAGGTAACATAAGGTCCCACTACAAGAAAACAGTCAACAAGATAAACAGCTAACATAACAAGGCTAAACATGACTCCAACGCAACATTGCAACAACCTTGACATCACATGCATACACACAACATTAGGGGAACACAAGAATACGGAATGCTAGATTGCAATAGGGAAGAGTTTCATCGCATGGTCCTGGCATGAGTTACCCTGGAAATATCTCACTAGACATTGGCCACCATCTATGGTTACCCTGGCAGTCTCTCACTAGACGTTGGCCCCATAGGGTGACACATGTGGAACTAACTTTCCTTTCGTGAGGAGAAGGAAGTTGATCTTACCAACCAGGCCTTCTCAACCCATCTTTAGCCTAAATGAGCACTACAAGCCTAGGTGAGGCATCCAGTTGTCTCAATTAATGTAAAATATACCCAACCCCCTAATTCATTAATTAGGTTATCATTGGATTAAGGAACTCTCAAATGGGTTACCTTGAACACCACTTTGGGTTTTGGCCCCCATTGAGAGCCACTCCCCCTACATGCAACTAGAGACCTAATCTAACAAGCAAGGTAAAGCCATCTTGCACACTAAACGAAACCATAAGAAACACACACACACAACAAGGAATGGACCTTCTCGTTCACAATCACAACCATAATAATGAATAAGAAATGCATGGCACAGACCCTCTTGCACACATCACAAGTTCATTACCAACCACTTCAAAATGAAGATAGCATAAAACCCAACATATAAGGTACTCCCTAAGCCATTGGAAGCCAACTTAATCCACTTTGCATAAAATATTCCCTCATAAAAGCAATAAACAAAATCTCCCCAATTCCATTATTTAAACACATTTTTCTATACAAGCAAACATATAAACATTACAGCCATGAAATCAACTATCAATGAATACAAAAGAAATCAACATTTAAAAAGATCAAGTAACTCATTCACTTAATTTAATCCTTCAATTATCTACATGTAATTAACTCAATTTCTTACAAAGAAGATATAATCCTTTTCTAACACCATAATATAAATATATACACATATATATAGCCGATCATTGTCTATATTCATCACACCTATTCACCAAACTCCAAACCTAGATTATGTTTATCTAATACCAATAGAATCGTCGACCACCAAGCATAAGTTATTTTCATCGAAGAGAAAACTTTGGATAAAAGTAAATACATTGAACGTCAAACATAGCAATTTGCAAATTCATCGAATCAAAAACTATCGACTACCAAGCAACATACATGCACATCGAATTCTATACAATGGCTATTCGTCACATACCCAGCATGGGGTTAACATATCAACAAAGGCTCAATTTGAAGCATGAACACAAGCCATTTCCAACGATTAATTCACAGCACACAAAAAAAATGAAATCGATGACCTCTGTGAGGAATAAGGCTGCATGGGGGAAGGAGGTGAATATTCAGCCTCACACACATAGGCTTAGTCGCTGCAAGCAGTGCATAACAACCATCATAAATATGCATCGTACCTCAAGCAGAAAGTATAAATAGAAAACCCTTAGACATAGCAAATATGCATCAAATTAAACATAATAAAGGATATCGAATTGTAGACAATACAGTGAGAATTAAATTCTAACAAAATGGAAATACGACTATTCTAATAGAGTTTTCACCGAATACAAGCCATTGAATAAAGCTAGCATATTCAATTTTGGAAATAACATTCCAACCTCAAGGATGCATCATACAAGACTCGATAATCATCAAGCCGGCTACAAAAAACAATGATCACGAGGTGGAAAAGATAGGATGCAAAACAATTAAGCATCAAATGAATAAGAAACGTTGAATATTAGCTCATAAACACAACAAAAATGAGCCACAAAGGAGGAAAGCATAACAACACTCGTTAGAAAAGAATTCGCATTGGATACAAATGTATATACATATACTTGCATCAAAATTCCTAGTAAGGGTTTCATAAGGATAGAGCGCAGCATACAGTAATTATTGAACTACGGATTCATCCATATTTACATGCAAGTGATGCAGAAAGGGTGTACAAGCCGAGGTATTCAACTGGGGAGAATGGTGGATTAAGTCGAACCCCCCCCCAACACGAAAGCTCATTCATATTACAAACTGGCTCGATCTTATCATAGCTTAAGGGCGCGCAAAAAATATAATTGAAATGGCTTAAGGGACTTTGAATGAAACATACTCGAAGGTGAATCAAATCGAAAAACCATGGAAATACAAAACATTACAAAAATTGCAAATACACATTTATTGATGGCAATATTGTATGGAACCCAACTAGCAGAATTCATCAAATAGGCGAGCATTGTTTTCCAACAAGTAGAACAAGAGAACAAATTCAATTTGCATTAAATGAAAAAATACGAAACCAAGAACAAAATGAAGCCAACCTGGTTTCCAACGCTGGATGGGACAGAAAACTAGGGTCCAGATCAATCCTCTACTGCTACAACAACCTCTTCACAATCCCCAAACAATTTTTTTTTAATCAATAGTGAAATGTAATTGTTTTTACAGAAATTTCTTGCAGACCCAATTCTTTTCGGAAACCAAAATCAATAATCCATCTTCCCTATCTCTCCAAAAATGATAATTATATACAAAGGAAAGCTGTCTGATTTTCGAAAACAAAAATCAAATAAAAATCTCACAAAAACAGCAAGTTTCTTTTCGACAATCAGTTTGAAGTCACGCATGTGCTCCAAGAAAATCTTTTTCTATCTTTTGAATTATTTTCGTTATTTATCTATTATCACATTTCGTTTTAATATTTTATTTTATATTACAATATTTTACCACACTTTTAATTTATTATAAACCATCATTATTAATAAATATATTTATATTTAGTTATCAAAATACTTTTTAACTTATTAATATGATTTAAAGAATTAATTAACCAAGAACGATTTTTATATCTATTTATCAACATGCTTTTACTTAATAATTTATTTAATACATCGATCAGTCAAAACAACATTTATTAAGCAAATCTAAACTAAACAACCAAATATCAATAACAATTACCTAAACATTTAAACAAGGTTGAAAACGAGACCTACTAACCGCAAACAATAGACAATGTTGACGGGGTAACTGGTTGGATACTCATCATCTTTGAGGATGATAGAAAAGGTAGGGGACCAAATGCTATCTTCGTTCAACAATTTCCATTGGGTTTAAGGCACACTCAGACCTATCCATTCAAGTGGATTTGATGCCTAGTACCTGCAATCTGCAGCACACAAAACAGTCGGGTATATACATAATCATACACTCAAACACACCGTGAAAGGAAATCACAGCGTAGCAAGGTACTCACAAGTGATTAATGTGACACTATCCCTTTCACTTAGACCCACATCAAGCAAATAACCACAACAACGCATAACAATCAGTTACATAACAAACAAGATAAGAGCAATCACCAGATAATCACATAATAACCATGATCAGATAAACACATAATGCTCATAACAAGATTAATCCACTTAATCACATAAGTCCGTATAACTGTCATAACATGTGCATAAACTCAAGTAATAAAAACATCACCAAAGTATCATCAAAATGTCATCATAGCAGTAAGTCTAACATCAACAAAGTGTCATAACATATGATCCTAAACAAAATAACTACCAGTCTAACATATGACAGTACGAGGGGCACTACAGAAATAAACTAATATGATAATCAATTAAATATAATAAGGTTAAGTGATTAAATTTCTATTATGCTCAACATGAAGGCGCATAGACGAAAATGACCGTGGACGAGACCTGTGGACAACATGATTAGTTAAATGACCTCTCTCGCCCGGGGGCAAGAGAAGGGAAAGAAGGTAGGTGGTCAAGCCCATCAATGTCAAATGATATTATAGTCTAAATGGTTGAGTGGTCACATTCATGCGATTACAATTAGTTATTACTGGATGGATTTGTGCGGTTATGATGAGCTGTCATGTTCCCAACATATTCAAGATGATGTTGGTAAGAGCCCACTTATTCATAGTTGTTATCGAATTCACGTTACAGCGAGATTCGCATTCGATTATGTTACAATAGTTATAGCCATAGTCATGGCATCCTGCTATATAGATATAGGGTGATCTGTCAACTTGGCCAGTATCATGGAGGGGGAAAGAGTATTAGAAAATAAGTAACACACCCACCCCACCCACCATGATTCTCAGGAACCTACTGGGCGCCAACACAGTTTCTTCTTATTTAATCCAGCACGTTCGTATAAAATGAAAATTTCTATCGAATAGAAATTGTTTAATATGGGTGGGAGGGGATTTAGTGGTGGGAGGGGATTTAGTTCTCGACATTGAGAAAAAGTTTAGGTCATATGACTGCCTATATGATGTTGGTGGATTATAAATGTTAATTAAAAAATTAACTGTGAAATAAATTAAGAATTTTAAACATTACGATAAAATAGTTTATATTTCAATTTAATTATTGAACAATTAAATTAATATTTTTAGTTATCAGTTTACTTTCTTTTCTAGTCAATTATTTAATCACATTAGAAGATAAATTTTAATTGAAAATGTAGATGATATAAATATTTTCTTGACTAGTAATATTAATTAATTATTGATTTTTGTATAATTATTAATTTAGACATTAACATTAAATTAGTTTTACAAGCTTGGTTAGAAATTTAATTGGATATATTCTATTAGGTCACACCTTAGAGATGTGATCATTCTCGTCATCTAGGATCTAGAAAGGGGATCCTTTGTGGGTGCATCTTCCTTGAGGCATCACTACCTACCCTAAACTAGGATGTTTTCATCATCATATGATGCACAAAATGGGTTCAACATCAACTTCCATGTATTTTTTCCTTCTCTTGTGTAATGCAAGACACTCTTTGATGTGTTGAACATGCAAAATCATTGAGTATGAATGATATGCTACCATGTGTAATGCAATGAAAATAAAACAAAACTGTGCAAAAAAAAGTAAAAAAAATGGTGTGTTGGCAATCATGTCCATGAGTATGGGCATAACACCATGCAAGGATGTAAATGCATCTTAACTATAAGTCAAAGTATGGTATATTTGTTGGGATCTTTGAAATTAAACCAATGTATAGTTTGATGAGGTCAATTTCTTTATTTATTTTTTTGGGATAGAGGAGTCATTTGTTGTCGCTACCTATTATGTAAATTTTTTGAGCACTTTTATCCTATGAGCCTTCTTATCTTTGTGATTACTATTAAAGTTGTACTTTATGGGATGCTCATTGATTATATGCTTATTTCCAAAAAGATTTCCATATTGCACCACTTATATTTTGTTGTTATTTTCTAATGGCTCTTGAGGGATACTTTATTATGGCCTAGTGATGGTATTTTTCTCAAGTTAGATTCAAGGCTTTGTTTGTCTCTTAATATATTGAATACTATTGATTGTGCTCTTTGTTGGAGTAGACTTTGTTGTTATTTTATTCATTTATCTTTCATAAATCTTTATTTCAATAAATAAATAATGTATATCACCTATTGTTATAAGTGTTGATGTTATGTAAATGGGATTGTAATGTTTTGATTTTATATATTCTAATGATTTTATGATCTTCTTGATGATTAGTTAATGGCCTAAGGTTTGTCTTTAAATAAAAGATATTTTATACTCAATTCAAATTAGTTGTCATGAAGGTCCACAATTAATGGCCAAATTTTCTAAAAGATCAACTTGATAAATTTATAAAAAAAATAAAAAATTAGAAGGATATGGTCACAGAGACAATCTTATCTAGAAGACAAATATGTACCTACAATCAAATATAAAATATAAGAATAGTCGAAGAGCTGATAACTCTAAAATATTTAAGATTAAGATAGATTCATGACCAATAAATTTTAAATTTTAAATCAATATAAACCATAAATTAAAATAAACATAATATTAAATCATTATTTTTCAAAAAACAACTCACTTTTCCCTCTTAAATTTACAATTTAATTAATTATTGTACATCCATTTTAAAGTGATTAGTTTCAATTCTTTACAATAACTTTGAGTTGAATATTGTGGAAGCATTTCGACAATCCTCTTTTCACATCCATAATTGTACTCGAAATTAGTAACTTTATTTTTATTATTTTATATTCTTATTAACGTGTCTATGGAGAATAATTATCTCAAAGTCCAAGTTATATGTTTAGCTTTTAGCATACAAATTCATGTAAAAGAATCTAAATTAAAAATGAAGTAGAAATAATTTTTAATATAAGCATCATAACACAACTTTTATAGTGGAGATGTAGAAATAAGTTTTGATTGAGATTTGCTTTGTAATTAAAATATTAAAATTTGTAAAGAATCTTAATTTTGTCTAACACATTTAATTATGAAGTTATTTAAATTTTTATAGTAATTTAATGTGATCATAAAATTTTATATAATTATTTTTTTAAATAGTTTTAGTATTATTAATTATTTTAAGTGTAAAAAATTATTAATTATTTTGGCAATTAACTAATATTATTTATTGAGTTAGGGAGCCTAGTTCGATTGGCTAAAACATCTTGTTGTAGGCAAGAGGTCATGAGGTCTAGTCTGCCCTCGTTCCCATGGTAACAGAGGGCGTGTCGCGCCAGCATCACCGGTCATGTGAAAAAAGTTTACCAATCTTACTGCAGTTTATAGGGGGGCTACCTGATTCCTGATCATACGTCAATCTTGCATATACAAGAAAGATATTTTAATATGATTGATTTTAAGCATATTTTTTGTATAAAAAATATTATGGTCAACACTAGTGAAAGATTGGGTCTAGATGCTCAAAAATTACCTATCAAAAGAACATGATAGAAGAGAAAGAATATGATCAAAGATGGGAAGTTTATTGTCTTGCCTCAAAAGTCCAAGCCCTATGTGAAGAGTGGGAAGTTGTCAATTGTCTTAATGTTTGGTTGAAAAGCATCTTGATGGTTGATTTATTCTACCCATATTGTTTTGGCTAACTTTTGTATGATTATCGACTTTCTTTCTTTTTCTCTCTATTTGACTTATGTTGTTCCATGGTTTTTTTTTTTTCCTAAATACTTTCTTCATATTTCCTTATAAAAAGTAATGGGGCATTTTCAAAATCTTTACTTTTACCTTAATCTTATATATATACTTACTTTTCTAAAAAAAATATTAAAATATATTTACACTCATTTCTTAATAATTGTCATTTGAATTCATCATTGAGGTTCATTTAATAAAATTTGGGTATAAGGACCCTCACAGCTTACCTCTATTTTATAAAAGATCTCATCATTATAAAAATATTTAAAAGTTTCAAAATAAAATAGAAATATAGTTGTAAGAGATAAAGTGCATTCATTATACCTTTATCTTTTATTTAGTTTTGTGTAGATTTTGTGATTTATAGTTTTAGCATTTCATTTGTCTCTTTTGGGACACTAGTTGATCTAATAACTTTAGAAAAATTATTCCATGACTTAATATCAAGATGGCCAATTTCTTAGGGTTTCTACCTCCCTAGACTAGGCTTTGTGTATAGTTGAACTATGTGCATGGTCTTCTAGATTTTAAATCCAAATCTCACTTTTTTAGGCTAGCATTCGAATAATATGATCATTACATATCAAATTTCATTTCAAAGGCCTCAAGTTGTGTGTTTATGAATTGTATTTAAGGATATTGTCCTTGTTGGCAGATGGTCAGTGCTCCCCTCAGGATTCGTGACATGGACTAACTGCCTCCCGTGGATCCGTTAACTCTAGCAGTTGTATCAAGCATTAACAGGTCGATCTTTTGGTGCAATGACAACTGTGGGCCAATAAGTGGTATCAGAGCCAAAGGTGTTGAGTTCGAATCCCCTCAGGTAATGTTGAGGGGGAGTTTGTTGGCAGATGGTCAGTGCTCCCCTCGAGATTTGTGACATGGACTAAGCGCCTTTTGTGGATCCATTAACTCTGGCAGTTGTATCAGGCATTAACAGGTCGATCTTTTGGTGCAACGACAACTGTGGGCCAATAGTCCTTACTTATTTTAGTCATTAAGATAATATCAATAATATTCAAATTGGAGAGTTTTTTAAATATGTGCTAGCCAAAATCTAGGAGCTTATATGAAAACACAAGAGAGATCAAATATGAGAAATAATGTAATTCAATCAAAAGATGAAAATAAACAATGATAATGGATTGATTGGGATGGATTAAAATTACAAAGAGAGCCCCTTGGTTGTATAGACCAAGGCGAGAAATAGGATTACATAATATTATCAAATGTGTCTTAATCTTATGACTTGAGAAAAATTAAAAAGTATCCTATGTGTACCCTAAGTAAACTTAAATAGCTAGTATGAATAGTGTTAGATTATTTGATAAATAAGAATATGAGCTAGGATCAATCGTTGATTTATAGATCACAAACACTTCAATTAATAAATAATCAGAGATAAAAATATAAAAATGGAGAGACTCTTGAAAAGAGAGAACTCAAGAGAAAAAATACATGAAAATATAGTCAATGCTCACATTACTCTTTCTTACTAACAAACAAGAGAGGTGAGTGCTCTATATATAGTAAAAATAGGGGAATATACATCCAAGAGGTGTAATAAATCTAACTATCCAAAATAGGAAAATTTTTACCTAATTAGTAAATAAAAAACTATATGGTTGTGCCTACTTAGATGAAGAGAAATAAATGGTTATGAGAGGTGGCATATAAATCCAAAAGAGGTGTGAGACTCAACTACCCAAGTGTGGGTGAGAGCGACACATATAATAGATGGATTATGCCACGTGTCCTCATAATAACTAAGTCTCAATAACTTAAGAAAGCTTAATAATATGTGTAGGAAAAGATAAATATCCCCCAATGTAAGGAAAATTAAAAATCTACACTAACACCCCTCGTTAAGCATAGCTTAGGTGGGTGATAAGATGGATCCCAACAAATGAAATTTGATGAGGTGCCCATGTACAAAGAGATCCCCACCCCAAAATAAGAATCCTCCCAAAGAGGAATAGCCCCCACCCAAAACAAAGAGATAAAATAGCCCCCCAAGGTGTAGAGAGAGAGAGAAAATGAAGGACTAAGAATCCCCTCCTAAAGTAGACACCTATTGCATCCCCAACAAAGCTCTAATGAAGGAAATTGCTTTCAATGAAGGGTTTGGTGAATATGTCTTCTATTTTATTTGATGTGGGATAGGACTTAAGATTAATGGTATCTTCATCAATCAACTCCTAGATGTAGTGCATATGAGTCTCAATGTATTTGGTTTACTGGATGGATTGGATTCCTTAGGATTTATATCACACTCTAGCTATCATAAAAGACGGTTGTAGGAATTTTGAATGGAATTCCAAACTTAGTGAGAAAATGTTTAAGCCAAATAGTTTCAATGGTGGAATTAATTGCACCTTAATACTCATCCTTTCTAAATGAAAGAGCAATTGCAGACTATTTCTTGTTCGACCAACAAACTAGATCAAAACCAACTAAGAAACTTAATATCCTAAAGTAGACTTGTGATCATGAGAATTTCCTAACCAATTTGAATATGTGTGTCCCACCAAGTCAATATCCACACCTACTATATACTAAATCCTATAATTATGAGTACTCTAAATGTAGTAGAGAATCAACTTAATTTCTTTCTAATGCAACTTATGTGGGTCCTACATGAATCGAGAGACCATGCTCATAATATATAAAATTTCAGGTCTCATATAAGTCAATTTGATGAGACTCCCAACAAGATATCAATACAAAGTACCCTCAACCAAGGGTGAAGAACACTTTGTTAGAAGATGGTCAACATTCCCCTCAGGATTCATGACAAGGGACTAATTGCCTCTTGTGTCATCCATGTCTCTACCGTTTGTATTGAGCGTTGATAGATCAATCTTTTGACACAACAACAAACTGGGGGCAAAAATTGGTATCACAACCTAGGTCACGGGTTCAAACCCCTCGCTTGCACTAGGGGGGATTGTTGCAAGGTGTGCACCCTTGGTCTCCTTGTGTTGTGCATCACAGTGCTCAAGTTCGTGACATGGCTTAACTGCCTCCCATGGATTCATTAACTCTGGTGGTTGTATCAAGCATTAACAGGTCGATCTTTTGGTACAACAACAACCGTCTATGCAACAATTGGTATCAGAGTGTTGATTCATGGGTTTGAATCCCCTCGAGTAATGTTGAGGGGGAGATTGTTGGCAGATGGTTAGCACTCCCCTCAGGATTCGTGACAAGGGACTAACCGCCTCCCATGTGATCCATGTCTCTACTATTTGTATCAGGCATTGATAGATTGATCTATTGACGCAATAACAAATTAGTGGCAACAATTGGTATCAGAGCCTGGGTCATAGGTTTGAACCCCTCACTTGCGCTAGGGGGTATTATTGTAAGGTGTGTGCCCTTGGTCTCCTTGTGTTCATGACATGGATTAATCGCCTCCCATGGATTCATTAACTCTAGAAGTTGTATCAGGCATTAGTAGGTCGATCTTTTCATGCAACGACATCCGTATATGCAACACACTTAGCCTCAAGATTGACCCTTAATAGAAATAGAGTTGGTGACATATAGCCATACAAAATTTGAAGAGAATATCAAGAGCATACTTAGGTTGTGAAATGAAGATAACTAAGTATTACTTAGTGATCTTAATCCCTAAGAGCATATCAGGCAGTGCAACGCTTGAGTTCGTGACATGGATTAACCACCTCCCATGGATTCATTAACTCTGATAGTTGTATCATGTATTAACAAGTCGATCTTTTTGTGCAATGACATATGTATATGCAACACACTTAGCCTCAAGTTTGACCCCTAATAGAAATAGAGTTAGTGAAATTTAGCCATACAAAATATGAAGAGAATATCAAGAGCATACTTAGGTTGTGAAATGAAGATAACTAAGTATTACTTAGTAATCTTAATCCCTAAGAAGTAATACAAAAGGACCAATCATGGCACCAAACCAATCATGTAGAATCGATTTATTGTATTGATGGTTGATGAGTAAATCCTTGTGATAAAAAAGTCATCAATATATAGACAACTATAAATGTGAGAGTTTCATCCTATTGTAGAATGCATACATTTAGATCATAACGGCATTGAGTAAACCCAACTATCAAAAGGAAGGAGTTCATCTTGGTATACCAATCCCAAGGGGATTGTTTGAGGCTATAGAGAGACTTTCACTTTCATAAAAAATAGTGAAGGATTATGAATGAACCCCTATTTCTACTCCATGTAAATTTTTTCTTAAAGGTCACCCTAAAGAAAAGCACTCTTCATATCCATCTAATGAACTTCCCAATTATGGGTTGCAGCTATAACAAGGAAAATTTGAATGGAATTCATTTTGGCAACTAGTACAAAATTATCATAGTATTCAATCCTAGAAACTTGGAAGAATCATTTTGTGACTAAGTGACCCTTATGCTTGTCAACCAACCCATTTATTGAAAAATTTCTCTAATCGATCCACTTAAAATTGAATGTTTTCTTCCCTTAGGAAGGGGGACTATATCTCATGTATGGTTCCTCTCTAAGAAACCAAACTCTTCATTTATAGCAACATCTCACTTATGGATACCATAAGCTTCCGAAAAGGAAGTCCTATGGATTGAAAGTTGAAGCAATGAAGAGACGTGGAGTATGTTAAATCTATGACATATTTCTTTGATTATTTGAAGGATCGCCTACTAATTACAATGTTTGACAAGACTAAAGAAGCTCTAAAACTAGAGATTTTGGAGGGGAATCATCAACCTCTAAGTTATTACTATGAGATTAATGTCAATACTCATAATCATTGTCATCATATAAAGTGGAGGAAGAAGACTCCTTATCAAGATCAAGAGGATTAAGATCCTCTGAAGAACTATCATCATGATGCAATGTCTCCAATGTGATGTTGGATAGAAAAGTGGTAGGAGAAGAAATTGAATGGCTCTCCTAAAAATGAACACTCCTCTCAATGAACAAGTTATGAGTTGTGGGATGGAAAAGAATGTAGCCTTTTAAATTCTTTGGGTACCCATCAAATATGCAAGAATTTCTTTATGAATCTATACCCTTGTATTCCTCTGCTAGATTTGGGCCTATTCAAGAGAACTAAATACTTGGAAATGATTCACTATGGGTTTTTGACATATCCAATCTTGAAAAGGAGTGACCCCCTTTATAGCTTGATGAGGAGCTCATTTCTAGATGTAACATGCATATTTAATGGCCTTCACCCAGTACTAAGGTTCTAAATGATCTAGAGTGTATCATACAATTTTCTATCTCCTTCAAGGACCTGTTCTTGCATTTTGTAAGCACCATTTTTGAGGATTGTATGGAAGTGTGTGTTGCAATTTAGTGCCTTCTATAGCACAAAACTACTCAAAATGATGGTTAACATGTTCACCATCATTATTTGCATGCAAAATATTTATGTCCTTCCCTAATTTTTTATCTACCAAATATTTGAAGTCTTGAAAAGACTCAAAGACCTCATACTTTTATTTGAGAAAATAAACCCATGTATTTGGAAATATCATCAATAAATATTAAGACATATCAAACCTTGTTAAATGATGGATGTGGAAATGATCCTACCAAATCACTATGTAGTAACTCTAGTATTTTTGTGTCTCTTCATTCTTTGCCTTTATCATATTTATCCTCAATATGCTTACCAATAATGCATCCTTGATAAAATCTATTAGAAAATTGAATAGAATGTAACCCTAAAACCATGTCGTATTGACTAAGTTGTAGTAGCAGTAGTTCAAGTGACCAAATTGTTGATTTCATTAAAAGTCACCTTTTGAGTGAGTGAGTAATATCGTCGAAGGAGATTCAAGAACAAAGTGAGAAAATTGATAAATTCTAGACTAGTAATTTGCTTTTCCCATAGAAACTATAGACCCACTATGCATATCATTGATTACCATTGTGTTTGGTGTGAAATCAACTCACTTGTTGGATTCTATGTGAGATATATCATAAATAAATAGGAGACTATTTGAAAAATATGGAATATAAAGAACATCCTAAAGTGTTCCTTCTCCCAAATCAACAGACCCTCTCCCATGCACTTCTACAAGATTATCATCACCCATTACTATGGTGGGCACAAAACATGGCTCTAAGGAGGTAAATACATCCTATGGTTAAGCCATGTGGTGAAAAGCACCCAAGTCAATAATCCATGTATTAGGTTGTGAAGCAAAATTAGCTAGGGCCTTGCCCTTTCCTTTTCCCTTGCTTTTATCTATGTCCTTTAAAGACCCTTTTAATGAACCTTGTTTGATAGAGTCAAGCACCTTGATATTGCTATTTTCAAGAAGATGTGTAAGATGATAAATCTTCTCCCTTAGACATGTGCTCATTATGGCCAAGCCTCTTACAGTAGAAAATTTTGACCATCTCCTTCTTAGGTTGTTTACCTTTTGATGAAGAATTTTGATTTGCTACATTTAAAGTAGCATGTTTATTTTCTTCTTTTTATCCTTTATTGATGCAATCAACAATTGAGAAACCAAAGAGGTTTGTCAATTTTTGCAACCATCCTTCACAAGTCAACACTTAAAACAATTTTTAAATAAAAATTCCAACATAGAATATTTTATTGCATTCAATGAAATACTGGAAGTCTACATTATCAAAAAAATCAACATTTCAATCCAAATTGGAAGATCCATTTGCAACTACAATCAACTACAGGCAAGATTCAAAACCCATATGCAAACTCTCGTAGGCAGAGTTCTAGAAATCACAAAAAATTATTGTAGTTCCACAAACTTGTCACTTATGTCCCTCACTGCTCTCTGGTCATCATGAATCTTTTAAAACGTCTTATGGGTTTGGTGCGCCTCATTTTCATCTTTCAGGATCATTTTGTAATTATTGACTTTGATTCTGTATAAGAAAGTTATGTCATTTTACTGAAGTTGATCCTCTCGGGTATGACTCTTGGCAATCTCTCTCTCCCAATCAAAACTTTCTGAATCCCCATGACTCCTTTCTTGGCATCAATTTTTCTCTTCTTGTAATATGCATTCAATAGCCATTCAAAAAAATTCTTCCCACTCTCTCCACTTCCTCCACGCCTTGCATCCCCTTTTTTTTTCCATAAATGCAAATTCAATTTTTTAAATAGAGTTACAATTTACAACAAATGCCCACTCACAAGTTAGGTGTGGGATTTTTCCTTTTTGGAAAATTACAATTTGCAAACATTTTTAAATCCACTAATAACTGAATCAATTAATAAATTTATTTTCTTATACAATCCCAACATCAAACCTTACTGTGTTGGAGGAGTTGAAGATTTAATTAAATTGTGCCTACAAGAAAAACCAAGACAAAACTCAAAAATTAAAATTTATATATATTTTTTGATGTGCAAGATTGTTCGTGCACCCGGATGCTCCTGCATCAAACAACCCAGATAAATAAAATGTTTCATGAGTGAGAACTCATGAACATTTGAATATCCTGTGTTTGTTCATCATCCACCTTTCTTCCTTATCTACTTGAATTTTCTTCTTCTCCTTGTTCTGAAACTTCATGTCTCTCCCTTCCTTCATCTTCCCCCTCTTTCTTCCTCTCATGTAATCCATCTTGTTGTACCAAGTTTCATCTTCCCAATTCCCTTTATCATTCTTAACTTCTGCATAGAAATCAACACTAACAAAATCATAGAAGTCAATAAATTCACTTTGCACATCCCCTTCACCCATTCATTCTTCACTTTCTTCTTCCTCTATTTTGTTTTCCTCCTTTCTTGCTGCAACATCCTTTTCAATATCCTCATAGCCTTCAATTTTAACCATATCACTTAAATACAAATTAGATTCATCAAAAGATTCACAAGATGCAAATTTTACCTCACCTTTCAATTCCACAAATTTTGCTTCACCCATTGTCAATGCAAGCCACTCCTTTTCAACTATTGCAATCTACATTAATAAATTCATCTTCTTCTTTATTTTTTGTTGCTCTTTCACCTCTTTCACTTAAGACATTTTTTATTCATTCTTCTTCACATTGCTGCCCCAAATTTTGAATCATCTCCAAGTCCTCATGAAGAACAAACTTTGTTGCAACTTGACTATTCTCTATCTCTACAACTTCACCTTCTTCTTTTATGACAATACTATCCCTTACACTCATTTCGATATCCACAATTTCATTAAAATCCTTTGAAAGTAACATAACATCACACTCATTTTCACAAATATCACATAGATAACCTTTTACCCGTGTGTCTTCTTGTTTTTCTACTGCTGCCCCAACTTTTTCTTTTCAACTTTCTACTGCAATCTTGTTACTCTCTTCTTCTACCTTCTCCATTGCACTCAAATGTTCCATTTTATTCAACATATTTATGTCTTTCCAAAGATAAATTGCTGCCCCCATTTCACAGTCACTTACTTTAACATATTATTTTATCTTTTTTTCGCACAAATCAACATCAATATCTTTAAACAATACCTCTTTCTCAGCTACGCATTCCTTCTTCTCTTCTTTATTATCCTCTTGCATGAGGATCCCTTCCTTTTCAGTGCCATATGTATGACACTCCAATGCGTCCCTTTCTTCACCTACATCCAAAACAATGTTAGCACATAAAATAGGGAATTCATCTCTTCCCACCTTCATTTCCTTTGTTACCTCTCCTGCAAACAAATCTTATGTTTTCTTTTTCTCCTCTTTCTTTCTCCATTCCTTCTTTATGATTCTCTTATGTTCTTTCTTTTCTTTAACCACAATCGTGTGGGTTGATCCCACATTTTCTTGTTTCCATGTCACTTTCATCGTAGTACTACAACTCTTCATTTTCTCTTTCTCCTTTTCACTGTCCCTCTTTGTCAAATCTTTGTTTTACCTCTTTCTTTTCTTCACCTACATACACAAATTGATTTGCAAATACATTTTTGTTAGAAAAATAATGGGACTCCTTCATGCCCACATATTCCTCTTCAACTTTCTTATCTTTTTCCACTTCTACTGCTACAATTATGTTATTTTCTACATTCACAAATTTTTCAAGAAAGTAATATCTTTCCAAGGCTTCCACTCTAGCCTCAATCTTCTTTAATTATTCAAAAACCCATTTTGTAAATCTCTTTTCTTTCCACTCTTCCATAGGTAAAATCCTCACAAGCCTTCTCATGACCCCTCTTTTCCTCTTCTTCAAAGACATCTTCAGAGACTCGCAAGTCCCTCTATAGTTACAAGTCCTCCTTGCAACAATCTATCTTGCTTCAGGGTATCAACCCTTTGTGGTCATAGGTCCTCCCTGCAACAAACTCACTCTTGCTTATCCTCTACCCAACAGATAGTTTCTGGAAGACACTTCTCCCTCGTGCACCTTCCACCCAGCTTTAACCTCTATTGCAGGATAAAGTCACAAGTCCTCTTTCATACTTGCAACAAAATTCACTCACACATTCCAAGAAACCCCAATCCTTCAAAAAAAAATTCTCAACACGTATCCAAGAAAAATAACACATCCCAGCCAATCCGCCTACTCTGATACCATTTGATGCATTCAACAATTGAGAAACCAAAGAGGTTTGTCAATTGTTACAGCCATCCTTCACAAATCAACACTTAAAGCAATTTTTAAATAAAAATTCCAACATAGAATATTTTATTGCATTCAATGAAATACTTGAAGTCTACATTATCAGAAAAATCAACATTTCAATCCAAATTGGAAGATCCATCTGCAACTACAATCAACTACGGGAAATATTCAAAACCCATATGCAAACTCTCACAGGCAGAGTTTTAGAAATCACAAAAAATATTGTAGTTCCATAAATCCGTCACTTATATCCCTCATTGCTCCTTGTTCATCACAAATCTTTCAAAACTCCTTATGGGTTTGGTGTGCCTCGTTCTTAGCTTTCCAGATCATTTTGAAATTCTTGATTTTGATTGCTTATGAGAAAGTTATGCCATTTTTACTGATGTTGGTCCTTTTAGGTACAACTCCTAGAAATCTCTCTCCCAGACAAACCTTCTAAATCCCCATGACTCCTTTCTTGGCATGAGTTTTTCTCTTGGAATATGCATTCAATAGCCATTCAAAAAAAATCTTCCCACCTCTACACCCACTCTCTTTGCTTCCTCCACTCCTTGCATCCCCTTTCTTTTTCCACAAATGCAAATTCAATTTTTTAATAGAGTTACAATTTACAACAAATGCCCACTCACAAGTTGGGTGTGGGATTTTTCCTTTTTGGCAAATTACAATTTGCAAACATTTTTAAATCAACTAATAACTGAATCAATTAATAAATTTATTTTCTTTTACAATCCCATTGAAGATTTAATTAAACTGTGCCTGCAAGAAAAACCAATACAAAACTCAAAAATTAAAATTAATATATTTTTTGATGTGCGGGATTGTTCGTGCACCTGGATGCTCTTGCATTATTTATTCATTTTTTTCTTATCATTTTTCCTGTCCCACTCTATTTTATTGTTCCCTAATTTAAATCTAAGGCATGTGACTTTGAGGTTTTAATTGTACCCATCTAAACCAATTTATCTTTCCCCCTTGTGATTTTTGTCACAGTCATCTAGAGAAGGCATTTTATAGGTGGAACCTAAGGCACATTTTATGGAATAAAATGTAGAAATAAATATAGAATAGTTAGGACCAAGGTTAGAAAGAATAATTAAGATCATTTTTTTATCATCCTTCTTAATTCCACACTATTGCAATTGCAATCTAATGGATTTTAATTTTGTGAATGTTGTGCAGTTTTGCACACACGCCCCACTGAAAGTAGGAACCCTCTTTCTTGCTTTGGCTTTGGGTGCCTTTGATCTTCTGATTTTGGGATTTTAATTGCTTTGAGATGTGCTTGAATGACTACCTTACTTGTGCAAATGACCAACCTTAAGGTGACATTTTGAAAATCCTTGTTTTTGAGTTAACCCCGAGTTTTTCTAGATTTTTGGGAAAATCCCCCTCGGGCGGAAATCCCCGAGATCCCCTAGAAACCTGACGAAGGCTACTACTTTTATTGTTTTTAGAAATTTCAATGCTTCAAATAATTTCATCTCCCACAGATTTTCCCGAAATTCCTCATTGCCTCCAGGTTCCCAAAAATTCGTCATGCATTCAAATCCCCGGGCTAGTTCCGGATTGTCTTGTCACGGGCATTTATGCCTTTTGTGTGATTTTGCAACTTGTTTTTATTGGATTTAAATGAGATTTATGATGAGAATGTTGGAATTGTGTGCCTCAATCTCACAAGCTGAAACCTCTAAGTAAGCATGGTTGTTGTGACTGTTGAGATGTCTGGTCGATCTACTAGTTGATCCTGAACTATCATTGTGACCTCTAGAATGTCTTGGCGATCAGTATAACCTGAATCTTCGGTGTAACCTTAGAGAGTCAGAATGATGTTTCGGCGACAGTAGAAAGTCTGGCTGATATCGGCGTGACCCTTGGTATGTCTGGCCGATGTAGTAATCGGTATGACTTGTTCCTATCAGAATGTGTCCTGGCGATGGGAGATGTTTGGCCAAAAGGATACTCTTATTGGATGTCGGGGAGACTCTTGGCGAGGGATGTCATCGGTGTGGCTTGTTGTGTTCAGGGTGACCCTCTGCCGAGAGTGTTGGTCTGGCCGATGAGTCTGCTTTCGGTGTGAGTTGGGACTTCGGTGAAACCTTTCTCCGATGTACATTGTCTTGCCGATAAGATGTGAGTCGGTGCCCCCGTTGATTGTCGATGTGACTCTGGCCGATGATCTGCATCAGGGTGACTCAAGGTGAAAGACAGATCAAAGTAACATGAAGGCTCATTGGAACTCTTAGTGAATGTGGAAGTCTTGTTGATGGGTGTATTGGACATCAATATGACTCCTTAACTCGTTATGACTCTCACCGAATAGCGATAGTCTCGCCGATGGGAATGTTGATGTCGATGTGAGTTTTGAACATCGGTATGACCTCTCGCCGAATAGCGATGGTCTTGTTGAATAGCGCTACATGTGGTGGTCATCGGTATGACATCTCAGCGATGTGGTTTGTCTCGCCGACTACTTTTGAACTCGGTGTAACCTCTTGCCGATAGTGATGACTCTTGGCGATATCGATGGTTGGGCTTTGTGGCATCGAGGAGACACGGTTAGTGTCTCACCGACATGTGACACAGGGTGAACGTTGTTGACCGATTGGAAGAATTTCCTACGTGTTGTGACTTGGACCTATCAAAGAGGGCAGAATGTGAACCGTTTGTTGCGATCATTTATGCATGGAAGATGAACTGTTTGTGAGGAAATGAAAACAACTATGTTTTGGTGAATTTTTGTGTTCGATATAGGTGAGTGATAGAGTGAGGGCCGAGTGGCTGGCTGGAAGGCCGAGGCCATGAGGCAGAAATAGAGAAAAGAGAGAGGCAGGGTTATGCTGCCAAAATCTCTCCTGATCAAGAATTGAATGCCATGGTCCATCTCTCGTGTTGATCTATACTGTATATTGTTGAGGGTATTGCAACAGTGCGAAGATTGTTTGGTTTGAGAGGTTGATCAGGAAATGTACAGAGGGAGAGTTTGCTACTAGGATTGTTTCCAAAATGAACAAGATGTAATCTCTGAAAAGGCTAAGAGCCTGAAATAGTATTGTAACCTTTTGTTGCTGAATAATACAATGGCTCAAACTTTAGAGGGTGGGGTTTTTTACCCGAAAGGGTTTTCCCCACATAAATCTGTGTGTTCTGATTTTCTATCTTATCTTTCATATGTGTTGGTTATGTTTCTAGAAATTGGTATTGCTTGTTGTTGAATTTACATGTGCTTCTCTCAGAAGGATTAATGTGGGAAATGAACTATGTTTGTTTCCGCTTTAGGACATAGTTGTACGTGTCTTTGAGTCAATCTAATCGGAATTAAAGTTACCGAAGGCACTACTGTTCTTGGAGGTTTCTCTGAGATGCCCTAAATTTCTCTTACAAGTGGTATCAAAGCCATCTTTTGGTTGTTGGTTATGGGTATTTCTCCTGTGAATATTTCTCAGTTTGTTAGGTTGGAGGAAATCTAGAGAAATCATCTGTTCTATTGATGCTTTGGTTAGTGGAAGTCTTGTGATATTCAGAGACAGCATGCAGCTTGAAGGATGGTGAAGATGGCAAAAAGGGAGTTGATCATGTTGGTTTGTTGTGATTTTTGTCTCCTGGTTGGTAGCAGTATAACCTTGGTGTATGTGGTGGATTTTCTTGCTTCGTGGTTGTGTAGCAATAAAGCTTTCATATTGGGTGTCTGTGTGAGAGGCTCCTTAATGATATGGAGAAGCCTAGGTTGTTTCTCAACCATGGAAGAGTGTGCTTATGCCAGGTGGTGTTTCCTGGTGTTGGAAGGCACTGTTTCCTATTAACCTCGAATACATAAAGGCTATGGAGTTAATCATTTGTTGATTTGCAAGCTTCTGAAATAGCCTATCTCTTTCTCGGATGCATGTACATGTTTTACATGGTTAAGAAAAACTTGTGGTTATGTGGAGTTGTTGTTAAGCTATTTTCTAGACCTCGTCTTTTGGGGTGTTGCTGGATGAGATAGTTGTAGTTTTGCATGCATCCTTTGTGCGTGGTTTGAGGAGGTGTGATTTATTCTCTACATGGGAGTGTTGGTACGTGATTTTTCACTCAACATTCTTGTGGTGGTGCTTGTGGGTTCCTTGATTATGGTGCTCGTTGTGGACATGTTTGGAAAATCACGTTTGGCGTGATCTGGTGTTTGAGTCATGTTGTCTACGTGGTTATTCTCTTTGAAATCTCAGTGTTTCAGTTTCCAATGTGATGATGGGTTTGCACGTTTGATGTTTGTGATCTACGAGTTATGCGGTTGGTGGATTAGCTACCCATTAGCTGCAGTGAGATAACTTGGATGTGGACTGTCTTTATCCACGAGGTTGATTCATTGCTGGTGCAAACTTGTTAGCTGGCCTTGTCTGTGGTCACTTATGCATTGGTGTGATTGCTTTGAGATGAGAGGATGGATATTGGGTAGCAGATAGTCGGTTATGGGAACTGGGCAGTGGTCATGATGCTTGGGATTCAAGTGTGCATTTGATGGAGCTTTAGCGATGATAGCGTGGGTTCATCACATGGTGGTGAATGGTCTTCTTTAGTTATTCTGCAGTGTTTCAGGGAGCTTTTAGATCTGTTTTACGCATAAGGGTTCTTCCATTGCATGAGACAGTGTTGAAGATGTGCAACATCTTGGATCATGGAGGATGCTTGGAGTCTTTAGCTGAGGTGTTGGTGGTGTGACGGGTGATGTTGTTTTGAGTCATTGCTTTATGTCATGGTATATACTCTTGTTTGTGCCGGGTTTGGCATTGTGCATTGTGCGAGACCATGTGGTGAAGTCACTTAGGCATGGTATCTCTAAGGATATGTAGATCATGGTGTGCTGGTAGTTCTTGATTCAGATGATTGGAGCTTTGACAGTGGTCTGGTAATTCTTTGTGTATTGGGTGCTTTGATTATTTGCTTGATACTTCATGATAGTGCAGTAATGCAGTTGAAATTTAGCATGAGATGATCAGTTGCTAGTACTCATGGATACATGAAGAATAAGGTGAGGTTGTTTTTCTCTTATGAGAGAAGTGTTGTTGATTGGTTTTCTTGATAAGTTTTTTAGCAGAAAGTCAGAGAAACCTACACCTTGGTTGAACGTAAGTTCAATAGAGACCTATGAGGAGATTACTCTTGATTAGTCTTGATAAATTGTATATCTTGAAGGAGTATTCTCGTTCCCACTCTTGGTCTACTCGACAGTTTATCTGAGAGGTATTTGGCCCATTATATTTTTCAGATGTGTTTTATGTTCACTTTCATGATATGGATCTTGAATTGTTGTTTAATGGTTCTGGAGGATTCATGGTGGAAGATGTATAGCTTGTTTTATCTCCTTGAGCTTTTGTGTTATGTTATTTATTGATGAGAATTGGTAGGAGATGATGTATGGGCTGATTTCCTGAAATGGGGAATGAAGTAGCTTGATTTTCTTTGAGAGGCTTACATCCATGTTGATTACATAATTTTAAAGTTGGTTTGATCTTGGTGATTGAACGGTTGGATGTTGTTAAGGCTTTTATTTTGGGATGAGAAGGAGATTATTCTTGGCATAGCTGGCAGTTAGAAGTGTCTATAGGAGGATGTTCTACAGGAATATGATGTGCAGAGTTTCTCTCTTTGGTCTTGGTTTACTTCCTATATGTTTCGTTTCACATTACATTGGTTTGAGGTTTGGTTTGAGCTATAGTGATCACTTGCTTGTGTTCATGTGTTTTTCACTCAAGTTCATGGGTGATGACATGGAGGTTCTTAATCCTTTTTCCTTTGATTGCGTGTGGAGAACTTGGGAGAACTGTGATGACTTGTGGTGAGAGAAATGTTTCTTGTAACAGTTTGTTGTAGGTTGTGCGTATCATTGTGGATATTTTTGGTACTACATGGTTACACTTTCTATGTGATGTTATTGGTAGACTTGGTATGTCTTTGATCTTTCAGATTTGGAATTACTCGGGCAGTGGGAGTTCCTGTTGTGTTTTGTCTTCTTTGACTGGTTGGCACTTGGAGCTTGTATTTGTTGTTATTGAGTTGGTTATAGTTTGGCATGAATTTACTAATGTTGATACCTTTTAGGTATGTGGGATTGGAT
>VDFB02000008.1:221824174-221848546 GCA_007258455.2 Sequoia sempervirens
TATTGAGACTTATTCTAAGGCATTAAACTACAAAACAACAAAACATTAATTTTCCAAGCTAGCCATGGTAATGAGAGGATGAATTAGATTTAGTTTTGATAACTATTTCAAATTGAAATTGCCACATCTTGTAACTAAAATCTTATGAAGAGAATTTTGAATTGGTTAAGATTGAGTCAATTGCCAATCGTGGCAACTCTATGCTTGCATAATCGACTAGTTTTGTTGGGCTTTTCTCACGCCTGGTAGAGTATTCAAATTGTGGCAACTTTGGAGCTATTCGAGCCTCCAAATGATAACTGTTTTCTATCTTTAGAAAATTTGTTTAAGCATAAATACGTAGCAGATGCTCATTTTATAGGTTGTCCAGGAGCTTTGTAATCTTTAGAGAAAGTTGCATCACGTGAGATTTTAGGAAAGAAATATCATAGTGAGAAGAACTTTTGCAAACTGTATATCAGTACGCCATAGAGTGAGATTAGCTTAATTATATTAGATTTAGATTTCTCAATAGTTGCAGACTAATAGTAAAAGAATCAAGAAAGCGGTGCAAGGATAGTGTTGAGCATTGTATTAGATAAGACAATAGGTTCAAGTTTGAGTTTAAAGTTTAAAATTGAAGCAAGGAATACCAGAATCAAAGCTAGGTTGCTTGATTCCAGGCATGATTTAGATGATTCTTTTTCCTTCTCTTTTAAAATCTAATAAAAGCTCAAGTTTATTATTCTAAGTTTTCTTTCACAATTGCTATGTGCAAAGTGTGGTTGTTTGGGAAAGTATATGAATGCATGCATGAAAAGCTTAGCTTATTTATGCAAAATGTCAATAAGAACTATTGTAACCAGTTGGTTAGATTAAAGTAGTTTTCTTTTAAAACATTATTAAAATCATGTTTGATTTACATTGTACTAAGTTAATATTTGAGAGAGCTTCACTGAAAGTTAAGACTCTATAAGTTGTATTTAACCAAAATGACTATCTTATTAAACAAAAGTAGCGAATAAAATCTAAGTATGGGAATATGATATTTAACCCTATGAGACAATGTCTTATCTATATATATATATATATATATATATGTAACTATTTCAAATTGAAATTTCCACATCTTGTAACTGAAATCTTATGAAGAGAATTTTGAATTGGTTAAGATTGAGTCAAATTTCAACCGTGGCAATTCTATGCTTGCATAATTGACTAGTTTTGTTGGTATTTTCTTACGCTTGGTAGAGTATTCAAATTGTGGCAACTTTGGAGCTATTCGAGCCTCCAAATGATAACTATTTTCTATCTTTAGAAAATGTGTTTAAGCATAAATGTGTAGCAACTGCTCATTTTATAGGTTGTTCAGGAGCTTTGTAATCTTTAGAGAAAGTTGCATCACGTGAGATTTTAGGAAAGAAATAGCATAGTGAGAAGAGATTTTGCAAACTGTATATCAATATGCCATAGAGTGAGATTAGGTTGATTGTATCAGATTTAGATTTCTCAATAGTTGCAGACTAATAGTAAAAGAATCAAGAAAGTGGTGCAAGGATAGTGTTGAGCGTTGTATTAGATAAGACAATAGGTTCAAGTTTGAGTTTAAAGTTTAAAATTGAAGCAAGGAATACCATAATCAAAGCTAGGTTGCTTGATTCCAGGCATCATTTAAATGATTCTCTTTCCTTCTCTTTTAAAATCTAATAAAAGCTCTTTTATTATTCAAGTTTTCTTTCACCATTGCTATGTGCAAAGTGTGGTTGTTTGGGAAAGTATATGAATGCATGCATGAAAAGCTTAGCTTATTTATGCAAAATGCCAATAAGAACTAGTGTAACCAGTTGGTTAGATTAATGTAGTTTTCTTTTAAATCATTGTTAAAATCGTGTTTGATTTACATGATACTGAGTTAATATATATTTGAGAGAGCTTCATTGAAAGTTAAGACTCTCTATAAGTTGTATTTAACCAAAATGACTATCTTATTAAACAAAAGTAGTGAATAAAAGCTAAGTATAGAAATATGATATTTAACCCTATGAGACAATGTCATATATATATATATATACATATACATATACATATACATATACATATATACATATACATATACATATATACATATACATATACATATATATATACATATACATATACATATATATACATATACATATACATATTGCTATGTGCAAAGTGTGGTTGTTTGGGAAAGTATATGAATGCATGCATGAAAAGCTTAGCTTATTTTTACAAAATGCCAATAAGAACTAGTGTAACCAGTTGGTTAGATTAAAGTAGTTTTCTTTTAAAACATTGTTAAAATCATGTTTGATTTACATGATGCGAGTTAATATATATTTGAGAGAGCTTCACTGAAAGTTAAGACTCTCTATAAGTTGTATTTAACCAAAACGACTATCTTATTAAACAAAAGTAGTGAATAAAAGATAAGTATGGGCATATGATATTTAACCCTATGAGACAATTATATATATATACATACATACATACATACATACATACATACATATATATATGTATGTATGTATGTATATGTATGTATGTGTATATATGTATATATGTACATGTATACATATACATATACATATATACATACATGTATACTCTTTCTATATACATATATATATACACACATGTATATATATGTATATATATCTATATGTGTATATATATATATATGTATACATATATATACATGTGTATATATATATATATATATGTATATATATATATCTATATGTGTGTGTATATATATGTATGTATATATATGTATATACACATATAAATATATATATATATATACACATGTATATATATGTATATACATGTATATATGTATACATATATATATACACATATATACATATATATATACATATGTGTATATATATATCAAACAAGTTTATATTGTATTTCAGTGAGAAGGTCTAAAAATGTAATAGAAAGATAAAGTCTTTATTATCGTTTGAAAGTTACAAGTATTACTTAGACCAAGAGTCATTATTACTATCTATTGATTTGAAATCAAGTAACTAGAGTAGAGGACATTATGTTCTCATTATAAACCAAAGGCCACGATGCTAGGAGATTGTAAGGTGCAGGAGCCCAAATAATTCACAAATAGAAAATATTCTCCAAATTTGGAAATAAACTTATCATGCATTTATAGGTGAATATATATTTGTCATGTGAAAGCATAAATATATGAATAAGTATATACCTACAAACATAGGTATTTTATATAATTATACAAAGGATAGCAATGAAGAGACCTGTGAAGAATCTGGAGATTAGTTGGATGGCTCTCAAGTGAGTTATCAAAAGTAAACAAATTAATAAACTGAATTATTAAAGGATCTTACTTTGAATATAAAGTTTTGTATTGAATCAAACTAAATGATATTTAATATCATGAATAACCAGATCGGTTATGATGTTCTAGAAGGATGGAGACATACTTGGTATAACAATGAAGAGTTTGAACCATTATTTATGAAGAAGATGATTATATGTTCACTTCAAGATTAGTTGCATTCTGTATGGAGTTCTTTAGGAACAAGAACCATAAGAGTAAATGATGGACATTTGAAACTTTAATAAGAAGTATTCTTCAATTTAAGTTTAATAATAGATTATTATACATATCGACATATTATCAGTACTTTTAGATTGAGACTAGGTGTGTCTAGTCGATGACATTGTGTCATCAGTACTAACTAATTACGTATAAAATAGGAGAGTAGTTACTCCCATGGTTAAAAAATAAGGACTTGAGTAAAAGGTAGTTGCCAAGCTCCAAGATGTTACATGAACGTAACTAGGAAGATCTAGTCAGAAAAGTATAACCAATCAAGTCATTTACCGACTTAGTAAGAAAGGACTTGAATAAGAGGTAGTTGCCTAGACCCAAAATGTTGTGAGAATGTAACATGGTTATTCGAGTTAGATGTGTTAAACCTATTTATTTGAATAATCAACACTAGTGAAGTCATCTCTATTGAAAGAGAATCTATTTGAGATAGTTAAACTTCGGTTCAAACCAATAGTTGAGTTAACCACAGGTCAACAATATTTCCAAGTCGAGTTAGAGGTGGGTGAACTTACAACACTGCTTCCTTAGAAAGTGGATGATTATATATAAAAAAATTAGCCAAATTAAGTGTAAAAGTCTCTGCTTGCACTTGTTGGCTCACTATGCTCTAGGTTTACATAACTTTTCAATAGTGTCATGCATAGTTAGAAGGTATCCATAGTTGCATGACTATACTTTTTATGTAGGATACAACACTTGATACTCAGATGGAAACACTAGAGGTTCCTATACTATGCTCCCCGTCCAAGGGTAGGGCCACTTCTAGTTAGGAAGGTGTGTGGGGAACCGTCGGTTTGTGGTTAGAGGTAAAGTGCTTGGGTGATGCTCTCCCTCTTATAGATGACACACTGAGGCTTGTGAAATAGAAGAGTAATCCAAATAAGGATACCTTAACCTTGTTCTCTTGTATATTATGTAAATGTTTATATGATCATGAATTCTATTTATAAACTATATTTGAAAAGATGAGTTTCATTTACATGAATTTTAAGTTATGTTATTTTGATTATGCAATGTTATATGAAATTCTTATGCAACATGCAAATTATATTATTGAAAAAGAAAAAAATAACTTTCTTGTTTTAGGAAAAATGGAATTATTCACTTCATGAGTTAAAACCTAGGTGAAAACTCTAGAGTAAGGATTGTGTATGTTACATGTGCCTTGAATTACATGGCTTGGTGTGGAAAATGTAGATATAAGAGTGCATTATCTAGTTTCATCATCTATTGATAAATATATTACAATGTGCAAGGCTTGTGGCTTAGGTCTTGACCATTGGAATGGGAGTTGTTCTATCGAGGTTAAGGGCAAAGTGATAGTAAAATATCCTTCTATTTGTGCTCTTTGTGGTCATGGTTAGACTACTGACATAATAGTTGTAGTGTGGATGTAGGTTAAAATAATATTTTCCTATAACTATTGCATGATGGTTGGTGTTGTTTCATGGTATTAAACCTTAAAATTCCAATCTATTATTAATGTTTTTGGGATTGATGTTTTAGTTTCATATCAACCTTGTTATGGGATCTTGTTGGTTTATCAACTTGATTGCTATATCTCTCGAGGTTCATGTTAAGGACATATCTAGGTTTTTTGTATAATTTTTTGTGATAACACAAAAAGGCATGACCTCCACAAGGTTGCATTTATTGAGCAAAAAATAATAAGATCAATCTTCTTAGCATATACCTCAATGTTCCTCCACTTGATATATTTAATTCTAATAATTGAATGCTATCAAAAAACAAATTCAGACTTTTTAGGGTCTCAACTCGTGCTATCACAAACACTCAAATATTATCCTTAAATATTATAAATGATTTTCCCATTATTTCAATTTTACTAAGATGTCATCCAAAAAGTCCTCTAATACCTTATTCATAAGATCATGGAAGTTTAATGTCCTTCATTTATATGTACCTTCAACATTCTTTAACCCAAAAGGCATGATAACATAGTAAAATGTACCTAAGGTATAGTGAAAGTAGTCTTATATTTATCTTGAGGACTAATCATGATTTGATTAGCCAAAAAATCCACCTATAAATGACAACTCATGTCTAGCAACAAAGTATATACTCATGTCAATATTTAGAAATAAAAATCCATCCTTATGGGATGCTTTTTTAAGATCTTTAAAGTTGATAATAATGTGAATATGACCATCAAATTTTGCAACATATATAATATTAGAGATCTAAGGTGGGTACTCAAATGATCTAATAAATCTATCCTTGAGCATCATTTCTAATTATTCTTTATACATTAAATCAATCTTAGGATGCATCTTCTCAATATTTTGTCTAACAATTTTAGAATTAGACTCTGAGGCAATGTTATGCATCACAATGTTAGGATCAATTCTTAACATGTCATGATATGACCACACAAAGCATCTCCAAATCCCAAAGTTATATATTCATGTTAAATTGTTCATATTGGCTTAGACAATCACCAAATTTCAAGATATATTATTTGTTTTTTGGATTCAATTATATACAGTCATACCAATTTTATAAGTGTATTGCAATCCTCTATAAATGGTTGAGTGAATAAAATATCATGATCACTTTCTAGAGATGGATTATCTTTCTGTTGAAGTATGAACAAACCTCAAATACACGTGGGAATCCTATATCATAATGATATTTAGGTAAATCCTTGTAGACACCCAAGTATTTGGCTAAAGCTTAATCATTCATTAAAATGTTTAAAGGAGGATAAGTATCCATAAAATTATCCTGAATGAGATCCAAATAGGCTAAGAGTAAATCAATGTTGTCACAATTGACTCATGAATACCCAATTCTCTTAATACCATCTTTTTTAAGGATTTTGATAGATTCATGAATAACTTGTTAATTCAAACCTAATCCTTTTCCCTTATAACAAAGCATTTGTAAAAAAATGAATCCTTTACCATAATGAAAGCCAACTTAGATTTTTGTGTAATAAAATAAGAATGTTTCTATATCTATTATGCATTATTGAAGTGCTAAAGTGATAGTTTCTACACTCCTTGTATCATCTATATATTTCATTTCTTCTCCATGTTGTTGTATGAATTTTTAGATGAAATGAATGTTATGGAACGTTAGTGTAGTAGAGTATTTGTTCTTCCCATCATAATAGTTTTGGAAGTGATCAAGTATATTTCAAGGATAAAAAGGAGCATGTTCAAACACCTAGCCTCGATAATATGTGGCAAACAATAACATAACCACTTTGACATGATGGACATAACCACCACTTATGTCATCATCAATGAAAATTGTTCTTTTATACCACAAAATAATGATATATTAAAATGCATTATTTCTCCCTTACTTTATATATTCCTTGTGTTATGACCACATTGATGCTCTTGTTAAGAATTGCATAAGTTTATAATAAAATCCCAATCCTCACAAAGATGCCATTACACTTATTTCACCCAATTAGGACTCACTATTAGGTTTGAGATGTTCTCTTCTATGCCGAGTGCATCTTGTACATTCTCAAGATATAGGAGACATATGTTGGAACATCATAGGTTGGCTATTAAGATAGGGAATGCCATTAAATATAAATTGTAAAATCATATTGATATACATTTTTTATATATTAACAATAAATATCATTGTAATAAATGTTTTTAACTCGTATTATTTCTTGATTACCTTGTCTACATTCAATGTATTAGTATATACTTTTATTTACCTTGTCTACATCCAATATATCATTATATATTTTTATTTACCTTATCTACATTCAATGTATCAGCATATATTTTTATTTATCTTTAATACCAAATTCAATATTTTCACTATTCATGTGTCTAAATTCATTGTACCCACAACACCTTATTGTGGACCAGATTCATTGTATCATTTTAGTAAATATGTGAAAAGATATAAAATGGGCCAGGTAAGTGGATTTTTTAGTGTTCTCCATTAATGTTCCATTCGCATGTGCCTATTTGGGTTTGCTTGTATTAGTGGCATAGTTCTATCGCTTTGAATATTCCTTCATCATCAAAGCAAGAAAAAATGTTTGGACATAATTTCTATATTTGATCTAAAAGAGTGATAATTTCCCATTAAAATAAAAGGAGAACCCTACGCTTAGCTTAACTAAACTAGGCATATCTTTAAATTGCTTTTGTATTCAAGATGAATTCTCGGGATTTGGAGGTGGGTGTTATACAGCCTAGAATTTGATGGTCTATTTGACCGTTTTTTGCATTTTGGACCGTATATTACAACCTAAAAATTTATTAGACCATATCATTTGACTTGCTATATTTTTATATAACCGTAAAATTGACACTTAAAATTATTATTAAACCGTAAAAATTTATTGTATATATATATATATATATATAAAAAAATAATTTTTATAATAAAAATATAAATTAGTTTAGATTTGGAATAATTCTTTCTAATTTCACTTTATATTAATATATATAATTTATTATAAATATATTTATTAATTCAAAATCTGTTGAAAATAGAATATTTTCAAGATTAAATATAGTTTTTTCTAATTTTTTAAAATTTTGATATTTTTACTAATAGTTATCATTGCTTTTTATTAATATATATGATTCATAATATTTATTATAAAAATTATATTAATTCAAAATCTTTCAAAATAGAATATAATTGATTTTTAACTTTTTGAATATTTTAACAAGATTTATTTTCTACATAATTTAGAAACTTTAACATTAAATTTAAGATTTTTAGATTTATTTCTAATTATCAATATTTTCTAATTTTACAATTTTTTTAATATATATAGGATATCCTTATGAATAATCACATAACACAAATTTTCATGTTGAAAGCATTTATTTTATAGCATTGTAACTTGTTTTTTCAACAACATTTTGTTTGCAGTGATTCCCAACTTTGATTTTTTTCAAGATAATACAACATAAAACTTATTGTGAGCAATGAGCATGTTCAAATTTTATTTTTCTTTTACAAATACTTATTCTTAGCTTTGATTTTTTTCAACATAATACAACATTTAAGGATTAAGAATTTTTTTTACAGGCGATTCACCCGTTTTGATTCCTTAAAGCATTTTTTTTACAGGTGATTCACCGGATTTGATTTTTTCAAGGATTAAGCATTTTTTTTTTATAGGCGATTCACGGGCTTTGATTCCTTAAAGCATTTTTTTTACAGGGGATTTGATTCCTTAAAGCATTTTTTTACAGGCGATTCACTGGCTTTGATTTTTTTCAAGATAATACAACAGCTGTGTTTTATTGGTGAGCATGTGTTGAAATTTTAGATAATGAGTTGAATAAGGATTAAAATATTTTTAATTTTATATAATTATTTTGGATAGGTTTGAAATTGATATTTAAATATGATTTTAGATAGATTAATTTGGGGATTGAACTATAAAAAATACTTAATTAATTTATATGATACATAATATTTAAAAAAATCAAATTACTAGTGTTATTAAAAATAGAAATTTATTAAAAAAAAAATCATATTTAATATGTATGATTAATAAAATCAATAATATTTTAATATAAAGATTTTATATAAAAAAATATAAATTAAATATTTTTGACATTAAATTTTTCATAAAACGAAAAGTGGTGGATTTAAATGAACAAACCGTCACAAAATTTTCATATGAGTAGGGAATGGCCAAATTGTGTTATATATATAAAAAATGAGACAATGCCAAGTAAGACTATTTAGGAGATTATTAAATATAAATAATAATAAATAAAAAGCTAATTATAATAGTTGTTTATTATGTTTTGTAGAGGAATTAAAGACCATCTTTATGATTAATTTAATTTTTTGAAATCTGAAATGATAGATTAATATCTAATAATTAGATGTTAAATTATTAAAATGAGATGAAATTGATAAAAAAAAATAGGAGGATTGATTTTATTTTATTTATGTATTGTTGTTTATGGAATATTAAAATTGGTTTAGGAGATTAAAATATAATGTAGAGAAGATACAAGGAGTGTAGATGCACATCCTAAGAAAAATAAAAAATAAAAAGAGAATAATGCAACAAACATGAATTAAAGACGACTGTTAAGAACTTAGATAACATTTTTGACATTCAAGATCACAAAAAGTGTGTGTTGAACATAAGGCCATAGGAGTCAGTAAGTTTGTGATGCCTCAAAAATATAAAATATAAGCTTCAAAGTGAGTTAGGCCACTCCTCATATTGATGTGAAAGGGTTGGAAATGGGAAGAAATCAATTTGGTATGATCCCCTCTAGTAGATGTGCCTTTGTAGGTTTGTCAACAAAGTTCAAACATTTATAAGGTCCTAATTGCATATGTCTTATTCTACTGATCAATTTTGATTTTCTTATGCTTTCCCATACTTGTCAATGATGTTATTTTGTATTTTCGTTGAGGTATGTGGATTTGTATTTTAGATTTATATATGTGTATCTATGGATTTGTATGTGTTTGGGATCATGTTGTGTTTTTGTAGTGCTATCATACTTGTCAATGATGTTCTCATGGATTGCAATTGAGGTGTATGAATTATGAGTTTGGATTCACATGCCTATGTGGAATTATTTATGATTGGACTCAACAATGTTTCAACTTCCTTGTTTCATTATGGCTATGCGAGTTCACCTATACTCATTGAGTTCATCGTTGTGATTATTTAGTACACATTTGGATATCTATATCATACTAGTGTTATACGAATTTCAATTAGAACATGTATATTTTAATATTATCTTATTGGTGGATACGATTGTCCACATTTTTTACCTTGATTTTTTTTTTAAATTTCACATTTGTTAAATGGCATGTATCATCAAGCCAATTTCTTGAAAATTATGTTGGTCTTCCAAGTCACATGTGAGGTCACTGTGTCACCTCAAGTTGGTCAAATTGAAGATGTTAACGTATGTGTCATCAAGTATCATTCATGAGTTTTCTCAATTATTTTGCAATGGTGATATTTTTATCAATCCAAAGTCATCAATTGTAGTCATAGTCACATGCGTTAAAATTCAAGTTGTAAAATCTTGTCGACTTAATTATTTATACAAAATGATTAAAATATCACAGTGGTGGAAATACATGTTTTCCAATATAATTTGACAAGTTTTATAGGACATTCAATGTGCTAACATGACTGGTTTTAATATAAATTTTAATCCAAGTGCAATTATAAGTTTTTCATAGTTGTGAATTTATAGTCATTTTAAGTTCAACATATGATCATAATTTGATTTTAAAGTGCAAATATATTAAATTTTTTAAATTTGAACTACATGATTAATTAAAAAATTTAATCAACAAAAAATTAGAAGTTTGGGAATATGTTTATAGTTGTGATGAAAAGACAATTATAACTAGGTGAAGTTAATCAAGTGTCTTGAGGAGAACATTATAGTACACATCTCCTTTAATTAGCTTGATTGTGTACTCTTTGTTTTCTAGAGGAGGTAGATAATTTGATAGGGAAAAATTACGTTTTCAAGTATAATATCATCCTTGTCAAGGCTTGGTGCTATTATGGAAGTTGTATCTAGGGTGCCCATCATGTGATTATTTTTCATGCTTTAGAGACCTTCATTTTGTGCATGTTTCATGTGTTTGATAAATATTTTAGTGGGCCTGTGGAGGTCTTGAATTAGTTTTTGGAATTTTTTGACAACCTTGATTGGGATGGCCATTGTGATGCAGGAGAATCCACAGTCATCGGTAATCTTGCATCAACCAAAATTATTTCCTTTCTTTGTTTTGTATTTTCAATAAGGGCTTTAATGTGTGGGGAATTAATTATTTTATTTCTAAATATTGTAATTTCCCCCTATGGTATTTTGTAATTGTAATTTCGGAGGTGAATTTACTTTGGTAAATGTTTCTAGAGCAACCTAGAGGAATATTCCATCCTAGGTGTCCATTTCAAGGTGGGGACCACTCATCAATGTATGTCCTTACATGTTGATTTGTATGATTTGCATGCTCTTGCATGTTTGGGCACCCAACTTTGCATGTTGGTACATATTCTTTCATTGAACCGTTGGAGCTGTCGGAGTTCATAATGAAGTACACCGAATTGACCAAATTTGATTGGCCATGGTTTAGGTGCCCATGTGAAGGCCATGTGAGCATTGAGTAATTTTTATTATTTTATGATTTATTCTCCAAATGGGGCGTGGGTTTTCCAAGGAGGTGTTTTGCTTGTGGTTTTGGAAAACCATAATGGTTTTTTCTCATTCACAAGTCTATATATTCAAGCCTTGTCATCTGGGAAGATGTCTTTGGGAGTTTTTGCAGGTTGAGATGGGGAGATGTTGCTAAATTGAAGAGAGGATTTGAAGACTCCATTGTTGCAAATTTCTATTTACATAGAAGCTCATGTTTTAGGGAGCTAGTGAGCTCCATATTTTGGGAGATAGTGAGCTAGTGAAGTCCATGTGAAGGGATCTTGAGAGCTTCAGTAGAAGAAGGGTTGAAAGAGATGAGGAAGAAATTTTTGTTGCAGGTTTGAAGGTGTTTGGAAAACAACAAACAAACTTGAAGGTTGCAGGTTTATTGCAGTAGTGATTTTCATTGAAGATTGCAGGTTGAAGGAGCTAGAGCCTTGTGAAAGAAGTTGGATTAAAGGAGAACATTTTTGTATTGATCTTTACTATTGTAAATCAGATTTATATTAGTTTTGTAATGGCTTTCATCAACCCACATGGCTACAAAATAATGTATTTTCATAAATTCTTTGTTGTGATGTAATTGAAGGAGAGTTTGAATGAGAAGCCAAGACATTTCTTGCAAATTTGTGTGTTATTTCAAGAATTTTTGAGTTGCATAGTTTGTTGTTGTGAGTTTGTGAGTGGGGGTTGGTTTTCCCTTACATCAGTGGTATCAGAGCAAGAGTACTTGAGTGTGCAAGCAGAAGCACCGATGTGAGATAGTTTACACTAGGACCTAGGGGAAGAGAGTGTTGAGGATTTGTAAACAGATCGTCGAGTGAGGTAGTTTACATGTGTAGAACCTGAGGGTTTTGAAACTTATGTTAAGTATTTGTTAGGCCTTAAGGATGGAAAAGAGGAAGAATAAAATGAATTTTTTCATTGGATGGATTCTAAGGATTCCCAGACTTGAGAAAATTAGAGAGAGACTTCAAAAAAATAGAGAAGAATATGTGAGGGTTGAAATGATAAAGATGAAGCAACATCTAAAAGAAATGGAAGCAGAGATTGAAAGGATAAAACAAGAAGACAGGAGAGTTGGAGGTAATTGTGATTATCTTTCTAATGATATTTTTTATTGCAGGAAATAAAGATGATGCAATAGTGTGTCATGCATGTGGTGCAAAAGAAGAAGAAGAGGATGAATATGAATAAATTGATGAAACTAAAGCAGGTTGTATGTGCAAAAGAAGAGGTTGCAACAAAAATTGATATGATGGACTTTGAATGTCCTAAGTATGATGAGGTGATTGACAAGGAAGGAGAAGATATCCTATTGAGAGGAGATAAAGAAGATAGAAGAATTATTTGTAGCCAAAGAAAGTGTAGCAATTGTTGTAGATGAAGATGTTATTGTAGTGATAGAGCTTGAGTTGGTTGCAACAAATAAAGAGGGTAAAGAAGATTTACTAACAATAAAAGAAGAGTGGCTTGTAAAACTTATCGATGGAGATGAGAAGATAAATATTACAGTGAAGGATGAAGAAGATGATGCTGGAGTAGAAAAGAAGGATGAGGTAAATTTCGATGATGATTATTTACCTTCTATAGAAGAGATTGCAATTGTAGAAGATGAAGTTGTAGTCCCAAATTGGTATGTGGATGTTACATGTTTATGTATAGAGGTTGTAGATGATGGTGTAGGTAGAACTTGGTGGAGATGGTCAATTTGTGGTGGGTTGGATCCCACAAAGAAGGAAAGAAGGGAAGAATAGATGTGGCAAAGGAGGATCGTCCATGGTGGATGTAAGTCCATAAGAGGAAGCAGGAATAGAGTACACACTTGGTGGAGGAGGATGACAAGTTTCCTGACTAAGTGTTGGAAGAGGCGGAGGAAGAAATTATTCTATCTAATTTAGTGACAAAGTTTGTTGAGGATTGCTTGCAATCCAAAAGGGTGGTACTATCACTCAACTCCATTTTGTGAATTCATATTCATAAAAAATTTCCTACCTTGGGTGTCTGATGCAGGAGAATCCATGGTTATCGACAATCTTGCATCAACCAAAAATATTTTCTTGCTTTGTTTTGTATTTGTTGTACCCCAAAATTAAATTTTTTGTTACACTTAGACATTTTGAAGAAATGAGTAAAAGTCTTGTTAAATCAGTCAAAAAGGTCAAAATTTGGGTGTGTATGTCTTGCATGAGGGGTCAAAATGCAAAATTTTCAAAATCTGACGATCTGGGTTTGCTCAAAGCAGCTTAATCTACAAAACCTAGATCTCAATTTTTCATCCCTACTTTTTAGGAAAATTGTTATTTTTAGAAATTTTCTAAAAATAGTAACTTTTTATGGGTTTCTCTCGAAACGGATACTGGCAAAATTTTCTAAAAATAGAAATTCGGTCCGCCAAGGTCCAAACTGATTTTGATTTTCTCAAAATACTTCCATATCAGGCTGGTGCTGTCAAAATCTCAAAATAATTAGTTTCGCCCTAGTGGGTCTATTCTACTTTTTCAGAAGCATATCAGGAGCTCCGAAGTCATCAATGGAGGTCAGTCGGCTGCCAGGTGTCATATTCAATGATCAAGCATCAAACAAAAGACGAAATGAACATGCATGTTGAATGAAGAAGGAAGGTGAAATCTCCCAGATTTTGACTAAGTCTGCTTGTCATGGGCGCCCCAGGAGAGAATAGGCGCCCATCTTTTTAGGGTACCATATGATGGAATTAGGGTTTTAGCTCTCAGTCAAAGTTATTCAGAACCCTCAGCTTCGCAACAAGTCAGACAGTGCAGTCAACGGATCATCCAATCACCCGGAATTCGATATCAAACAAAGAAGTTCCAAATAGAAGATAGAATGAAAATCATGAAGATTTTTGAAAAGTTTCTAAGTCTGGAGCAAATGGGCGCCCCTGAAGGAGAAAGGCACCCAAGCTTTTGGAGGTCTAAACAGATGAATTTTCTAGTGCAGCTTCTAGCATGACTTCTCCAGAATAGATCAAGCTTTTCAACGAGATCACGAGCACATCAATCTAAGTTGGCAGTCACCAGATGTAGCAACCAGAACAGAAGATTTAACAGAGCCAAAGTTGAAAGCAAAGAAGAAAAAACCAAAAATGGCTAACTCTAGTGAAGTTGGGCGCCCCAGCTTGCCAGGGGCGCCCAAGCTTTTGGTGCCTCAAATTCAACTTTTTGGCAAAGAGATCCCCAGAAGACCCCTCTCAGAATCTCCTCAGCTTCGCGACAAGCCCAACCGTCAGTCAATCTGAGCTCCGGATCACCAAATCAAGCGAGATCATCTATAGAAGTGAAAGGATGAAGAAATAAAAATAAAAATGGCTAAGTCTACTTAAGATGGGCACCCCTGGAGAGAAAGGGCGCCCAAGATTTTGAGCCCTGAGATGTTAGAATTTGCAGAAACAGCTTCTAAGATCACTTCGTCAGTTTCAGTCAAGCTATCTAATGGAGTTGACGGTCAGTTGATCGGATCAGCGTAGCTCCTGGAATCAGGATTTCATCAGAAGATTAAAGGGAAAAGGAAGAACTTGAAAATCATAAAAATGGCTAACACTGTGAAAGTTCAGAGCCCCTGGAGGAAATGGGCTCCCATGAATTTGAAGGTCGAAACAAAGTTTTTAGCCAGAGGTGCCTCCAAAACAATCTTCTCAGAATCAGTCAGGCTACGTGATGAATCATCCAGCTCATTCATCGGATCAATCTAGAAGTCAGAGATCAAGGTCAAACCAGGGGTCAAAATGGAAGAAAAGTTGAAAATTCTCAAAAAGTGGCTAACTCTGGAGAAAATGAGCGCCCCTAGCCAAGAAGGGCGCCCAACTTATCATAACTTAGTCAATTTTCCAAAATTTCAAAATTGCAAGTTGAAGTGAATGTCCAAGTTCGATGCATGAGAAGGTTTTAGGGTTTACATGGATTAAAACAAAAGAAAGCAAAGTTATTTCAAGCCTTAAATCTATTTAAGACATCTCTTCCCTTCAGTTTTCATCATTTTTGCAGGTGGCTTCCAAAGAAGAAAAGTGAAGCGGCAACTTTGAGGTTTTATTTCAAGATACAAGAGCTCAAGGTTGCTGATTTTTATGAATAATTTTCAGACCAGCAACATAAGATCTTGCTTTTTCATCCAGAAGATCAAATTTTAGGAGAACAAAAATTTCAATTTTCAGCCTTCTGGGTCTGCTCAACTCGTTCTTTTGAAGAATTTTTCAAGAAATTTTCATCAAGTTGCAACAGCTGCTTATTATTTGCATGTCAGTGAAATCTTTAGGGTTTGCAAATTTGGATCATTTGGGTCCTCTCCAAACAGTCTTCTGAAGAAAACCCATATCACAGCCTTTTCAAGAAAATTTCAAATTCTAGGGTTGGCTGCTTTTTTGATCAGCCATCAGTGTTTTTCAAATATGATCAACTGGGTCCATTTCTAATTGTATTCTGAACAAAACCCAGGTGCCAGCTTTTTCTGTGAAAAATTGAAGAAATTAGGGTTTGTTGCTTTTTCAGTCAAAATTCAAGATTTTCAAAAACGGATGATCCAGGTTGTCTTGCAACGAAGTTCTGAGCAAAACCCATATCTCAAAAAAAAATTCCAAAAATTTGTCCGTTTGAAGACGAAAAACCAGCATTCTAAAAATAGAAAGTTGCTCAAAACTTGTTTGAACATAGGCGAGTTTGCAGTCATTCTTCAAGATTTTCAATATGGAGAACACTCCCCTCGAGTTTAAGACTAAATCAGCACTATATCAAAACCTCATCATCTCAGCTGAAGAACACAAGGAGGTGTGATATGAGAAAAATGAAAGGTATCAGAAAAGAGTTGTGCAATATTCTTCCATTGGAAATCAAAAGTATCAGAAGCATCAAGTTGCAGAGCCGCCAAGTTATCAATTAGTGAGTCATCTTTTCAGGCAGCGATGTTAGAACTCATAAAACAGTTGAAGAAGTGAAAGATTCTCTAAGTTTGGTCACATAAGGCGAAGAGATCTTGGAGAATCAAAATATTGCCTTAGACAGTACCAATGCACCTGACCGGGATAGAGTTTCCTGCTTTTTAGCGGATATGATTGAGATTTAAAGCAGCTTTCATCTAGAAGCTTTCTTTCCGCTTTCTTTCTATTCTTGGAATGATCCTTATCCATTCTTTGAGAAGAGAAAGAAGATAAGATGTAATAGTTGGCGTTTCCCGCTTTTTTTGCTTTCTAGGGTTTTAGATGTTATCTTCTTTCTAGATTTAGTAATAAATCTTGCTTGCTGAGCAAGCCCTAGATTGTGAAAGCGAGGAGATTTTAGGGTTCCCTACTCCTCTGCTTCTCTATAAATAAGAGCCTTTTGCTCATTTAGTTTCTTTAACCATGCTAGTAATAACAAAACACTGAGCCTATTTTGCCTTCTATTTGTTATTGAAGTGTCGTTCAATTGTGTTGTGATAGCAAATTGTTGAGCCTCTTTAGCCAACAAGGAGTTAGTGTGATTGTTGTTTCTATTGTGTAAGAATAAGATTGCAAGCCTCTTTAGCTGCAATTTCTTATTCCAGGCATGTTAGAAGTGAGTTTTGTTCCAAAAGTTCGAGTAATAAAATCATGAGCCTCCTTTGCCTTGATATAAAATCTCAAACTTTCGTTATCTGTGTTTTACTTTTATGATCTTGATTCCAACTTACAGTGAATTGTGTAGGTGTTTGTTGAGAGAGAGATTATTGAAGTATTTTGTCAGAAAATCTACCTTGTTCATTTCTAGTTTCTCTTGCTATGCTTTTTACTTGAGAAGTTAGAAACGTCTTTAGTTTAAGTTAGTCGTAGTTGAAGTTCTTAAATTAGAAAATCTCAGCTGCGGCGTTTGTGTTTTATAAACCTTGTGCTCTAGCTGATCAAAAAGATAGGCAACTTAGTTTTAGTTTACTTTCTTGAACACCATCAGCAAGAGGGAGCTTCCCCTCCTAATTTGAAGAGCAGTTTATTTGTGCATAGCTGTCCGTTTCAAATACGCATACCAGAGGTGCGAATTTAAACGCCAACATTATTTTCAATAAGGGCTTATGTGTGGGGAATTAATTATTTTAATTTCCAAATTATAATTTTCTCCTATGGTAATTTGTAATTGTAATTTTGGAGGTGAATTTACTTTGGTAAATATTTCTAGAGTAACCCAGAGGAATATTCCATCCTAGGCATCCTTTCAAGGTGGGGACCACTCATCAATGTATGTCCTTGCATGTTGATTTGTATGATTTGCATGCTCTTGCATGTTTGGGAACCCAAGTTTGCATGTTGGTGCATATTCTTTTATGGAGCCATCAGAGCTGTCAAAGAATAATGAAGCACATCAGATTGACCAAATTTGATTGGCCATGGTTTAGGTGCCCATGTGAAGGCCACGTGAGCATTGAGTAATTTTTATTATTTTATGGTTTATTCTCCAAATGGGGCATGGTTTTCTAGGGAGGTATTTTGCTTGTGGTTTTGGAAAACTATAGTGGTTTTTTCTCATTCACAAGTCTATGTATTTAGGCCTTGTCATTTGGGAATATGGCTTTGGGATTTTTTGCAGGTTGAAATGTGGAGATGTTGTCAAATTGAAGAGAGGATTTGAAGACTCCATTGTTGCATATTTCTATTTGCATAGAAGCCCATGTTTTAGGGAGCTAGTGAGCTCCACATTTTGGGAGATAGTGAACTAGTGAAGTCCATGCGACGGGAGCTTGAGAGCTTCACTAGAAAAAGGATTGAAAGAGACCAAGAAGAAACTTTTGTTGTAGGTTTGAAGGTTTTTGGACAACAAACAAACTTGAATGTTGTAGGTTTATTACAACAGTGGTTTCTATTAGAGATTGCAAGTTGAAGGAGCTAGAACCTTGTGAAAGAAGTTGGATTGAAGGAGACCATTTTTGTATTCTTTTCCATTTAAAATCAAATTTCTTAAATTTGTAATAATTTTCATTAGCCCACATGGAGGCAAAACAATCTATTTTTAGAAATTCTTTGTTATGTAATTGAAGGAGAGTTTGAATGAAAGCCAAAAAGACATTTCCTATACATTTTTGTGTTATTTCAAATATTTTCTAAGTTGTGTTGTTCGTTGGTGTGACTTTGTGAGTGAGGGTTGGTTTTCCCTTACATCGCATTGTGTTAGTTTGTGTCTCTTGACACATTTTTCATCACTTGTAAATATGATTTTGGAACCACTCAAAAATATGGAGACAAGCTACTTCTTGTTAAAGCCTTCCTTAAGGCTTGCCAGATTGTATATGCAATTTATTTAGGTGGTCAAAACAATCAAGACTAGTATTTTATATCATTCATTTCAATGTTATCAATACATTATAAACAAGGAATAATCTTGGAGGTAGTGTAAGTATAAGTTATTTATATCGATTGGTAAGATGGTTGTTGGCACCCCATCAAGCACTGAGATAGTTCCATGTGCCTCATGATTGGTAGATAAGATGGTTTTGAGCACCCATTGGCCATTAAAATTATAATGTCAAAAATTGCATCGTATGCAATTTTTTATTGCATAGACCCCCCCTTTAGATTAATTAAATTTGATAACGCAATACCCCTTTTGTCCAACCTTAATTTTGTCCTTACCCCTTTCATTCTCGATCATTAAAGTAAACTTTTGTCATGAACGACTACGTGTTATGCATATTTCTACGCATCACATGAACATCCTGAAATGATTCATGACTACATTCTCATTAAGATGGAGATCAACAAGTTGATTAGATTGAATTTCAACCATGAAGGTGAGCCAATTAGACCTAGATTTGCATCTTTTAGAGTGTTGGAATGAATTGTAATTGATTTTCTTTGATTAACCTAATTAGACTACGTGCCCTAATATGAAAAATGCAAGATTTTGGTCATTAAAAAATTGAAACAAAGATTTACAGGCATGTCTAGGAAGGGCAGAGTGATGTGTACCTATCCTAAAATTTTGGTGTTAGCCTCATTATGAGGATAGAGTCACCCAAGGAGTTTGGGTCCTTGTAGGGGTATCTTGCTCTGCTTTTCCAACCCTCTAATGGTAGATCTGAGATCCCTGTCGAATAATTTTGTAGGTGAATTTCCATGAGTTGAAAAGGTATATGGTTTTGAATGCAACAATGGATGAATGATCTTCATGCTTCCTTCAATTATCTTCAAACGTGAAATCTACACATTCAAAGAGAGAAGAAATGTTGTGCCATTTAAGGGCTTTCCTTAGTCAAACCTTGTGTTAGTATTTCTACTTCCACAATGGCAATACTAATGATGAAAATGGATAAATGGTAGGAAGGAATGATGAATCAACAAAGTGGTGCAACTCACCACCCTTTAATGGCTTCCTTGAAGGACTGAAGTCATGCACATCACTTCAAGGTCTTGGATCTTGTTTACTTGAACATTTGAATTCCTTGGAGACCTACAATAAGGGTTAGCCTTCACAAACAATGATAACATGAACATACATAAACTAACATAGGATTTGGCATGATGCTTGGATCTTGAATTGCTGTAATAAAGCTTTGAAATTCTTCTCTTGACTTGCTTGATAGTTCTCTTGATCATAAGTTTTCCAATAGTTTTTTATATGATTTTAAATGATACAATAACCAGGTATTTATAGGTATTTATTCAATTTCTCACAAATTAGATTCTAATAGTTGGCATTTACAAGTTGAATTTCAAATGATAAAATGTTGACACCAACATATTCAAATTTGGATCTTGAAAAAATAGGGGGATTCATACGCCCAAGGGCATCCTAGTTCTGGCCCTATTTTCTAAAAAATAGGGTGTCGGGGATAAAAATTAAATAAATGAATTTGTTCAATGCTTGCAATTTCCTGGAAAATCATAAAAATAGGCTACAAAATACATAATTTAGGAAATTAGGGGGTCAATTAGGGTTAATAATTTAGGAGGAATAAAACATAGTGTGAAATTGTTGAGGAATACAATTTATGATGCTACATTTAGCCCCCACTTTAGTGAGTATGAATTTATGCTCAGACTCACAGTAAAGTAGAAAATCAATGTCAAGAGGGGTCTGATTGTCCAAATGTTGAAGAGATAGGATGACTAAGGATCAAGGAGGAGTGCACAAGCCCCCAAAATCTAAGATCCTATAGCAAGACAACATAAGCACAAAGGAACACACACATGTGTATAGTCGTAAAATTGCACCCCTTGCAATTTCATATACATTTTTGTACCCGCTTTAGTGTCCACTCTCTTAGAATTTGTGTAGGCTCATTTTATCCCCTACAATAGCCTTTTTCCCTTTTCGGGATGCTCAAAACCCCTTTTCAGTAGCTACCCTTGCGTGTTAGCTTTGCATTAGACTTTGTGCTTTCCCCGTTTGTGTTGTTTTATAGCATGACGTGTTTAGACACTAGCACGCCACGTGGACATCTGCATGCCACACTAGCGTCCTGCAATGTTTCAACATTCAAATGACCATTTTAGTGCATGTTTTCCACTTGTCATCTCCCTTGGTCAGTGGTAACAGCTTGAGATGCCTTGTAACCGCCCGAGAAGCTTCCTTTTGCTTCTCTTCTCTCTTTAAAAGGTGTCGTTTCAATTCACTTGTGCTCTCTAGCTCCATTCTTCCAAGTGCTTCTAGCTTCACTCTAGCTTCATTCCAACTTCTAGCTTCCTCTTCCACTTCTTGGCACCGCCCTTTGCAACACTCTCAAGCTTTCACAAGCTCATTACAACAACACTCTTGGCTCTTGTAGCTCTATTGCTCTCTTCATTTGGACTCCTTAAGCCTTGCAGCTCTATCTCCCTTTCCTCGTGCTTGCAAGCATCCTGGGATTCTATATCCCCTATCATTTGCATCTCTACTTTGTGATATGGGTTCTCCTCCTCGAGCGGGGATTGCTTTTATCACCTCTTTTGTGATACGAGATCTCCTCCTTGAGCGAGGATTGCTTTTATCACTCATACTTGGTCGTGCGGGTTATAATCTTCAAGCGGGTTTTTCTTTCACCACACTCTTTGTCAAATTTTCTCTATCTATCTGGCTGTTCGTGGAGGTGGGAACACCAAAACTAGGGTTTGACTAAGGAAAACCCCTATATAGCCCCAACAATTTCTCCAGATATCACACATGCAAGTTTCAAAGACATTCATTTGCTGGAGGTTTCATCACTTACATGGTTGTGAGCATTTCCTTTCTTCTTCTTATCTTTATCATTTCTACTTCACTTTTATTTTAGTTATGTTATATTCTATTGCTTTCTCACATTCCAATATCTCTTAGCAATTAGAGTAGAAGTAGGCATTCTGTTGTTTTTCTGTGATATTCTTTCTTTCTGGTCCGTACGAGATGCTAGCACGCCTCTGGGATGCAAACGCACTGCGTTGTCATCTGTAACCCGTGCTACTACCCTTTGGCTGAGAGCTTCTCAATTTGTCCTGAAAATCTTCGTGACTTGCTCTTTCTGATTCTAGAACTCTCGTGCTATTCTTGAGGTAGTTTAGGGAAGTTTTCCTCATGAGGCTCTCTAAATGAAGAGAAGTGGTGAGTAGCGAATCCCCCTTCTCTACATATTGGTGAACCCGATGTGAAGAAAGGAAAACTAGGAATTTATTTACCCCTACTTGGCAGGGTCATAACTTTTGACTCGGTGCTCGGAATTCAGAACCGTTTGCACCGTTGGAAAGGTTTCCTAGAGAACTAGTGTAGTCCCTAAAATACTATGCCTTTGGCAGTATTTTAGGGACTATCACAAGTTCTAACCTCAAATTATGCTCTGAAGACCTCTGAAAATGCAAATTACTAGAACTTAGAAAGTACCAAAAAAAAGAAATTCTAGATTTTTCAGTTTTTCTTAGTTCTTTCACCAAAATGAATTTAATATATTCTTTTATTAGTTCAGTATCTAGTTTTATTCAAAATATTAGTGATGTTCCATTTCATGCATGTGATGGTGTCTTGGCTTTGCCTATGTCACTTGATATCTTTGATCCTTCTCACGAAAGTCCTCTTGCTTTAGAGGATATTTTGTTGCAAGAAGATGAAACCATTGATACTTTTCTTAATGTTACTCTACCTTCTATTCATTCCAATGCACTCTCTTTTGGAGATGATGCAATTGTGAATAATAAATATCCTCTCCATTCCAATGCACTCTCTTCTAGAGATGTTACATTGGTGAATGATGAATCTCATCTTTGTTCTGATGCACTCTCTTCCAGAGATGATGCATTAGTGCATGATGAATCTCCTTCCACATTTTATCCTATTTGGATCGATGTTGAGAATATGTCTTCAAGTAATTATTCTACTAGTTGTGATGATTCTTTAAATGTAATCTATGTCTCTACTGCCCCTCAAAGGCCTAAGAGACTGGTAATTTACATGACTCTAGCTAGTCCTTCTCCTAAAAGGATTTGTTCTATTGATGGTGTTCCATTTGATGGGTGATTCTCCTTATCTTTCTACGGCTCCCTCTTACAGAGCGGTAGCCCATACTTATAAGAATGAATGAATGAACAATCAAGCCTTCCTCAATCTCCTAAACCTACAACTAAAGGACCTAATGATTATGATCTTGTCGAGCAACTTCAAGTTACTCCGACTAAGATCTCACAGTGGGACTTGCTTCAGTCTGCTCCAGTTTACCAAGGTATGCTTCAGGAGGCCTTGCAAAAGATCCTCTTGCCTTCTTCTGCTAGGCTGACAAATGTTGATGCGTCGATAGCTCATATTCGTGTGGACTTGCCAAATATTATGTTATATCTGTAGGAACTCCCGCCTCTGGAAGTACCGAAGCAACCAGATCCTATGATGATTATAGTTAACATTAATAAAATTGGTATTAGACGTACTCTCATTGACACCAGCTCGGTGCTTAATGTATGTAGCATTGATCTATTGCCTAAGTTTAATATTGATCCATCTTCTCTTATGGCTTCTTCTATTGACATTCATGGGTTCAATAATGTCGGTCGACAAGCCCTAGGCATGATAGTATTGCCTTTGAGGTTGGGACCCGTTACTGTACCCACCCTTGTATATGTTATGTTAGAAAAATTACCATATAACCTTCTTCTTGGTAGACCGTGGATTCATGATATGCGTGCAGTCCTGTCTATCTTGCATAAATCAATTAAGTTTATTTGCAATAATCAAGTAGTCACAGTCAAGGTTGACCCTGATGCTATGCACTTATGTGAGATGGTAGCTGCTGGTCAGGTTTTGATTGTGCCTACTCTTATTCCTTTAGTATCTTCTAGTGTGTTGATGTTTACTCCAACAATACCTACTACAAAGGATACTCTTGAGATAGATGTCCTTAAAGAAGATCCTTCTAAAGCAAGAAATCTTAAGTCTACTTCTTCTACCTATTCTAAAGAAAATGCATGTCTTGGTGATGATTGGGGTTCCTTAGACTTTATAGATTCCTTCATTAGGAAATATAAAGTCAACCCAATCCACTTAGACCTTTCGATAACTTCATCCATACCCGCTATCAAAGATGGTTACTCTTCTGTATCACAGGGTAATGTGAGAAATAGTTGTAATATCCTTAATACTGATCCTCCTCCTTTTGAGGAAGATGACCACACTTCTATTAAAAAGGTTAATGTTGGTAACCCTGTCAGGAAAGATGATGCCA
>VDFB02000008.1:221848646-221941146 GCA_007258455.2 Sequoia sempervirens
TAATGAAGTCAAGTTGGATAATACATCACTCATGAAATCAAACATTTGCTTTGAGATGCCATCGGTAGTTTACTGGAGGGAATTTGGGCAACCCGAGCCCATGGGGCCGGACTTCCCTGGTAGGATTGTTGTTGTGAAGGGCGAACAAGGCAAGGAAATCCGTGTGGTTTCTCCCGGCTTCAAGCTTGGATGATCTGAAAGATTTATACAGAGGGCTCAATTTGAGCACGTGGGTCGAGGCTCGTTTCCAAACTAGAGGTCGTTTGAATCATATCTGGAGCACCTGGAGATGTGAGGCAGGAAAGCTGTTGGGAGTTTGTCGTTTGGAACGGCTCTGGCGAGACGACATTCCGGGGGGTCGGAGTTGCGGAGTCCGGAACCCACAAGGCTGAAAGGCGATCAACATAACCTCCTTATCTTTTAGGTGCTCAGGTCTCAAAGGCCGAGAAGCTGCTGGACGATGGCCGTTTGGAACAGCGGATGCTGAACGGAATTCCGGTAGGAGCGACCCGGCGGACTGGACCCAACATTGTGTTTGGCCTCCAGATTTCCTCCGTTAAGTTTTGAGCGATCGGGGCACTGGGCTCCGGAGGTCGGAAAGACGGGCTCATTTGGCCGTTTGGAACAGCAACGTCCATGCGGAAGTCCGCGAACAGAACTCCGAAAGGCCGGGCCTGGAGGACGCTAGGGAAGTTGCATTTTGCATGTTTAACTCAGTCGGCAAATGGTATGACGAGGCCCAGGGCACGGGCGGACGAGGCAGGTATGCCATTTGAAACAACGAAAACCATGCAGCATCCCGAGGACAAAATCCCGCGGGAGCAGGCCTGGGAGTCTTCAAAGGAAGCAAAGTTAATTTTGCAAATCCCGATAGTGAACAAGGCAAGGAAATCAGGAGTCACGAGTCCGGGGAGTCATTTTTCCGTCGTTTCAAAATTGCTTGAGTTTTAATGTTTTCTGGACGACGACGCGGAGGCTCGGGTCCAGAGTGCACGGGCGCTCTGTAAGAAGAACGACGCCGAGATGACAAGGTTCCGGATTCAACTTTAGGGCAATTTCGAAGGTTTTCTTGCAATTCGACAACATGGGTTTTTAGGTGTTCTCTTCATCTACCAGACAGATGCATTTTAACTTGGTTTTACTTCTCTTAAATGCGAAATCACCCAAAAACAATGTAGGAGGGCGGACGGCAAGCATACCTCAAAAACCCAACAATGAAGACCACTAAGTCTCTAAAGAACCGATTGATGAAGGCAACGGGTGTGGTGGTGGCGAATGGCGAAGGCACTGTATCTCTCGAGCGTTTCTAAACTTCCTCCTGGCTAACCTGACATGTGAAAATGACAGGTCGGGCTACATTTTTATACCCGTAATCGGCATTTAATACACCCATTAATGAAAGTACGGTGGACGAAAAGGTAGGTAAGTTCAAACTCCGAGACGGCGGCGGGAGGTCCGGAACCCAGTGGTCGGAAAGACGCGGACTAACGGCCGCTGACAAACGGGTAACCTTCAACGGCGCTCCGAGCAAAGAAGTCCGGTTAACCGGGCCCGGGGCACGTGAAGGATGGTCCCTTTGCAATACAATTCATGCGGACGGCAGTCAAGGAGCCAGGTCCCGAGGGACGGAAATCCCTTGGAGGATGGCCGTCGGAGACAGCGAAAGAAAAACGGAAGTTCGGGAAGAGCACCCCGAAAGGCCGGGTCCGAAGGGTCTCGAAGTGGTATGATTTGAACTTTGTCACCAAGGCATTGAGACACAGCAGACAACTAACCGGGACCCGGGGGGCAGAAAGATGAAGTCACCCGGCCGTTTAGAATAGCAAAACCACAGGGAAACCCGAGAGGCCGGGCCCGGTGGATGCCAAGAACGCTGGCAGAGGCAAACTGCCAAAGAAACTCCGTAAAGGCCCAGGACTTAGCAAATTTTGCGGGGATGAGGCATGGTCCACTTAAGATGAGACTTTGTGGGCACTTTGACCACTTAGGACACCAAAACGGGGGCACGCAAAATGAGGCGGCGACAAAACAACCCAACAAGGCAAAGGAAAGTGGGTTCCCATTCCGAATGGGGAGTGTGTGTTGAGGGCACAACAGGAGTCACTATTTTTCACAATATGCTATTTTTAGTAAGTGCTATTTTTGGCAATATGGTTTGGCAACAGTTCAGCACTCAGTTACTATTTCTGGCAATGCAGGATTGGCAGAGGCTTCTCCAACTTTCTTGGAGTCAAAAAAGGAAAGTTGATAACTTAAGTCATTATATTTTATTGTTGCTTTTGGACCCCCTTGACTAGGCGTTATGACATAAGTTGATTTTAAAAGGTGGGCTTCATTTTTCGACGCCCAAGTTGGAGAAACTGGAAATAAAAACTAGAAGAATATTAGCAAGCACATTAGAACATGCAAATTTCTCCTTGCTATCTAAAATAGAGCCTAATATTTTGTAAATTGAATCGGCCAACATTTGCAATTAGTTATAATTCAAGAAAAATAATTCATGGGTCGGTCCACCTTCTTGATTTCCTTCTTTGATGGCAATTATGCTCCCTTTGACATCAATGACAACAATATTTCCAACATGTCAAGACATCTTGGAGACTGTCAACCAAAATTTTAAAAATATTAAAATATAGTCTTCAAAAACAAAGCTTAATACCAAAAGGGAGTCCTACTACCTAATGCAATCCCCAAACCATAAACCCATTTCATTTTACATTTACAACAAGGAAAGAGGCTACAAACACTTTCCATGCACCTTCATTCACAAGGAGAAATTTACGACATTTCCATCTATTGATTACTCTCAATACTGAGCTTGCTGCTCAATGAAGTTAACATTTTCACAATTTTGCATTCTATTTCTATGTGTAAGCAGAAGCAAAAATGAGAATTCTAGTCCTCCTAGCAACTCTCAAGATAGATCTACTAACCTTGAGTTTTTTATGTGTAAATTTTTTTCTATACCATATTGATTACTATATAGATGCATAATTGAAAAGTAGTATTCCAAAACAAATAAAAAACCAATAGTGCAACAATGAAATCAACAGTACATAATGTCTATTTATCTCTCCAAATGAAAAAAAGATCTTCATTTTTACATACCAAGCAATTTATCTCCTTGTCCATGACCTCGACATTCTGGAGTAACAGCAAAAGCGGCTACTTCTCCACATTTTTCATCATAGAATGGGAAGAGAGCAGCACATGCAATGATTGAACCATCCCTCTCAACCACAGTGTAATTATCTAATTCTTCAAGCAACTGAAAGAACAAAACACTGCTTAGAAAAAAGCACAAAGTTGATTTCTGTTAATATTTCTTCGACATCTGATCAAAACTTTATCATTAAATTTGTTCTTATTTCTAATTATCCATGTTCTCTGATATCTATAAATATCTCTAGTAAACTTACTAATTAATGCTATGAGATTTCCACAATCCATAATGCTTACAATTTGCTGTTTCTGGATTTTGATTGTGTTTGAATTTTTGCATCAACGTTTGGATGATGGATCACTGAGTGTGATCCGAAACATTGATGCAAAAACTCAAACACAATCAAAATCCAGAAACAGTAAATTGTAAAACTTGATAATGTTTCAACTTTCAAGAGCGAAGGTTGCAGGAATTCTGATTAGTTATAAGTTTATAATGGCAAGGGCATACCTGCTCATTGGTCCGCTTAATCAATGCACCCATTTCCTCCAAAGGTTGTAAAACATGTTGTATTCCATGAAGATCAACTACCCTTGCTGTCCGGGTGCCTTCATACATATCACTGTTTCAGGAACATAAACATCAGCAACAAAAAAATTTAACTGAAATGAATCTGTCTTATAACAATTCAATATAATTGAGTCAACTAGATTTTGTCAATAGCAATTTATTAAAAGCGCAGTGAAAAGAAACTTTAATATGAGAAGGTTGCCACTCATAATTTCTTTCACGTACATGCAAAGGAAATGTCAGTATGCATGGATGTTGCACCAAAAATGTCAGCTGTAAAAATAATCAGATCTAAAACAGCTTTCTGCATATTGTGAAAAAAGACAAAAGCTACATATGGCATATAATCAATGTTCTCATATAATACATACAACCATTTGCCAATGAAATGCATGAAATTTGCATTGAATTTTTTGGATGTTAAAATCCAGAATCTACATTTTCCACATAGACAAACATTACCCACCAAAAGCGGTTTCAATTCTATGGTCATGAATACATTACCAGTGGCAATATTTGTCATGAGTATAATAGATGAATGTACAACCTGAGTTGGCCTGATGGTGAAGGCATGTGTACTACATAAAACAGTTTAAGAAGTTCAATAAGTTCAAGTTTCTCAATGTACAGTGGGTAGCTATTTGTGGGCATTGTTCTCATATTTTGACTATATTGGGCCAAAGGAGTTAATTGAGAGTTTGCAAATTGGTCTTAATTGACAGTTCTTAATTGTTTAGGACAGTTCTTAGATGACATTTGAAGGGTGACTTTTGTATTGAGGCCATTTGGAGTACTTGAGTATGACTCCGAGCTTTTACCCACAAGGGGTTTCCCCACATTCTTTCTTGTTCTTAATTGCAATTTAATCTTGTGCAAGTAATAGTCAATTTTAATTGCTTCCATAATTCACTCTATCTAGCTTCTGTAAATTGATGACTACGTGAGAAGAGTATCCTCCTTAGCTTTGGGATCAAGTGGTATCAAAGCTTCTTTCATTCTTTTTGGGAAGCTTGGTGTTGTTGTGTGAGTGATTTGTAGGTTCATGCCCACACAACCCATTCAAGTGGAAAGAAGTTATCACCTTTTTAAGGAGGTAATGATGCATGTGTAATGTCCCCTTTTGGGATTGCCCTAAATCTTTCCCTAGAATCACAAGCTTAACGTAGTTAGGGTTATAACTTACCACTTAAATGCCTCAAAATAAATCTTGGTTTAGGTCCATAATCATGTTAGATAATATTGGAAATATAATTCATATGATCAGAACATAATAAATGCCTTCTCTATTAAGTTATACAAAAAAAAAATTATTTCAAGACTATCTAAACTACCAATATCCATAATGCATAGTGGAAGTTTTAATCATAATAGGACTTGGATAAGAAACATGATAAGTCTGCCCTAAGCTACCAATCTAAGCCCAAGAGCATGAGCATCTAACCAAGACAACCCACCCCTTGGCCCCAAGCGGCAGGAACGTCCGAACCAAGACAATTCCACCCTTGGGGTGGCCTACTTAGTGGATACACTTGTATCTGCTTTTCTTGTCCATGTTGTCTTATCCATCCTCCTAATGATTGAGACTCCTTGAATCCATCCTAAAAATCAGTCATAGTTAGGCTTGATAGGGGAGCCTTGAAAGGGGTGCTTGTAAACTACTCAACCCATCTAAGCCCAAGAGCATGAGCGCCTAACCAAGACAACCCACCTCTTGGCCCCAAGCGGCAAGAATGTCCAAACCAAGACAATTCCACCCTTGAGATGGCCTCCTTAGCATGAGAGAACCCGTAAACTGCATCTCCCTAACTTGCTTCCTTCAACCTTACATTTGATTGTTTATAGGATAAAGACATTCATATATATATATATATATATAATTGCTACAAGTATCATTATTGCATAATCGTATATAATATATATCTACATCCATAGTTTACATACTCAGACTCAAAGAGTGCTCGGCAAGCCCAAAATTTTTGACTCGGCAAATACTTGACAACTTAAAAATAACTATATGATAACTGATACGGTAATGCCATAATAGTAAGTTAGCAGTATAACAATAACTTAACACGGTAATGCAATTAAAATCTGTGTATAATAGTATAAGTTAACTATATACAAACTTAAACTATTCATTATGATAACTGATAACGTGTATCATGGAACTTGAATGAAAATAATTGGCAAGTGAATATGTTTTTTCGCGAGTACTCAAAGGTTTTTTCGCGAGTACTCTCCAAATAATCGATGAGTGAATATGTTCAAGCGAGTGGCGAGTAAAAGTCAAGAGTACTCGCCATGGCAAAAAATTGTGTGATTACTCAGCTACTCGAAGAGTACTCGCAATGTATGTAATCTATGTATATATCTATATAATTTTATATAAGTATATATAATTATTTCTAATTGATTTCAATCTTCCAATAATCACTTTATATATATATACTTCCCTTATTGATTTATCATTTGTCTTCACTTATCCCTTCTTGAGCCAACTTCTTCTTCCCACATATTTCTTCTTCCAAATCTGAGTATATCATATTAATGTATCGACTGCTATGCTCAGGAAATACTCCTATGTTTGTACTTTTTTGTTTCATATATCTCTCTTATGTTCCCTTTATACCTTGCAAAATCCCCAAGAGGGGTGACAATATAGAGGGAGATGACTTCATGAAGAGGGACGTCCCGTTTTGCTAATATCCTCTTAAGACCTAAGTGATGTCGTTTTGCATTCACTAGTTCTTAATCATCATTGCCCATGATATGAATCACTGCTCCTAGTTAAGTGTTGCCTTCTTTAGAAATGGGATCGCAGCCTTTGTTCATTAAACACACACACACACACACACACACACACACACACACACATATAAGATTTATATGTTTTTAATATTTGTTTGGTTATTTATTTTATTTATTTATTTGTATTATATATTTTAGGGTTGCAATTTCAGGGGCATGACAGCATGCAAGTGGATGAAAGAGGTAATAGGTATGGAAAGAGAAGAAGAGTGATGTGGAAGCAAGGTTCCTTAAGATGACAAGTGTCGTTGAGAGTCTTTTTCAATCCTTGAAGACCATGAAGAGCCTTGTGCAATCCGTTGCAGCAAGGTTGGACAAAGATTCCAATGAATGAGAGGAAGAGCTTAAGCCAAAGAAAAGTCTTCCAAACAAGTCTTAGTTTAAAGCAAAAACCAAGATTAATTTTCGTAATTTGAAGGTGAAGTAGATGTACAAAAACATGAAAATTGGATCACACTTGAAGTATATTTTAAGATGCATACTCTTACTCTTGAGCAAAAAATTGCATTTGCTACACTAAGGTTGGCAAAACATGCCTTTAGTTTGTTTGGTAGTCTCTTATTCCCCATGGCTTTGAAACAAACTTCAATAAGTTCTTGGGATCATTCTAAAACATTATTTAGGAAACAATTCTATTCAACTATGTCATAAGGAAGAAAAGAGTATGGAATGGCAATTTCTTAAGCAAAAAAGAAATCAAAGTGTACAAGAATACACTAGTGAATTTCGTACAAGGGTTATTCAAATAGGTAAAGATGTGCTTGACGTTGAAATTTTAATTATGTTCACAAGAGGTTTACAAAATCATCTTTGTAGGCCCATGCTGCTCTCTAAATCAGTTGACATAGATGAAGTGTACGCACTTGCTCATTATCTTAAGATACATTTTTTTCTTTCTTCTTCCAAGCCTAAAGAAAGTTAAGGCCAATACAAAGCACAAGGAAGTAATGTATTCCACCAGCACTGAAAAGAAATCTGCACATTGTGATCACTGTAAGGAAGGTCATGTAGAGTCTTCATGATTGAAGTTGCATTCAAAAAAGAACCCACACAAAAAGGGTAAAAGGAATTATAATCTCTCCACTAGCAAGGATGAAGAAGTTAAGCAAGTTAAATGCATTTCAAAGGCGGACTCTAGGTTCTCTTGCACTACTAAGAAGGTTGGAGTCTTGAATAGAAAATTGATCAACATTAAGATCTTTGTCAATAATTTTAAAGTTAATGCTCCATCTAATTCATGTTCACAAACAAACTTGATAGCAAAGAGCTTGGTTAAAAAGCTTGGTTTGAAGACATTTCAACACCCAAAGTCCTAGGGTTTAGATTGGATTAAGGAAGTTAATCAGATTTTGGTTGATGAGCAATGTAAATTGAAGTTGGTTATTTATAAATTTGTCAATGAGATTGTGGCAGATGTTGCTCCAATGGATATTTGTGGAGTTGTTTTTGGCAATCCTTATTTGTATGACAAGAAAGAAATCTTCTATAGGAGAAGAGACGGATATCGATTCATCAAGAATGGAAAATCCTTCAAGTTGTATGCCTATCCTAGTGGCAAGATATCTTCTAGACTTTGAGTCTTCATGTGAAGTGATTAAAAGCACCTCTATCTTTCCAACAAAGAAAATTAATGTTGATAATGTAACTCCTACAGCAAGTAACTTTTCATTGTCTCATCTAGACTTATCGAGAAGGAGTTTTACTAAGGTTTGGTATGTTGTGATAATATGGTGCAAGATAACATGAATTTGTTGTAAAAGGTGATTAAATGTTTGCACATAATAAATTATTTAATTTAAAGAAAAAGTGTTTTTTGGAAAAAGTAGCAAAAAGCAAAAAATCACTTTTCCATAAAAAAATCTTTTTTGAAAAAGCAACAAAAAAGCAAAAAACTTTTCTTTGGAAAAATCAATGAAAAAAGCTATAAAAGGGTGTGTTGCGACCTCATTTGGATATGCCTAAGAATGATAATGTTGTGTTGCCATAATGGCTTTGGTTCTCTTCAATCTTTAAGGACAAAATCCCTCATAGACTTCTAGTTTCGAAATTGCAAGATATTCCCTAGCTAGACTGTGTTGTGATTCTAGCCAAGAGTCACCATTGGAGCTGCTTTGAAGTTTCAGTGTTGGGTTTTCAGTATGAATATTTTGATTAGGTGATATGTCATTCAAACCTGTTTAAAAACATGGTTATAGCTTGCATTCATTTTGGATGCATGTGGGAGTGATTTGATGACGTTTTCTAAGTTTATATCTTGTAATGTCCCCTTCCAGTTGACATATCTCAGTTCATGAGATTAGCCTATTATGTGACCCTCGTAGGCTAATAGGATGGATAGAGGGTCTAGTTGAGGCTTCGCCTGGCTTCAGTTGGCAGAATCACTCAGTTTGGCTTTCGTTCGGGCTCGTTCGGACATCATTTGCTTGACTTATTATTTTTAGTAAGTAGAGTCACTCAGCAGAGCACCCCTGCTATTTTTAGCATTATGGTTTGGTCGTATGTGGATTCAGTCACTTATCACCTGGCTTCAGACAATTCGTCAATTGGACCTGTTTTGAGAGATTTATTAATATTTATTTGCCAAAATAAATATTAATTATTTTTAAGCTTATATTATAAAGTTATAATATAATTAAATATTATAACTTAAGTGACTTTATGGGGGTCGACCATCATAAAGAAGGGGCCACTTTTCAATTATTATTTATAATTAAAAGTGCGTCCAAACTATGGGAAAATTAAAAGAAGAACTTAAAGTTTATTTAAATGATGCTTTTTGGAGAAATTCGACCCAACTGAGGAAATATAAGTTTCTTTGAGAGAAACTCATTGCATTATGTTATGAAAATCGACTTTGATGAATTCTTCCTTCAGAGAACGGAGCCAAGGGTTTCAGTTGTCTATTTGCATTGGAGAACGAGCCATCTTCAGTGTTGCAGTTCAGAGGCTGTGAGATATCAGCTGATTTATTGCCTACGGTTGAATAACTTCATTCAGAGGTTATTACAGTTTTTACTGTGAGTTCTTAATAGTCAGGGTTTTGATCGATTGCTTTCCAGAGAGGATCTTTTTGCTCTTATCGTCTGTTCTCAAACATCTAGCACACTTTCCTAGAAGGTACGGATTTATACTTGCTGGTTTTGGGCCGTACCATTCAGCCTTGAGGCCGTACTTCTCCTGTAGAGTGGGACGCCTTGCTTTTTCAGTCTCTGCCAACATCAAATGGGACGGTTTGCACACTTTTCGAGGCAGGAGAAATGTTATATGAGGTTGGCCGTACAAAACCTACACCATTCTGGAGCGCCTATAATCAGCAAATCAGGTTTTTAATTAATGCAATCAGCTTTGCCTTTTTATTTGCATGTTAGGGTTTGAATATTGTAAGCACCGAGAAAGCGTAATAAAACCATTTGCTATCGATTCAGAGATTCAAATATGTCAGCTTTTAGCTTATTGAACTTATTATAGATTTTAGAAGCAATTCTTTCAAAATCGCATTCTTTATTATTGCATGCAAAAACTCAAAACATTCAAAAACACCAAAAAAACAAAAAAATACATTCAGTTCCGGAACAGTGAGAACAGGGGTTTCTACAATGGTATCAGAGCGGTTTCCTGCCAGCTTGAGGGTTTGGGATTCATATGCAGCCACAAGAGGTTGGGCCTCACAGATATTACACTCGCAGGAGAGCTTTGATTGACAAGGAACAAGGAGTGAACAGGCAGCCGAGTACCATGGCTGACAGAACAAAGATTCCTCCAAATCCTAGGGATGATGATGCAGAGATCAGACAGACTCTTAGAGATCTTCGGACAGGTCAGCAGCAGGTAGCTGATGTATTACAGCAGTTGACCATGGCGATCCAGAGGATTGGTTCACCTAGGAGACCATCACCACGTCGTGATGAGGACAGGAGTGATGCAGGTTCACGGAGGATACCCAGGACTGTCTCACGGTCAGCTGATAGGCCTACCCGTCCGACTTTTGTGAGACAAAAGCCCGATGGACCTATTATAGATGAGGAGCCTAAGGCAGTGTTCACTGATATTCTTATGGCAGCGAACAATGAGTGGGAGTTATTGACCCCAGAGGTTAGAGAGAGAATCACTTTTGACAGGTTTATCACACAGAGGCGAGAGCATTACAGGAACAGGCCTGATAGGAGGCCTAGGCATCAGAACAGTGACCTGAAGCACGCCACAAACAAGCTCTCTTTAGCTAAGTTTGACGGCAACGGTAAGGTTACAGCACAGACTTGGATCAGTAAGTTGGATACCTTCCTTACATTGCGTCCCATGGCGGAAGAGGATGCTATTAGATATGCTACTTTGCATCTTGAGGGGGCAGCTTATGACTGGTGGCACCATGGGATGGTGACACTTCAGCATGACCGTATTACCACCTACCAGGAGTTCGTGGACAGATTGGTGGAACGGTTTGACAAGAAGGATCCTGAGACTTACTTCAGAGATTTGGCCCAGTTGAAACAGGTTGGTAGCTTGGATGCTTACATAGGAGACTTCTAGCAGTTGTCTGTGATGGTTCCTAACATATCGGAGAGGTGTATGGTTGTACTCTTCGTGGAGGGACTGTTGGAACCAATAAGAGGATGGATCAAAGCATTTGATCCTCTCTCACTTCAGGAAGCAATGAAGAAGGCGCGCAGCATGGAACTTGCAGTGCCATCTAGCAAGTTCAACTCCAGGAATACCTCTTCATTCAAGGACAACAAAGGATTCAATAATAATAAGGAAAAATCTGATTTTAGGAGTGATTCAAAGGGGAAATCAGCAGCACCCTTGGATCGTGAGACTCTAAATGATTTGCGCAAGAAGAAGCTTTGCTTCTACTGTAAGGGTCCCTACGACGCTAACCATGACTGTCCTTTGCGTCCAAAGGGTAAAGCCAATAGGGTCATGTGGGCTTATTATGAGGACTCGGAATCTGAGAATTCCGATCAGCAGGAGAGTTCTAAGGAGTCAGAATCAGAGGCTTCAGAGCCTAAGGCGGAGGCAGAGTCAGAACTCCAAATCCAGGAGGCACGGTTATCTAGCATTCAGTAGGAGGGATCTTTCATACTCCGTGGAGTTTTAGCTGGTCAAAAGGTTATCACCCTTTTAGAAACAGGTGCCACCCATAATTTTATAGATGCCAGATTTGTTGAGAAGCGTAGGCTCATAACCGAGGAGTTTGAGGGCATTCGGGTTAAGGTGGCTGATGGTTACACTCTCAAATGTGACCGTATGATTAAGGACCTCTCGTTGCGCTTGAATAATTATGAGTTCAAAGCTGATTATTATGTGGTGAATATAGGAGATATTGATTTAGCTTTGGGCATGAAGTGGCTTCATTCCCTTGAGGAAGTCACACTTCGTCTCAAAGACATGGAGATTCGATTTGATGTGGATGGAAAGACTCATATTCTGAAGGCCATCCGAGATAGTAACGTCAGGACCATTTCTTTCCGACAGATGGAGAGACTTATGCGTCATGACATGGTTGAGTGGGCTACCGAGTGCACTTTGACACCTATACAGGAGGGACAGCATAAGACCGAGTATCATCCTGACATTCAGCAGTTGAGAGTTAAGCATGGGAAGGTTTTCAGTGACATTCCACCAGGGAGACCTCCGGACAGGGGCATTGAGCACATCATAGAGCTTGAGGAGGGCGCTAAGCCCGTCATGATTACTCCTTACATGCATCCGAAGCAGCTTAGGGTCTTCCACTCCCATTTGAGGAGATATGTACTCGTCTTCTTCGATGATATTTTGGTCTACAGCAAGACATGGCAGGAGCATTTGGCTCATTTGGATACAGTACTCAGTATTTTGGAGAGGGAATCCTTGTATGCCAAGGAATCCAAATGTGATTTAGGGATGACTGAGTTGTTATACTTAGGCCATATCATCAGTGCCGGGGGAGTGCGGATGGATCCTGAGAAGATTCGTGCTATCGTAGACTGGCCTACTCCAGGGAACCTTACACAGCTGCGAGGATTTCTTGGGTTATGTGGTTTCTATCGCAGATTTGTTAGTGGTTATTCACGCCATGCAGCACCTATGACGGATTTGTTGAAAAAAGGTGCATTCATTTGGACTCCTGAGGCACAGGAGTGTTTTGTGAGGTTCAAGGAGCTTATGACTACGTGTCCAGTGTTGGCACTACCAGATTTTAGGAAGCCTTTTGAGCTTCAGTGTGATGCTTCTGGTGAGGGTATTGGAGCGGTGCTTATGCAAGACAAGCACCCGATTGTTTATGAGAGCAGAAAACTCAGAGGACCAGAGAGGCTTTACAGTATTTATGATAAGGAAATGCTGGCCATATTGCATGCCTTGGCCAAATTCAGCAATATCTCGTGGGCAGTAAGTTTTGTATTAAGACTAATCATAATAGCTTGAGGCATTTCCTAGGGCAGCGAGATTTAAATGACCGTCAGCAGAAGTGGGTGAGTAAGTTACAGGCATATGACTTTGATATCACCTACATCAAAGGTACACAGAATGTTGTTGCTGACGCTCTTTCACGCCGGCCTTATCTGAGTTCTATGGTACATATTGCAGAGGACTGGAGGCATTTGATTGTGGCAGAGTATGCCAAGGATACATGGGCATCTGGTATTGTTGAGGGATCTATGGTGGACACCAGGTACACACTTGTGAATGTCTTGATCATCTACAAGAACAGGATTTTCTTGATTCCAGGATATGAGATGAAGAACACCATTATGCGAGCCTTTCATGATGTACCCACAGCAGGGCATCCCGAGTACTTCAAAACATACAGACAGGTTCAGGAAAGGTTTACATGGAAGGGTCTTAAGGCAGATGTTCTTCAGTATGTGCGTGAGTGCCCTGTTTGTCAGCAGAACAAGCAGGAGAACACATATCCGGCAGGATTGTTGCAGCCACTTCCGATTCCTGATAGGAAGTGGGAATGCCTGTCGATGGACTTTATTACGGGCTTGCCCAAAGCCCAGGGACGTGATTGCATATATGTAGTTGTGGATCGGCTGACGAAGTATGCCCACTTCTTTCCGATTACCACCACTTACACAGCCACACAGGTAGCAGAGGTTTTCTTCCGTGAAGTTTTCAGATTGCATGGGTTGCCTCGGAGCATAGTTAGCGATAGGGATAGTCGGTTCCTGAGTCACTTCTGGCAGGAGGTGTTCAGACTTTGTGGGACCGAGCTTACACCGAGCACCAGTTACCACCCGCAGACCGATGGTCAGACGGAAATAGTGAACAAATGGGTGGAAGGCTACCTCAGGAATTACATTGCAAGGCAGCAAAAGGCGTGGGTCAAGTGGATATATTTATGCGAGTATTGTTACAATACTACTTTTCACATGACCATTCAGATGTCCCCCTTCATGGCGTTGTATGGTTATAAGGCGCCTAGTTTTCTGGATTTGCTACTGAGTGACAGTAGAGTGCCTAGTGCTGGAGATTTATTGCAAGAGAGTCAGGACACTATAAGGGCTCTTAGGGAAAATATTGCTAAGGCACAGAATCAGCAGAAGCAGTATGCAGATCAAAAGAGGACAGAGAGATCTTTTGAGGTGGGAGACATTGTATATCTCATGCTGCAGCCCTACCGTCAGTCTACTCTCAGGAAGAGTGGATCGGAGAAGCTCAAGCCACGGTATTATGGTCCTTTCAGGATTCTGAGGCGTGTTGGAGAGGTGGCTTATGAGCTAGAGCTTCCAGCGGATAGTAAGGTCCACAATGTTTTTCATGTGTTACGTCTCAAGAAGGTGTTGGGACACCGTGTGGTACCTTCAGCAGTTTTACCTCCCTTAGATGACGAGGGAAAGTTGATCTTAGTACCTTAGTCTATCCTGGAATACAGAGAAAGACAGCTACGCAGGAGGACTATCAGGGAATATTTGGTGAAGTGGAGAGATTTACCAGTATAGGATGTTACGTGGGAGAGTGAGGAGATTTTGCAACATCCGGAGTTGAGATTGCTTGAGGACAAGCAATTTCAGGAGGGGCGGACTGTAATGTCCCCTTCCAGTTGACATCTCTCAGTTCATGAGATTAGCCTATTATGTGACCCTCGTAGGCTGATAGGGAGGATAGAGGGTCTAGTTGAGGCTTGGCTTGGCTTCAGTTGGCAGAATCACTCAATTTGGCTTTCGTTCAGGGTCGTTCGGACATCATTTGCTTGACTTACTATTTTTAGTAAGTAGAGTCACTCAGCAGAGCACCCCTGCTATTTTTAGCAGTATGGTCTGGTCGTATGTGGATTCAGTCACTTATCACCTGGCTTCAGACGGTTCGTCAATTGGACTTGTTTTGAGAGATATATTAATATTTATTTGCCAAAATAAATATTAATTATTTTTAAGCTTATATTATAAAGTTATAATATAATTAAATATTATAACTTAAGTGACTTTATGGAAGGGGTCGACCATCATAAAGAAGGGGCCACTTTTCAATTATTATTTATAATTAGAAGTGCATCCAAACTATGGGAAAATTAAAAGAAGAATTTAAAGTTTATTTAAATGATGCTTTTTGGAGAAATTCGACCCAACTGAGGAAATATAAGTTTCTTTGAGAGAAACTCATTGCATTATGTTATGAAAATCGACTTTGATGAATTCTTCCTTCAGAGAACGGAGCCAAGGGTTTCAGTTGTCTATTTGCATTGGAGAACGAGCCATCTTCAGTGTTGCAGTTCAGAGGCTGTGAGATATCAGCTGATTTATTGCCTACAGTTGAATAACTTCATTCAGAGGTTATTACAGTTTTTACTGTGAGTTCTTAATAGTCAGGGTTTTGATCGATTGCTTTCCAGAGAGGATCTTTTTGCTCTTATCGTCTATTCTCAGACATCTGGCACACTTTCCTAGAAGGTACGGATTTATACTTGCTGGTTTTGGGCCGTACCATTCAGCCTTGAGGCCGTACTTCTCCTGTAGAGTGGGACGCCTTGCTTTTTTAGTCTCTGCCAACATCAAATGGGACGCCTTGCATATCTCAAGGGTTTGCACACTTTTTGAGGCAAGAGAAATGTTATATGAGGTTGGCTGTACAAAACCTACACCATTCTGGAGCGCCTGTAATTAGCAAATCAGGTTTTTAATTAATGCAATCAGCTTTGCCTTTTTATTTGCATGTTAGGGTTTGAATATTGTAAGCACCGAGAAAGCGTAATAAAACCATTTGCTATTGATTCAGAGATTCAAATATGTCATCTTTTAGCTTATTGAACTTATTATAGATTTTAGAAATAATTCTTTCAAAATCGCATTCTTTATTATTGCATGCAAAAACTCAAAACATTCAAAAACACCAAAAAACCAAAAAAAATACATTCAGTTCCGGAACAATGAGAACAGGGGTTTCTACATATCTCACTGCCCAGACTGTAACAGCAAAGTTTCAAACCTCTTTCAGACCTACACCAGCCATCTATTTGCCAATCTTTGAGGTATATTTGTTAATTCCATGATGAGTGGTTAGTTCTTTGATGTTGTGATACATGTGGGGATGTTCTATCAAATTTTTTCATGACTATACTTATAACAACAAATGCATATCTTAAATTTAGAAGTTCTCAAATGAGCTAACATTGTAACACTGAGTGGTAGTACCACCAGTGAGTTGCTCTTGATATTTTGCTATTACTCACCCCACTAAATAAGTGGCTTATTGGTTCTCACTCACCGCTGAAAAGCGGAAGAATTGCTCTAACTTATTGTATTCACTCACTACTAAAAAGTGGGAGTTGTTATTTCTTGTTGTATTTGCTCACCACTAAAAAGTGGAAGAGTTGGCTTTACATTTCTAGTATTGATTGAGCTTTCCTACTGAAACATGAAAGTGCTAATCTAACCCCACTAGATAAGTGGATTACTCTCAACTACTTCATTTCATGTATAATTGTAATCATGTACATCGTATGCTCTCACCTTGCCCACACAGGAAACACGGTGATCAGAAAGTGGAAAGGAAGTGCTTGGCATTTCATTCTGTTTTGAGTTAAAAAGTTTTCTCAAAAAAATTAAGGGTGATTATTACAAGACCTCTTTAGTTATTGCAAAAAAAAATAATGTGGGCTCAATATAATGAACTTATAAATCTGCCAACATTCTTCTAAGCCAAACTACTTCACATGCCTCCTTTGTTGCTCCTTTTATTACAAAAACAGCACACAGAAAGTTAACTAAGATTGCATAATAATCTGTTAAGAAATAAGGAGCAAAAGCATCCTTCTATAGGATTACAACTATCTTATCCACAAAGGATAAAGATGACAAATATCTTATCCACAAAGGATAAGGATGACAACTCATAGGATAAGATTGACAACTCATAAAGCAAAAACGTAAATCTTATCCACAAAGGATAAGGAAGACAACTCATAGGAAAAATATCTAAAGTCAACATGACTTTATTAAAGAAGATAACTAAAGTCTATCCTAAAAGCTAATTGACCATTACAAGATAAAATATTACTTTAATACCCTTCCTTAATGGTCATTCTACTAACTACACCAAGTTTATCCCACAATTTTACAAATTTGTCAGGACTCAAGGACTTGGTAAGAATGTCTACAGTCTGGTCCTCAGTTGGACAATACTGCAACATCACCAATCCATCTTTTACAAGTTGCCTGATGAAATGACAATGAAACTCCACATGTTTGGTATGCTCATGGAAGAATGGATTCTTGGCAAGCTTTAGCACCCCTTGATTATCGCAAAACAAGGGCGAAGGCCCTACTTTAGACATTTGCATGTCTAAAAGCATTCTCCGAAGCCATTTTGCCTCACATGTTGATTTGACTATTCCCCAATACTCTGCTTCCGTTGAGGAAAGAGCTACCGCTTGCTACTTCTTATTGGTCCATGTGACTACACTCGTACCAAGACTGAAAACATATCCGGAAGTGGACTTCTTGTCATTAACAAAACCTGCCCAATCTGAATCTGTGAACCCAACCAACCTAGGATCTTTGCTTCTACTATACAAAATGCCAAAGTCAAGTGTCCCTTTCACATATCTCAGTACCCGCTTCACTGCAACCCAATGTTCTCCCTTTGGGGCTGTTATAAAACGGGAAATATAACTCACAGCATAACTCAAATCAGGTCTAGTGGTTGTAAGATAAATAAGGCTTCCCACTAGTTGTTTGAATGCTAACTCTGATTACTTTTGAGTCGGTTTTGGCTGAAAGCTTTAGCCCTTTCTCCATAGGTGTAGACAAGATATTGCAATCTGTCATTCTGAATTTGTCTAGCAAATTTTGGGCATATTTAGATTGAGAAATAAAAATACCACCATTTGTCTACCAAACCTCTACACCTAGGCAATAATGTAGGAGGCCTCAATCTGTCATGTCAAAAGCCTTACACAAAATACATTTGATTTCTTCAATCAAATGTGCCTCACTACCTATAATGATGATATTATCCACATAAATGACCAAAAGGATGATTTCATTACCTATGCTTTTGGCGTATAAATTTGGATCTGAAGGACTTTGTTGGAATCCCTGCTGATCCAAATACCTATCAATCTTTATGTACCATGCCATGGGTGTCTGCTTCAGGCCATAAAGAGCCTTCTTTAGTTTGCATACCTAATGCTCCTTTCCTACAACTTGAAAACCCTAAGGCTGAGTCATGTACACTTCTTCCTATAAGTCACCATTGAGGAAGGCACTCTTCACATCCATTTGATGGACTTTCCAGCCAACCTGTGCTACTATAGCTAGAACTAACCAGATGGTGCTCATCTTTGCTGTAGGAGCAAAGGTTTCCTCATAATCAATACCTTCTCTTTGCAAGAACCCTTTAGCCACCAATCGTGCTTTGTACTTATCAAGTGTACCATCAGCTTTGTACTTGAGTTTGTACACCCATTTGCAGCCAATGGGTTTCTTCCCTAGTGGAAAATCTTAAAGATCCCAAATCTTATTTTTCATAAGACTCTGATGTTCAACTTCCATGGCCTTTTCCCATTCAGGTTTATCTTTTGCCTCAACAAACACTTGTGGTTCATACACTCCCTGAATATTGGCCATAAGAGAAAAGTTAACCATGTTCTACTTGCTCTTGCCTCTAGATGATTGACCCTCAACCATTTCTTCATCTCGAACATCACCGATGAGTTTTTCCCACCACTTAGGTCTGTTTGTAGAAACCCTTTCATCCAAATCAACGTCGTTATCATGACTTGGGCTTCCTATTGTTGTGTCATTTGGATGTTGTTTGAGAGAGGTAGGACAAATTGAGGTGTTTGTACCATTGATGCCAAAGAGTAGTAATGGTTGATGCACTCTTGGCTGCCAATGCATGTTCCTTGACCTGTCCATTTTCAACTAATCTATATAGTCCATGATCTTCTATACCAAGAGCAATAGTCTTCTCAGTATCCTTGTCAATGATATTGCATTTATGTTTGCTGAAAATGACATCTAAATTAGGACTATGTCGTGTAATCGGACTTACTAAAAGTAGATTGAGCTCCATTCCAAGTACGTAGCACACATTGAGAAAAACTAACTTTTTCCCTCCAAATATTAGTTGCACAATCCCTCTACCTTCAACTGTGTACTTTCACTGCCACCAAAGATCATTGAATAAAAGTAGTGTACTCTATGAACCAATCTCGCCTATTGGTGAAGTGACGTGATGCTCTTGAATCGATGTACCATGTAGATGACTCTAACTAATCTATTGGTATTCGGGCCATGAAAGCATAGAAAGTTGACGCCTTCTCTTCTGAATGCTCTACGACATGAGCCTTCTGCTGAGGCCTTCCTTAGTTGGATTTTGTTCAACCAACCTCTTTCTGCAGTGCTTCTTCATATGACCCAACTTACCACAATAATGACATGATATTTTTCAAGTTCTTTGTTCCATCCTCGTTGTTACCTTGTCCTTTTTTGTGTGACCATTTGCCCGTGCCTTTGTCGTTGGCTGCAAATGCTTGTTCCACACTCGTTATTTCACTGCTGCTACCAAACTGTTTCTTCCATCTATCCTACTGTAAGACCTTATTGCATAGCTCTTCAAACTTCAGGTCAACATTCGTAGCGGTGATATTGAACGTCTCAATGAAATGCTCATAAGCACATGGTAAGCTTTTTAATGTGATTACCACCATGTTCTCTTCTTCCATTTTTCAACCAATGGCTGACAACTGATCCTTAATGTCCTTGATCTTGAGTAAATGCTCTTGCAAGGCCATTCTCTCATCCATTGTGATCAAAAAAAGCATATTCTTCAGAAAGAAGGCCCTACCTTTATCTAAAGTTTCACGAAGGTCACACAGATGCTTCCAAATCTCAGTTGAAGTCGTCCTTGTTTGGACTTCAGGATGCATGGCATTGGTCATAGATAATTTGATCAACATGATTGATTCTCTATCACATTCATCAAACTTGTATTGGTCTTTACCCGTAACCGTTGGCTAGGTGGCGGTACCAAGGACGATCTTTTCGAGGCATCGGTACTCAAAAATCGTTAGCATGTGTTGCTTCCAGGTGTTGTAATTCACACCAGTAAAACACTAACTACCTTCCAACATGATGTTGGGTAATGAAAACATCCCTCCCGTAATTCAAAATCACAGAAAACGAAGAAGCTTGCTGTTGTTAGAAAAACCATTGAAATTTTTGGGAAAAAATTTGCAAAACCCGAGCAGCAAAGTAAAGAACCCACAATTTTTTTAAAAAAATGGGCAAAAATTCTGGAAAAATCTGCAAAAAAATTAAAAAAAATGAAAAAATCTGCAAAAAATTAAAATTTTGGAAAAAATTGCAAAAATTCCAAAAAATCTGCAAAAAATTTTGAAAAAAATCTGCAAAAAATTCTGAAAAATCTGCAAAAATTCCGAAAAAAATATGCAGAAATTCTGGAAAAATACGAAAAAACAAGTCTTAAAACCCTATGTGATTTTTCACTGTTAAAAAACCCACGAATTTTGTAAAAAAATCCGCCAAAAAATTATAGAAAATAGACCCACAATTTTTTTTTGAAAAACAAAAATCGTCAAAAACCTTTGTACGAATCCGTACAACTTCCTTTGGCATGTTCTTCTGTGTCTCTTGCATGCAATTCGTCAGTGCCACAGTCCGTAGAATTCACGCTCACCAATCCCGAGAATTTACAAAACCCGAGCTCTAATACCATATTACAAAAACATCACACAGAAAGTAAACCAAGATTGCATAATAATTTGTTAAGAAATAAGGAGCAAAAGCATCCTTATATAGGATAAAAAATATCTTATCCACAGAGGATAAGAATGACAAATACCTTATCCACAAAGGATAAGGATAACAGCTCATAGGATAAGATTGACAAATCATAAAGCAAAAACGTAAATCTTATCCACAAAGGATAAGGAAGACAACTCATAGGACAAATATCTAAAGTCAACATGACTTTATTAAAGAAGATTCCTACAGTCTATCCTAAAAGCTAATTGACCATTACAAGATAAAACATTACTTTAATACCTTTGTGTTATGCTTTTGTAGAGAAAAGTGAAACTACATGTTGTTTCTTGTCAATCCATGAAATTACTCAAGTTCCAATACCAAACACATAACCTAATGTAGATTTCCTATCATCCATGAATCATGCCCAATCCAAGTTGGAATATCCACATGGCTGAATCTCCTTACATGTACAATATAGAATGGAAAACTCCTTTGTTCCCTTCACATTTCTTAGCATCCTTTTAGTTGTTGTCCATTGTTTTGCTCTTGGAGCTGTCATATATCAAGAGATATAGCTAACTAATCAGCTCAAGTCAAGCCTAGTGGTTATAAGATGGATCAAGCTGCCAACTAGTTGCCTATAGACTGATTCATTTACTGCTTTTGCATCAATTTTGGAAGTTTCAGCTTTGTCTCTATGGTTGTAAATGTGATTTTACAATCTAACCATCCTAAATTTATCTAACAATTTTTTTGCACATTTTACTTGAAGAGCAAAAATGTGATTAGTTTACCATACTTCTATGCTTAAGCAATGATGTAGGAGGCTTATATTTGTAATTGATGAAACACACACTTATACTAAGAGGGGAGTGAGTCAATATAGATCAAAACTTTACTTTCTACAACTTAAATAATCACGGAAATATTACTTCAAAACTTAAACACCCATAGCAATTACCATACATGCAAGATCGAGCAAGTAAGCACACACATAAGAGAGACACGATTTTATGTGGAAACCCTTACGGGAGAAAATCATAGCAAAACATTGCTTGTATTAATCTTCTCACAAATTTCGTAGGCACCAATCCACTAGAGACTCCAATCCCCACCACTGAGCACCAACCCAGCAAGAGACACCAATCTCTTCCAATAAGAGGCTCTAACCTCCACAAGAACAATATAATAATTTTATTTGCGACTTCTTAGATCTGCCCTCTCAACTGCTCACAAATCTGCCATGCATCTCACAAATCTGCAATATAGTCTTCAATAATTCTTCTCATAAAGACGCCATGATATTGCTTTATTTTTCTTTCCTTCTCACAAAATTACTGCTATAAATCTGCTCACATATGTCTCGTACATCTGCTCAAATAGCTTTTTATTTCTGCTCTTCATGTAAATAATATTCCTTGAATTGATTGATTTGAAACCCTCTCACAATCCTTTATTTATACTTGACTTCATGACTCTTGACCCAAGGGAGGTGACTCCTCCAAGAGGGTCAGCCTTCTTATCATAAATAATATTTATTTATTTTTAATTTCTTTCCCAAAGGTGGGTGCACCACTCTTGGGGGTAGGCCCAATTTGGGAACCCCAATAAATAATAATTAAATTAATTTAATTTCCCCTACATGGGGCGACTCCAAGAGGAGGGTCGACCTCATAAATAATAGAATATTTTATTTTATTTTTATTCAATTATCTTCAACACTCCAAAGTGGGGCCACCAATATTACCAAGACATCTTTGACATCAATGACAACAATATTTCCAACAGTAATGTCAAAAGAGAAACATAAATTTGATTTTAGCCTTTCAATTGCTCTAACCTCATTATCTGTCATCAACATAAATCACTAGAATTACCACACATAATTCTCACTTTTGATGTAGAGATTGGAATCATAAGGACTTCTTTTGAACCCCTATCCTCCCAAATACCTATCAATTTTCTTGTACCGTGCCCTAGGAGCCTACTTCATCCCATGAAGAGCTTCTTCAATTTGTATACTAAATGTTCCTTCCCTATAACCAAAACCTTTGTGGTTGGTACATGTATACTTTTTCTTCTAGATCTATATTGTGAAAGGCACTCTTAACGTCCATTTAATATAGCTTCTAGCCAAATTATGTTGACATGGCTAAAACCAGTCAAATTGTTCCTATTTTTTTAGTAAGAGAAAATGTTTCATAGTCAATTTCCTTCTACATGCAAAATCTTTTGCAAGCAGACTTGCTTTATATTTGTCAAATGTTTCAATTGCTTTATCCTTGACCTTGTATACCCATTGGCAACCAAAAGGTTTCTTCCAAGTAGGTAGCTCTTCTAGGTCTACCTGTGGACCTAGGCTCAAAGAAGCATTGAAGGCTAGCAATCAAAACATAATTCACCATATCAAATGGCCTACCTCTTTTTATGCTTCCTTCTGCTCTCATATTAGGAACTCATATAATCAAACTTCACCAATATTGTTATACCACCATTTTGGTAATTTTCTTTGCCTCCTCTAAAGCAATGTTGTTTTAGTGCTGATTTAAGTTATTTTGAATGGCTCCATGGTTGGAAGTTTCACGAGAATCAACCTCAAAACTATCCACCCTCTTTATGTTGATGTTTCACATGCATTATACTAGATTTTTCCAGCCAATTATCTTTATTTCCAGCAGCATTTAGATATGATATTTGTTCATTTGTTGCTTGAAACAGCCATGCACTTTCATCAACTGCCACATCACAACTAACTCGTCATTTGGAAGTTTCAACATCAACCAACAAATATGCTTTACGATTGTTGTTATAGCTGAGTATCATTTTCTTACTTTGGGTTTTCGTCCAAACCATGTTTTATTGGAGTTTTCTTGAATACTTATTTTGTTCTTGTGTAACAACCACCCTAGGAATTTTTATTTTATTTTTGCAATATAAACTTGATCATAAACATGCCAAATGATGATGCACTAATGTCATTAACATTGATCTCGATAACAGAGTTATACAAAGAGCTGATACAAAATAGATTCCTATAACTCTGATAAAATCACTTCTCACAATGCCAAAATACACTAAACCAATTCCTAACTGAACCAACAATGATGTACCTTGAATTGTTGGTCTAGAAGGCTGTATACAGGTCTGAAAATAGTCTAAAACACGCTGTAATGAACAGGACAGCTAGAGATAACCACCCAGCGATCTTCCAAACTCACAACCAACATACCCAAAGGGTCCCAAATCCAATCAACACTTTCAGCAGCCTCCAAACTCACTGAAATGAAAGCAACAGGTCTGATATGATTGTCTGAATATTAGCAGGTCTGAAACAACACTGTTGCAGGTCCAGACAACCCCTTAAACCTTCCAGAACTCATCCTATACAGCCCAGCTCACCTCCAAACAAAGCCAAATTGCAGGGAACATACCTAGCACTGTCCTGAAGGCCTTCAAACACTCCCAGCAGGTCTGAAAAGTGAATTACAGTAGTGTCAAACATTCAAAAGCCCCTTCCAACCCCATCATAAACTCCTCTAAAGGTTACTAAACAGCCCCTCACTCACCCAGCACTACCGATTAGCCTCAAAATGCAGGAGACAACTACTTAAAGGTCTAATATACTTCTGTAACAGTGCTCAAAACATGAGCCAGCAGATAACAAATAGATTGATATAGTTTTTACTTTTAGAACTTCTGGAACTGAAACACAGGGGATGCTTGCTGGTACAGTAACCAAGGAAGGGCAATAAACTTCATTAATGTCTTATCTTCATTCCGGCAAGGTATTTAACCTGCATTCCACTCATTGGCAACCTCAAACAATGAAAATAAACACCCTAAACAGCAGCATTTTAAATCCAACTCCCACGCCTAGCTGATATAAGGGACAACCTTATTCCCAAACTGTACGGCCTGTCCAAAACTTACTCACCAGCTCCAAACTCCACGGCTAGGTTAGGAGAAAGACTTCAATATGGGCAGCTAGGTCAAAATGATCATCACTTACAAACTGAGCACCCCAAAAGCACAGAATAGTGTCCCACGTGCAAGCTCGGGTACAGCCAGCAATGTTGAAACCCTTCAGTTCCCCAACCAAACAAACCCTGCAAAAAACTGGAAGCATTACCTTCACCAAACCCTAGTAAATCTGAAACATCAAAACACTTCAAAGATCTTCATTCCAAACCTCAAAAATCTGAAACTCTGTTGAAGCTCAGTGTGTTTCCTAAATAGAACCACTCCAACTAGCTAGGGATTATCTCTCCAATCCGAAACTAGGAATCAAATGAGGGTTTTCATCCTCAAACAATCATAGAAGAGCACATAGGCTCAATCTACTAGCATAATAGCATAAGAATCTTCATCATATAAGAAATGAGAGCCCCAAACCTCTTTTATAGATTTTTCGTTGCTTTTTTGAAAAAGCAATTTTTACTTTTCAGTTGCTTTTTCGAAAAAAAATTTCAAAAAATGGTTTTTTTGTTTTTACCAATTAAATAATTCATTACATGCAAAAGTCACTTTAATAAAATATAACACAGCAAATATTTTAACATTTTGTTGGTGTTTAAATTAGCACCTCTGGAGTGCTGATTGTAAACGTTCAGCTATTTCAAATGTTTTACAACACTTCTTCGTTATTTAAAGAGGAGAAGTCCCTCTCTGTTGGGAGCAATGCGTAAGGAAGGGAAATGTAAACTAAAGTTCCTATCTTTTTATGCTTCAGCAGTAGGACACAAGGGTGCACAAACACAATGCGCCGTAGCTAAGCTTTTTCTCTGGTTTCTGCAGATCTCAACTACGACTATTCTAGCTTTTATCTATCCACTACCTTCAAGGTAAACAAAGCATGAGGGTAAAGGAGCGGGAATGGGTTGGTTGGATCACCTGAATTCGCCGTCTCTTGAGAATATGACCGAGGCTCTGAACTCTCAGGTATACACCAGGATAAGGTTGGTACAAGCAAACACTCTTTACGGTAAACTAGATCTGAGACCTGCCAACGAGGAGGGACTCCTATCCGAGGTATGGGCTAGGAAATAGTTTACAAGAAACAACAATTTACGATGTCTTCGCCAGTGAGCTTGCTAAGGAGGAGGGACTCCTATCCGAAGTATAGCTTGAAAGTCAATACATTAAACAACAACGAACGATAACTGTTAATAACAAATACCCAAGGAGGAGGGACTCCTATCCGAGGAGGGAAATGAAACAACGAGCTATTAGATACAAGACGTGGACATAACTCAAATAGATTGACCAAAATGCAAGCGCCTTCTGATATTCTCCTTCAAAGCTTTATCAACGAATTACAAAGGTTGGGAAAGCAAAGGCACGAAATCATGCACAATTACGATCGACCAACGAACTCTCATCCAAGAGTGAACAAATATCCGCTTTCAAAGCTGTTGGCAACAATGGCGCAGCAATTTTGCATAGCAAGTAAAAGTTAAACAAACAATGAGCCCAAGGCTCTTATTTATAGAACTCAAAGGAGTGGGCAACCCCAAAATCTCCTTGAGTTAACAATGAGTTCTTGCCAATCAATTAGCAAGATTTATTCCTAAAAAGGGGGAACAAGCAGTTAACTGGAAAACTACTTCAGTTAACTGAAAGTAAACAAAGAGTCAACTAGAAACTACTTCAGTTGACTGAAAGTAAACTAAAGGTGAACTTTAATGTAAGTATCCCTCCAAAATAGACATCCACATTTAGTGGAGATCTAAGATCCACAAATCATGGAAGCCAATTAGACATCCTTAATAGTGGGATCTGACAATGCATGATTTAAGGAAAATGGAGTTAAACTTGGAAAGAAGCATCAAGTTAACTCCAATTACATTTAATATCATCTTGAGTTGACTTGGAAAGAAACATCAAGTCAAACTCAAGTCTCATAAATGCCAATTGGAAGGTAGGACGTCCTTCTTTGGTGCATTTATAGCTCACCATTAATCAGCAGTGTCTCTATCCATTGATTGACTTCATCAGCTTCTGGGGAGTTAATGCTCTATAGAATGATGACGTGGTGTCACAGCATGATCTCACCCATTGTGAGTTGATTTCCGAAGTCAATACACTGAGATGCTGCCTCTTCAAACTTGGTTGATAAAGCTGCTACCTTAGCCAGCTTGCAACCATCTGGATCATCAAGAAAGGTACTGCGGATGACATCCCTGAACTGGTTCTGTACAGTGACCATCTCGATGTATTCTCCTCCCTCACGCTGATATTCCATGCAAGGGAAAGCTATCACCAACATTCTTGCGAAGTTGATAATAGTGGCAACCACCCGTCTATAATCAATCAACTCTACTGAATGAGCGCCATAGGCTTTCACCTTGTACGCCAATTGTTCCTTCTAAGCAAAGAGATGTTGCTTGTTTTCCTCAGAGTATACTAATTGATATGCCAATTGCAAATCTGCAATTGTGCTTTAGTCTTCTAGCCTCCTTTCTGCAATCCTTTGTTCTGATTGCTGGATCTCTGCACGAAATCCATGTGCTCTATCCCGTAACTGGTATAGATTTGCCAGTATACATCTACCCTTGAGAACAAACTCTTCCACTTGATCTCTCAAGTGTTTACCGAATGTTATCAATTGCCGATGATTTTGTTCGGCGGGGAGATCTAGTAATCCTACTGGTAGGGCTGAGACGTTTGGGGTGCCATGTATCAAGCTGGTTATGTATTACCTCAGTTTCTGATTTTCAGCCTTTAAGGCTGCCTTTTCTTTACCATCCTTAACCATTTTTTCTTGTGCGCTCACCGAAGCTATTTCGAGAAGGTCTGCCTCCACCTGTCGTGTAGTCTTCCCGAGGTTAAGTTGAGACAAAGTGTAGTCTTCTACTTGAACCTCGTGTATGCTTTTCTCTACTGGTGGGGCAGCAGTCTCTATGATGATCTCACACTCTGCATTCCTTTCTATGTGAATTTGTTTCTTTAACCTCTTCGCCGACATGTCTTGTGGGACGTGGTCAAATTCGGTAAAGTCAAGTTCATAGGAGGGTTTTTCCCTCTTTCTTCCTAGGAAGCCTTCAAGCCAAATAGAATCTCGGCGAACTTCACTAGGAGGGATGTGAGGCCCTTGAATGCTAGATGTGTGAGACTATGCTAGAGCAATGTCTCTCGGTGGCGAATCCAAGTCGATGAGGACTTGTGACCGCTGTGATACTGGTGATATTGGTGGCTCTGCTTCCATAACAGGCACCGTTTCTGCTACTGCTTCTACTATTGTTGTTTCTGCCATTGGCTTTGCCACTGGTTCTTCAACAACTACTGCTGCAATGTGATTTGATTCATGCCTTCTAGCTGCTCCAAATCAACCACTGGATTTACTTGATGTAAATTTGTGTCAACTGTTTTCAAGTAATCATGGAGTAAGACCGTCTTGGTCTCGTATTGTACCTGAGAGTACTACATCTTGAAAAACTTAAAGATTGACTGTAAGCTTGACCTTGTTCTGATAATCTCCGGAAACCCCTGAAAATAGCGCCCTGCCGAGAAGTTTTTTTTTTTTGGAAAAAATCTAGCACATGGGCTTTGTTCGTGCTTCAATGCTGAACAAGCCCAGTTCCTTAGAATTTTGATTCTGAAATTTCTTTGGAAAAACCCCCAAAAATAGGGGCAGCAAGTTTGTTGATTCTGGAAAATCTGACGAGATGGGTTTCACTGGAAAATTATGCTGAATCTACCCAGTTGATCAGATCTGATGTATCCAGTTGCCTTGTGTGACATGCAAGAAAACCTAAGACAAGAAGAGAAGAAGTAGACAGAAGATGATTGGAAGTTTTTATCTGACTTCTTGAGAAAATCTGTCTCTAAAACCAATCCTCAAAATAGCAATCTTCTTCTGCTTCAGATCTGCAAGAAAAATTGAAGAACGGATGAAAACCTTGTTCAGATCTATCAATGGCGTCCTTGAGAGCTTATGGCTGTTCTTGGTCTTTTAACCTGCAATGAAATAATGAAGTAGGACGCCTTCACCTTGAATATATAGACTCAAGCCTTAGATCCACAAGTTTGGGGATCTAACTCATGATCAAAAGTGATTTTGGCTTGATCTAAAGTTCAAAAAGGTGATTTCCACTGATCGTGGAGTGTTTTAGCCAATTTTAACTCAAAAGCTCTTGACTTTAGTCAACGACTTGACCCTTGACTTCTTTTAGGCGTCCCTTTTGGTTTTTTGCAAGTTTTTAAATATTTTCGCTCCTGAAAGACCTCTGTTTGATCTTGAATCTAGCCTGATCTGTTGATCCTGAGATGTCGCTAACACATTCACTGCGGAGCTGGATCCATACTGAAAAGAAGTGTCTGGGAGACATGATGATGAAAAGCTGAGTTTAGGGCTTCAAAAGAAAGGGCGCCTTTTCCAAGAAAGGGCTCTTTTGCTAATGCCTTGGTGAATTTTCAAACTTCGTTCTTCAGCCTTTTGAAATGACCTCTCGTGCTTTGATCTGGATTTCTCGTTGATCAGAGAGTCAGATGATTTCGCTTGATATCTCATTAGGTAGCCAGCTCTGTTCTGCCAAAGATGACTGACTTTAGAAAACTTGGATTTCATTTTAGGGTTCCTTTATTCAAGGGCGCCCCTTCTTGAAAAGGGCGCTTTTGTCCTTTAGCAAGTTTATTTCCATCTGAAAAGTTGCCTAGTTTGATCCTGATTATCTGTTGACTACCCTGTCAGATGTTGGTGCTTGCAGTTGCATTGCTGAGATCTATCTATGCTTGGAAGATTGTTTTGGGAGGCCTTTGGTCTTTTGTCAGCATCTTGAGGTCCAAAAGAAAGGGCGCCTTTCTTTTGAAAAGGCTCTTTTTCTTTGATCTTCACGTTTGACAATCATTTCCTGATATTTCTTCAACTGCCTCTTTTCACTTTGTCAGCGACTGTTTATGATCTACTCCTCAGATGGTTTATCTGTTTGTTTCGTTGTCGCGCCAGCAAGCAAACGTCAAGAATGAATGTCTTGAAAGATCTTGGTGACTGCATTTGACCTTAAAAGATCATGGGTGCCCCTACTTGAAAAAGGCTCTTTTCAGCATGTGAACTATCTCTCCTTCGTAACATTTCTAGAGTTAGTCAAATTTTGACCTTTTTCATTTTCAGGAATCTCCTTCATCAAACAACATCTTTTTAGACCTTTTCCGACATGATTGTGTCGTTGAAGCTTTTGAAGCTTAGCTTTCAGCTCTTGGTACTGGCCAATTGCCATTAATGGCTGCGGAGCTCCTAACTTTATTCCTGAAAAATAGAAATAGACCCACCAGAGTAAAACATGTCTTTTGATGATTCTGACTTGACCAATGTGATCGTGAAGCCTTTTAATCCTATCAAAATCATTTTCAATCATTTCTGGGAAGGTCCTATTTTTTTTCCCTGAAAATAGGGGCGTAAAACCCTAATTTTCAAATTTTCAAAATTTTGCACGTGTTCCTTGACAGAAACCCACCAAGATTCTATGATTGGTTTGACCTAAAACAGACTTTACATGGCATTTTAACAAGATTTAGCTCAATTTATACAGAATGCCAAAAAATTTATTTTGGGTACAACACATTTAACATTATAAACTTAAGTGTGCATTTTAAATACTCCACCCGAGTTGCAGAAAGCACTGCTAAGGCTTTCAAATCCAATTTTGATAATGTCAAGATGAAACTGAGGCAATAGGATGAAGACTGGTGCAAACTAAAGAACTTTCTAAAAATAGACATGCTCTCCAAGAAGTTTGGAGAACACACCAAGAGTTCGAAAACACTTCAGAAAGTGTCTCTACAATCCAAATCACCAACTAAGCTCAACACCAATAACATATGCCAAATAAAAATGAACCTAGATCCTCCAAGAAGCTTGAAGTTCTCCCCAACACATCAATAGGCTGACAGGAAAACTCGGAAACTGGACAAAAGCTCACGGAACCATATTGCGTAAAAATGGGGACATTACATGGAGACTAATTGAGAAGATACACAAATGTGTGTACTACTTCTGCCCAATATTTTTTTGTGGATTGTAGGGTATGGTGTATTGCCTCCAATGCTCTTTTGAGTACAAAATCAATGAGCTTTTTAGAGCAACAACTTACTTCCATTATCTAATCTAAGTATTTTGACTCCTTCCTAATTGTTTCTCTACCATGACTTTGAACTTTTTGAACTCAACAAATGCATCTAATTTTTTCTCTAAAAAATACACCCACATTTTTCTTGAAAAGCCATCTACAAAGAGTAAAAAATACCTGACACCGGAGATTGATGTCATCTTCATAAGCCCACAAATGTTATCATGGATCAATTAAAGAACCTTCTTAGCTCTCTGAGCTTGTCCTATTAAACAAAACCCTATGCCACTCCCTGATTTAGCATGCAACACAAACTCTTTGTTGACTTTGAATTTCAAAAGAATCCACCAAACTTTCTTTGGCCAAAATAAAAAACATATCTCAAATCTAAATGCCTATACCTTTGATGTGAAAGTGAGCTACAATCTTCACCATCAAAGCATCTTTTGCCTCCCCCACATCAACCAACCTAAAATGTCCAGATCCATGGTCATCAATATCATGAGCAGCTATCTTTTTACCAACCATAACAACAATATAGCATTTGTGATTGCTGAAAATCACATGTGAGGGTTGTTCTTTATGATCCCTCATCCAATTTACATGAAAATTCTCCCTCACATCCAATCTACATGAAAGCCAAGATCCTCTCTACCTCCTGTGCAACTAATGGATCATGGCCGATATCAAGATGTTGAGATATCTCCCCAACCTCATACATCACTTTGGCCATGGATTGGAGCTTTTTGAGACACCATTGTATTGTGGCGATGGGGTCAAATGCATCCAATCGACCAATCTCAAAGAATAGAGCATCGGACTCAGCCTCACTCAACTCCTCCTGACTTGGCCAAATGTGGTTGTGGATCTGTGTCTAGCAATGTTGCCATGGTAGTGTCTGTGGTTGGCGGAGCTAGTCGTGATGGCTCTAAAGGGCCCATCTGAGTGTCAACTGCCATGTCAACTGGCTCTCGCTCATGTGATGGCTCTATGCTCTCGATCAATAATCCTAGCGACTCTAGTGGAGGGGCATCTACTAGTGCCCCCATCAACCCAAGCAAATCATCAATCCCCGTATCCTCTTCGGTGTCGTCCGCTAAAGGTGGCACTACTGGTGGTGTTGATGGTGTTGGTAATGGTGTCACTACTGGTGGTGTTGCTAGTAGTGTAGGAGATAGGGCTACAACTTCATGAGTACTGGTAATGTGATTGGCTAGATGGGATGGCTCATTGTACTGTGATAGCTAGATGCACGGGGATAGCCTCCTAAATGTCCTCCTCAGAGTATGCCTCTCATGTGAATGAGAACTCCTCTGTACTCATCTCTATGGAGGAAGAAAACCTTATGGCCTCGTAGTCGTCTCCACTCGGCGAAGTAGGCAAAGTATCTATCTTCTTTCACTTCTTCGTTGGTGGTGTTGCTGGTTGAGGTGTCTCCTCCCCTGCTGTTTGCACACCCAAGTTTGCCCAATAGAACACAATTGACCAAGATGTGTCCAATTGGCGTACGGGTTGGAATCTTCCCCACTTATTGGATGGTACCTGCATGTAAATGGCATCCAGTAGGAGTCCAACAACGTGTTGTGTCATGTAGAATGCCTTGTGCTTCAAGCCCAAGAACTCTCGTATCCTCTCAGAGAGTATACTTTCCCAATTATACACCCTCCCCATACTCAATCTGACCATGAGTGTAATCATCCACACTGCAATATTTAATGCCCTACTAGCTCCTATGAATCTGCACTTGATCAAGTCGAGGACACATTTCCACTCAGGAGTGGCAAGGAAGTTTTTCCTCAGACCTCTATTACCCATGCTCCAGATACTATCCTTCTCTTGTTGGGTGAGGTCTGAATGGCATACCCTCTCTAGGAGTGACTCTTTCTGTTATTGTGACATCTTCCCTGTTGGTTTGGCCATCGGCATGTAACATACATCCCCGAATTTTTTCTGTTTTTTCCAACTGCTGATTCAATGTTTTCTGAGTTTGCTTGTTTAATGGTTTATCATAAGTCATTCAAGTTTGTAACATGCCAAGATATACATAACAGATTTCAAAGAGAAACAACTAGATAACTTGCAAGAAAGAGAGATTTCTGCCTCATTAACAATCTGATTTCATTATCATTAAGTTCAGATTTACAAGACAAATATCAGAAATAGATAACAATTTTCAGACCTGGGCAAAGTAGCATAAGGTAGAATTAAAGCTTCCAAAGTACATCGAACTGCAGCAATATTTTTGGCTCAAAACTCCTTGTTTTCAAACACCCAACGCTTAGCAAATAGGCCTCAATACACAGCAATAGGCGCCTCCTCATCTGCAGGTCACAACAGAAGTTTTTTGGCATCAACAAGGGCGTCCACAGCAACAGTTCGATCTGCTCTTAAAGTTCCAAGACTCGTTCAAAAAATGCAAACTTGTACTCATTGGAATCGGCTAGAGATGAGTCTTTCAATGAATCAATACCCATTTTGATATCTCAATCCATCTCAGAGCTATGAGCAACAACGTGGGTTCAGGTTTAGCAAGGTATTACTCAGAAAATGATTTGAAACACACCAAAATCTTCATAAAATCACACCAAACTGAAAGCTAAACAAACCACGCCAAAAGCTCCTCAAAAGAACTGGAAAATCTTTATTTCCAATCACCAAAATCCCCTGAAAGTTGAACTCTGTTAAGCTTTGTATGATCCCTGCTGTGGAATCACTCACAATCTGACTAGGGTGGATATTTCACCACCGAAATCAGCCCAAATGATGAGGGTTTCTGTCCTCAATTCACAGCCCAAGCAATCTGGAAGAAATCCAGCAACATTATGTTATGTTGCCAAAGTGGAGATATGCAAATGAGAGCCAAAATGAGATTATAAAGAGGCTAGAGCAAATGGACTTGAAAAACTTCTTAATTCCCTCCTAAAACCCACACCCTTCCTTCATTTGAAAAAATAAACATTTTAATTCATCTTTCTCTCCTCTCTAGGCGTCCTACTCATGGGGAAATAAAATATTAATAAACCTCTTTAAAAACAACTTTAAGTTGTACGCCTAGGCCAAGGTACTTTTTGAATGACCACTCACCCCCTCAACCTAAGTTTATAAAATAACTTTATAAAACAACTTAAGTTACTAAATAAAACAATTACCAAATACTTCAATCTTAGGCTCTCCAAACCATTTGAGAAATAATACTACTGCGTACATACCGGCCTGGGACCAACTCCCCAAAAATGACTTACTATAAATAGCACTGCTAAAAATAGTAAGTGTACACCAAACACCAAACTGAGCAAAATTGAAGACATCTAAAGAGTATTGTGACCAACTAAAGATAGCAAACACCATAAACTGGCCACTGCTATAAATAGAAACCCCTCTGAAACCCAACAATGAACTCCAATGTTGGCCACTGAATCCCCTAACCACATCAACTAGCCTACAAGAACTCTGGAATAGGCTAATTGTTCACTGCACTACTCGAGTGAGAAGGGGACATTACACAGCACTCCTCTTGAAGGTGTTCCAAATACCCAGGTGAATTTTGTAGGTGTGAAGGATATGGTCCCTAGGCATCCTTTGTAGTCAATCATCGACTTGTGAGAGTGTCAGTTGTACTATACTATCATCTGGCACAAGGCTCGAAATCCCTCAAATTGAAGAATAGCAATTGAGCAGCCTTGTCAACCTGGGCCTGTTGAAGAGCTACTTTCAAAATGTGATCATCATATGCTCCCAGCCACTATGATCGGCACTTACTATTGCTAAGACTCTCCCAAGTGATGATGTCGACTGTGATGGTGTCATCGAAATCCCTCAAATTGAAGAATAGCAATTGAGCAGCCTTGTCAACCTGGGCCTGTTGAAGAGCTACTTTCAAAATGTGATCATCATATGCTCCCAGCCACTATGATCGGCACTTACTATTGCTAAGACTCTCCCAAGTGATGATGTCGACTGTGATGGTGTCATCATCCTTCCCCTTCACCATTTTCCCTGATATGCGAAGTCTAAACAGTACTGGTCGCTTCCCTTTGATACTACTGGCAGCCATGTCTACAATCTGGCAATAAACTTCTGACACTTTTGGACACAGGTTAAATAGACAATGTCCTTCCTAAAAATGGTTATAGCAACGAACTCGCCAATTCTATGTTTCAATCTATCGTACACTCCAATGTCTCCCTTGCACAATTTCCTTTGGTCATACTATATAGATGTTGGATCGTATGTTGGACTTGGTACCCCTAATTCTCTCCTGTTGTCGTACAATGAAGTCTCTCCCATGTCGTACTGTACCAAGGTGTACAAAGAATTGTCTTTGTTGTTGTCTGTGTCGTACAGTGTGAGAACCCTTCGTAAGATCACAATTCTCTTATACTGTATCTTGCTTCAACACAGTGGTGCGGTGTAGTTGTTTACCTCCTTGGTTGTCGTACATTGTACGATCAAGGATTTCACACTATGTCATACATGACTGTACGGATTCAGTCGCACCCAACCCTTCACCAATTGTCACACGAATTTCTTAAACTGTCATACTTCCTTTGTGCCAACCATATGACCCTGATCTATCTACCTTTATTATGCCATACAGTGTATTCTATTGGACGTACAACGTTGAACCCTTCGTCTTGCGCTTTCCGTACGATGGTTACTTATCGTACGATGGTCACTCTAGAATGTTGTCATATGCTGCATGTTGGTGAGAAAAAAACCTTCTTCACACAATATATCTCTCGCCATACGATCTTCTCTACAGTATTCGTACACCATACAATGTACGGATCTTCCCCTTACCGTGTACACTTCGTACGTCGTACAATGTACACAACTTCCTTTCGTCGTGCAATTTGTGCAATCTTAGCTTGTTGTACAATTCCCTTTACAAACCCTCCTAAGTGTATAAATCGTACACCCTTGCACTGTATTCTGAAATTTCCTTGCGTACTACTCTCCTTTGCCCTTTTTCATTCACCTATGCGATATACCTAGGTCATAATATGTAAAATGTTCTCTACTGTAGACCTTTATAATTCTTTCTATGTCGTACTACTTGTAATAATGTCACTTCTCGTACCTTATAATCTTTTATTGGCCATATTTTAATTAATTTTATTGTTCTAATTTATCTCCTTGTTAATTTATTACTTCCCCATCTTACTTTAATATTTTTCTCTTGATTTTTTAATTTTTTGCTTTTTTCAATTTTCAACTCCGCCAATTTTTTTAATTTTTTTCTTTTTTCCTTTTTTCTTCTTCACCATTAAATTTTATAACATTCCTCTTCACAACATGTTTTGAGATATTCTAAATCAAAGATTTTATCTACGAGAGGAGGGGGTCCAATACCTTTGTAGCTACCCTCAACATATTGCCCTCTATACTGTTGATACCATGTGACATTTTCTACTTTGACCGTCAGTGGACCCATTGGATTAGGTATTACCCACCATAGTCCATTCAAGGTCAACAGTGGAGAGGTCTCCAAATTATGTTCGATGGCATACTTGATCACCTCTTCATTGTGTCTAAATCGCTGGGTGATGAACATATCTTTCGCCATTATTATTGCTCTAAGGCAGTGTAATGTCCCCGTCCAATTGATGGTCGAGATGATTTATTGGTTTATTTAATTCCATAAGTTGTTAAATAAATTAAGGGAATTAATTATTGATTAATTAATATTATTCCCCTCAAGCATATAATATGAATAATATTAATTAATTAATGTTATTTTTAAGTGACTTAAGTGGGACCAATAATATTTGTGAAGTCACTTTATTCCCCTCCTAAAGTTAAATATTCAAATATTCAAATATTTGAGAGGGAACGGTTATTTCACGGGAGGCTACAAAAAGGAGCATTCGGTAATGTATTATTCATCATTGGAGTTTATATTTCTTCTTGTATTGCTGAGAGCTCTCGGGCTTGAGGTTTTGAGGTTTCAATGTTCAGACGATTCCACCCTGGCCTGTGATTACAGTTCATTGCCAACTTTGTGTCTCCTTTGGAGACAAATTTGCGGAGTTTCGTTAAATATCCAGCTCGATTATATTGTTTAATCTTGCTCATGGATGTTGGACGATTTTTATGCACAAGAGTATTCATTATTGTTGTTTGAATAAGTTTCATATTATTCAGTCCTAGGCGATTCACATCGAATATTGATATTTATTCAAAAGTTATTTATGATCGACTACATCATCCAATTTGGGCGATTATTATATTCCAGTATTGGCCGACTATATGCAATGCTGCCTTTAATATTTTGATTGGTCGAAGGATTCTAGAAGTCGTCATCCTTGTAATATCTGCCACAAACTAAAAGTTGACTTAATGATATGAAGTTCGGGCCATATTAAACCTCAATGGGTCTCATTCGTCTCTTTCGCCACCCTGGTAATATTGCCAGTTAGCCGCACCATCTCTTTGGCAGACGTATTGATTATATTCTGGCTGGAGAAATATTCAAAGAAATTTATAATCGGGCAAGAGAAATATTGACCTCACTGCCGCCAATTTGGACGAGTCAGGGGTTTGCTAAGAACCGTGGCAAGGTTTCCAAGTGCAAGCACCTATATAAAAAGAAAACAGAAAATTTATCGTCGTTGAATATTCCAAGAGGATCGCAAGTTTGTAGAGGCCGTGCCTACTCCTCAAAGGTGTTGCGATTATTCAAGGTCAATGACTAAATAATAATTGTATGGCAAAATCAATATCGAATGATAATATGAATGGCCATTGTATGTAAGGGAATGCTTGTTGTATGGAAACTACTTTGGAATATACTTAAATATTTCCCCATAATCAGATTTCTAAGATTTATATGCAACTGTTAAAGTAGTAGACATTGCTCCAGCTTATTTACGAATTGTTCTGAGCATCTGAACTTGCAAGGGGAATTGGTATGCCTATAAACTGTGTAATTTCTGAATCAATATACACTTGATATCCACTTTAGTGAATAGTATATTTAAATATTATTTGCAAACTTGTCTTATTTGTGAGCAAAACTACATGGTATTTGTTTGATGAAATGTTGGTACTCTACATGACAACTATTTGACAATATATTTACATTGTCAAACTGGAAATTATCGTGAAAATTTGCCAAGGTCTTTACAGTGGTATTGGAGCTGATGTTCCTGCCAACCTATGATTTTAATGAGTGACGGAGAGAAAAGATACTATAACAGAGAGTTTAAGAAACAATGGCAACCTAGTCAGGTACCAGAAGGCGAAACTGCTTCTAGAATTTTGGGAATACACCAGAGATCACCTTCAGGCAATGGTACTAACTCCTCTACAGGAGGTGCATACATTGAGGCAGTGATGGGTGAAAGAGGGGAAGATCAAAGAGGGGAAGAATGCATTGTTGGCAAAGCAAAGGGCAACAAATCAGTGAATGACTCAGTTGATGGAGTTAATGACACAAACCATGTTCAATAACAATAATAACAATGGTAGTAATAACAGTAATGGCCATAATGGAGGCAATGACGGTGAAGGTGTTAACTCAGTTAATAATAGGACGCCAAATCAGCGTGTTGCAACTGCTAGCTCCAAGCCTTTAATGCCTGTTTTTTCTACCAAGAGTAGAGCCTCAGGAAGGCAATGAGCCTACATTGATAGAGTTGCAGGAACAACTCAAACAGGACTGGGTTGATGCAAGTCTGGGCTTCCAGCAGAATATTCCCCTCTGTGACTATATGGACCTGAGGATGAAACATATGCCAACAAGGGTAATAGAGAGCACCACAATGATCTTAGGAGGAAGGTTAGTAAATTAAGCTTGCCTTTCTTTGATGGTTCGGACAAGACTTCAACGTGTGCTTGGGTGCAAAAAGTTGATACCTACTTCCAGTTGAATCCGATGCCAAAGGAGGAAGCAATCAAATACATTGCCATACAACTCAATGGGATTGCTCATGAGTGGTGGCATCATGGTATGGTCACCATGGGCCATGATCAGATCACCTCTTATGCTGAGTTTACTGAAAGGTTAATTGAGAAGTTTGATGTCAAGGATCATGAGCTCCATTTCAAGGAATTAGCCCAATTGAAGCAGTGGGGATCAGTGGACAACAACATTTCTGATTTCCAGAGATTTGTCGTTCTAGTCACTGATATATCAGAAAGGAGATTATTGGTCTTGTTCATGGGCAGTTTGGTGGACCCTTTAAGAGGTTGGGTCAAAGCTGTTAATCCTAGCTCACTACAGGATGCAATCAAGAAAGCTAGGGACATGGATTCCGCCAACCTGAAGAACAAATTTCAACCCAAAGGTTCTACCTCTCAGAAGGACAAAGGCGATAAACCAATTCAAGAGGGGCCCAAGAAAAATAGAGTGGGCGACGATATTGAATAGGAGTTGCGACAAAAGAAATTGTGCTTTAGCTGCAGGAAGCCTTGGGAACCAGGACATGAGTGTCTTGGTAAGGGCAAGGTGCATTATATAGAGATAGTTTCTGATAGTGAGGAAGAGGAGAAATCTGATCATAACCAAGGCAACGAACACAATGAGTCAAATGATGAGCAGTTGGGTGCCAATGAGACACCACCTAAGGGAGTGAAGGGTGGTACTCTTGTGACCATGTCTGGTGAACCAAAGTTCAACTCTTTCAGAGTTTGTGGAATGTTACAGGATCAACAAATCATAGTTCTAATCAATAGTGGGGCTACCCACAACTTTATAGACTCTGCTTTGGTTACTAGAAAAGGTTTGCAAACTGTGGAGCACGAGGGGTTTAATGTCATGGTTGCAGGTGGATATCTGTAATGACTGCCCCTTTTTTTTCTGTTTTCTTCTGTTTGCTGATTGGAAGTGTTTTGCAAATGTTTGTTTGTTGTTCAAATGCCCTTGCAAATGTTTGTTTGTTGTTCAAATGCCATTCATGTTTTTGCATTCATGATAAAGATAACATAAAGCATGGAAAGAAACTAAAATGATTGTCTTGCAAATAGATTCAACTTCAGAAATATATTTTCATTGGACATCATATCAGAAACTTCAGATTTAACATTCAAAATCAGACTTTTTCAAATGTATAACAGACTCAGAATTAATTGTTTCAGACCTGGAAATAAGTCTTTCAACAGCTGATAACTTCTCTAGGATTGCATATATTGACTCCAGCAAGAAAGCCCTTCAATACCCCTGCAAACTCGCCACCAACAGCTCCCCTACAAACCCTTTTAGAGTGCAGATTATGACCTATACATCAGCAGGTCAAAACCAACCAGCAACACCAAACTGGGCGAACCTCCTTAACTAGGCGATTTGGTCTAATAAATCAGTTCTTCACCAGAAAATACATATAAATATATAGCATGGGGCACCTTAATGAGGAGTCTTCAATAAGCCAATACCCAAAAAGCATTCACAAGCTAATAGGAAGTTATGAGCAAATAACCAGATTCTGCCCTGGGAAAGCAAAGCTCAGAAAATCACTGAAATCAGCTTCAAAAACCTTAAAAACCTCTGTAAATCTCAGCCCCATAATCAAACCCATCAAAAACAAGTTCATTCACACCAAACCCAAAAAGCAACTTCTCAAAAATACTCAAAAACCTTCATTTCTCCTGACTGAAACTGAAACTGTGAAGCTCTGAAGTGACCCCCGAGTGGAATCACACCCAAACTAGCTAGGGTAGGTCTTTCGCTACCGAAACCAGCACCTGAATGAAGAGGGTTTTCGTCCTCAACACCAAACTACAGACCTCTAGAAAAATTCCAACAGCATCTTGTTATGCAACCAACTTCAACATATGCAAATGACGCTCCAAATAAGATAATATAGGGTCAATGAAAGATTAGGGCAACACAAGTTTGAAACTCAACTTCCCTCCAAAAAACTTGCCCTTTTTTGCCTTTGATTTTAATTGAAAATTCATTTTAAATCTTGCCTTAAGCCTCCTTGGGCGTCCCCCTTATCCAGCTTTCTAAAGTGATTTTGTTGCTTTACAACAACCTTAAGTTCATCAACTAGGCGACAAGGTACAAGTTGATGTCCCCTCTAACCCTCAACTAAAGTTATAAAATAACTTTATTAAAACATTTCAAAATAGGAATGCGAATATTAGAATAATCAAACCTTAGCGAATCCAACTCCCAAACTAGAAAGACACTGCTGAAAGTAGCCTGGCCAGGACCAATTTCCATAAATAGACTTACTATTTTTAGTAATTAATAAAAATAGCAAATACACTAAAAAACTCGAACTGGTATGAAAACTGAATTGCAAAGCGACTCACTATAAACAATAAGTTTTGGAATTGGCCCCTACTAAAAATAGTAAATCCAGCCAGAAATGTCGAAAACCTCCACCGAAAGGACTGGAACTAAGTTCCCTTACCAACTCCGTTTAGCCTACAGGAACTCAGGAATAGGCTAAAGGATAACTCCCTACTCTGGGGCTAAGAGGGGACATTACAATATTAAATCTCTTGTGAGCAAAAGGTTCCACAGATGAGCATCACAATAGGTAACTATACAATTACTGATGATTTTTCTGTGGTGGTCTTAGGAGACACCAAGGCTATCTTGGGCATCCAATGGTTACACTCACTTGGGAAGTATTTACAAAACTTCCAGACCATGGAATTCAAGTTTAAGGTAGATGGCAGGAAAGTTGTTTTCAAGGGAATGTCAAATAGCGCTCCTAGAGTTGTCTCAGTAAAAAGAATGGAGAGCATTTTTAGACATGGTGATATCGCATGGGCAGCACAAAGTCTGATTTCTTCTAAGTTTATGGACAACAGGCCTAAGCAATACCATGATGATTTACAGGAGGTTTTGCACAATTGCAATGTAGTCTCCAGCGATATTCCTCCAAGAAGACCAACTGATAAGGAATGCGTAAATTGGGTGGAAGATTAGGAATTCATCTGGATTGTGATGATACACAGAGGCAACAACATTCCTAACATTGAAAAGATTTCAAAAGGAGTTTTCAAGCTTGCTGGAATCTTCACAATGGCAGAAGGAAAATCAAGTTCAGACCTTATCTTGCATGAAGAGTTTGTGAGACTAGGGTCTAAGCATACTTTCTTCTCAATGCACAATCCACCTCTTGTATTGGATGCTGATCCGATTTATGGTAATTTCAAAACTCCTAGTACTTTGAAGGTCCCTTTGGTTGATAACAATTGGATTCATCACATAAGGATTCATTTTGGAAAAGATGTTTCTGAAAGAATTGGAAGACCTTTTGATGAAACACACTCAAATAGCAGAGTTGCACAACACAAGCATGGTGGAGTTATTTCTTCACTATGAATTCATGATAGAAGGCAACAACAAAGTTCATGGGAAGGCTTTGGGGGCCAGAGAGATGTTCCATGGCTGGAAATAGTTCAGATTTCTATCTTTAACTCTGTTGTTTGGTTGCAGATCAGCCACTACACATTTATGACAGTTCACATTTCTGAAGCTTCTCCAGGAAGCATAGTCAAGAAGGGGGAGAACTATCAGATGGTGGTTAATTGGGAGTTTTTTTCCAGATTCTTCCAAGATGATTTTGGGCAATGCAATGCTCACCATTCGTGATCATACAAGGAATCTTCAATTTGCAGCTATTGTTCCACTAACAAGGTGTTGATTTTGATAAAATCAAATCATTATTTATTATTTTCAGACTTGGACAGCAGTAAGATGGATCATTTGGAAGGTAGAAAACATTTAGGGAATATTAATAAGTGTTTCCAGCTGAAGCAAATAGATATTCTAGCCAACACAATCTTGTTTCTAGGAAATAAACAAGTGAGTTTGGTCTGCCATAGATTGTTGCGAGCCTGTACCCTTGATATTCGAGATTTCCTGTTGAAAGGAAAACCCTTCAATTTCGTTAATGAAGGGAACATTGCAAAGGATTGGACTGGAGATTGTAGTAGAATATATTTGGAGCATATTCAGAAGAGCAATTTTCAACTTGTTTTCAACCATTATTCAGAGACACTTGGGTTGGAAATAGTGAATATCCTAACAGATTTCCTAGGTTATATCAGAGTGGCGCAACGGAAATTTGATAAGACAAAATCATGTGACGGTGGTATTGTCATACTCATAGCAGCATAAATCGTTTGGGGAAAAAATCGGCAAACCAAAAAATCAGGATTTTTTGAAAAATCGTGAAAAAATCGGGAAAAAATCGGATTTGAAAAAAAACGTAAAAAATTGTAGAAAAATAGACAAAACCTACTTTTTTTTTAGACTTAAGGTCATTTCCATAGCATAGAGATACAGAGAGCAAATAAAATAGAGATTTTAACCCGAATTGTAGAAAATTGATCTTTTTTGTTTATATTCATATCGCTGATTACATTGCATCAATGCATTGCACAAAATAACTTGTGCTCTCTAAGTACGTTGGAAAATAACTTAAATTATTTAATATTTACATATATTATTTAATAAATTTATTTAATTATATAATATACTATATTTTAGAAAATATTATTTAATAATTTATTTTATTATATAATTTAAGTTCATTTTAAACATGAAAATAAATAATATAACTTGTGCTTTCTCACTGTAAAAAACTTAAATTATTTAATATTTACATATATTATTTAATAAATTTATTTAATTATATAATTTAAATTCATTTTAAATTTTCAAATAAACAATAACAAAACATTGAAATATTATTTAATAAATTTATTTAATTATATAATTTTCGTGTACACATTAACACAGCCACAAAATCAATACGCAACCCTGAATAGTGAATACGCAGAGGAAATATGAAAGGAAATTTATTTAATCATATAATTTTCGTGTGCCTGGTCGCCTGAACTTGAAGAATCGACGGCAACAACAAAGTATGGTCGCGCGCGTCGCAAGTCGCGTGAAGAATTTTGGCGAACAGAAAACGCACAAGTCACAACCTCCAATCGCATAGCATGAAAACACGTCCTCTCAGTCGTAGAAAATGAAATTAAAAAACTGGCGACGCACATTAATCTTCAAAACGCGTTTTTTTAGGGTTCTTTTTAGCGCTTTTTAGGGTTTCAATTTTTTGCCGATTTTTTTGCCCATTTTAACCCGATTTTTACGCGATTTTCAACGATTTTTTGGGCAGTCAACGAAACCCAAAAAATCGCGATTTTTTGGCTGAAAAAATCGGGAATGGCCACGATTTTTTAAAAATCGCAATTTCTGCGATTTTTTGCCGATTTATGCTTCTATGGTCATACTTTTGTTCAGGAAAGATCAGTAGGTATCATTTGTAAGTTTGTTGCAGCATGGAGTTTCAAATAGAAAACCTTACAGACCTCCTAGATTGGATTGTGATCCTAGAGCTACAACGTTTGTTCAAAATTGAGTTGTTGGTTACGTTGGAAATTGCTTGAGGGCAAGCAATTCTGGGAAGGGATGACTACAATGTCCCCTTCCAATTGATGGTCCAAATGATTTATTGGTTTATTTAATTCACATAAGTTGTTAAATAAATTACGGGAATTAATTATTGATTAATTAATATTATTCCCCTCAAACATATAATACGAATAATATTAATTAATTAATGTTATTTTTAAGAGACTTAAGTAGGACCAATAATATTTATAAAGTCACTTTATTTCCCTCCTAAAGTTAAATATTCAAATATTTGAGAGGAAACGATTATTTCACAAGAGGCTACCAAAAGGAGCATTCGGGAATGTATTATTCATCATTGGAATTTATATTTCTTCTTGTATTGTTGAGAGCTCTCGAGCTTGAGGTTTTGGGGTTTCGGGGTTTCTGTGGTGAAACGATTGCACCCTAGCCTATGATTGCAGTTCATTGCCAAATTTGTGTGTCTCCTTCGGAGACAAATTTGCAGAGTTTCGTTAAATATCCAGCTCGATTATATTGTTAAACCTTGCACGATTTTTATGCACAAGAGTATTCATTATTGTTGTTTGAAGAAATTTCATATTATTCAGTCCTAGGTGATTCACATCGAATATTGATATTTATTTAGAATTTATTTATGATCGACTACATCATCCAGTTTGGGTGATTATTATATTCCAATATTGAGCGACTATATGCAGCTCTGCCTTTAATATTTTGATTGGTCGAAGGATTGTAGAAGTCGTCATCCTTGTAATATCTGTTGCAAACTAAAAGTTGACTTAATGATATGAAGTTTGGGCAATATTAAACCTCATTGGGTCTCATTCGTCCCTTTCGCCACCCTGGCAATATTGCTAGTCAACCACACCATCTCTTTGGCAAACGTATTGATTATATTCTGGCTAGAGAAATATTCAAAGAAATTTATAATCGAGCAAGAGAAATATCGGCCTCACTACCTGCTGTGACCTATTTCACACATCACCCCATTGCAAATAGGGACCCTCACTAGTTTGCTCTTAGGGTTTAGCTTTAAGTAGCAATTTCATTGTCTCTGGTATCTGGAAATTTCATGTCAAAGTCTAGGGTCATCACCCGAGCCAAGTTAAGAATTTGGGCCTGAAAATGAACGTGAACGTCATAGAAGTGCTTAGAAGACCCAGTAGACAAGGATCGCCTGTGCTTTCGCTCAATTCTGACACTTCCTATTTTTTAGGGATTCTGCCTTTTTGCTTTCTTGCTTTTTCGTTTTTGGCATTTCTGGACCAATCTGGAATTTACTATTTTTAGAAAGTTGCTTTTTGCTTTTTCTATTTTTAGTAAGTTTCTATTTTTATAAAGTGCTAGGTCTCACTGGCAGTGGAGACGAAAGTTTGCACTTTTGGAATTAAAAAGCAAGCAAAAATCAAGCAGAAGTCTTAAAAAATCGAAAAAATCATGAGAAAAGCGCATGCAAAGATTAGAAAAGCGCATGCAAAAGTGAGAAAAGCAGGAAAAGGCGCATGCAAAAGCTAGAAAATCAATTGAAAAAATCGCGTCATCAAGAGAGAAAATCATTCAAAAAATCAAATAAAAAGCAAGAAAATTGTGATGAAATTCGCCTAAGGTTGGAGAGGTGCGCCCTTGGGAAATCCAGTAGAATCTTTGAAAAGTCCACTTGAAAAATCTATTCGTCAAAGAGAAATCCAGTTAAAGATTCAGTTAAAATTCGTCTATTTGAGAAATCATCTCAATCCAGTTGGAAAATGATGAAAATTGACTAAGGCAAGTAAAAATTCGAATTGGACTTAAAGAATTTCAAGATGAAGTTAAATTCCAGTTAGAAAAATGAAAATTCCAGTTGAAAGTCGAATTTTGAAGGGGAGAATTGAGAATTTTTCTAAGGCAAAACCCACCTTGGTAAAAGGGAAAAGTGAAAAAATCCAGTTGAAAAGTGGATTAGTCCACTTAAAGGTCGAATTTTCTAGAAGGCAAAAGGAGAATAAAATAACTTAAGTTTTATTTTAAAATAAAACTTAGTTAGCTAAGGCCGAATTGGAGCAAGATGACCAGCCTTGAAAAAGAAAGAGAGAGATTGGTAAAAGGGAAAAGTGAAAAAATCCAGTTGAAAAGTGGATTAGTCCACTTAAAGGTCGAATTTTCTATTTTAAGTTTTAGTTAGCAAGCCAAAAGGAGACGCCTTGAAAAAGCTTTTTTCATTTTAAAGCAAAAGCACCCAATTAAGGAAGACATCGACCCTGGCTAATAAGGAAACTTTTTATTATAAAAGAAGTGCTTGTGAGTTTTATTTTTTCATTATTCACAGGTCAAGTTCTTCACAGGCAAACTTCTTTCAAAAAGGCGTCCTCCTTATTTTCTTCTTGAGCTGCAAATCGCATTAATTCCAGAACAGAAGGTTGGACTTTTTCCTTCCATTTTCAGATTTCTCGATCAACTACAGAGTCATGGTTGGCGAATTTACAGAGAGAACAGGAATTTTTTGTCTTGTTTTGCACAGAAACTTCGCTTTTCTCAATTTTAAAAGTCTAGCAAATTAATTTTAAAAAAAAAAATTCCTTGAAAGTTCTTTTAAAAGGATAAAGGTTGGAAAAGAATTTATTTTATTGAAGTTTATTCTCCAACCAGCCTAGGCAAACGAGTTCTGGAATTTTTTTTTAATTAATTTATTTAACTCTCCAGCCATAAAATCGCCCTGTTTTTACAAATTTGTTAAAATATTCTAACTCCGAGCTTCGTACAGGCACAATGTCTACTTCAAGGAATGTAGGAGGTGGAGTTAGAAAAGCCCAAGTAAAGGAAGTTCTCAAGGAGTTCTATCCAGAATCCCAACTGTCCTCGAAATGGAAGAAGGTAGCGGATACCAACTTTGAGCAGTTCAATGCGATTCAACACAAGAAAAGGATGTTTGGTATTCAACATGAAATGCCTACACCCATTGCAACTAACATCGTTAAGTGCGGACTTCACCAAGCAGCAGGATTTCCACCTGCAGTTCAGTGCAGTGAGCTAATGGTTGAGTGTGCCAGAAGATACAATCCACAGACAAGATCCATTAAAACACCTAATGGGATCACTTTGGCATACTTCACGGAGGATTCAGTCAAAGAGGTATTTGGTATTCCTCATCGTCAGAAAATGTTGAACAGGACTCAAGAGGAATCACAGGCCATGTTTGATCGAGCCAAAGAATCCTGTATGGACATAGTCAATTCTAACTGGATCAAGGAACCCAAAAGACATCACTCTAAGTTGCCAAAAAGATTAATTTGCACAGATTTTAAACCAGAATACAGTGACATGATTCATATGCTGAACAGGATTATGGGTACTTCTCAAGGAGCTTTCTTCGAAGTATGGATGTTTTCATATGTGGAGGAGGTCGTATTGGGAATGGAAGCAATAAATTAGGCAAAGTTAATAAGTGATAACATTGATTTCCAATTGAGAAACTTGGAGAAGACCAAAACCTTCTATATGAGTTCCTACGTAGTTTATATCCTGGCACGGTTTACTAAGTATAGAGGACTGATTTGCAAAGGGGAAGTTGGACTTCGAAAAGATCAGCTCAAAGCATATGATTGTTACCCGCAGCTCCAGTTGCATTACAGGGACAATTATAAGATAACCAATGATGCCTTCCTTATGTATATCACGCGAGTGCTTCAAGGAGCGGTTCAAAAAAGGCTATCTAAGGAAGCTATGGTGATGCTTGATAAATTCGGATCTTGGTTCATCTAGTTTCCGACCTTTACATACATAAGAGTTCATGGATTCTCAGATGCTCCGCATAGACTTCCTCGGTATCCAACAGACAAGATTGTTATGCTTGAAGTTGCAAGGCAATTGGCGTGTATAGATTCTATTCAAGGGAAAAGGAACAAACAAGGAGTGGATTTTCCTGTTGCAGTTGGGAAAATGCTAGAAGTCTGCCCCTCGTCTCAATCAGCCAAGGCAGCAAAGTTAGAGTTGCAATTTTATAAGTTCGGCATTTATAATCCAAGGTCTGACTATGATCCATACTTGAGAGTTCACGGGAAGAAGTCCCTTCATGTTATGCAGATTGAAGACTATTGGTCTAACTTGGTGGACGAATATGGAGTCAGGAAGAAGATCTGGTCCAGAATTCCCATTGAACTTGTAAAAAGGTGTGACTTATTCCCTATACCTGACCAGGTAAAGGACAACGGAGACTACATGCATCCTCAATTTGAACAGGAAAAGAACAAGCCTATCTTGTTGCCCAACTGGACACAACCTGAGTTGACTGATTTGGACATATTGATGAAGGATATTGTAGCTTATTCTAGGGAGTAGGCAGATAATCAGATCAACAGATTGAGAAAAGGAGTTACTCTTACCTATGCCACATTGAGTAATAAGGAAAGCCAAGGTGACGCAGTTGGAGAAAGTCTTGATGAACTTTCATGTCCTAGCAAGAGAAAGGTAGTGACTGAAGATCTTCACACGAAGGAAAAAGAAGCAGCTGACAGAGAATTGGAGACTAAGAAGCAAAAAGTGAGTGAAATTCCATCATCTTCAAGTACTTTATCTGTTGGAGTAATAGAAAAAGTGTCCATTGCTGAGATCGAACCAAGCCATGAGCAAGAGGTCGAATTTCAAGAGTTAGAACAGTTGGATTCTCTCCAAGAGCAAACCCTCACTGAGTGTTTGGAAGGAGGTGATACGCTAATGATTGAAGGCATGGGAGATACTGAGGTCCTTGAAAACAATGAAGAGTTGGGAGATGAAGTAATTTCTGCTCTGAAAGGAATTAATGATGATATCCAATTAGAGGATGGGATGGAATTATCCACTATCCCAGCTTGGTTGACCGAAAGTTTGATGAAGAAGTCTAGATCACTAGATGAAGTTCAACCAGTTGAAAGCATGCAAGACTTCCTAGAGAGGATTGGCAAAGCTAAAATGCCAAGGAAGCCTAAAAAGTATTCTCAGATTACCAGGAATGAAGCAGGATCCCGAATCTTACAAGTTGCAGTCCCAAAAAATGACAAGCCAAGAGATCAGATTACTCCTATGGACTATGATGTTACAGCGTTGGACATTCGGCCAACCAGGATAGAACAAGATTTCCATGAGTTGGCAGACACTTCCAAGGCCATCAAGGAGAAGTTCGACAAAACAGAGGAGAAGAAGGAAAGGCTAGAGTTAGAAAATTTCAGGCTAATGGAGTTCATTCAGCAGCTAACAGCCCCTTTGCGCCAAGAAAGTGAAGCTTTTATTCCGCCATCATCTCTTCCTCCAGAATTCGTTGATACTCTTGAAGCTATGAGGATCACAAGCCAAGCAACTAAAAGTTGGATCAACAATACCTCAAAACGGATGGAACAATTCTTGGAGAAATGTGCTCAGACTTATGACAGATCTGCCTTGCTTATGACAGAAATTGGTCAAATTGAAGACAATTGGGAAGACTTCCAGTACGTAAATGACAAAGTGATACCTCGTTTGAAGGTTTTAAAGGAAGTTTCCATGCAAATATTAATCCAAGAAGGTGTTATTGAGGAAGGAGCCTCGTATGATTTCAGCAGGTGGTATCATTCCTTATTGGCTAAAAGGAAGATATATGATGGAATGAAGAAAGAATGTGCTGTTATACGGAATGCGATTGAAAAAATTCAGTTTAAAATCCTCACTTTTTTTGAAGGATTAACAGGGCAGGAGCATCATGATGCAAATGGCTTGGATTTAGAAGGATTGAAGAAAATGTAATGAATATTTACTTCAAGGAAGTGCAGATTGTTACAGAGAATCAGCTTGATGATATGTCTTCCCTTTTGACCTTTATGGATAACTTTCAAAAACAGGAAGATAGGTGGGAAAGTACTTTTACCCAGTGCCTTGAAACCTTGGACATAATGGGAGTGCAACTAGATTCTATGCCGAGCATATCAATGGAGGAGCTGGATTTCGTGTTAGCAAAATTTCTTGCATTTGCGGCTAGGGAGCAGTCCAATGGGAATTGCATTTTGGATTCCCACTTGCTCGAATGATTTGCAAGGTGTCATTGTTTGCCATACTCCAAGTGGCTCGTCTTGCTTGTGTCATGTGTCCTTTGAGTTGGTTATGCTTTTTAGGGTTAGGGTTTCTTGAAATAATCTTGGCCATTGATCTCAAATCAATCTGAGCCGTTGCTTTGTAATTGGGGTGCCTATATAAACCCCACGCATTTCATTCATTCATGGAGAGACTTATGAAATTGTTGCTACTAGTGCTATTCAGATAATAATTTGATTCAAAGTTGAGCATTTGTTATTTTGAGAGCTTGCATGGTTTCATAATTTCTTCAATAAAGTAAATTAGTTTTAGCATTTTGATGAATGAAAGATTGATAGTGTTGGAAATATTGAAATTAGTTCATACCTTTTTCAATTGAATGATTTTCAATTTGATGTGCAAGGTTAGTCTGAACGTTGAAACTGTTTAACTTGAATTCTATTACCTATATACATTGTTCGAATTGATGGTGGTATTGTGTAATAGGATATCATTTGTAAATCCATTGAAGATTGCATCATCTTTGTCTAGTTGTAGTCATTGTGCTTGGCAAAACAAAGATTGGTTTAAATTTCACTGTCCTGCATTTGTCTCTTAAATTCATAGGAGTAGTTTGGCATAAATCTAGTTTCTAAACCCTCATCCCTTTTCCTTTTATTTTATCTCAAAATCGAAAATCCCAAAAATATAAGAACGTTCAACGTCAAATCAATCTAAATTCCTACTTTTGAATAGTTCATTATCCAAGGTCCCTTTGTGAAATCAGCATATCACATCATCCATTGAGCTTGTCCATCCTCAAACTTAAGAAACATTGGAATTACCGTATGACCTTTCTAGCAATCTTAGCATAAGCGGTAGTTTTTCAAGAGAGGATAGAGCGTCTTTGGACTCTTTATTCTAAAGTGCTTGGTGAGTCATAAAACACGCATCAACACTACCACCAGTTTGGAAGAGTCAGGGGTTTGCTAAGAACCGTGGCAAGGTTTCCAAGTGCAAGTGCCTATATAAAAAGTAAACTATAAATTTAATCACCGTTGAATATTCCAAGAGGATCGCAAGTTTGTAGAGGTTGAGCCTACTCCTCAAAGGTGTTGTGATTATTCCAAGTCAGCGATTAAATATTGATTGTATTGCAAAATCAATATTGAATGATAATATGAATGGCCATTGTATGTAAGGGAATGCTGCTTGTTTGGAAAATACTCTGGAATATAATTAAATATTTCCCCATAATCAGATTTTTGAGATTTATATGCAACTATTAAAGTAGTAGACATTACTCCAACTTATTTATGAATTATTCTGAGCATCTGAATTTGCAAGGGGAATTGGTTTGCCTATAAACTATGTAATTTATGAATCAATATACACATGATATCCACTTGAATGAATAGTATATTTAAATATTATTTGCAATCACTTGTCTTATTTGGGAGCAAAACTACATGGTATTTGTTTGATGAAATGTTGGTACTCTACATGACAACTGTTTGACAATATGTTTACATTGTCAAACTAGAAATTATTGTGAAAATTTGCAAGGGTTTGTTTGATGAAATGTTGGTACTCTACATGACAACTATTTGACAATATGTTTACATTGTCAAACTAGAAATTATTGTGAAAATTTGCAAGGGTTTTTACAGGCAAGGTTCCTCCTCTTCTAGATATTCGTCCAAGTCATCATCATTTCCAACTACTTTTTTCTCTTTCCTTCTCAACTTCTTCGTCGATCCCATAGGCCACGTACCCTCTTCTTTCTCCTCCCTAAGGTGCATATAGTTTCCAGTCACCCCATACTCTCTTCCACAGTGTAGGTGTTCCGAACAGAGAATTTGTCAGATGTTTATGTATTCGTGGCATTGCAATTCCTTCTACTTGTTTCTTGACCAGTCTTTCTTCCACTATTTTTTGGTCTCCTCCCGTTGTCCAATTTTCCTCTTCTGCAAACCAGTTCCCAATTATTCCCCAATCCTCCTTTTCCATGATTCCACTTTTTCTTATGGTCCAATCTTCTGTTGTTGCGTACACTAGCATATTTATTCTAATTGTTGCTTCCTTTCTCTCCTAGTACAGTTTCAGCTTTGATCCGTTGATGGAGTCTTGTAGTAGAGTCTTGTCTAAATTCTCAAGTTTAATTGCTCCATTCTCGCCAACTTCTCTGATTTAAAGGGTCTAAGACACCTTACCTTGAATTTACTAGGCTTGATTTTGTTGCAGCCGTTATATTTTAAAACTAACTAACCAGGTTGGAATTTCATTCAGCGAAGATGCTTGTCATGCCAGTATTTCCTTCTCTACTGCATCACCTCTGTCGCCCATTGTGTCAATATTCTTCATTCGTCAAGTTTGTTGAGTTGAAATAACCGCTCCTTCAAACTCTGCATGTCACCAAGTCTATTCTCCACAGCTATCCTCAAACTTGGTACCATATATTCGACTGGCACTATAACTTTTGGACTGTACATTAACTAGAACGGTGTGTGCCCAATCGTCACCCTGTATGTCATACGATATGCCCACATTACGGCAGGCAACTTTTCTTCCCAGTCTGCTTCTTCTACTCCACATGATTTGTGAACTAACACTTTGCTGGTTGACTTTGCTTGGCCATTTTCCCTCTATTAGTACAAACTCAATAGACTATGGAAGGCCTTCAATACTGGGTGCCAATCATCGGCAAACATGATCATTTTTGGGTTGTCTTCCTCTCCCAAGTTCACCTTCCTCATCTTTGGCTCCTCGTACTTGATTGATTTGTCTCGTTCGAAATTATGGGTTGGCGTATCATCTGTTTTGCTACTCCCTCTTTATATTCTCCATACTCAGACGTTGTGGGTTGGCATTTCATCTGTTTTGCTACTCCCTCTTTATATTCCCCGTACTCAAATGAAAATGTCTAACTAGTTGTACCTTTGTCTTCATCTTCCTTGATCTCCCCGATTTGTAGCATGTTCCACTCAAGGTGAAACACCTCATAGTCTTTTGTTTTCCAATTGAATAGCCCATTGAGAGAACTCGTCTCACCTTGGAGCAATTCTTGAGGTCAAGTACCCCTTCGTCGTTATGTTCAATGAATTTTCTTCCTTTGTCTTCTTTTGATTCCAGTGCTCCACGGGGACTCATCCCCTGCCCTAGTACCCCCGTCCCCTTCTGGGAAACGTTTCGGGGACTCGGGGACTCCTCGGAAACTTCCACCCGCCATTGCATCTAACAGTGACTCAAACTTGAGCTCCAAATTTGATACTAACTTGCCAGTTGCATCTGCTGATTAGGGACAGCCATATATTTTTATGTTTTTTGTCATTTTATAGTTGAAACTTGGAGCCCTTGGGCATTTTGTTACAATTCTTATTTAATATGTATGCACATTGACAATGAAAGAATTTGAATTTTATTAATTTGTTTGTCGATTCTCATGTGAAATCTCAATTCAAGTCTAATGTTATGTATTAATCTTCTACAATGTCTATGATGAATGCTTTATCAATGTTATGATATGAATATTTGAAATTTCTCTATACTTCTAAAATTTCCCTATTTTTTTATCAGCCGTCCCCTGCCGTCCCCTAAAAAATGGCCCAAAAGTACCCCCGTACCAAAAACTCGTCCCGCCGTCCCCTACCGTCCCTGTCCCCGAAACTCCGTGGAGCATAGTTTGATTCTTCTCCTTCGAAATCTAACTTAGAGGATGTCAGTTCTTCGCTCACAACCTGATTCTTTAGGTCAATGACGTACTTCCTCCCATTACTCTCGATGGAGAGTATGTTTCGTTTCCAGTTATGGTCCACTCTTGTTGCTACCAACCAACCTCTCCCAAGTAGTGCATTGTACGCCTTCCTTGTATGCCTTCCTCTGTAGTGGGATGCCGACAAAGTTCAACAAAATTGTTGTTGCGGATTGTTACCTTTTGTGCCATCAGTGTACCCAGTGGTTTGATACCATGTTGATCAACGCCTACTAAGTGAAATGTTGGTGGCCAAAGAGTTGATTTCCCTAGACACTTCTAGGTCTCCTCCAGCAGTACATTCACTCATGAACCTCCATCAATGATGGTGTTTGTGAGTTTCTTCCCCATGATTTCCATCTATACAATGGTTGATTCCCTCCCGATGTTCACCATGAGTAGCATTGAGTTAGGGACTTGTTCACTTTCGAGTGGTTGTTCTGTTTCCATGTCCTTGCTTGGAACTCCCTGTCGAGTTTGATTGTCACCGACTATGTTCGTAATTGCCACTCTCAATTGTGGCATTGTCTGCAGAAGATCTATCACGTTGATAGGTATTGTTGTATGTAACATATGACCTATGACATTCTCTGACTTCAACCGCAATGATGTACTTGTTGCTTCATTGGAGGTTAACCTTTCCTTGGCCATCGCTTGTTCTACTTCTGCTTTGGCCTCTCAAAGTCTTTTCGTCTTTGTACGGGGATCTAGATAAATTGTCTTCTTTGCTTGTGGTCTAGTAATTGCCAAAACTTCCTCGTCCTCCACTTCCAGCATGTTAATACCTTTCTGTTTCGAGTAGTCAATGTCTTCGTGGTCACCCGATCCACACCACTTACATAACATTCCTCCTTTACTTTGATTGTTCTGGCATTCTTTGGTGAAATGACCCCATTCATTGCACTTTTGACACTGGATCATGTGTCTTCCTTTAGAATCGTACTAGATTCGGCTTCTCGGCCCACTGTTATTCGGTCATTATTTCCTCTTCTATTTTGGTATCCGCCAAGGGATGCATTACTATTATTACTTTGTGGTTTAGGAGGTGTGATCAGAGGGGTTGATTGCTCCCCCTAGATGAAGAGCACTTGTGTGCTTCTTGTTTTTAAGTTGTACAGACATTCCTTGATGGAATGTCCCATTACCTGAAAAATGTCGCAGAATGGTTTTTTCGAGGAATTATTTTTAGTGTGACCTATTTTGCAGTTGGTGCACCATAGTTCTTTAGTTTCTTTTGAGTTTTCTTTGTCGGCCTTCAGTTCTTTCATCATGAGCATCATATCTCATCAAAGGGCCTAAACAGTTTTAGATTCTCTGTCACTATTGTCATTTGTACTCTCATTGTCATCCGTCATTCTTTTTGTTCGAGAGGATGTTTTGTATTCATTCTTAATGTCCATCACCTGATTGTAAGCCTCAGCGTACGATGGAGGTACTACCTTCATTTTCTTGCGCAATGAGGGAATTAGTCCTTCGATGAACCAACGCTTCTTCAGCCCATCTACTAGCTGGTTCTCTAACTTTACTAACAATTCTTTGAGCCAACAATTGTAAGCTCGTATGTTCCCATGCTTCCCCTATTTGGTGTTATAGATCTCGGCGACGATCTAATTGTCATCGCATAATAATCTAAACTTTGCCTTGAATGCTTTTCTCAGTGCATCCCATGAGGCTGAGCCTTCTGCTACCAATTCTATGAACCAATCTATTGCTATTCCTCGTAGCATTATTGGGAACGCTCTCAGCCAATAATCTATGTCTTCTTGGCTGCCCGCAGCCATATAGTTTCGCAGGTTTTGCAATGTCTAACCAAATCCTCTGACCCATTCCCCGTAAATTTTGGAATTTTTTGCCTTTCCACACTGAGATTGGCTGGGAAAGTCACCATCTTCCTTCCTCGATGGTCTCCCTGTGCGTTGGACCTGTTTGGACTATTTCGCTCAATATGTTTCGGTGCATGACCTGCACTCACAACCACATACGAGTCCTCCACTTGTCCACCTTCAGCGTCCTCTGCACTCTAGGTCTCCTAGGGATTGTTCTTGCACTCCTTCCATCCAAGGGTCTATGGTTCGGATACTCCAATTCTCGGCTCTTCTCTCGAGATGGATAGTTCTCGGATGCATCTAGTGTGGACACTTTTGAGGAGTTTCAATATGATCATTTGAATCTCAATATTCTTTCATCCACTAAGGTTCTAGAGACGTGTTGATATTCCATCTCCTTCATCTATTGTTGCTTGTATTGCTATAGTTTTGACTTCTTGTGATTCAATGCAGCAGGATGTATATTGTCTTCCAAATATACCTACTTGGGATGAGTACTTGATAGACGTTGGAGATTTGTTTGCAAAGTTCCACATTTTAGATTTGGGAGACACCATTGATTGCATATATCTTCTCTTTGATGGAGATGATTCTCCTTAAGTTGTTGTGAGGGAACACTCTGACCCTCTTGTTCATTTTGTACATGATCGACATGAGTGGATACTTTTGAGCTGCATTTGGAGGAGGCTTATTTATCTTCAAAGGAGATATTTTTGTTTTTGGATTGTGTTCTACAATTATCTCTACTAGATTTTGGAAAGTCCTCTTCATCAATGTGGCCCAAAACACTTGTTTGGAGTGTGCCAGCTTTCGACATCGACATGGAGACACTTGAGCATAACTCAAAGACATCACACATCATCTTTCTTCCCTCATCTTCCTTTCAAGAATGGGAGGACATGCTACATATCATCTTGGTTTTGTTTCTTCCTAGGGGGAGGAATGTTCAACAAGATTGAATCATCTTCAACATTCAATGTTGAGCATCTACATTCATTGTAGGAGACTCTACATTGAGGGGGGTTACACGGTCTCTCTTCTTCTCCCTTATGGGTGAGACTTTTTCCTTGCATGGGGTTTTGTTGTTTTCAGCTCTCTTTTGGGAAGGAATTTTGTCCCATTGGGTTTTCTCCTTTTCTCCATTTGTGAGAGATTCCATTTGTACATAGGTACCTAACATGGCCTCGTAGCCGGGACCCATCTTTGTATCATTTGTATTGGTTTGTTCCTCCCCAAGTTACACTTAAGGGGTGTGCTGGTGTGAATAAGGTGTTTTGCCTAACTAGTTCACCTAGTATGTCCTATTCACATGTTAAGTTTACTTAGATCCTATAAATCTTTTTAGAAGTCTTAGTTGGCATTAGATCTTATCTTATGTTATGTCATTTACTTCATGTGTCTTAGGTCATTTAATGTTTGTTGTCTCGTGACACAGAATTAACACTTGTCATGATCTTGTCTAATCCTATGTCTCATCTTGGCCATATAACCAAGGGGTTGTCATGTGTAAATCAGAAATCATAATCCAAGTGTAATCTATCATTTGCATCCTTTGATAGAATGACATTATTCTCTCGTAACTAATCTCTCTTGTACTTTCCTAGAAGTTCCTAGATCTTGGGTGGATATAATCTTCAGCCAAATCTTGCGTGGTGTAAAGTATTCTATACCAACTCTTACAAATTATTAATAATTTAAATTTTATATAAAATGTTTAAAAACATTAAATGTTAATGGTAAAAAAACAATCAAAAAAATTTAAAATCAAGAGTGTTAAATTTTATAGAAGACAACCTAAAACGAAAAAACCAAACCTAAAAAAAAAGAACAAAGGCAATGTAGAATAAAAACAAATAAAACAAACTAGTATGCAGCTTATTTCACCTCCCACAGCTACCTATTGCAAGTGCTCACGCTAAATGGTTTGCTGCTTCAGCCTTCAATGCCGATTCCAAGCTTCCACAATGAACATCATTGCCAAAGTTGCAGCTCAACAAAATAGTCCCAAACTGACTCTACAACAATGAATGGCTTTTGTCACCATTACTGCGTTGTAAAGAAAAAAACAAAACCTCCTCTACACAAAATTGTAAGATGAAGGCGGAAGTTAGAATTAACATTCAAAAGCTCGTGATGTGTTTTTACATGTCCTGATTCTTACAGTATAGAAAAAATCCAAAAAGATCTATTGAAAAAAAATTTAAAATAATTTTAATAAAAAAAAAATAGCCCTTTTTCTGTACAAATTTTAGGATGAATTTCAATATTTTTTTAGGTATTTTTAACGTTCACTGAATTTGAATTTTATGGATTGAATTTGGCAAACCCTGTGACATAGGTTGTCTTTGATTATGTTTATTTGAACTAGATAAACATAATGAGCTTAAGCTTTTCTATATATCCATAGGGATCAAATGAGACATTCCCTAGCCTATAGAAGCGATTCATTTTTTGTACCTTCTAAAAAAAATTACTTAGGTACTCTTCAACAAAGTACTATGTGATAAGACGTCAAATGTATTGAAACCATCCATTTATGTTTTTTTTAAAACAAGACAAGTCATGGGCTAAAAAAATTTTCCGAGCATGTGTTGTTTTGAAATCTACTTTCACCATTTTTTGCAGCATACCAAATCTATGACATTCGACATTCCCTCACTGTTAAGGTCATATCATTGGATACGATGAAGGATTTGCTTCTTATGGTTATATTTCTTTTATCCGTTCCAATTTATCTTGAACTCAAACCAGACATTCTCAGACATTAAGCATGGATTCCAATTAGCCAGTCAGGTACTAACTATGCATCAAAGCATTGCAACTGCTTCCCAAAACATCTATATTGAATATAAGCAATCAAATAATAAATTCATTCACACAATAACAAAGACCCTTAAAACCGAAATACAAGAATGGGCATCACTGACCTCCCACAATAACAAAGACCCTTAAAACCGAAATACAAGAATGGGCATCACTGACCTCCCAATTACTAATTCTTGTGTTATCTTTTGAGGCATTTTGAGATATCCCATGGAAGAAGAATGTGACATTCATTTTATTCTCTGGAATTTATACAGATTCTAACTTGACTTTTATAATTGTCTTTGTGGTCATATGGTCTAAGGTTTTGTATGATAAGTATTCATGATGAGTAGTACTGCATTACATAATGTGCAGTTGATAAAGAATAACTAGAATGGGAGAGATATGTTCTTCCTCCTGGGATCACTTGATTGTACCACGAACCATTTGTCATGTCAATGCTTCTTTTATCATAAAGTTATGCCATAACATGAGAATTCTTTGAAAAAGACCTTTCTGCACATACTTCTTATGCCATTCAAGGCAGCATTTTATTGAAGCTGAAAATTTGGCAATCATCCATGGGTCAGCATCTTCCCACTTCACAATTAAGTTGATTTGAGCTATATGAGAGACATGATATTTCTCTAGAGAGTGGCCATTTCTTTCAATTATGCCGGTACTTTATGATCATACTGTTAAACAAAGTTCATACAAATCAGCTCTCAAGTATGCTTGTATTTCTTTTTATTGATTGTTTTATCCAGCAAATACAACTTGAATTTCTTCTACAATTACTGGCTTAGCCATTCATTGTCTTCAGACTGAATGTTCAAACTACACACCAATCTTTTTATTTCAAGGTAGTAATTTACAAGCACCAGCAAAAAGTTTTTGCCAAGTACAAAATGCTTAAGCATGACAGAAATTTCAATATGTAAGGCAGAGTCAACTAGAAAGTAAACTGCAGAAGCATTTTATTCCAGTGAGAAGATCGAACTAACGCAGAAAAGCTGGAGCTGCTATGACTGGAATTGATAAAAACCTGTGTGCATCAGAAACTTCTCACAAATGATGCAACAAAATTTTGTGATAAAGCAACAGAAATAGAAGCTACAGAAATGCCATACAATACATGCATCTTTGCTTTTGGCAAGAGTGTGCCAAAATGGGACATTTGTTTCTGAAAAAAAGCATATAGTCTCTCTACATGATAATGCACCATTTTGGCAATATGGATATAGGGTTAAAATTCATGTAGTTTTCATTTCTACATAACAATAAGACACATGAATCACCTTCTAATGAAGTAACAGGTATTATAATTATATCCTTTTGAACCATGAGTGCAAAGCAGACACTGGATCAAGGTTGTGCATGCTTCTTTTCTATATTGATCAAAAGGTTCAATTTCTCATGTCAAGCCAATTTGTCTGTTTAAAATGGTGAGTATTTAGAAATATATCATTTTGAACCACAATTATGGTATTGTCTTTCCTAGCTATTTTCTATACAAAAATAACAAGGAAAAAAGAGAACCATTCAAGTAGTAAAGGCCTTAGAATATAAATGGCAGTAAGCATAAGAAATTGACGTAGAATAAGAAAAATAATTTCTCTTATACAACTCATCAAATTATATCATAAAGCCTGTCTCAAGAATAAGAATATGATGAACCAGGTCTTTCTTATAGACACCTCCAAGAAATAAGCCAGAACCAGCAATCACTTAGTGTAGGGAAGATGGGCTAAAATAATGCTTAGCACCTAGCTTGATTTCATTAAAATTGGAGTTTTTAAAAAGCTATTGGCATGAATGAGATCTTGGCAACAGTAACAATTATGGTTGCTGTTTTTAAAATAATGTTAATTCTCTTGGTTCCCTTCCCAGAATGAAGAAAAGATTATTTTTTAAGGGATCATAAACAACATGATTTGAAGGATTCAGGATTCCGATTGATCCTTATGAAGACTTCAATCCAGGAATGTGGTTATTAACAAGAAATATCAGCACTCTTCATTGGAAATTAAAAACAAGGTTAAAGCTGGTGATAATTTATAAATTTAAAGCAGTCTTTCTTAAGCTTGAACCTAGGTGGTGTATTGTGTCTGACCAAACAGTAAAATTCCTTTAATTATCGTGCTATATACAGCCATTTTAAATCCAAATTCAGTATTTCTAAAAATTTAATCCCCAAGCTGTCAATTATAGATGACAAGTTCCAATCCATGATGCAAATTCAAACTCCTTGCACTTTGTCAGGGCACTTTAATAAATGTTCATTAAAGGAGGTCCTAGGAAGCACAGATAACTAGAATTAATCCCTCAAATGGCTTGTGCATAGAGCACAGAAAACACAAGGATATAAAGAATATTTTTTAGGATTGTAAATTTGCTAGACAATTTTGTCTGAATATTGGTCTATGGTTCCATCATATGTTTATTTTGTCTGAATACTGGTCTATGGTTCCATCATTTGTTTTGTAGGCATGTCAATTGGAGGCCGGATATTTTCAGAAACCTCTGGTTTTGCAGGAAACCTGCTTGGTATATTCTTTGGTTGTTTCATTCTTAATCCGGTAAGAGAGAGATGATGTGATGAGGAAAGCTCACGAAAGAATTCTGTAAATTAGAGTTCTAGATTTCTGGATGGCTTAGCCAATCAAGCTCATATTAAGCTCACATCACTCACAAAGCATACAAAAGATTCTGATAGTAGAAACATCTTCCTTTCTTGACTAGGATGGAAGAGAAAGTCCTGTGGTGTAATGCTCTTCTTGATGTACAATTATTCATTCATGATCATGTAATATAGAACTCCATTTTCATGTAAATATTGCAAAAATGATCAATAAAAACCCACACCTATAAGGATGCTTGAAATTAAAAAGAAACAAACCTTGCTACCATGGTCCCCATGCCATCTCTTTTGAACAGTTCTAGTAATACAGCTCCACCAACTGTACCATCCAAGAGATGGACCCTTTGCACACCACCCTGCATTTCCACAGTTATATATAAGCATATATAGAGTAACAAAAATAACTGCAAGCTTCTATCTAACTACACAAAATTAAAAATTGCTACGCAAAATCCTCTTAAATAGATTTAGGTATTAGGAATAGCCCCATAACGTGGGTATCTTCCCTTTCACAAGTCTTAAAAAATTCTTCAATTGAAAAAAAAAAAAAAAAAGATATTATGAACATTTATATGGGGCATGGCAAGCTCAATTGAAATTAAGCTCAACAATCAATAGAATTATATCCTCCCAGTACTTATTTGAAGTAATATACTCTATTGGACAAAATATCACAAACTAAACACAATACAAAGAGCAGCCCAACCTGAAAAATCATGTGAAGAACTCAACCAAGTTAGAAAAGTCATGTGATTGATTGTATTCAAGATAGAATATAATAGGCTTGAGACTATTCAAAGAATTTCCAGTTCACACAACCCTTTATGTTTTGAAAGTTGAAACTTGTAAGTTTGTATATCACTCATTCATCAACAAATTGGTCGTAACTTATGAGTCCATTGACAACTTATTTCAAAAACAAGTGCCAAGGAATATTAACCACTTACTGTATGGAAAGAGATTCATCAGCAATAAATGCTCGCTTGAAGTTGTTTCCTACAATTCAAGATGAGTCCCCACCTTTTCATCTTGTGGACTAGGTTGAACTTCCATGGTTGATCTCAATTTGCTAAATGAAAGATGTTGGCCAAAAGCTAATAAATGTGAGCTCTCAAAGTCAAATGAAAATTGTTACACATACTAGCATAGATATCTTAAATACATCTATCTAAAATACACTGAGAGATATCAATCACAAAGCATCTATATTGGGTCTGTGGCATAGTTTAGACAGGTGCCTGAAGATTGATATCTCCAACTGTCTTTTAGGTATGTATTAAAGGTATCTATTCTAGTTTATTAGGTTTCTAACTTTCCAAGCTTGTTATGCCCCTGTATATATACACCATCACCACCCACAATTGGGCATAATGAAGTTTTCGCATGTAAATGGCCATCAAATTTATGTTAAGGAGTTTTTGTTATCCACTTGCTCATTATGATCCCCCCTTGCTGCCATTGAAGTTACATAGGTCTATATTATTTAGTTCATAATAGCTAGTTAGAGAGCTTACTTTATTTTAACTAAATAAACTAGAGTAATACAATTAGAGTTTAACAGTTCACTTAGGTATTTTAACCAAGTGTGGTGGTTATATAAGAAACTCTTGATGATTTACAAATACAAACTTGAAGATCAATAAATTACCCCCATTCTTTGATCTCTCCTTTTGAATTGAATGCACATTTTCAATAGGATTTACAAAATAAACTTACAGCCCTGTTCCATAAAATCCAAAAGACGGGCAGTACAAAAATGAATAGTTCCACAACTAGATCAAATTAACCTTTTCATAAATCTTGGGATACCAATAGGTAGTGGATTTCCATATGGTCAAAGAAAGGCTTCAGGCTCTGTCATTTGCATAATACTACAGAAAGTTCAACTTGTATACAACTGGCACTAAATTTCAGAAGATGAAGTAATTCTAAAATACACCATGATGGCCAACAAACAGCACTTGCTTTCCCTACTTGCAATATCTAACACTTTCAAAAAAAGGGTTTGAAAACCAGTATACAACAGTTTTTTTCTGAAACAAGGCACATAAACCAAAAAAATCAATCCATTCAAGTTAAAATAATTTGAAAATGTCCAAAGTAATATAAAGTGTATGCATCTTAAACCACACTGGGGGTAGTTGACAGAATTTTTAAGAAAACCTCTCATATGGAACAGTCCATTCTGACACTACCACCTAAAGAATTAAAGTTTAAACAATTAAGAAATAACAAACGAATAGCGACATTTGAAAAAACTGGATTGCTCCACAATCACATGATGGAAAATGATAAAAAAGGAATAACATGAATCTCAAAAATTATGCAAACTTGCAATCAAGGAAAGGATGATAGAAAACATTATTCCAAATGAAAAACCTAGTGAAAAACTATTCAACTCAAAACTATGGATCATGTCTGCTCACACAAACGTGTGTAATCATTCTTTGAATCTTGGGAAGAGTGTAGGGGTTATTATTTCACGAGAGAAAAAGCTACTAACAAATAATTGTGCAAATAATTGCCAAGATATAGTCCCTCCTTTGATAACTATATTCTTTACATGTATAATTTAATATTTTGGAGGATATATGCAAAAAATGTTCGGTGTGTGTGCAGATGGATCAATAAAAGATAATAATTGCTACGCTATTCAATATAATCCAAAAGCTTTTTAGATTTTTTAATTTTGTGCTATTTCCTGAATACATTTTCATACCATAATATTTTCCTAAAATACCTACTTTTGGGGTCAAATGCACTGTTAATGTGACTCAGTAACATATCAACAAAGCTGACAAGCAAGTGGGATAAGAACTCAACAAAATCTTATTTTATACTTGGAAAAGAAAAAAAATCTATAAATGTTCAAATTTTCAATAAAATAAGTTATTTTTCCTTTCATGAGAATACACTTGATAGACATCAAAGTGCATGTAAGAATATTCATCCAAAAAAAAGCATCATTCTAATAGAATGCACATCACCAGAACAGATTTTCCTATTTATTTATTATATGCTATGGTGCTTTTATTGAAGACCATAAGGCATATCCATGCAACTTGAACCCAAAAGAACTTGAATGGAAGAGTGGTAATAGACTCGGAACTTCATGAAAAAAAAAACAGCAATAGTTGGGAATGAATTGACTCTGTTTTCTGCTGGATATTAGATACTAATTCAGGGTACCCAGCTACTCGAAAAGAGATTGATACTTTGTTTGCAGCTATGACTTCTACATATGCCAAGTTGTCAGGATCATCTAGAAAACCAATTTATTTAAGGAAATATTTTTTTTGGGAACAAATCTTAAGCAAGAAGTAGCATTGCACACATGCACACTGTGGCAAGAAGGGAAAAAACAATTAATTCAGAATTGGATGGTCACATAGCCATATGTTATTAGTAAATATTATATATTCCACTTTTTGAAAAATAGAAACAAATATATAACTTGCAAGTCCTTGCTGCTGACTACAAAGAGTTTTATGGTGACAAGGAAATATCTTACCCTGCACACAAAAACTGCAGCTGCTAGTTCTGAAAGGAACCCATTTAATCTGCTCAACCTCTCCTCTCCACCAATTGCAAATCCCAGTCCTACCCCAAGCCCATTTCCATTACCAAAGCCAACACCGTTCTGAAAAGTTGCATTAAGCCCTTTATGAAATGAACCATTGTTTCCATTCAGACCAGAGTATGCAAGATCATTACTATCAGAATCAGCAACAGCCTGAACATAGTTTGCAGCAACTTCACTTTGTGCAGCTCGCCTCCGTATTAGCTGGTCTGCCTCACCAAGGGACATGTAACGAATTAGCCTACCATTTTCATCTAAAATGGGACCATCAACGAGACATATGAGTTTGTCTGCTCGAAGAGCCAAAGCACAGGCTGTAGCCACCTCATATGTGCTGCACCCACCAAAAGAATACCATTCAATCAATCTCACTGACATGAACAACCAGATTGAAAGCTATAACCCATATCTGCAATAGAATTCAAAGGAGAAGACCTCTCATTCAAGAATCTGAAGAAATAAATAAAATTTATAAAACTTGAAACACTATACAGATTACAAACAACTTTTGTATATACTATTATACAACAAACCATATTTACAAATGCAAAACAAACAGCTTTCAACTTTCGAAAGCAAAGAAATATAAAGTTGAGTATACAACTCTGGAACATACAAAAACAAACTTATGATGGCATTAATGTTTTTCTTTTTACATTTAATAAGACCACATCATCAATATTGTTCATAAAAAGAAAATCAGAAGTACAATCCAAGAAACTCTAGAATACTTCAAGGGCGCTTGTTACCATCAGATTTTGTTATTGTTGAGTGTGGTCAAAAGAAGTATTTCAGAATGACTGTTTAGGTCAAAACCATTGAATATAGTCACATTTTATTTTTTCCTGATCAAACTTATTCAACTTAAATAATAGATACAAATTTGTGGGACATAGTTGGTAGTATTAAGTTACATGCATTAAGGCAAAAGACATTATTACATTTACCTGTCTATTGGTTGCACGTGGCATGTTTCTAGTCACCATTGAACTTGTGTTACTGTCATATGGATTAAGTTAATCCAGAACCAAAGCTCAACCTAATTGCAAATCTATTGTCTTCTAACAGCCTTAAACACTCATAAATTGTGTGTCGGATTGATGGTAACCAAAAAATCCACATGTTTTGTAAATATAGCATAAATTACTGTCCAACGAGATGAGATCAAGTGGTAAAATATTGGGGCTTCTATTATGGAGATTCAAGTTAAATTCTCAAAAGACATTGACGAAGTGTTGAAATTGGGTAAGATACCACATCCAACTCTCTGGATATGGCATACCCCAACAGACTTGGCCTATTGCAAGTTGAATTCAATGGAAGAGGCACCTCTCAGTCACGGTATTTAAGCTGAAGGTCACCATGCAAGAGGAACTTACCAATCAAAAAAGAAATTTTACTCAAGCAGATTGGTAAATATGGATTTGCGCAGATCATAAGGAAAGAAGCATCATATAAGTCTTCATCACACATTGCTGCAAAGTCCAAGACATATTTGCATAAGGACCAACACCCAAGATATTTGTAGAAACATGGCCCTCTCACAATGTTTATGCCAGGGGTCAAAGTCATTTTGCTATGGGTGCGCACATGAGATGGAATCATGTGAAACTATTCCCAGAATAGTGAAATAAAGTGAATAAACAACTAGAATCATTACTTACAATCTAGAATCTTTGAAAAATGTATGCGCATAAGCCCTTTAGGTTCCTCCATGAACTGAAACCAGAAACTTGAAAACAGAAGGAAACACGGTTACCAGAAGTAAAGACAACCAAGGTCCTATTTCAGTTGGGAACTAAGTCATAGAACTATAGGATGTGACAGGAGATAGGATAGGAAAGTGAGAACAAGATAGGAATTGCAATAAAGAGGAAACACACATGAGAATATCTTAAGATTTTCTCAGATGATCAGCAACGCCAATGGTTTCTTCACATGGAATACCCAGTTTCAATTGGGGACATCGCAAGCAGGGTTTTTTCATTGTTGTGGAGTTTCTGAGACTGGAAACCTGTCTGAGAACCATATTCCACTACTGACAAGCCCTTTAGATATAACATCAAATCCTAGCAACATTGAGAAGAAATATCTTTCCCAATAAATCAATACCAACAAGTCCATTCTCAAGCTGAACATTGAATTCTGCTACTTCTGCAGCAGATTACCTTTTTGCAGAGGACAAAGAATTTTTGGAAGTAGCTCATAACCCCTACAACATGTGACTTTTAGATAAAGGTACATTTATGACATTCCATCAGTAAAACAAACAAGTGCAAGAAGCTAAAGGAGAATATAATTGACATACTTGCAATTCAATACTTCACCAGAACTGGAGTAACCCAGGTTGCTTACTATAACAATACAGTTAGCTGCTAGCCTCTCCCTTATCCGAGCAACATCAATTCTCTTCACCTCTCCAGTTGCTCCAAAGTCAATTCCATTAACGACACCCCTTCGCTGTCTCAAGACAATACAAAATGTGCATTGGCTAATGTTAAAAGGCAAAGAAGTACTACAATCTCACACTAAAGATTCCATCCTTCAGATTCATCAAAGAATTATAATGAGTAATATCACAGACCTAATTAAAGCAAACTCAACAAAAACAAGTGCTTAAGCTGTAACTTGAAAGCACTCTAATACTCCTAAATTCCTAATTACTTAAATGCACACCTTCATGTTAACTATACAACTAATATTTTCTGCCTGTTTTGTAATCAATGCATCAATAACATGAGTAACTTAAACCTCATCCATTCTTGTCAACTAACCTTGGCTGCCAAAAAGTTACCACTGGCAACACTAACTCCAACATCATGCCAACGATCATTGTCACCATGACGACGAAGACTTGGTATTGGCGGTCCAGGAGAGAGTTTGGCTTCTATGGCAAAACGGATTGTCCCAGCTGCCTCCATAGCTGCTTCTAATGATTCAGTGTCTGTAATCCGATATTGCCCAACATATTTGGCCTTGTTTCCTGCAAAATTAAATATTTATCTTAGCCTAAATGTTCCAAGACTTTGTGGGCAATTTCCACAGTGGTAGCTTTAGTTGGTTAGAAATGAGATTAAAATTTGAAAGATGAATTACTACTTTTGTCATCTTAGATTATCCTATAAAGTTTTCTTGACAACTAGATGACAGCCATGGCAACATAGATATGCAAGAATCTCATTCCAACTAATAAATATTTGTCGTTAGGTTTATAAGAACAACCTCATAAAATTCATTATCATTTAGCAATATATCAGGTCATACTTCTATGAAACATCTTTAAGACAAATGACAATTGGAATCAAACAGCTAAAAGATTTATAATGATACTGAATACTTTTGACATGAGGACAGCAAAAATCTATCATCAGTATCACAGATGCAGAAAAATGGATATGAACAACTTCCCATCTACAATACCAAACTTTTTTTTTGGAGACCAACAAGAGAAATGTAATTACTAAAACCATTCTTCAAATAATGGAAATAGATTTCATGTTCACATAGATCCCGGATCAGATCTCAAAAGTCCATCCCATTAAAAAATACTCTGCAGTATGCTTTGAAGTACTCAAAAGACAATATTTATCAAAATGCCTAAATGCATGCAAAACTATTGATTGGACATTAGATAAATAGCTAGCTAGAAAAAGCCAGCTAAATCAAACAGAAATACTCTAGTTCACTTCCAAATTATACATCATATAAATGAAGGTTCCTAGTTCCCTGGCAGCACAGAAACACATATGCATAATTATGTTACAAACTAGCCTTACCTCTTTCCACCAGAAGTTTATCAATCTGAACATGAGTTCCTGGAACAATCACAAACTTGATTCCTAAACCATGAAGAAGAGATATATCCTGCAATTCAAAGATGTTCAGTTTTCCATTGAAAAGATTGTGTCAAAGTTGCTAAAGCAAGCACACTAGGCATTAGTTTAAGGTAAATCACTTTGTTTAATGAACAAAGCTGATTCCACTGTTCTGCACAACAACGTATCTACTATCTTTGCATTTAATAAATTCTATCCTGCAAAAACTTTGGATAAAGCAAATACAGATCAGATTCTAATGAGAAGACTGTATTTACCTATTCTAATAATCAATTTATTACATTACGAAATCATTTCAAATCAATTGAGAATACAGTATTTTCCCAGTAGCAAAATGACATCCAAGATCTCACACACGGAACTATTTGCTTTCTGTGAATGCTAGAGTCAGCTCCTGATGTCACTAGTTCCTGAAGTATCAAAGAGGTTCCATGATTTGCTTCCTAAAACAAGAGGCTATAAGTCTGTGCTGAATATATCCACCAATGGCATCTCCCATGACTGCAAGAACTATCCTATTCATGCAGTTTTAATGCACATAATTGAGAAAATTAGAAAACCTGCAAGTTATATTTTTTATTTGCTTAAAACTAAAGATTGATAAATAAGATCCAAAGTGCGATAACATTATCCATTTTTTAATTTTTACCTACATCAGACATTACAATGCTTAAAGTGTTCTACTAACTTGAAAAAGCATATGCTCTTCAAGCTCTGGATTCATATGGTATATACATTTCAATTTGAACAAGACTTGCACCTTTCAGATCAAGATTGTGCTTCACATCATGTTTTCACTTGGATTGAACAATATCGCCATGTTCAAAGAGTTTGTGAAGGGTCAATAATCACTTGGGTACCCATAGATCCAATATATCAAATTGTTGTATACACAAATAAAATATGCACAAGAAGAAAATACTCCTAAAAGGAAGAAATTGGAATACAAGGCCCCCTAAAAACTCAACTTCAATTTTAATATCTTCAAAACTAACCTATGTGAACAAAAACTCAGCAGTACCCCAATCTAATCTGAGGAAATGAAACTCATCACAGTGTGATAATGCAAAACAAAAAAAAGTCTTCATATGTAATGTATTGAATTTCTTGTAGCAGTGGGAGGATGTTCCTATATGGATATTAAAGTCATTACATTTCCTGTATCAGTGAGTGGATGATCCTATATGGATATATGTCACTTCAATGATTTGGGAAAACTAAGAAGAATTGAACACAAGAGCAGCAGCAACCCTTACAATGAAGAGTTCGCCCATAGGTAACAAATTGATCCTAAATGGCATTGAAACAGATATAATGCAATTCTTTGTCAAAATTAATGCAATTCTTCACAAGACCATCCATAAAACTGCAATACAAGCCCAGCACCCATGGTCTAGTGGCAAGGCTTTAATGATGATCAAAAGACACAAGGAACATGCTCCCCGTGTTAAGAGAAGACCTATCAAAGTGGGCGTTAAGCTGGGTGCAAATTCCATGTCAATTTAAATTCCATCACAATTGTGGGAGAATAGCAATGCTTTGGAGATGGATTCTATATATATAAACATTTGCCCACCTCACAAAGTGTAGGGAGATTAGCAACGCCCAATTTATTTTCAGGATTTGTCACAAAGTCAACACCCAAGAGGTTAAACTTTAACACAATATATAAGAAAAATTGTCAAGAGTCCCATGAAGACAACAACCAGGGAGGTTTAAATTTAAAAATACAAAATGTATATTTATAAAACAACAAATCAGAAAACCATAAAGAACCCCACTCCCACAAAGAGGGAGCATATCATGTCCCAAACTTCTGTGCTATGCTAACTAAGTCGGGACCTAAAAAGTCACCTTTACCTTTTTAACATGTTATAAATTCTCTATCTTGGCAATGCTCAGATTCCTCATGTGCATGGTCATGAGGTTCAAACCTTAGGTTCAAAATTCGAACAAAATATACAAGGCAAACACTGAAAAGTCCTTTGTTCCACCAACAAAAGTCTTGTACACATTTCGTTCTGGCTTTGGCTAGGAGGTATTATTCGCTAATTAACTAATTTCTAACAGAACTCTCAATAATTAGATCCACCAATGAACAATTTTACCAAAAGAAACATTTTGCAGTTTTGCATATGAATATATATAAACCTTTTGCACCAAAAGGAAATCAGCCAATTTTCCATACAACTGACAAAAACACATATTTTTATAATAAATCCTATACTTTTCCCTCAAAATTAGTCTAGACTCCATGAGTATACTCTAGGTGTAAGCAAATTGGCAAGTTAGTGGTTACTACCGAATTTGTCAAGAAGGTGTTTTTCTCAGTACGTCAAATTATGTGATGTTTTATGAGAATTCAACCTCATCATTTTTTAGTCTAGCTTAGTTACCCATATTTCATGAGTAGTGATTTCCAAGAACCCATCTCTCATGTGCATGAAAGGCCCATATAGCACTCATTACATCTAGGTGATGCAGATACAATGCTCACAGGGGTCAAGCATCAAGAACATCCATGCTCATGACAGATGCTTTATGGTAAACCACTACTCATGAAATATAGGTCAATTCAACTCAAAAACTTCATAGTTGAATCCTATAAAACATCACATAATACTGAACTTAGTCATGAGATGAAACCCTCGAATAGCAAAATCTGAACAATTTGCAAGATAAATAGAAAACAAACCGTTTGTGGGCTTCCACAAGGAAGCCTCATAAAATAAATTCATATCTCACATGACAGTGCCCTAAAACTCTACTTTTATCTTATAATCCTTGCTTCAACATTCTAGACTTGTAGAGAAACTTACCTGGCTGGGACTTTTAAATAATCACTTCTAACCATTGCATTTAAATGACTATAGAGTGAATATAACAATTTTCAAGTAAACAAGCAATAACGAAGAGATAAAGAAATAAACAAAAAATATCTTAGTAACTTCACAAGATCAAAATAGTCTATGGCAGAGTGGCACTACAAGAATACAAAGCACCACAGAAGAAGTGAGACACTGCTGAAATAGGAAACATGGAAGATCAAGTCCAAGTTTGAAAGCTAGTTAAAGACTAGTAGCCTACCTGAAGAATGCAATTGAAGTATGGACTAGACACAATCTCGCCTGAGATAACAACAACAAACGTGCACCCACGGTGACCGTGTATATAAGGCCATGCCTGCCTAAACCATCCAACAAACTGCTGTTCCTCCTCCTCCTCTCGGACACCATTGATATTCCCATCTAACCTATGATCCACCAGGCACTGGCACACACTAGAAAGTTTTTTCTGTACTGGCAACATAACATTTCTCCAGCCAAGCCGTAACGACGAAACATTTCGTCCACCAAAGCCCTTGCAAGATATATATAGCACCATCAACTCATGAAAACACAAAATTTTGTTGCACTTCAGGGAAAAACGACTGCAAATGAAAGATAGGTAATGAAGATTCACTTGATATTAACATGCAGATAATCCCAGAAAAATAATATTACTGTTTACATAAATAAAAACAAACATAATTCGCACCGTCTGAATACTACTCATCAAAGATAGGTCATAAATATCGACTTATATTCAAAAACGACTGATTTAAATGGTACTCAAACACACAAAATTTTGTTGCCCTTGATGAAAAAACACTGCTCATGAAATATAGGTAATAAAGATAGATTTGACATTAGCAAGTAGCTAATGTCTGTAAATGATATTACATAACGATAATTTTTCCTTAGCACCATCCACTGACAGAAACACAGAACTTCGTTTCATTTGACAGAAAAATACTGCTCATTAAAGATGTGTAATGAAGACTAACCCATAATAACACACAGCTTACTCCCGAAAAATGATGTTACATAAAGGGAAAAAGCTTATTTGGCACTGTCAACAGATAGAGACACGAAATTGCAGTAAACTCGAGAGAAAAAAACTGCATATGAAAGAGAGATCGTGACTATATAAAGATTGACTCGATATTAACACAAAGCTTGTAAGCAATAAATAAATTATAATATTATATAAAGAAAAAAAGACATAATTGGCACCAACAACTGACAGGATCATGAAATTTTGTTGCCCTTTACAAGAAAATAAAATACTCTCGTGAAAAATAGGTCCAAAATATTGATTCAAAATTAAAACGGCTAATTTCCAAAAAATTATATTACATAGACAAAAAAACATAATTGCCAGGGGCACTGTAAGCCCACAGAAACTAAAATTGTATCCCTCGACAGAAAAATTGTTTATGAAAGATAGGTCATAAGTATAATCTTGATGTTAACACACAACTGATTTGCAGAGATTGGCACTGCCAACCAACAGAAACACAAAATTTTGGTGCCCTTAAATACTGCTCATAAATGATATGTTATAAAGATTGACCATTCTTTCCTGTCCTGATGATGGATCACGGAATATGATCCAAAACCTGAATGCAAAAATAAACACACAGTTATATCCAGAAGCTTTTTATTTAATTCCAAAACTGGATCCAGTTATTTCCAGAAGTTCTTTACATAATTCCATATTAACAAGCAGCTTATTCCCAAATAAAATCACGTTACATAGAGAAGAAAACACATAATTCGTTATGAAATTATCTTGCCCAAGAAAACATGACTGACACAACTGGTACACAAAATCTGTCATAAAAATACCTCCATGAAGAAACTTGATTTAACAAGCAACTAATTTAAAAAAGAAAAACAACATAGTAAAACTACCGAATTCCGTTGCCCTCGACCTAAAAACAAAACCATAAAAAATGGCTAAATACTAACACGCAGCTGATTCCCGAAAAATAATATCATAGAAGGAATTAAATACTCACCAGAGTGCGGGTGATTGAACTCCGCTTGCAACCCACCGCCGGCAAAGAATTCTCAGCGCAAGCTACTAGGCCGCTAAAAGCCATTTTTGCCTCAAAATAAAATCAATCTCTCAAGCTTTCCTCTCAATCACTAGAGTTTAATCGAAAAAAGCAAATGACACGGTGACTCAAGAAAACTGAAACAAAGAATTAAATGCAAGGCTAAAATCTCTGTAAAGAGAAATCTGCTATAAATACAGAAGAAGTAAAAGAAATTGTAGCTTTCCCTGCTTCTGCTGAGCAAATGTCAGCATTGCATTTGTCTAACGATTTGTCTAAGCGTGGCGTATTTTTTTTGTGCAACATAATCAATGTTAAGAGCAGCTATGTATTTGGCCGACACGATGTGAAAACTCGGTGGAGAAATGTTTGAATTTATAGGGGGATGCAGTGGACCAGAGTTAAAGTTCGTGCGACTTCAGAGCATAGTTGGGGAATTTAAGAGGTTTATGCTTTGGGGTTTCTTTTTTTTAAATTATTGTGATGTTGATGTAAATGAAAAGAGGCGTATGCCTCAAAGATTACAAACTCGTCTACGTTTAACGCAATAGAGAACGTCGCTGTTCTGTTTAATAAAAACGAAAAGCCACATAAAGGATCTAAGAATAAATTCTCAGTTGGATTCAATTCTACATTATTTTAGTCAAAAGATGTAGAAAGAGCTTTATTAATCATGTTTTATTTTTGGAGTGTGAATATTTTTACTAGTTTGTTAAAATGGTACTTAGGAAGGGAGTTTATTGGTGAGGGTTTGTTTGTTTTATAGAGGATGTGAATAGGATTTAAATTTGATGTCCATCAATTGTATTTATATTTTTATTGTAGATTATAATTAAAATTGTTTGAAGATCTTATAGGATGAAATTTGGTGGAGGCTTGTGTATTCAATGAAGGACATGAGTATTAGGGTTGATTTAGTAGAGATTAAATTTAATGAACACTAATTTTATTCACGTGTTTTTTCTATATAAATAGTTTCTAGAGATGAATGTGGTAAAGGTTTGTGTCTTCCCTAGAGGAAGTATGTATTATGATGGGGTGAGAAGAGATTAAATGCCATAGTTGACAATTATGTTTACATTTTTTAAAACCATAAGATGCAATCAAATATAATTGAAGACTATAAAGAATGAAAGTGACACATGTTTGTTAATTCCATCAAGGAAGTGGGTGTTAAGGTGGGAGAGTAAGAATTAAATTTGATAGGCATTTTATATTTTTGAAAAACCATAAAATATAATCAAAATCATTTGAAGATTGGATAGGATGAAAGGTAGTGATGGTTTGTGTATTCCATAAGAGAATTTTTTTGTTAGGGTGGATGAGTAGATATTACATTTGACTGCTATTAACTATGCTTACAATTTTACCATACAATGTAAATAATTATTTAAAGACTCTATGGGATGAATGACAAGTTTTGGGTAGGGTGTCAAAAGTTACTAATTTATTATAATGAATAATCTGCTATTCCATACCCATAACATATTGTCAAAATTCTTTCAAGATTAGGTGAAAGGTGAAAATTTAGCTTGAACATCAAAAATTACTAACGCATAATAGTAAATAGATATCTAGTACTTAGATATTTTATGTTTCCTTTTTTATACATGAATTATCCTATCATTTGAATTTACTTGATTCTTGATACTTTTTTTCTTGTTTAATCATAAATTATCTAACATTTTAAAATCAATATCGAATGGATAATTATCCCCCAAAAATACACCACAAGTACTTAAGGTCAATATTTTAAACACCACGAGTCCTTAAGATCAATCTTTTAAATATATTCAATGGGAGTTAAGGTAAGGTATCTACCTTCATTGTAAATATTATACAATATAAATTAAAAATAACTCCCTTGTGGATTTCATAACAATATAGACTAGCTAGTCAACTTTAATTTGGAGGCATGGTGATAGTCCCTCGAGAGAAAAAAAAATGATTATATTTTACACTACATATAGCATATAATAATATATAAAATAAATGGAAAAATGTTAGGCTTCTACAAATATGTAGAGTGATGGGTCATATCCACTTTGGAGGTAGGGTGATTTTTCCTTGATAGAAAAACATTTTATTTCTACCTCTATTCAAATCGCATAAGACTGGATAGAGTGGTTGATCACCTTTGTTTTGGAAGCATGGTAATATTTCCTCGAGAAAAATTAGAGAAACTTCAAGAAAGTGATGGATTATAGTACATGTGGCCAAATTTTAGAAGTAAGAGGTTGAGAAGAAGTTGGTAAAGTTTAGAAGTAAAAGGCTAATAAGTTGGTAATGGATCAATGTTGAAGCTAATAAAAAAATTGATAACTTGCTTTGAGTTTTAAGGCATGTTGATATTTGTAACATGCTCATTGTTCTACCTAGTCATTTTACTATGTTTTACCCACGAGTGAATAGTTTATGCATCTAACATCAAGTGCAATAAAAAAAAATCTTTTCTTTGAATAATAAATGCACATTTGAAACATAACTTTTCCAAACTTTTTCATTGCATAATAAAGAATTCCTTTCATTAATACAAGTAATGATATTACATAATCTCAATATGACATTTCACATTTACAATTTCCATAGAGATGGATACAAGTTTGCATGCATAGCTTCAACAAGCTTACTGAAATAGAAAATACAAATGGTCCAGAATATCCTCCTCAAATCTTGGACACCAACTATGTGAGGAGAAGCATCACTCAAGTGCTTTTTTTCCAACCACGGATGAAGAGATTGGTTTGGTAACCTCATAACCCTAGCCTTTTCTAAGCATGATGTTGTGTCCTACATATCTAGAGCTACCATACGATGGCTACAACCTACATGTATGACAATCCCTACCTAGTATGTAAACCCATATCACAATGAACTGACAGTGTAAATAGTGGCTACTTACACTACTTTGGCCAAAGAATTCATCACCCAGTACTTAGGGTGAGAGTCATCCATTTCACCCACCTTCCTAGCTCGATTTGGTTTGACCATTCATACTCTATACATAGGTTACCCCATTTCCCATGGATTAATCTAACCCTAAGAATAACCCACTAATAACTCATAGTTAAAATGACATTACTACCAAATAAATCAAGAAACTTCTTACTTCATGCTACATATGACTAGTATTGACAAACTACATATAGTATTGACAAACTACGTATAGAATAAATATAACACATTTATGTAAATTCCAATATAGGGTATATATCTATATAAGTATAAACCAAATTGAAAGGTTTCACAAATATAATAACAATCAAGAAACATGCAATCTTAAACAAGCATCACAACATACTTTCAAATCATTTCTTTCTGAGATGGTAAACATGAATATTTAATCCTTCCAATATAAATAACAAAGGTATAGAAATTAGCATGCCTATATAAAAGCTTCAATTGATTAATCTCCCTTCCTAGCTGAATTCCTCAAGCCCGCTTGCAACTTCCTCTAAGATCAACTTAATTCTCACTTCTAACCTCTTATCAATTCTCTCAACAATCATAAATACAAAATAGCAAAGCAACTCACTAACTCTCAAGCTCTCAACTCACTAGCATAGAAAATACAATAGAATAGCAATGCAAAATCAAAATGAGAAGTATAACAAATGGTAGGGAGAGCACCTCTATATATACTAAAATACGAGCAACCAAAGGCTACAAACAAGCTAATAATCCTGCCACCTTTCTACTCCCATGCAACAACTCAGCTGGTAAAACTCTTATATTGCAACACATGACAATCAACATTCATTCAATGGTTGAGTTGACATCTTTATATGAGACAACATGATTCTTTTACTAAGTCAAGGGAGAACAATGAAAAGCTACAGGTGTCCTATTAAGTTTGCAAGTCGACTACCCTCTTGTATCACTGCCAACTTAACATTGATTGGGTTTATGCATATCCACAGGTTTAAGACTTCATATTTGCTTCCATAAGCTACAGATTTTAGCACCACATTTCATGTTTTAGTGCCCCAAATGGTAGCGCAGCCAAGACTTCTTCCATGCGTTTAAAAACTACATTCATTCTTTTTGCCAACATATAAACTTTATTCCATCTTTCATGTGCAGCTTTTGACTTGGTCTTTACTTTGTTTCATGCGCAGATTTTACACTTAGCAATGCATTAACATATAAGGCAGCGCTATATGCACATAAGCTTGTTTAAAGTGCTTTATTAATATTAACTTCAGTGCTATACAATGCGCTTTAAATATATTTCAAATACTTATCATTACATATATATATATATATATATATACTTAATATATATACATGTATATATATATTATATATTAATATATATACTTATCTTCTCAAGATTATCAAATGCATTAATAATTAACAAATATGTATAAACATATATTGATATAACAATCATATATATATACACAAATATATATATAAATATATATTAAATTTTATACATATATATTAAAATATATATATATTATATATATACATAATATTATTTTAATATCTTTATATAAACACTTATACTCTCATTTCCATTGATCAACATATATATACACGAAGTGTATATATACATACATACATATACATACATACATATATATGTGTGTGTGTGTGTGTAACCTTCATCCAATCGATATTCCCATACATATGGGTAGTTTGTCCATGAGCATATGTAGATACATCTATCTACATATACTCATGCACGTATTTACTCATATGTATGAGTTTATCGCAAACATGTACATGTGTACATTTTATGTATATATCTCATTGATATAAATATGAACACACAAGGGAGGACTTTCACTCACCATAAAGACTTAATCACATTCATAGGACAAGATCATATCCCAATATAAACATTCACATCCAAAACTAAAGATCACTTATCTTTACCCAAACTGACTTGACTCGACATAGACCAACTAGGGTGTGAGTGTGTATGCTCGGTTAGGCTCGTTAAGGGTTACTAAACCAAGTTCTTCTCCTGAGTGATGCTTCTCATCTCTTCTAGAGGTTTGAACCTATTCTAGTAGTTATCCAATCACAATACAATCATATGCATCATTTATTTCATAGTCAGAATCATTGTAAAATATCAAATTGAATCAAATATTCATTCATCATATTTCCATCAAGATTCATAAAACACATTCATATATTAAAGCAATTTAACCAAACAAGGTAATAGTAAATAAGTAATAACACACGGGGTGTAACAATATTACTCTCAAAGATGTTAGCAAAATAGAAAATGTTGTGGTTAATTTATTTTAATTTTATAATAGTTTGGAAGTAGGAATTTGAGCTTAAAAGCTAACAATGCATATTGATATTTATTGAAGGTTATTATATATTGATCTTAATGTTGCTCTATTCATCCTTACTAATATGCAAAATAGTTGGTTTATCGATTACAACAAGAGGTATATCTTTGAGACAAGTGTAGAATTTTATTTGATGTATCAAAATTTGACCCCAAACCATGTGGAAAAACTAGCCAATTACATCTAATATAGAAAAAGATGAATGTTGTTTGAATAGTGATTCATATCAGTGCTTTCTTATAATTAAGAGGCTTTGAGGATTTTTTATCAATCAAAGTAAAGAGTTATATAGAAATATTTTCCACCCTATGAGAACAGGGGACTTGATACAACCCATAATAGCCAATGTTTTGGCTTTATTTACTATAAGAGTCTACACATGTTTTATACAAACTTCCAACAATATTTCTATAGGTTGTGTTCATAGAGATTCAAAATAAATTGTATGCACTTCCACCTTCTCCAGCTTCAAGCATGATAAAATTCTTTACATAACTACCATATGTTCCTTTTACCAATCCTACCTTGTGCAGCAAGAATTTGATGCAACCTCCAATTAATCCCAAATGTTCTTGATGCCATCCCATGTCATCCCATATATTTGTGTTTCACCAATCATTAATTTATAATTTACATCTATGGCATAGTTTGAAAGGAAATGTATCACCTTGTTACCCTTGTGGTGACAATGGAAATTTTTGAACAATTTATAAATTTGCCAAGATTTAGAGAGAATACTAATTATTTTCGCCAATTCTAACTTGCCAATTTCTAGGCTATAGATAATTACCATTGAGTATCATTTTATGTTGATGTCTTATAGTTTATTAGAGTAGCGAGTTGTACTCAAAGGAGAAGTACAGAGGCTTCTACCTCATATTTGTGTCCTCCATTAACTTAGACAAGGAAACATTTATCATATTAACATTACAATATTTGATTGTGCACATAACTCCCTAGGGGCTATGATTCCCTATGCAACCCCATCAAAATTTATCTTAAAATGTATAATAGACAATGGTATCCATTCAATATTTGATTTGTAATTGTGTGGTTGGTTAAAACCAAAGAGGTTTTTGAGGATGTTAATAAGATTATTAATATTGATATTTTTCATCTTGGTGTAGTGTCATACACTGTCACCCTTTCACACTAGGTTTGACATCCTCTTAGTGTATGTGCGTAATTATGATTCCAATTTACCTATTTAATTTTTGTTTTCGAGAAATTTGATTAATCCTTATTTATTGAGCTTGAAAGATCTAAAAACTTCATAGTCTAGGACACCCAATGCCTCTATCCCATCTAGTCAGGCCTTAAATTTTAGATTTGATTATCAGCCTCAATATGTTTAAGAATTCAAAATAATTTTTTGGCCTCTCTTAACGGTTAATGTGAAATATGTTCAAATCCATATAAACAGAAGTTCTTCCTTCCATTTGAACATCTAATTGAATCTTTATAATTTATAGCATCCTAATTGATATAATATCAAAAGCATAATAAGCAAAAGATCTACATCACAATTATAGTCAATTATAGTCTGCAATATATCATAAAATATGTTTATGCATGGTAAGATGTTTCATGTTTATATTTGTTATTATTACATGTACACTAACACTTGCACGATCTACAAGCATCCTCTTATTTCTCCTTGTATGTGATGAGCAAATTGACTTCAATCCAACAAGGATTTTAGATCTGAGTGGTAAGTTTCATTTGTGCTCATTATCAATCATATTTATTTATTTGCTTCTACTCTGCTACGAGCACATGATATATATCATTATCATCATAGCTATTGTGGAAGTGGAAACACCGAAACGAGGTTTGACCAAGGCAAGCCCCTATACGGCACAACCCTTCTCCCTCTGTCCATTTTACAAGTTACGAGTCTAAAGTTGATTGAAGTGGATTTGAGATCTCAAGACTTCAAAACCCTAGTTCATGCATTCAAACACTACTTATCAACAAATTAGGGAAAGTTGATTACTCGCACATTGTCGGACTTTGGATTTGGGTTTTCACAATCGAAGACCTGCAAAAACTGATACACCTATACCAACTCTCAAACCTTAGAATTTAGCACTTCAGGATTAGGGAACCTAGTGCCACTATCTTGCTAGCTCAGCTCCAAATTTCAATGCCAGGTTCTTCTCTATCTGCACTCTCCAGATCTACTTTTTGTTTTTGTTTGTTTGTTTTACATTTTCTAGATTTTGTAATTCTTTATCACTTTGTTCCTAAGTCACCTAGTTTAACATATTTCATCAATAAATCACATACCAACACATAAAAACAAAAAAAAAGGATCAAAACCCTAACCAACCTATTTAGCTCTCCCTTGAACACAACACCCAAATAGTGTCTCTTGGTTAATTTTGTGTCCCTTAATGCTTAAGGTGGAATAATTGATTTAGGTTAAGGTGTTTATCCTAGATCCCATTTCACCATATTACACTTGACCAATATGAGTAAAGATTGACAAGAAATTTCTAATGAGTTAGCTTAGTATTTTTTTAGGTTTAATAATGAAACTTAGTGATATATGCCATCATATTGTGGAATATAATGGTCAAGAATAAATTAATGTTGATTTGTGTTAGTATTTTTTTAGGCTTATGGAGATGAAGTTGGTGATAGGTTGATGTTGATATTTTTTAGTCACAAGTTAGTACCAACATTTATTTTTATTTTTTAGAAAAGGTGTAATGCACCCATATTATTAGGGGTAAACGCTTTTGACCGGAGCTATGAACCGGGTACAAGAAACCACAAGAAACAACCAAACCTGCAAGCACATTGGCCCAACAAAGGCACAAGGCCTACGAGCACTTTGGCCCAGCGAGGTTTTGAACCCTGGTGGCCATCACTACAACCAAGTGACTTGACCACCAAACCATGCCCTTATCGACAGTACCAACATTTATTATTGGATAGATTATTCTAGTTTTTTCTGACATGTCTTGGTATGACCACATAAAAACACCTCTAAACTCCTTAAGCTATATAGTCAAGTTATGAAGTTGTGACAAATTCTTTAGAGGAGGTATGTTAAAAATGAGATTAATCTCCTCCCATTCATGGCATTGTGGAAGTTAAAATTTGTCAAGTGGATAGGTTAAAACTCAAATGAACTAATCTCTTAAAATATTTTCTAAAATTTATCTTTGATGGGGCTTCTTGGGGAAACTTGGGTGTTTTAGGGGGCATATATGTCATTAGGAGCTTAGATGGCAACACACTTATCACTATTTCTAATTTTTTAGAATGGAACAAATAATAAGATGAAATCCCAATATTTGGTCTTGGGACTTAATATCATTGTTCGAATGGGTGTGTCATATCTATTAATCAAGTAAAATTCCATGGTTATCATGAATGCTTTAAAAACTGTTAGTTTGATGAATAGAAGATCAATAATATTCTCCAAAATGTATGGGATTTTATTAATTCCATAATTTATTTTTAAATATATCATTGCTATAGAGAAGCCAACAATTAGTTTGTATGTTGGATAATTTTCCCATTGATGGCCCATTCAATATTAAAGTGGATTCCTCTACTACTACATGAAAAAGTGACAAACTTTAAGAGTTGACAATTGATTCATTTATGGGTGATCAAAGATGGGATAAAAAACCTTTTGAAGGTACTTAGATTTATGAATGCATGCATTATGAATCTAAGATATAAGTAATTATGGTTAATCAAAACTGTATGATACAAGGACTTTTATGGTGCTTGTAGCTTTTCAAGGTTGGTGTATGTGAATTCCATCCCATACAATATTTCTTTATGAGAAGGATTTATTCTATTCATTGATAATTTATTATGATTTTAGTTTCATTGAGGAACATACAACAATGAATGGCCCTATGTTACATTCTACAATGAGAGAAATTTATTTCTCAAGATTTATATCCCTTAATCAATTGATCAATATTTTCATTTTCAAAACAAAACATGTATTGGAGGAAAAATTGTAGTCATGGGTAAAGATTTTATGGTTAGGAGTGATTGTGTAAGCACTAAATTGGCCATAGTCACCTAATTTGTGTATAATATTCGATTATCTCTTCATAACAAATCCTTAGTCAAGTCATTGGCTAGGGATTTTATCAATCCACACTATTTATTAGGCCTTAAAGAAGTATTGATGGAAGTTGAATTGAAAGATAAATGGATTCGTAATCTAAGATTTGTATGATATGATGTATTTCAAGATCTTGAAGAACATATTTGGTTATTGTTAGGAGGTGAAAAGGGATCTAGGGCTAAGATCACTAACCTAAATCACACTTTCCACCTTTGACATTCGTGAGACATAAAAATTGATGTAGGAGCATCTAGTGGTGTAAGGGCAATCCTGCATCACCCAAAAATATTTTCATTTCCTGTTGGTAGTTTCTTAGATGTTTTTACATTTATGGACACCCTTTTCGTCATAATGTAATTCCCAACTTTTATTTTTGTTTTTCTGCTTTTTCTAGTCAACTGCTATTTTTAGCAAGTATTGGAATTTGAAGGTATTTGGAGACAAAAATTATATGGGAGGATTCATAAAGGAAAAATAAGAAGATTGGCGAAAGAATTAGGCCAAGAGCATTCCCGGTTTGAAAGATATTGTAGTTTTAGTCTCCCAGAATTGCACTGGAAAACCTTCTAGATCATATTTGAGGCATTAAACGGCCCCAAAACTTGCTAAAATCGACATAAAAGATTTTGAGCACGTTCTTGACTCCAATACCTTTCCAACGGTTCAAACGGTTTGAAAAATGGAGTCCTGGGTCCAAAGTTATGGCTCCTAGAAGTTAGTGCACTTTCAAAAATGTGTTAATTTTTGAATAAGGTTTTAAAATTTGGATTTGAATTTTTAATTTTTGGCTCCAAACTGCCTAAGATCATAATTTGAATATTTTTTTGGCTCCAAAATGTAAAAGGAGCTATTTATGGGCGGGGTTTTCTAATTTTTGTAGCTTTTTGGGGAAAAAGATCGCATACTGCAAAAAGGGGGAATTTTTGTAATTTTGTAACTTGCATGTATTGTAGAGCCCGAGGATTTCATATCCTCTACATGTAATATTTTCATATTTTTGAATAAAATAATATTCTCTATGTTGTGTGTTATTTTATGTGTCTCGGGTTAGCACCCTCATCAAGTGGTATTAGAGTGGGTTTTCTTAAGCGTGTAGACAGATCATCAATCGTGAGGTAGTTCTCACCAGGACAATGGTTGTGGGTTCAAGATATTCAAGATGCCTCCAAGAGTGATTCCTAGTAGACGTGGTGGTGCCAAAGGTGGCAAAAATGCTGGTGGAAGAGATCCATTAGGGGCCAAGGGTTTCAAAGCCCTCCAAAGACAAATTGATGCATTGCAGGAACATATGAGAAGAGGGTTAAACCCGAGAAGGAGAGGAGAAAGCGAAGATGAAGAAGAGGTGGAAGATTCAGATGTAGAAGAGGAAGAAGAAGTGATCGATCAAGATTAGATGCAACTGATAAAGGTCATTTCAAATATCAGAAAAAGACCCAGAGTAGAAGTTCCCAATTATTCTGGAAGTCTAAACCCGGAAGAGTTGATCGACTGGATCAACAAGCTAGAAGAGTATTTCAAGTATGAAGAAATAGAGGACCCAAATCAGGTTAAGTTTGAAAAAACAAAGCTGAAGGGCCACACAAATATTTGGTGGAAAGAGGTCTAGTTGGAGAGAAATCAAAGAGGAAAAGGCAAGGTCGTCAGATGGGATTGCATGGTGGATAAACTGAAGAAGCAATTCATACCAGTGGACTACGAGTTAGATCTACTGAAGAAATTGCAAGGGTTGAAGCAAGGAAATAGATCTGTGAAAGAATACACAAAATATTTTCACAAGATGATCATCAGAATGGGCCATGTAGAGGCCAACAAGGAGAAGGTAGCCCGTTATCTTAATGGGTTACGACCGAGCATTCAAGAGGAGCTAAGCTTGGTCAGAATGACCACCATTAAGGATGCATACCAGTTTGCTCTAAAATTTGAAGAGAAGTTGAACAAAAGATTTGACGACAAGCAAAAAGGACGAGGAGGTCAAAGCAAAAGGGGCAGTGGAAGATCTTCTAGAAGCTAAAATGAGGATGAGAAGAAAAATGGAGATGTGGGTACTAGCTGAGGACAGAAGAATGATAATTTATATTGCCCTTGTGATCAAAACAGTGGTGATCAAAGAGGTAGAGGACAAGGAAGATCTGGGCAAGGACCCGAAAGAGGTGGTTTCAGAGGCACTTATTTCCAGTGTGGTGAAGAAGGGCATCGAGCCTATGAATACCCACAACACCAAGGATAGACAAAAGGGTAGAAGGTCATGGAAGGGTCACACATTCAGATGAGGAGGCTCAATCTAACCATTCAGATGATGTTGAAAGGGGAGAAGCCTTAGTGGTTAGAAGAGCCCTGGTGACTAGAGAGAAGGAGCCAAAATAGAGGAAGAATCTGTTTCGCACAAGGTGCAAATGTGAAGGAAAATGTTGTGATGTCATTATTGACAGTGGGTGCACTGATAATCTGGTGTCAAAAGAGATGGTTACGAAGTTGAATCTGAAGAGGGAAAGCATCCACATCCGTATTGGATTTCCTGGTTGCAAAAAGACCACAAAGTTCTAGTCAATGAGCAGTGCCTGGTGAAGTTCAAGATTGGGAGCTATCATGATGAGGTACTTTGTGATATCATCCCCATGGATGCATGTCACATGTTGTTGGGGAGGTTGTGGCAGTTCGACAGGCGAGCTATACATGATGGCCATGAAAACACTTATTCCCTAATGAAGGATGGAGTCTTCCATAAGTTGAAACCCTTGAAGGAGGCCGAAGAAAAGGTATGCAGTAGTGCTAGAGTTGGTTATGTTGATGGAAGGAAATTTTTAGAAGGTATGAAGCATGAGCGTATGTCTTATGCATTGATTCCTAAAATGGATAAGGAGGATAGTGAGAATGTGCCAGTAGAAATTTTTGGATTATTGAATGAGTTTCAAGACATTGTTTTGATAATGTACCTGAGGGTTTACCACCAGTGAGGAAGATCAATCATCAGATTGACTTGATCCCTGGAGCTAGCTTGCCAAATAAGGCAGCTCACAGAATGACTCCTGCAGAAAATGAGGAGTTGAATAGAGAAGTTCAAGAGTTGTTGAGAAAGGATTTGATTTGAGAGAGTCTGAGACCATGTACAATACTTGCAGTACTAGCACCAAAGAAGGATGGGGAGTGGAGGATGTATACAAACTCCTACGCCATAAACAAGATAACAATCAAGTACAAATTTCCCTTGCCAAGGATGGATGACCTGATGGACTGTTTGAGTGGAGCGCAGTACTTCACAAAGATTGATCTGAAGAGCGGATATCACCAGATCTGAATTTGTGAGGGAGATGAATGGAAGACTGCCTTCAAGACCAAAGAGGGCCTGTACGAGTGGTTAGTCATGCCCTTTGGGCTAACCAATGTACCGAGAACATTCATGCGACTCATGAACAAGGTACTGAAAGAGTTTTTGGGGAGTTTTGTTATTGTGTATTTAGATGATATTTTGATATTTAGTAAGTCACTGGATGAACATTTAATGCATATTCGTAGAGATTTTGAGAAGTTGAGAGAAGAGAAATTGTTGATTAATCTGAAGAAGTGTAGTTTTGTGAAGGAGTTAGTGTACTTGGGGTTTGTTGTCTCGAAGAAGGTCTCAAGATGGACCCAGAGAAGGTGAAGGCCATTCTAGAATGGCCTACCCCAAGAACTACTAATGAGGTGAGATCTTTCCATGTTTTGGCCAGTTTTTACAGAAAGTTCATTAGAAACTTCAGTAGTATTTGTGCACCCCTGATTGAAACAATGAGAGGGGATAGAAAAGAGTTCAAGTGGAGCACTGGAGCAGCGAAGAGTTTTGACCTGTTGAAGTAGAAGGTGACAGAGCAACCAATTTTAGCCCTCCCGATTTCAATAAGGTGTTTCAGGTGGATTGTGATGCTAGTGGTTGTGCCATTGGAGCAGTGTTGAGCCAAGAAGGTAAGCCCATTGCCTATTTCAATGAAAAGTTAAATGATGCAAAGAGAAAGTACTTTTTATATGATCAGGAATTTTATGCAATAGTTCAAGCATTAAAGAAATGGAGACATTATCTGTTGTCGAAGGAATTTGTTCTCTTTACTGATCATCAAGCATTGCAGTATCTAAATAGTCAAAGAAAATTAAATCAGAAGCATATGAAATGGGTGGAATTTTTGCAAAGTTATACCTTTGTATTAAAACATAGGAGTGGGAGGTCGAATAGGGTTGCAAATGCCTTAAGTAGGAGGCAAACATTGTTGAAAGAGATGCAAATTGAAGTGGTTGGGTTCAATGAACTCAAGACATTGTACCCTGAAGATCCTGATTTTGTAGAGACTTGGAAAGCTTGCAAGGAGCCTGTTACAGTTGACAGGACGAAGTGGCTGGATTTCATAATCTAGGATGGCATGTTGTTTAAGGGAAGTCAATTGTGTATTCTAAAGAGTTCCATGAGGGATAACCCAATAAAGGAGAAGCACAATGGAGGAATGGTGGGACATTTTGGTTAGGATAAGACCATTTTCATTATAAGTGAGCATTATTATTGACCTCAGTTATCATAGGATGTGAAGAAGTCTGTGTAGAGCTACAGGGTATGTCAGATGGAAGGAGTGATCCAAAATACAGGGTTGTATCAGACCTTACCTGTACCAGAGAGGTTGTGGGAGGATATAAGTATGGACTTTGTTCTTGGTTTGCTAAGGATACAAAGAGGGAATTATTTAGTGTTTGTGGTAGTCAACAGATATTCGAAGATGGCACATTTCATTCCATGCGAGAAGACCCACGATGCAGTCCACATTGTTGACTTGTTCTTCAAAGAGGTGGTGAGGCTACATGGTTTGCCAAAGAGTATAGTCTTAGATCGCGACACCAAATTTGTTGGGTACTTTTGGAGGACCTTGTGGAAGAAATTGAGGACATAATTAAAGTTCAGTTCTGCACACCATCCACAGACTGATGGGAAAACTGAGGTTGTGAATAGAAGTCTGGGCAACCTACTAAGATGCTTGGTAGGAGATAAACCCAAGGGATGGGACTTGATCTTACCCCAGAAAAAGTTTGCTTACAACAATTATATCAATAGAAGTACTGGTAGATCACCATTCCAAATTGTGTATGGAGGCAGTCCCATAACTGCTTTAGAACTGAGGAAGATGGACCAAGAGAAGAAGATAAGTGTCGAAGCTGAAGACTTTGCAGAGCACATCAAGAATGTACATGAGGAGGTAAGAGAACATATTAAGAAGATGAATATGCAATATAAGGCTAAGGAAGATCAGAAGAGGAGGAATAACGAGTTTCAGATTGGTGATGAGGTGATGATCCACTTGAGGAAAGAAAGGTTTCTAGTGGGAACTTATAATAAATTGAAGATCAAGAAGTTTGGTCCCTATAAAATTTTGAAGAGGCATGATTCAGGGAACACGTATGAGGTAGAGTTGCCGAATGGAGTCAACATTTCCCCTGTGTTCAACATTTCAGATTTGATAGAGTATCATGAAGGTGGTGCAGAGGAAGTACCAGCAATGGAGTAGCATGGCATTCCAACACCTACTTTAGAGAAGGAGGAGATTGAAGAAATCCTAGATAGCCATGTGGGAAGGAGTACCAAAAATAAGCAATATGAAGAATATCTGGTAAAGTGGAGAGGAAGGCCTGTAGAGGATTGATCCCAGTTTTCTAAGGCAGAGGTTGACTGTTTAGGTTTTCCTCAACCATCTAAGACATGACGGGGTCACTTCTGAAATTACCCTGGGTGTTTGATGCAGGAGCATCCAGTGGTGTAAGGGAAATCTTGCATCACCCAAAAATATTTTCATTTCCTGTTGGCAGTTTCTTAGATGTTTTTACATTTTTGGATACCCTTTTCATCATAATGTAATTCCCAACTTTCATTTTTGCTTTTCTGCTTTTTCTAGTCAACTGTTATTTTTAGCAGGTATTGGAATTTGAAGGTATTTGGGGACAAAAATTATATGGGAGGATTCAGAACAAAAAAATAAGAAGATTGGCGAAAGAATCAGGCCGAGAGCATTCCTGGTTTGAAAAATATTGCAGTTTCAATCTCCCAGAATTGCACTTGAAAACCTTCCAGATCAGATTTGAGGCATTAAATGGCCTTGAAACAGCCCCAAAACTTACCAAAATTGGCATAGAAAATTTTGAGCATGTTCTTGACTCCAAGAACTTTCCAACAGTTCAAACGATTTGAAAAACGGAGTCCTGGGTCCAAAGTTATGGCTCCCGGAAGTTAGTGCACTTTAAAAAATGTGCTAATTTTTGAATAAGGTTTTATAATTTGAATTCCAATTTGTAATTTTTGGGTCCAAACCGCCAAAGCTCATAATTTGAATATCATTTTGGCTCCAAAACGTAAAAGGAGCTATTTATGGGTGGGATTTTTAAAAAAATTTGTAGCTTTTGGAGGGAAAAAATCGCATACTGCGAAAAAGGAGGAATTTATGTAATTTTGTAACTTGCATGTATTGCAGAGCCCAAGGATTTGAGATCCTCTGCATGTAATATTTTCATATTTCTGAATAAAATAATATTCTCTATGTTGTGTGTGATTTAATGTGTCTCGAGTTAGCACCCTCGTCAAAAATGATCTAAAGAGACCACTTGAAGAGTCAAAATGGTTGATTAGGTTTTGGTCCCCTTTGTGTGTTTTTGTGGATTGAGTGATGTGATATGTGTCATTGATGATTGTAAACTAGGTAAAACTATGTAGGTACAACAATCTCTCATAGATTCAAAAAAACACAAAACTGATGTATAAAAACAAAAGTAGAAGAGCATAGTGTAGGAATGGAACTTGGCATTCAAATTTGAGGCAAAACTAGATGGACTAGGGAGAGGGAGCCCTAGTATGAAATGAAGGTTTTTTGACTTTGTGGACTTGCACATGAGCATCACAATCTGTAGGTGCTTCTCTATTGGAATTAACTTCAAAACTTGTTCAATCAGTGAATAATTGATCTTGCCCTAATTTGATGAAAGAAGGTGTGTGCATGCTTGATCTAAGTTTTGATGTTTTGAAATCTTTAATCTTCTCCAATCCACATCAAACTTGTAACCTACAAGCAAGAGAAGAGAGAAAGGGTTGTGTTGTATAGGGCCTTTCCTAATTCAAACCCTATTTTGGTGTTTCTACCTTTGTTAAAAACAAATGATGATGGTAAAAAGGGCACCCTAGGTTGGCCAAACACTAAATAAACAATAAATGATTGTAATAACAAATGATAATTGATAATGTTACCTTAGGTATGAAATCTCTTTCAAAGTGATGTTCACACCATAAGTTGCCACAAAAAATGATTGGTGGATGGTTTAATTGCTTGAAGACCTCCAAGAGGTTAGTCCATGTACAACACAATAGATTGTCGTAGGTAGCATGTAGAGGATAACTCATATACTTCTTCATAGTAAAACCACAATAGTGCATGATTGATCACAAGAGTTCTTTTTTCATAATGTTTAATGTTCAAATGAGAGGGAAACTTGTTTATATATGCATCCCAATTGATTTTTTGGATATAGTTCAACTTTAGGTCACTTTACAATACTCAAAGCCGACACATAAAATAATTTATTAAAATAGGTAACATTTAGGAAAAGGGTGCCCTCACCCTAGTCTATGTGTTTTTGGCCCAAATTTATCGGGATGTCAGGGAATTTAATGTATTTTTCCAATCTGGCCGTAAATTGAACAAATTGTTGATATGATTAATTCTATAGGAAAAATAGGGTATCAATATAGTGTGAAATTGTTAAGAATGACAATTTACAATGCTATAGTTACAACCACAAAAATTTCCTTCTTGGTTTTTGGGGCACATCGATTTGAAAGAGGCATAGATTTTTCTTCACTTTGTTTCCCAATCAATATGACTAATTTATTGATCTTTGTCATTGCAAATTTAGACATGGTTAATGATGTTATAATTTAGGTAATAATCTTATGTTAGTGGGTACAGAATTATTTAGTATTCCTCCTTTTTCTAGGTAAGATTTATGTTGTTACACCCTAATGTTAATCTACCCAAATACTTTAACCTTTAGTTTAAATATGGATTAATGCATGACTATGTCATGATGATATTTGATGAGTGAATGAAATGTATTTAGAAAGTAATGGAACTACTTATAAATGATTTAATGATTATTAAGCTATATTGTGAATATGATTTATATGTTATCAACTAACTACGAATATGTTGCTCTAAGTTGGATGCAGGAAAGTTCAAACCCTCCAGAGGGGGAAGGAGAGTATCACTCGAGAGAAGAGATTGGTATTGGAACGTTTGGTATTGCTACCTAAGTACACACACACACACACACACTAAGTTTATTTGGAACCTCACCAGGTCAGTTCAATCATCAAGTCGACAAGTATTAAACCTAAGTTGATAGGGTTAAGTGTCACTAGGGAAAATATACCTCTATAGTTAATAATCCTCTTTAATCGTCAAAATTAAGTTTCTAATATCTTTTAAGAATAATGAATATAATATATATATATGTGTGTGTGTGCAGGTAAAAGAATAATGAAAAGTAAATATATATATATATATATATATATATATATATATATAAAATTTATAAAGCCATAATAAGAGGTTGTTATACCATGCATATGTAAGGCTTATGGCAGAAATACCAATGATTAAAGAGGTCGCCCATCATAGGCATCACCATATGCAGTTAACACTTTATTGTTAAAAAGCCACGTAGTGGTTGGAAAATGCACTTTTAAATTTATTTAAATAACCATGATAGGGTGGCGACTTGGAGGTTATTTGACATGTGTTCCTTTTAAAAGGGAAGCCCACGACTTAGGCAAATGGTAAATAAAGAGTTGGAATGGAATTTGGTTTCCTATCATGCCGTTTATTGAGACTTATTCTAAGGCATTAAACTACAAAACAACAAAACATTAATTTTCCAAGCTAGCCATGGTAATGAGAGGATGAATTAGATTTAGTTTTGATAACTATTTCAAATTGAAATTGCCACATCTTGTAACTAAAATCTTATGAAGAGAATTTTGAATTGGTTAAGATTGAGTCAATTGCCAATCGTGGCAACTCTATGCTTGCATAATCGACTAGTTTTGTTGGGCTTTTCTCACGCCTGGTAGAGTATTCAAATTGTGGCAACTTTGGAGCTATTCGAGCCTCCAAATGATAACTGTTTTCTATCTTTAGAAAATTTGTTTAAGCATAAATACGTAGCAGATGCTCATTTTATAGGTTGTCCAGGAGCTTTGTAATCTTTAGAGAAAGTTGCATCACGTGAGATTTTAGGAAAGAAATATCATAGTGAGAAGAACTTTTGCAAACTGTATATCAGTACGCCATAGAGTGAGATTAGCTTAATTATATTAGATTTAGATTTCTCAATAGTTGCAGACTAATAGTAAAAGAATCAAGAAAGCGGTGCAAGGATAGTGTTGAGCATTGTATTAGATAAGACAATAGGTTCAAGTTTGAGTTTAAAGTTTAAAATTGAAGCAAGGAATACCAGAATCAAAGCTAGGTTGCTTGATTCCAGGCATGATTTAGATGATTCTTTTTCCTTCTCTTTTAAAATCTAATAAAAGCTCAAGTTTATTATTCTAAGTTTTCTTTCACAATTGC